>CP136060.1:229603088-230203088 GCA_032464435.1 Aegilops umbellulata
ATATTCACCTCCACGATCAGATCGTAGAAACTTTATTTTCTTGTTACGATGATTTTGTACTTCACTCTGAAATTCTTTGAACTTTTCAAATGTTTCAGACTTATGTTTCATAAAGTAGATATACCCATATCTGCTCAAATGATCTGTGAAGGTCAGAAAATAACGATACCTGCCGCGAGCCTCAACACTCATCGGACCGCATACATCAGTATGTATTATTTCCAATAAGTCAGTTGCTCTCTCCATTGTTCCGGAGAACGGAGTCTTAGTCATCTTGCCCATGAGGCATGGTTCGCACGCATCAAGTGATTCCAAAAGCCCATCAGCATGGAGTTTCTTCATGCGCTTTACACCAATATGACCTAAACGGCAGTGCCACAAATAAGTTGCACTATCATTATGAACTTTGCATCTTTTGGCTTCAATATTATGAATATGTGTATCACTACAATCGAGATTCAACAAAAATAGACCACTCATCAAGGGTGCATGACCATAAAAGATATTACTCATATAAATTGAACAACCATTATTCTCTGATTTAAATGAATAACCGTCTCACATCAAACAAGATCCATATATAATGTTCATGCTCAACGCTGGCACCAAATAACAATTATATAGGTCTAAAACTAATCCCGGCGGTCGATGTATAGGTAGCGTGCTGACGACAATCACATCGACTTTGGAACCATTTCCCACACGCATCGTTACCTTGTCCTTAGCCAATCTTCGTTTAATCTGTAGCCCCTGTTTCGAGTTGCAAATATGAGCAATAGGACCAATATCAAATACCCAGGCGCTACTACGAGCATTAGTAATGTACACATCGATAACATGTATATCAAATATACCTTACACTTTTATATCAAATATACCTTTCACTTTGCCATCCTTATTATCCGCCAAATACTTGGGGCAGTTCCGCTTCCAATGACCAGTCCCTTTGCAGTAGAAGCACTCAGTCTCAGGCTTAGGTCCAGACTTGGGCTTCTTCACTTGAGCAACAACTTGCTTGCTGTTCTTCTTGAATTTCCCCTTCTTCCTTTGCCCTTTTTCTTGAAACTAGTGGTCTTGTTAACCATCAACACTTGATGCTCCTTGATTTCTACCTCCGCAACCTTTAGCATCGCGAAGAGCTCGGGAATTGTTTTCTCCATCACTTCCATATTATAGTTCATCACGAAGCCTTTATAGCTTGGTGGCAGTGATTGAAGAACTCTGTCAATGACACTATCATCAGGAAGATTAACTCCCAGCTGAGTCAAGTGGTTGTGCTACCCACACATTCTGAGTATGTGTTCACTGACAGAACTATTCTCCTCCATTTTGCCTCTATAGAACTTGTTGGATACTTCATATCTCTCAACTCGGGCATTTGCTTGTAATATTAACTTCAACTCCTGGAAAATCTCATATGCTCCAAGACGTTCAAAATGTCTTTGAAGTCCCGATTCTAAGCCGTAAAGCATGGCACACTGAACTATCAAGTAGTCATCAGCTTTGCTCTGCCAGACGTTCATAACGTCCGGAGTTGCTCCTGCAGCGGGTCTTGCACCTAGCGGTGCTTCCAGGACGTAATTCTTCTGCACGGCAATGAGGATAATCCTCAAGTTACGGACCCAGTCCGTGTAGTTGCTACCATCATCTTTCAACTTAGCTTTCTCTAGGTACGCATTAAAATTCAAGGGAACGGTAGCACAGGCCATTAATCTGCAACAACATAGATATGCAAAAAAACTATCAGGTATTAAGTTCATGATAAATTAAAGTTCAATTAATCATATTACTTAAGAACTCCCACTTAGATAGACATCCCTCTAGTCATCTAAATGATCACGTGATCCACATCAACTAAACCATGTCCGATCATCACGTGAGATGGAGTAGTTTTCAATGGTGAACATCTCTATGTTGATCATATATACTATATGATTCATGTTCGACCTTTCAGTCTTAGTGTTCCGAGGCCATATCTGCATATGCTAGGCTCGTCAAGTTTAACCCGAGTATTCTGCACGTGCAAAACTGGCTTGCACCCATTGTATGTGAATGTAGAGCTTATGACACCCGATCATCACGTGGTGTCTCGGCATGATGAACTGTAGCAACGGTGCATACTCAGGGAGATAACTTATACCTTGAAATTTAGCGAGGGGTCATCTTATAATGCTACCGTCGTACTAAGCAAAATAAGATGCATAAAGGATAAACATCACACGCAATCAAAATATGTGACATGATATGGCCATCTTCATCTTGTGCCTTTGATATCCATCTCCAAAGCACCGTCGTGATCTCCATTATCACCGGCTTGACACCTTGATCTCCATCGTAGCGCCGTTGTCCTCTCGCCAACTGTTGCTTCCACGACTATCACTACCGCTTAGTGATAAAGTAAAGCAATTACATAGCGGTTGCATTTCATACAATAAAGCGACAACCATAAGGCTCATGCCAGTTGCCGATAACTTTTACGAAACATGATCATCTCATACAACAATTTATATCTCATCACGTCTTGACCATATCACATCACAACATGCCCTGCAAAAACAAGTTAGACGTCCTCTACTTCGTTGTTGCAAGTTTTACGTGGCTGCTACGGGCTTCTAGCAAGAATCGTTCTTACCAACGCATCAAAACCACAACGATTTTTCGTCAAGTGTGCTATTTTAACCTTCAACAAGGACCACCCGTAGTCAAACTCGATTCAACTAAAGTTGGAGAAACAGACACCCGCTAGCCACCTGTGTGCGAAGCACGTCGGTAGAACCAGTCTCATGAACGCGGTCATGTAATGTCGATCTGGGCCGCTTCATCCAACAATACCGCCGAATCAAAGTAAGACGTTGGTGGTAAGCAGTATGACTATTATCGCCCACAACTCTTTATGTTCTACTCGTGCATATCATCTACGCATAGACCTGGCTCAGATGCCACTGTTGGGGAACGTATCATGCAATTTCAAAAAAAAATCCTACGATCACGCAAGATCTATCTAGGAGATGCATAGCAACGAGACGGGGAGAGTGTGTCCACGTACCCCCGTAGACCGAAAGCGGAAGCGTTATGTTCACGCGGTTGATGTAGTTGAACGTCTTCATGATCCAACCGATCCAAGTACCGAAAGTACGGCACCTCCGTGTTTAGCACACGTTCAGCTCAATGACGTCCCTCGAGCTCTTGATCTAGTAGAGGGTCGAGGGAGAGTTCCGTCAGCACGACGGCGTGGCGACGGTGTTGGTGATGTGATCCGCGTAGGGCTTCGCCGAAGCACTACGACGCTATGACCGGAGGAGTAAACTATGGAGGGGGCCACCACACACGGCTAAGAGAATATCTAATGTGCCTTTGGGGTGCCCCCCGCCCCGTATGTAAAGGAGGGGAGGAGGATGCCGACAACCTAGAGGGGGCGCGCCAAGGGGGAGTCCAACTAAGATTCCCAATCCTAGTTGGAATCCCTGTCCTTTCCAAGAGGGGGAAAGAGGGAAGGAGAGGGAGAGGGATAGGACAGAGAGGGCCGCGCCTCCTCCCCCTTGTCCAGTTCGGACTCCCTTGGGTGGGGGGCCATCCTGCGGGCTGCCCTCTCCTACTCCCTTATGGCCCATTAAGGCCCATAACTTCCCCGGGGGGTTCTGGTAACCCCTCGGTTCCCCGATAAATATCCAAAACGTCATGAAACCATTCCGGTGTCCGAATACCTTCGTTCAATATATCAATCTTTACCTCTCGACCATTTTGAGACTCCTGTCATGTCCGTGATCTCATTCGAGACTCCAAACAAACTTCGGTCACAAGAACACATAACTCATAATACAAATCGTCATTGAACATTAAGCGTGCAGACCCTGCGGGTTCGAGAACTATGTAGACATGACCGACACACACCTCCGGTTAATAACCAATAGCGGAACCTGGATGCTCATATTGGCTCCTACATATTCTACGAAGATCTTTATTGGTCAAATCGCATAACAACATACGCCATTCCCTTTGTCATCGGTATGTTACTTGCCCGAGATTCGATCGTCGGTATCATCATACCTAGTTCAATCTTGTTACTGACAAGTCTCTTTACTCGTTCCGTAATGCATCATTCCGTAACTAACTCATTAATCACATTTCTTGCAAGGCTTATAGTCATTTGCATTACCAAGAGGGCCCAGAGATACCTCTCCGATACACAGAGTGACAAATTCTAATCTCGATCTATGCCAACTCAACAAACACCTTTGGAGACACCTGTAGAGCATCGTTATAATCACCCGGTTACGTTGTGATGTTTGATAGCACACAAAGTGTTCCTCCAGTATTCGGGAGTTGCATAATCTCATAGTCAGAGGAATATGTATAAGTCATGAAGAAAGCAATAACAATAAAACTAAACGATCATAGTGCTAAGCTAACGGATGGGTCTTGTCCATCACATCATTCTCTAATGATGTGATCCCGTTCATCAAATGACAACACATGTCTATGGTCAGGAAACTTAACCATCTTTGATTAACGAGCTAGTCAAGAAGAGGCATACTAGGGACACTTTGTTTGTATATGTATTCACACATGTACTAAGTTTCCGGTTAATACAATTCTAGCATGAATGATAAACATGTATCATGATATAAGGAAATATAAATAACAACTTTATTATTGCCTCTAGGTCATATTTCCTTCAAGAGAGGCATGGTGACACGTCCTGGTAGGCTGGTCCTCGTGAACCAGGTCATGCATGCGAGACCTAAACACCACTTGATCATGACAGAGGCCCCAAAGTGGGCATTGGAAAAGGTAGACAAAGGCTGCCGAGCATTCTTTTGGGCTGGCTCAGATCACATTCACGGTGGGAAGTGTGCGGTTTCGTGGCAAAGGGTGTGCAGGCCGAAACAATTGGGAGGGTTGGGAGTGATTGATCTTCATAGACATGGAATTGCACTTAGGCTGATGTGGGAGTGGCTGAAAAGATCGGACGATGCCAGACCGTGGCAGGATCTCAATACTCTGGTGGATAAGGAAGTAAGCTCGGCTTTCTCTAGCCTTGTTCACTGGCAGGTAGGAGATGGCATAAAGGCCCTCTTCTGGAAGGATAGATGGGTAGGGGGATCAACAATGAAGGAAATGGCACCCATGCTGGTGGCCAAGGTCAAAACACAGGTTATCAACAGACGGTCGGTCAAGGACAGATTGACATTACAGGCCTGGATGAATGACATAGTTGGAGATCTGGACACGGAGGGGCTCACCCAGTTCATCAGGCTATGCGAGGCGCTCATGAACTTTGAGCTACACTTAGGAAAGGAGGATCAGCCGATTTAGAGGTGGAACGCCGCAGGCACATATACGTCTGCTTCGGCTTATGCGATGATGTGTGAAGGAGGCATAAGATTCCAGCTTGCAGCTGCAATCTGGAAGAGTGGAGCTCCTCTCTCCTGTAAGCTATTCATGTGGTTGGCAGTCCAATACAGGCTCTAGACTTCTGACAGACGAGTGCGGCATGGATTGAAGGATACGATATCACCATGCTATTTGTGTAAGCAGGAGGAGGATAAGGTGGACCACATTTCTTATACCTTGTGCTTATGCCAGGCAGGTTTGGTACCAATGCTTCACCAAGGTCGAGATCCCTCTGGAGCTGATGCCAACTAGACATGAAAAGGTGGAGAACTGGTGGGTGGCATCGAGGAAGATGGTGCCTAAATTACAGCGGAAGGTCTTCGATTCCTTTGTCATGTTGGTATGTTGTGTTTGTGGAAGCAGAGGAATGGTAGGGTTTTTGGTAGAAACGACGTGTGTAATGAAATAGATACGATCAGGAACATTCTCAGGGAATGCCACTTGTGGGCGTTGGGGAGAGGGAGTGGAGTGCTACACTTTTGTGAGTAGTTGCTTAGGAGCCGGTCAAGTGGGGTGTAGGCACGCCTTATGATGATGCATGCGGCTTGTAATATCTTGTAAATATTTTTCTCCCCTTCTATGAAGCTAAGGCACGCTGAGGGAGTCCTGGATTAGGGGGTCCTCGGACGACCAGACTATATACTTTAGCCGGACTGTTGGACTATTAAGATACAAGATTGAAGACTTCGTCCCGTGTCCGGATGGGACTCTCCTTGGCGTGGAAGGCAAGCTTGGCAATACGGATATGTAGATCTCCTCCCTTGTAACCGACTCTGTGTAACCCTAGCCCCCTCCGGTGTCTATATAAACCGGAGGGTTTAGTCCGTAGGACAACAACAATCATACCATAGGCTAGCTTCTAGGGTTTAGCCTCTACGATCTCGTGGTAGATCAACTCCTGTAATACTCATATCATCAAGATCAATCAAGCAGGAAGTAGGGTATTACCTCCATCGAGAGGGCCCGAACCTGGGTAAACATCGTGTCCCCCGCCTCCTGTTACCATCCGCCTTAGACGCACAGTTCGGGACCCCCTACCCGAGATCCGCCGGTTTTGACACCGATAGTGGTGCTTTCATTGAGAGTTCCACTGTGCCGTCACCGTAAGGCTTGATGGCTCCTTCGATCATCGACAACGATGCGATCCAGGGTGAGGTTTTCCTCCCCGGACAGATCTTCGTATTCGGCGGCTTCGTACCGTGGGCCAACTCGCTTGGCCATCTGGAGCAGATCAAGAGCTACGCCCCTGGCCATCAGGTCAGGTTCGGAAACTTGAACTATATTGCCGACATCCGCGGAGACTTGATCTTCGATGGATTCGAGCCCATGTCAGGTGCGCCGCACAATCACGACGGACATGACTTAACTGTGCCGTCGGACAGTGTTCGGGAGATCACACCTGCAACTACTCCGGCCCACAATCCGGGACAAATTGTGCCATCTGAGGACGGGTGGATAGACCCCACCATGGAGGCCGCACTCTTAGTGGCGATAGAGCCGAATACTGACTTCACCTCCCACGAGAGCCGTGTTGCCGAACCGTTGGGTTCGTCCCCGGCCACGGGCTCTGAGCCGCTTACGTCCGTGCCTATCGAATCCGATTGGGCACTGATCATGGAGTTTACCTCCGCGGATATCTTTCAGCACTCGCCTTTCGGCTATGTGCTAAATTCATTAAGGTCTCTCTCCTTGTCAGGAGAACCTTGGCCGAACTATGTCCGGCTAGAATGGGATGCAGACGACGAAGAAATTCGCTCCCCACCCACCACCCACTTAGTAGCCACTGTCGACGATTTAACCGACATGCTCGATTTCGACTCCGAAGACATCGACTGTATGGACGACGATGCAGGAGACGAGCAGGAACCACCGCCTATAGGGCGCTGGACAGCCACCTCATCACACGATATATACATGGTGGATACACCCAAAGAAAACAATGATGAGGAACGGAAGGATGCAACGAAGGATAGCTCCCTCGAGAAGCAACCAAAGCGACGACGTAGGCGCCGCTCCAAATCCCGCCTCGGCAAAAACAGCGATAACAGCGCAAGAGAAAATAACACCTCGGTCGACTCCAAAGGAGACGGCAACATTGACCCAACGATAGAGCAGGATGAACCAGCGAACGGCGAACATAGTACGGAGCAGCTGTCCGAACACGTCGGTGCCGAGGATAAAGCTCATCAACCTCTCTCCGGAGAGGAAAACAGTCCGGACGATGACACACACGTCATCTCGGAAAGGCACTTGAAACAAGAGAACCTCCGTAGAAGGCTTATTGCCACGGCGAGGAGTCTGAAGAAGCAGAAGCAAAGGCTTAAGGCCGCCGAGTCCAGCATGGATTTCTGCCAAAAGTTTCCGCCCTTCCTCTTCGGAGATGCACCTTTGAAGGACCCTGGTAGTGCTTTTCTTATAAAGCTCTACCTCGTGGACCTTGTAGGCTTTAGACCGCCGCACTATGGAGCGTGCCTCATTTTGGTCCTCGGGTAGTTCCCGCCTAGTTAGGTAGGCTAGGAATGGTTCTGTCCACGGGGCGATGACAGCCATTATCACGTGGGTTGAAGGTGTTATTTCGGTGGCAGAGCCTCCGATTGTGTCAGAGTGTTCGGTATCTGGTGTTGTGGCTGGGTCCGGACTATTGTTACCGGTGTCCCATTCCCATACCATGGATGGCTTAAACAACCTTTCCAAGAAGATGTTAGGTGGGACAGGGTCGCACTTAGCGCCGATACGGGCGAGGATATCCGCCGCCTGATTGTTTTCCCGACCCACATGGTGAAATTCAAGCCCCTCGAACCGAGCTGACATTTTGAGGACGGCATTGCGATAAAACGCCATTTTCAGATCCTTTCCTGTGCTCTCGAAAAAAAAACATCGGCTCCCGAGAACGTTTCAATTGGGTATTTTTCATGTAAAATTGGGTATTTTTCATGTAAATCCGGTCTAGATTAATAATCATGAAAAACAAACACAGAGCAGTCGGCTCACTTGGCAAAGCGTCCTCCACCGTTGGATCTAGGTCACCCGGACCACCTACAGCTCTATAAAAGCTCTTCTTTCTCCCCAACCCTCACTTCCCTTCGGCGCCGCCTCGTTACAGACAGCGGGAGCGAAAGAGCGAGCGGTGAGAGATCTCCGGTAGAGGGCGGCGAGATGGTGCAGCGGCTGACATACCGAAAGCGCCACAGCTACGCCACCAAGTCGAACCAGACTCGCGTCGTCAAGACCCCAGGTGAGGGAGATCAGCGGCGCCTGCTTTTGCTCGCTCCTGTGTTTTAGTCTTGAAACTGTCTGGATAGTATTGCTGCTGCTCGTGTATGTGTTGGATTTAGGCTTGAATTTTACATGTGTCCTTACCGCTCCCTTAACAGTTGGGTTTATCTTGGGTAAATTTTTTTTGGGTCTTCTTCCAGGATCTCAACTCAAGAGTTTTCTTGATGTATTACTGATTATTAGGTGGGAGGCTTGTGTACCAGTACACCAAGAAGCGGGCGAGTGGGCCAAAATGCCCGGTTACCGGCAAGAAGATCCAAGGAGTATGTGTTCCATTCTCCATTTTTTAACCTGTTATTTCATTAGATTTCATGCGTTGTATGCACCATGCGCTCGGATAAAACCTGCATTTCAGCGAAGTGGTTGCTGATATAAATACATACAGTTAAAATCCAAACAAAAAACCCTACATTTGAGTCCTGCCCCATGGAATGTGGCAATGTTTTCCTTCAGATTTTTTCGTTTCGTGTTGATGTGCGAAGTGGGGATTACTATTGTTGAAGTAGTGCTAATTCTTGCCGAATCATGTTCTCTACCTTTGGGTATGCTCAATTTGTCAGCTCTGACCATACTGCGGGTGAATTTACCGTTCATAGACTGAATTATTAAATTAAACTGTCTATGTTAGCTAATTTTGAATTATGAGTTTGGTACATCCTTGAACTTTGCATGCTGTGTCAATTGTGTGCTGTTTTTTGTTGGTAAAGTGCATTGCCATTTCTTCCCACACTAAACAGGATTTGCATGAAACTGAACCATATTGCTATTTCTTCCCACACTAAACAGGATTTGCATGAAACTGCATTAGAGAACAACCTTATTTTCTGTGTTTTTGAAATTGTATTGGAAACATGTCATATTTTCTATTCTGTGTTTTTTAAATTGCATTGGAGGCATGTCATACTTTCTGTGTTTGCTTGTCTGGCCCTGAATTTGTATCCTTTGATTCATCTCTCTTAATTGTGTTCTTGTCTGGAAACCAATTCTTCTCGTGATATGAACATGGCTTTTGACTGTTCGTACTCTGTTCCAGTGCTTCAGTGTATAACTCTGTAATTTATGCTTATTGGGTTATTATGCATTTGTATTTTGAATCTAGCATGAACTGTATACTGTCAGTTCAGCTTCATTTTTGTTGCTGAGAACATTTTCTGACATATTAGTAGGGGTATGATTACAGTGAAACATGACAAGCGTATGTCCTAATTTTATGTGAATTAGGCCTAATCATCTCTATGAGGTCATTGCAATATCATATTATCATTTGCTTAGTTTTGTTGTAGAAGCCTCATTGTGATATCACTCTGGTGGCTCCTTTTTTTTTTGCATCTGCACTCGCCACAAAGTTGTACTACTCAGATGGTGTATTCTTGCATAGTTCAAATGATAATAGTTTTTGATTACTATGATGTTGTCAAAAAATCTTCTGTTTTAACTGGCAATCTTTTGTTCAACATCTTTGTGATCTGTCTTGAAAAATTATATGAGCTTGCACGTTGTCTGACTTCTACTTTTATGTGAAATGGTCCCTCTACTTTTTGAAGGACCACATTCTTTGTGATTTGCTTATTGAGGGGTGTCCACCATATGTGCATTATGTTCATACTTTGCGGAAATAATCATTAGTACTATTTGTCTACTCTTATGTGCTTGGTGCTTACGCTTGGAGTGGTTGTAAAATTTGTGTGGCCACCGGTGCTTAGCTATTTTACACCCATTCCAAACAACCCCTAATAGGTCACATTGAGCCATTTACAAGTGAAATCATGTATGCATGTAATCATGAACTGCTGCTGGACCACTTTTACCTACAGTAGGTGTATGCTATATATGCTGCTAGATAGTGGTGGCTAGATACAGCAGATTGAATAGCAAGTTCCCGCCTCGCGTTGTTTGTATATTATACACCATGGCATTTTCTCATTCTCATGGAAGTTTGATATGATAAACTGCAGATTCCACACCTGAGGCCTACTGAGTACAAGAGGTCCAGATTGTCGAGGAACAGGAGGGCTGTGAACCGTCCTTATGGTGGTGTTCTGTCTGGTCCTGCAGTTAGGGAGAGGTAACCATCATTCAATCAAAACAAGTGATACTTGATAAATTTGCTGCTGAGCTAAGCTGATTCTTTTCGTGCCGTGCAGGATCATCAGGGCGTTTTTGGTGGAGGAGCAGAAGATTGTGAAGAAGGTGCTGAAGATCCAGAAGACCAAGGAGAAGACCACCAAGAGCTAAACAACTGGGCGAGATAGGCGTCGCGGTGATGTTTTGTGTTTCTTCGAATTTGTTTTATGCAATCAAGAATTTTCTCTCTTTGGATTTGCAGAATCCTGGTTCTAGTATGTGAGGTTTGATGTGCTTCTCTAGATTTTGCGCGCTGGTTCTCTATGGATGCTTAGCCTTTGATGCAAGAGCTTTTGGACTCCAATTCGGCTTAGATGCTCTTGAGCTGCTTAGCTCAGTTAACGCTGTCGGCTTTATTTGTCACACGAAACAGTTTGCTGCACCCTATTCTGCTTTCACGCATTTTGGACGCTTAAGTCCCAAAAGGATAACAGAATCGCTTGCGTCTCCTTTGCCTCCCACGATCCAACCCCCTCGGCCCTGATCTTCTCCGCTGCCCAAACTACCGGCTAGCAGCAGGTTCTTCCTACTTCGTTCTTTGCAAGAACCAGAACGGGGAGCAAGATTACAGTGCAAAGACAAACTCTGAAGTAAATTAACCAACGGCTTGTGCTACCGTGCAGGGAACCAAACACATCCTTCGAAACTGCCACAAACAACAATGGCAACTCGGGGAAGAATTTGTAAATCTAGTTGAAAATGAGTATAGTACGACTGGAGTTAAACTTATGATGCAACTGCTAGAAGGGACTGAAGCCACCATTCACAACAGACGACAACATACAAAGTCTCTCCATGAAGATAGACACATAACAAATAAAGTGGGGTTTTCTATGGTAAATTACCATCATCAATTCCTCTGTTGTTATTTACACTGGTTACACTAGACCATAAAGGCGTAAACGCTCTTTTTTTTTTACAAAGGGAGTACATTTTAACAGAAGAATAGGACACATTTTTTAATAAAGGGCATTTTATGACGAAAAAGAGTTTCCACACGCTTTATATTATAAGACAACAATCACCACACTACATCCAAAAGGGTGAGACTATGGGTAGTCGCCACCGCCTGATCTTGCAAATCAAGTTTTTTTTTGAAAAACAGTTTGAACTTTATTAATTAGAAATAAGAGTTACATCGTCTATCAGAAGAGTTACAAGATTTTCCATGGGCTCCTCTATCCAATCCCTAGCCATGGAACATTTTGCTAATCTAGCAAGCTCATGAGCTACTTTGTTCGCTTCTTTATTACAATGTTCAAAACTGGTTTGTGGAAAATCACAGTTTTAACTCTATTACAATCTTGCAAATCAAGTTTTCACAAGGAGCAAGACGAATAAAGTGGGAAAGCCGCGGCGGAGTCTTCAGAAAGGATACGACATCACGGGCTTCACCACCGCCGGCCAACACAAGGACCGGTCAAGTGATGTACCCCAACGCTCACACTCCGTCGCACCCTGCTCCGCAAACCACTCGCAAGTAAGCCACCCGCGCACGCTTGCTTCAAAGACTATGGTAAAGGTGCTTCAACAACGACGTCTCCAAGAAATATCTGCCAAATTTTGAGTTATTTGTACTATTTGGAACCATCACAAGTTGTTACTATCTTCAGCAAGAATATTTATATGTTCAGAACTCCATGCAACATTATGTAGAGTGCTGATATAACAGTAAGTCACAAATTGCGTAGTAAGATTCCTAAATTTGACGGAAAAGCAACGAGGATTCCTTGATGGGAAGGGTAGGTTTCTCACGTGTCAATAATCGATGCAAATTGGTAGAACCGTTATTGATCTCCCAAATCAGACGATCTTCAAAAAAATTGTGTATTCCATGTCTAAAGGGTTGAGTTCTCACCCTTTTCACCATATGGATTCCAGGGATGAAAATGTAGCTATACCGAATAGTGATGAGTCGTGTTGATCAGAGAGAGTTACAACATATATATGTAGGGGAGCTTAACCGAGCTCCCTATACAAGTGGCACGCAAGGCGTGATGTCGGTTGGTATCCCGTAAAAGAGGAGCATGTACAACATCTAGTGACCAGGTAAAATACAACACATGTACATGTTTAACACCCCCCCTCAGCCGAAACACCGCTCAGAAGGACGTTCAGGCTACGACGAAGACTGATGAACACCATGGTAGGCAATCCCTTGGTGAAAACATCAGCAAACTAGGAGCTCGATGGTACATGTTGAACCTTTGCCTTCGCCAAGAGCAACACGGTCACAGACAAAGGGAAGATCGATTTCCACATATTTGGCACGCTGATGTTGCACCGGATTAGACGGGAGATATGTCGCACTGGTGTTGTCACAATATACCAATGTGGTGCGTGTTGGAGGGTGATGTATTCCATGCAGTAATTTCCACAACCAACATGATTCAACAATACAATGTGCGACAACCTTGTACTCCACTTCTGCACTCGACCGCGAAACGGCGGGCTGTCGTTTCGAGGATCAGGAGATCAAGTTGGATCCAAGAAAGGCACAAAAGCCTGAGGTGGATCGATGTGTGTCCGGTCACCCTGCCAAATGAGCATTGGAATCGACTACAAGCTCATGTGAGGTGGAGCGAAATAGTTGAAGCCCAAAGTGAGATGTCCTGCGATTGTAGCTTAGAATACGCTTTATGAGTCCCATGTGTGCGTCATGGGGTTCATGCATGAACAAACAAACTTGTTGCACCGCATATGGAATATCCGACCGTGTCAATGTGAGGTATTGTAATGCACCGACAAGGCATCGGTAACGAGTGGTGTCGGGAACGGGCAAGCTGGGCATGGATGAGAGCATTGAGAGAGTGTCAATGGGCATGGGAGCGGAGTTGCAATTGATCATGTTTGCACGGTCAAGAATTTTGAGGGCATATTGTTGTTAAGACAAGAAGAGATCATCGGAATTGTGTGTAACATTGACTCTAAGAAAATGATGTATGTTGCCTAAGTCGGTCATGGGGAACTCATATTTGAGTGATGTGATAATTGAGTGAAGTGTGGAGGGTGTGTTGGCGGTGAGGATGATATCATCTATATAAAGTAGGAGATAGGCAATGGTGGCACCACGATGATAAATGAAAAGTGAGGAGTCATATTTGAAAGCGAAAAATCTCAGGGAAATGATGAAGCTTTGAAAACATAAGAACCATGTACGTGGGGCTTGCTTCAAGCCATATAAATACTTATGAAGGAGAAATACATGATCAAGACGAGTGGAGTTAATGAAGCCGGCTGGGTGGTTACAGAAGACAGTCTCGTTGAGGTGCCCATGCAAGAAAGCATTTTTGACGTCCAATTGATGAATGGGGAAAAATGCGTTGTAGCAATGCTGAGGATGACACAAATAGTGACAGGCTTGACCACCAGGCTGAAAGTCTCCTCAAAATCAATGCCTTCCTGTTCAGTGAAGCTATGCAAGACCCACCGTGCTTTGTAGCGCACCAAATGCCGTCAGTGTAGAATTTGTGACGAGAAATCCCGTCACCACGTTGACACCTGTAGGCTTAGCAACCAAAGACCAAGTTCCATTTTTCAATTAAGCATTATACTCCTCTAACATTTCTGGGTGCTAATTAGGCTTCAATGTTGATTTATATGAGTGTGGTATGGGAGAAATTTGTGATGTGGGTTCGGTTGTAAGAAAGAGTCGGTGTGGCATATAGTAGACCATGAGTGATGTGAGTAATCATCCAAGTTTATTGAGTAATATTGAAATCTAGAAAAGCTTACAACTGGGGAGATCCATAAGTCACAATGAATAAGTTGAAACGGTGTAGTGGTAAAGCTATGAGATGAAGGAAAAGCAAGATGTTGGTCGATGACCTAAATGACAAGCCTCACACACTGAGGTGTGAGTTTTATTACAATCAGGAAGAAAACCACGAGCTAAATGAGCTAGAGAGGAGCTTCTATGGTGGCCCAAACGATGGTGCCATAACTCGAAGGAAGATGTAGTCACGGAAAGGACAACATGTCAAGGAAAATCGTTGCTGAGGAATGGGTATAGGTCACATGTGCTACTGGAGATCATGGCGATTTTCCTGGTCCGAAGATCCTTCACAATAAAGCCAAAAGGAAAGAATTCAACAAATACATAATTGTCAATAGTAAACTTCCAAACTAAAATAAAATTGGTAACGACAGAAGGAGAAACTAGGACATCATGAAGGGTGAAATTGTGGGGGTGAAGAGTGGTGGAATCAATAGTGGTGATCGGCATGTGGTGACCATTACCAACAATTATGCTAGTAGGAGCAGGCTTTAGAGAACAATGGAGCGAGGTTAAATTACCAGGGTTGCGGTGACGTGGGAGGATGCTCTGGTGTCCATGCACCATTCAAAGCCGTGGTTGGGGAAGCCGTGCGTTCATCATGGCGAGCTGGTCCCAAGATCGAGGAGTAGGCTGGTAGGGTGGTGGTGGAGCATACGACCCGGAGGAGCCGGCTACATGAGTGAGTATACATGGGCGTGGCTACCAGGGCGGGGCCCGAGGATGCCGGCTGCATTGAGGGGCACCTAGGCACCCTCTGGAGAGGTAAGGGCCATGACATATGGGGCAACCACTACAAAAAAAATACACTTCCGTGATGATACGTGTTTGTCACAGTAAGTCACGTTTTCTGTCATGCATGTACATCCATGATGATTTTATGACAGAATGAAGATAGTCATACCTGTGCTGTCGTAAAAGTGTTCCATGACATTAGCAAAATTATCATCACGGAAGTGTCCACTTCCATGACGATAAATGGCGTGTCATGGAAGTGTTTTCGTCAAGGGTAACCGACACTTGGCATCCACCGTAACGGGTCGCCGTTAAGCTATCGGGTCTGGTTTTGGATCCGATAACCTGTTAACAGCCCGGACCAATGGGGATTTTCCACGTAAAATTCTCATTGGCCGGAGGAAACACGTGTTGGCTCACTGTTGGGACAGATGGCATCCACTTATTGGATAGGAGGCGCCTATGATACATCGACACGTGGCACGGCCCAACAGAGGCCCATTTCGATGAAAAGGCCGGCCCGTTTGACTTGGTCAAAAGGTAACGGGCCGGCCCATGGAAAGCCTGTTAACAGCCTGTTCGTATATAGCCCATTTACGGCCCGCTAACTCACAACCTGTTACGACCTATCAGAATTAAGCCCAGTAGCTTCATCTGGGCCGCCCAATATGATTCCAGCCTATTGTAACTTCCGGCCCATGTATGGCCCATGATGTCTTTCGGCCCATATGAGGCCCTTTGTAACTCTTGGCCCATTAACGGCCCGTGGTGAATCTGGCCCGTAATGAACAATGTACCGCTTTATACCCATTAACGGCCCATTATTCCATTGGGCCGCTTCCAACCCGTGTTATCTTTGGGCATTCTTAGAGCCCACTTATTTTTGGGCTCATTTCCAGCATTCGGTTACTTACGGCCCATTACTGGCCTTTTCTGCTTGTGGGACAAATTTAGCCCGTGGTTACAATCGGCACGTTTGCGGCCCGTTAATCCGTTGGGCCGTTTTCATAGCGTCATCAAATACGACCAATTAACGACGACCCGTTATGGTCGGCCCATGAATGGATGATTCCAACTCTAGCCCGTTTACGACCCATAATGCGGTCTATTATTGGCCCATGTTTGGCCGATCGATCATACGACCCGTAGAAGGCTCATCGATTCTACGGCCCGTAGAAGGCCCATTGTTTCTACAACCCTTAGAAGGCCCATTGTTTCTACGGACCGTAGGAGGCCCATGGTAACTACAGTAAATATGTAGCGCATTGTTATTGTGGCCTAGTTTTAAAAAATAGGTTATTGCGGCCACTAGCAAACCGCGGAAAAAGAACTGCACTGACTACAAGCAAACAAATAAACAAGACAACAAGGAAATAAATAAGCAAGCAACTTATGCTAGGCTATCACGACTATTACACATATTACATCCACTGGGCATCAAAGTTCGCCACCAGTGCAGATATAGGGAACAAAGCAACATATCATATACACCGGCTGTCAAAGTTGGCGACCAGTGCAAATAAACGCCGCAGCAAAACAAGTCCAGAACTGAAACCACTTCAGAAGAGCTCAAGAAACAATATCCTGGGTACCCATAATGCTGGCAAGATGGTTAGCAAGCTTATTAACTTTCTCTTGTTTGGCACTTAAATACTCCAGTGCTTGCTGTTGCACCAGAAAGTATGCATCTGAATTCTGCAGGGACTTCCTCAGTCCTTCAGCTTCCTGTCGCAGCACATCTAATTGATGTCTTTTAACTTGAAGTTGAGACTCAAGAAGATGAACTGATTCAGGCAGCGAGTTCGAAGAGCTTGTGCCAGTAGTAGTGGCCAGTAACTCGAACACTACATCAAGACATGACTTTTGGGTTGTCTCACTATCGTCAAGATAGTTTTTATCAGCTTTCTTGGAGACCAACAGGGATGCCTCACTATCTTGAACCTTATCTGCATTACTTCCTTTACCATTGCATAACGGGGTACTGTTCTCCAATATTTTGTCTGCATTCTAAAAGAGAAACAAGAAGACACATCACAGGTTTACCATGTTGTATATGAAACTCATTTTGGTAAATCAGTTCAGTAGTAAAGTGGACAGGATAACAACATGAAACAAACATATATCTATGTACCATGGTCACTTTATGGTCTATATCATTCTTTTTGTTGCCAAATCAAGATAGAGACACAGTTCAAATAATATTTGTTCAAGACAAAGCATAATAGACAGAATATAAGTGTGGGAAACTACAAAGCAATAACAACACTTGTAATGTGCATGACATGAGAACATAATTGTTTATTCAATTGAAACTGAAATCAACATAGAGCAAGTTACAACAACAAACCAGTTAAAGAAACAGGTTTAAAACATACCTGTTGCGCCATTGGAGTTTCAATTCCATCCTTCAAATTTGAAAATAGTTGGTATGAGTAAATACAGTGATGCAAGAGCAAAGGAGTATGAACCATAGCTACAGAACCTGACCTGAGAATAATTCTTCTTCTGCTTTAAGCGTTGAGTTGGGATTCATAGTGGTGGTCCTCGTGCTTTGGGCACTGCAGTTCCCTTACTGACTGCTCGTGTTTGGGTGCTCTATGGTGGAGACATCACCCTCTCCAATTCAAATGGCTAATAAACAAAAAAAGTAATTGAATGTACAGACATTGTATGATAGACAGGTGCAATGGATAGTGGGGAATAAAACAGGGCATGAAATAATTCACATTTATGTTGTCTAACCAAACAGGATAGCATGACACAATTTCACATTTATGATGGCTAACTAAACAGGATAGCATGACACAATTTCACATATATGATGGCTAACTAAAAAAGATGGCAAGACATAGTTCAAAATATGATGACTATGTAAACTGGATGACATGATATAACTATATAATGTGTTTATTAAATAGGTTGGTATGCCATAATTCACATACATGCCGCCTATGGAAACATGATAGCATGATATAATTCACGGATATAATGACATAATTCAAAATATGATGACTGTAAACACTAAACAAGATGAGATGATATAGCTATATGATGTATTTATTAAATGGGTTGGCATGCCATAATTCAGATAGATGCTATCTATGTAAACATGATGGCATGATATAATTCAAATATATGATTTATATAGTAAGCAAGTAAGCAGATGGCAATCACATATATGATGTAAAAACTAAGCAATGCAAGACAACATGCATGACATGAGTAATATAAGCCTGCCAAGTTACAACATAGACCTCAGGGGGGAAATACGACTTGTTACCAGTCTCTGAATCCTCCTCTGAGGAGCTATCTGTAACCAGCAAGATGTCTGCTTCAGCAGGTAGCATTGTCTGCTCTGAATACCTTGTTTTCACTCCAGATACTTCCATCACCGCTTGAAATGGCTGATGCACAAGAAGAATAGTTGAATATACAAACGTTGTCGACAAATGGAACACGTAATACAAAAAAAGGATAGCATGATATAATTCACATATATGATGATTGGCTAAACAACATGGTATTGCATAATTCACATATATAATGCCTTGCAACAAGATAACATTGCATAATTCACATATATAATGTCTTGCAACAAGATGGCATTGCATAATTCACATATATGGTAATTAGACACTAAACAGGTGGCATTCACACAAAGCATGTATAAACTAATCAAATGACATAGCAATGCAAGACACCATGCGCACGATATGTGCAACATAACCCTGCCAAGTTAGAGCATACACCTCGGGGGGGGGGGGATAGGACTGGTCATCTGTCTCTAAATCCTCCTCTGAGGAGCTATCCGTAACCAGAGAGATATGCGCTTCATCAGATAGCATAGTCTGCTCTGAAGACCTTGTTTTCACTCCAGAATTTTGCATCACCGTGTCAAATGGCTAATGCACACGAAGTGTGTTGAATGTACTAACATTGTTGACAAATGTAATATGTAATGAAAAAAAGGATGGCCTGATATAATTCACATATAAGATGACTGTCTAAGCAGGATGGCATTGCAAAATTCACATATATGATGCCTAGCTAAATAAGATGGCGTTGCATAATTCACATATACAATGAAGAAACTAAACATATGGCATTCACACAAAGCATGTCTAAACTAAGAAGATGACATATTTGATGTATAAAGTAAGCAATGCAAGGCACCATATGCATGATATTACCAACATCAGCATGCCAAGTTAGAGCGAAGACCTCAGGGGGTAAATAGGAATGGTCTTCTCCTTCTGAATCCCCCTCAAAACAGTTATCTTCCTCTTGATTACAATCTGAAATGGGTGGAGGGGGGCTGCCTTTGCGCCTACCATGAAGCAACGTCTGCATGAAATTTTATTGCCACGCAAGGCTCGTCTCTTTTGCTCTACATGTTCAGTTCCATTGTGTACAATAACTGACATGCATAGGAATAAAACATAGTGAGATTATGTAAGGAGTGCATGCAGAAATCCAGAATGATGGTAGCAACCTGTGGATAGACCAAAAACCAATGATAGTAGGCAGATAATGGCTTCAGTTAAAAAATACAGATAATGGCTTCTTTACTGTTTGTTTCCCACCCAACATGAAACTCATAGTAGACACAAGAGATTAACCAGATAGTAGATATATACTATTGATTGCGGCCTCGATATGTACCCCACAACCATTTTAAAACTCATGTTTGACCATTAGTTTTGAGCTGACTCAGAGTCTAATCTGTGAATAGGACGATAAAGTAGCATGTAATATTAAGCGATGCATAACATAAGCAGACGAAAGAGTGCGACCTCTCTCGCAGACCGTGTAGTCCTCGAGGTCATCTGCTCGGTTGATGATGGTAATGCAGTTGTCGTGGCTGCTGACAGCGGGGAAGAAGATCTGAGGCGGTGAAGGACAGTCTGGAGGCCGGAACCCTGTTGTGCCGGACCCTTCTATTGTTGGAGCAGCTGAGCTGGGGTGGACGACGGTGCAGCAGGAGCGGGACAAACCACACAAGGTTTTCTTTGACAACTATTTGTAAGAGAAGTAATTCGGTAAGGGCTCGTTTGAATTGGAGGATTCTATTAACACAGGGATAGGAAATACACAGTAATAGGATAGGAATGCACATGCAAAACGAAGAATTTAAAAACACATGATTTCTGCCAATCTGGGGGTTTGGTTCACAAGAATTGGAAGATCACAGGATGCAAAGAAGCTTGGTGAGATTAAGTCAAACCACAAGAAAATGTACGGTTATAATGCTATTATGCTACTATATCTTAATTTTGTGCTTCATGAATAGGAATTTGAAAAGGAGGAGAAGTGGATATTAAAATTCCTACGGATTTTCTTTCAAGGAGCTAAAGGAACAAATCCTACAGTTTTCCTTTGCTCCATTCCTTTGAACCAAATGCATGAATAGTAGTACCATATGAAACTTAACAATTCCTATGTTTTTCCTTCAGTTTTCCTTTCAAGTTTCTATGCTACTTCCACTACTTTGAACCTAGGCCACTGCCCTACTAGCTCAACTCCCTGGCCCATCTACAAATGCACAGCTCAAACACGCAGAGATAAATAATGATGGCATTCAAGAGAGTCCATCACGGATAGCTAAGTTTCCTGGTACCTCACTCCTTGTCATATAGTAGGAGAAAGTAATCATATTTCACGTTACTACGTGTGTTCAGTGGACAATATATATATATATATATAACATGTAGAGTAAAAAGGCGATGCAACAAGTGTACAACCTCTTTGGTGAAGCCATGTCGATCTCAACGTGATTGGGTTGGTCGGTGAGGATGCTCCGGCTAATTTGGCTGTCGGAGGAGGGGAAGAAGATCTTAGGCGTCCGGAGATGGAGCCCGGGGTACTGCTCCGCTGTGATGGAGGGTTTCGTCGTTGGAGCTGCTCCAGTGAGTTCTACGACGGCGAGGCTGAAGCAGGACAAGAGAGACAATGTTAACCTGAGTGGAATTCTAATAGCATCTCCAATAGATGATGTAAAATCATAACCACAAAGTGCTAGATGTAAAATACATCAACCGCTCATCTCTGAACTTAACTGTCGAAACTGAATTTAACTGTCGAAACTGAATTTTGCTATCGAAACTAAATTTTATTATCGAAACTGAACGCATTAGTAGCAGAAAAGCAGTAGCAGCAACAACAGCGCCCGGAGAAGCAGCGCGTGCGACAGCCGGGGCAGCTGGTCGTGTCGCAGCATCTCGGGTAGCAGCTGCAGGGGCTCGAAGGAGAGCATGATCTGCTGCTCGTGTAGCAGCAGCGCACGCAAGAGTAGAGGAGCAGCGCAAGTAAGAGCAAGAGCGAGAGCAGTAGCTCAAGAAAGAGCAAGAGTGAGAGCAGCAGCGCGAGCGCGAGCAAGAGCAAGAGCAGACCAGGCAGGGGACCAAGAGCAAGAGCAGAGTAGCAGCGTGAGTGAGAGCCAAAGCAATAGCAGCTCCTACTGATGTGGACGTCGTCGCCGAGGGAGCGACGCCATGGAGGAAGTGGCCGCCGCCGCCGCCGTGGATGGAGCTGCGCCATGTCGGCTCAGGACCGAGCGCCGGCAGCACCGTGAGATCGAATCAAGAAGAAAATGCGGTGATTAGTGTACAACCTCTTTGGTGGCGCCGATTAGACCTCAACTTCATCCGAGGAAACGGTGATGATGCTGCTCTTCTAGTGGTGCAGGTGAAGATGGCGGTGTGGGAATGGAGGTGGCGCCAAAGACAAGGGGAATGTCGGGCAACTCCTTGGAGGTGGAGGACGGGGTGGCTGAGCCGGTGAGACGACGAGATCAATGACGGATCCTCATCCAGTACGGTGGATGAGGGTCGTCAAGGTGTTTCTATGGACGACATTGTCAGGACCCCGATTCTACGTCACACCGATCTAGCCTCACGCACGGTATTCCCACGGGTGTCGCCTTACCATGGCCCGGGACCGTTTGCGCCTTTTGGCTCACGTATATGATAGTGTCGCTAGCATCCATATGACAGAGATCCCGGGCCGACATGCCTAGTCGTGAACCCAAAGTGGCACTAACTTACGGGGACAGGCATACATGAATCAACATCGAGCATGTCGATCAACAGCGTGCGAATTCGGGCTGTAGCACTGGGCTAACAGGACTCCGGGAACCCGGGCTGTAGCAGGCTAGGCAGGACTCCAGATGTGACCACATGACATTTCCCCGAAGGGACAGACACAGGAACGAAGTGAATCACATGCCGGCCAATCAAGTGTTCCAGAGCAGTAGTGCTGGGCTAGCAGGACTCCGGTGAACCGGGCTATAGCAGACTACTATGGCTCATGTAAGCACAAGACTACATTTCCCAGTAAGAGAGGCTACCAAGGATAAACAACTAGGTTGTCGGATCCCACACATACCAAGCATTTCAATCATACACACAATATGCTCGATATGTGTAAATACAACATGGCATCACAACATAACTCTACGACTCAAGTATTTATTCATTAGGCTCTGAGGAGACAAGTATTACAAACATGGGTCTCATGACCCCAACATATTGAGCATACAAACAACAAGCACATGCGGAAGCTTAACTTGTCTGAGTACAGACAACTACAAATGAAGAAGGCTGAGAAGCCTGACTATCTACAGGACCCTGCCGAGGGCACAAGATCGTAGCTGAGGTAACAAGCTAAACGTTGAAGTCCACGCGGAACTACTAGCGACACTAACGTATCTTTGCAAAAACATAAAATAGGCAAACGTGAGTACAAATGTACCCAGCAAGACTTACATCAGAACTAACTACATATGCATCGGTATCAACAAAGGGGGTAGTGGAGTTTAACTGCAGCAAGCCAGCTTTGACTCAGTGGCTAACCTGAACTACGACTGCAAGCAACTCTTTTGAGGTGGCGCAGACGAGTCCACATATTCACCAATCAATACACCACTATGGATCCGCTCCCGTCTACCTACGAGAACACCATCCATAGCACTCACACTTATCTTGCGCATTTTAGAGTATCCACTTCAAGTTATCTATGAACTATTATAGGCAACCCAGAAGTCCTTTACCGCGGACACGGCTATTCGAATAGATCATTATAACCCTGCAGGGGTGTACTTCTTCACACATGTTTCCACCACTTAGCGTCTGCACACGACATGTGCTCGGCAGACTTCAAGCGAAAGCCGACGTGGGTGTAGACCACGACCTACCTAAACACTCAAGTCTCTAGTCCAGGTTTATCGCCTATCCAGGTTCCATCCGCAGGGAGTCCGGCCGAGGTTTCCACATACAGCCCCGAACGATGTGTGCAGGGTTCCCGAGACACCAAACGGGCGCCCGGTACACCGTGCCACGTGCCTACCGCATCACAGCCCACCCCTCGGGTCAGCGCTGTGCACGGCCTCTAGCATACTACAAACACCAAAAACTACTTGCAACTCCTGGACAGAGGACTAGGATGGTTAAGAAGTCGAGCGGGGTCATATTTCAGGGCCCAACATGTGGTAGTAGCTGTTTCATGGATCACAAACACAGAACTCAGTTCCCGAGGACGATTTCAATGAGACAACCCACCATGTACTCCTACATGGCCTCTCACCACTACCTTTACCAAATCGTGTTCACACACTTAGCTCACACAAAGTAGGACATGATCACCACTTTCCAATTCATGCCTAATGAATCAGACCTGACTCAACTCTAAGCAGTAGCAGGCATGACAAACAAACATGAATGAGTAGGCACATCAGGGCTCAAACAACTCCTACTCATGCTAGTGGGTTTCATCTATTTATTGTGGCAATGACAGGTCATGCAGAGGATAAGGGGTTCAACTACCGCAGCATGTAACAGTTGAATCGTTGTTGTCCTAATGCAGTAAAAGAGAGCAGGAGCGAGAGAGTGGGATTGTATCGGAATGAACAAGGGGGTTTTGCTTTTTGACTATGAACAGTAGGGAAAAAACCCACTGCAATTTTTATATTAAGAAACAAAGAACAGGTAGCACTGTACAAAAGGAGCCAAAGAAAAGAAAGAAAAACAACTAAAAGCTAAGCTAGGCTAGCTAAAAGAGCAAGAAAAGAGGGCTTGAGGTGAGCCCCTAAAAGAACTAAAAGAACAAAGAAACAAAAAACAGAGGAGAGCTATCTTCAAGAGGAAATCAAGATTTCCAGCCAAGAGTTGAAATCATTGGCATACTTATTCTTGATTCTGTGGGATAGCAGCTTCAATTCCTCAAAATAAATGTGCTTCCATCTTTGAAACGAAGGTTGAATGTTCTCAAAAATCTTGTTGTTTCTGACAATCCATACAACCCAAGAACCCAGAACGAAAATTTCCATGAAGAAGGGTACTCTCAACTTATCCTTTAAATCTTGGAAAGCTTCCAGAACAGACAGATTTGGAGATCTTTGTGGACATATGAAATCCCAGCAATTCCTTGAAAACTGACATCCCTAAAATAAATGATGTAGTGCCTCTTCTTGCTGGCAGCTCAACACAACACAGTTGTATTCCTCCAAAACAAAACTTTTCCTTCTCAGGAAGTTTCTTGTGTTCACTCTATCATGTAGGAGCATCCAGAAGAACATTTTGTGCTTAGGTTGGCATGAAGATTTCCAAACCCAAGAAAAATGAGGTGGAACTTGTTTGACTCCTATGATCACATTGTATGCTTTTGAGGTAGTGAAAGTACTGCTTCCCCAAATGTAACTCCAAGTGTCAGTCATACCTTGAAAATCTGATTGTCTTAGTAAATGACATTTGTCCTCTAGTTGGAGAAACTGTTGAT
Source organism: Aegilops umbellulata (assembly GCA_032464435.1). Lineage (NCBI taxonomy): Eukaryota > Viridiplantae > Streptophyta > Magnoliopsida > Poales > Poaceae > Aegilops > Aegilops umbellulata. The sequence continues at coordinate 229,628,164 of CP136060.1, forward strand.
GGGCTTGAATAGATAGAGGTAAGTGGAACAAATCTTCAAGGTATTCTGTGTTGACCACTTATTGCACAGTCATAGTGGAGTCTTGCACAAAGGAGAACACGTGAGGATATTCTTGCTGTAATACCACATTGCTCCACAAATCAGTCCAAAAAAGAGCAGTTCTTCCATCTCCTAGGTGTCACCTGGCCATGGCTTTGTATTGATCAATAAGTTGAAGTATAGATTTCCACCAGAAAGATCCTACCAAATTTTGACCTGGAAGTTTATTGTCTTGGTAATGTGTTTCCCAAATGAGGTTAACCCAAGGAATATCATGTATTTTGTAGAATTTATGTAGATTTTTCATTAGCAGAGCTTTATTCTGAGAAAAAATGTCCATAACTCCCAAATCTCCTTGGTTCTTTGGTCTGCAAACTGTAGTCCAAGCTACAGAAGCAGGTTTATGATCTTCCATGTCAAAACCTCTCCATAGACAATGCCTCACGTATTTGATCACTTGATGTTTGATTGTAACTGGAACATCCATACAAGCCATGAAAAAAATTGGCAGAGAAGCCAACACAGAATTTACCAGTAATAATCTTCCAGCACTTGACATGAAAGTGGCCAAGCCTGCCAGTCTTTTTGCAATTCTTTGAACCATTGGCATACATTGCTCAACACTGGGTTTAGACAAACCTAAAGGGAGACCCAAATATGTGAATGGGAAAACTCCTCTTTGGCAGTTTAAAGTATTAGTAAAAACCTCCACCCTCTCCTCAGTGATGTTAATTGGAACCATGATGGATTTCTGGTAGTTCACCTTAAGCCCAGTGGCTGAAGATGATATAGCTCTTCATCGGTGTCATCGAACTCATCGTCGGAACATACATCTACCGAGGGGGAACAACCACCGGCAAACACAGGAAGAACACAATCAATGCAATGCACAATATGATGCATGATCATGACATATCAATATGCGGTGAGTTGAGCTAATGCAGCTAAGAACAGAAGGGTTTGAGTTGATTTGAACGAAAGGTTCAACTTCAAATTCAAACTAAGAACTTATAAAGTGCATTATTATGTTTTGATCTAAGCAGCAAGGTTAAGTTGTTTAAACATGCATGAAAATGGTGCAGATGGATAGATTGGATTTTTCTGATCATTTTTCATATATAAATCTTTTCATTTGGAGTTACGGTTGATTTTCTATGATTTTTAGAAGTTTAGGCAATTTCCTGGAATTTTCTGAATTATTTTAAATCCAGAAAACTATTAACTGCATCAGCATTGCGTCACTGTGACATCAGCAAGTCAACTGCGGCTGACCAGGTCAAACCTGACCAGTGGGGTCCGTGGTGTTAGTTTAATCTAAACAGAAATAAAACCTAGGTTAATTAGGGCGTGGGCCCCAGGTGTCAGTGAGCTAGGGGGTTAGTTAGGGCGTCATTAGCGCTAATGATGTAGCCACGTGAGCTGCGTCGGCGGTTAGACGACGGCAACGAACCAGAGCGGTGGTGGCTTGCCGGAGTTGCGCTTGGGGCTGCCGCTTGCTGCGATGAGGGCATCAGAAAGGAGCCCTTGCTCGCCCGCATCCAGGGAAGCACACGGCTGGGCGTTGGGTGGCCTAGTTCACCGGCGGCAAGCTCATCCGCGGCAGCCGGAGCATGGGGATGAGGCAGGCGAGGCTGCAAGCCATGGGGACGCCTGATGAGGTGCTCTACGGGCTCCTGGGAACTCTTGGAGTTCGACTACGCACCCAGATGCGACTGGAATGAGCCCTGGCCACGTAGGCGACATCACCGGCGGCAAGGAGCTTACGGGTGCGACGAGGAGATAAGCTAGGGGTTGAGCGCGAGGAGGGGAACATGGGGGAAACGAAGAGAGGCTCACGAAGAGGAGGATGGTGCAGACGGCGGGGCCGGGGACGTGTTGGTTGCCGTGAATCGACGGTGAGGTAGCCGACGGTCGGAGGTTGAGGATGAGCTCTGGGACGGCGCTACAGGGCTCCCGCGGTCGAATGGGTTGGTGAAGACGACGCAGAAGGCGATGGCGGTCCTCTGGACGCGTCGGCAAGGCGAGGGGGAGGCAGTGGCTGCGGTGGTGGCGAGCGGCGGCGACGGGCTCGCTCGGCTTCGGGAGAGGGAGCGAGAGAGGCGAGGCAGGGAGAGAGGGGAGCGGTCGAGGGGGTCTAGGGGTCTGCATGGCGATGCCAGAGTCGTCCAGAGCGTCGGGGGGGGGGGGGGGGGTGCACGCAGGCAGGCAGGAGGTGGCCGGCGCGCGTCGGGCACACGCCCGCGTCCTCCTGGCGGGGTGGAGAAGACGACTGGCAGCTGGGCTGCACAGTAGCGGGCCGCGTGGGTGGGTTGGTCTCTCTGGTGGGCTTCACAGGTGGGGCCAGGTAAGTTAGAGGTACTCCCTCCTGCTCTGTTTTCTATTTTAATTATTGTTTTCTATTTGTTTCAATCTGTTTTGATTTAGTTCAAGCACTAAATCATTTTTGTTTCTTCTGATAATTTTTGCAGGGACTGAAAGGAATATTCTAGAGCCCCTCACAAAATAACAGAATTATTGAAGCATTAAATATATTTATAACATATATTTGCTCCAACTCAAATACAATATGTATTAGTTCAAAGATCCAAAATGTCATGGAAAAATGTGCATCATCTCTGGTTACTGTTTCCAGCATTTTCCAAAAAATGATGAACATTTTTGAAAGCCACTTTGGGTTCACTAAAAATATTTTGGTTGAACCTATTGATTTCCTTTGATGCTAGGGTTTGAAACAATCCCCATTTCAAATTCAAAAGAATTTAAACATGATACAACACATGACTAGCTAGCTCAGAGCATACTAGAACTAGGGATGTGACAACTCACCCCCACTAAACAAGAATCTCGTCCCGAGATTGAAGCGTAGGGTAAAAAGAAGAGGGATCACAAAACTATCACAATCCTCATGATCCAACTTGCACTTCATAGGAACATCGATTTCTTGCATCATCTTGGTCTTGACAACTCTGCTTTCGAGTTCTTCATCAAACACGAGGACAAAGACAACTCTATGGTGATGGATCATCTTAACAATCACAATTTCAACTCACGGAATGAGACGTTGAGCTGACAGGCAAAATACACCTTAGAAAGGATGGAAGAAACAATTTGACGAGGGTTTCAAAGTAGCGAGGAAGCAATTTCCATGATCCCAGAACGAGACACCTTAGAGGAGGTGACTCGTAGATTTATTCCCTCAAGTGGCAAAAAGAATTACTTTTGATTCAGAGATCAATAATAATCTCTAAACCAGCTTAAGGCAATCACAATCGACCATTTGAAGGAGGTCAAAAGAATGGCATACTTAGACTAGAATGGATGATATGGACTACCTTGTTGAAGACAACACAACGGATGATTTTTACTTATCATCAGAAATGGATGGGACTCATGGTAAGTCCACCTTTGAAGATGATCCTGAATAGTAATGACTGAGAAGGTAGTCCATAGGGGATGGCACAATGGCGGTGCAAGATGGGAACAAAATATAAATGCTAGAAATGATTCTAGTAACCTGGGAGAAACTCAACACACGAGAGTGACTCCACTGTCGAGTGGTTATACACTAATCGAAGAAACTAGGAGCACACGAATCCATAGGGAATAACTACTGGAGTAAAGCCTATGAAATCCTTATGGGGAGGTGGCCAACTCTCTGAATCAAGATACTACAATAATAAGTGAGGGAGTCCTGGATTAGGGGGTGTCCGGATAGCCGGACTATAACCTTTGGCCGGACTCTTGGACTATGAAGATACAAGATTGAAGACTTTGTCCCGTGTCCGGATAGGACTTTCCTTGGCGTGGAAGGCAAGCTTGGATATACGGATATGTAGATATCCTCCCATTGTAACCGACTCTGTGTAACCCTAACCCTCTCCGGTGTCTATATAAGCCGGAGGGTTTTAGTCCATAGGACGAACAACAATCATACCATAGGCTAGCTTCTAGGGTTTAGCCTCTCTGATCTCGTGGTAGATCTACTCTTGTACTACCCATATCATCAATATTAATCAAGTAGGAGTAGGGTTTTACCTCCATCGAGAGGGCCCGAACCTGGGTAAAAACATTGTGTCCCTTGTCTCCTGTTACCATCCGCCTAGACGCACAGTTCGGGACCCCCTACTCGAGATCCGCCGGTTTTGACACCGACATTGGTGCTTTTATTGAGAGTTCCTCTGTGTCGTCACTATTAGGCCCGATGGCTCCTTCGATCATCAACAGCGATGCGGTCCAGGGTGAGACTTTCCTCCCCGGACAGATCTTCCTATTCGGCGGCTTCGCACTGCGGGCCAACTCGCTTGGCCATCTGGAGCAGATCGAAAGTTATGCCCCTGGCCGTCAGGTCAGATTTGGAAGTTCAAACTACACGGCTGATATCCGCGGGGACTTGATCTTCGACGGATTCGAGCCACAGCCGAGCGCGCCGCACTGTCACGATGGGCATGACCTAGCTCTGCCGCCGAACAGTGCCCTGGAGGCCGCACCCGTGTCCGCTCCGACCCTTAGCTCGGAGCCGACTGCGCCAATCGAGGACGGGTGGCTGGACCCCGCCTCGGGGGCTGCACTCTCTACGGCGATCGAGCCGAACACCAGCCTTATCCTCTGCGAAGCCCGTGACTCCAAGGTGCCGGACTCCGAACCCTCCGCGCCCCTGCCAATCGAATCCGATTGGGCGCCGATCATGGAATTCACCGCCGCGGATATCTTTCAGTACTCGCCCTTCGGCGACATTCTGAATTCACTAAAGTCTCTCTCTTTATCAGGAGAGTCCTGGCCGGACTATGGCTAACAGGATTGATGCGGACGACGAAGAAATTCGATGCCCACCCACCACCCACTTCGTAGCCACTGACGATGATTTAACCGACATGCTAGACTTTGACTCCGAAGACATCGACGGTATGGACGACGATGTAGGAGACGAACAGGAACCAGCACCTATAGGGCACTGGAAAACCACCTCGTCATATGACATATATATGGTGGATACACCCAAAGAAGGCAATGGCGACGGAACAATGGGGGATGACCCCTCCAAGAAGCAACCCAAGCGCCGGCGTCAGCGGCGCCGCTCTAAGTCCCGCCAAAGCAAAAACGATGAAACCGGCACGGGAGACAATAACACCCCGGACAATGCCGAAGACAATTCCCTCCAGCAAGACTCAACGCAGGAGGATGGAGAAGCTAGCCCTCCTGAGAGGGCGGCAGACAGAGAGGAAGAGGATGATAATTACATGCCTCCCTCGGAAGAGGAGGCAAGCCTCGACGACGATGAATTTGTCGTGCCTGAGGATCCCGCCGAACAAGAGCGCTTTAAGCGCAGGCTTATGGCCACGGCGAGTAGCCTTAAGAAAAAACAACAACAGCTTAGAGCTGACCAAGACTTGATAGCCGACAGATGGACTGAAGTCCTTGCGGCCGAGGAATATGAACTCGAACGCCCCTCCAAGAGCTACCCAAAGCGCAGGCTGCTACCCCGATTAGAGGAGGAAGCACTTAAACCTACATCACCAGCACATGATGCGGCTGACCGGCCACCTCGTGGCCACGACAGAGAGGCCTCACGGCCCTCCGCTCAAGCCGCACCCCGGCGTCGCTCAAAAAATACCAAGGCACGGGGAAACACGCTAGACCTGCGCGATATGTTGGAGTACAAGGCAAGGCAAACAAGATCGATCTATGGATCGCGTGGGCACCCCACGACACGAGACGATAACAGTCACGCCGGATACAGCAAATCCGGCCGGGCCGAACACAGTAGACAAAGCTCATTGGAGCTACGCCGTGATATAGCCCAGTACAGAGGTGCCGCACACCCACTATGCTTCACAGATGAAGTAATGGATCATCAAATCCCCGAGGGTTTCAAACCCGTAAACATTGAATCATATGATGGCACAACAGATCCTGCGGCATGGGACTATCTCCTTCATATCCACATGGCCCGCGGCGATGATCTACACGCCATCAAATACCTTCCACTCAAGCTTAAAGGACCAGCTCGGCATTGGCTTAACAGCTTGCCAGCAGAATCAATTGGTTGTTGGGAGGACCTGGAAGCCGCATTCCTCGACAATTTCCAGGGCACCTATGTGCGACCACTAGACGCCGACGACCTAAGCCACATAATTCAGCAGCTAGAGGAATCGGCCAGACAATTCTGGACACGGTTCCTAACCAAGAAAAATCAAATCGTCGACTGTCCGGACGCAGAGGCCCTCGCAGCCTTCAAACATAACATCCGTGACGAGTGGCTTGCCCGGCACCTAGGACAGGAAAAGCCGAAATCCATGGCAGCCCTCACGACAATCGTGACCCGCTTTTGCGCGGGAGAAGACAACTGGCTAGCTCGTAGTAATAACATGACCAAGAGCCCTGGTAATTCGGATACCAAGGATAACAATGGCAGGTCGCGTCGCAACAAGCACAAGCGCCGCATTAACGGCGACAATGTTGAGGATACGGCAGTTAATGCCGGATTCAGAGGCTCTAAACCTAGTCAGCGGAAAAAGCCATTCAAAAGAAATACTCCGGGCCTGTCCAGTTTGGACTGAATACTCGATCGCTCGTGCCAGATACATGGCACCCCCGAAAAGCCAGCCAATCACACCAACAGGGATTGTTGGGTGTTCAAGCAGGCCGGTAAGTTAAATACCGAAAACAGAGACAAGGGGCTGCACAATGACGAGGATGAAGAGCCCCGGCCGCCGAACAATAGTGGACAGAAGGGCTTCCCCCCACAAGTGCGGACGGTGAACATGATATACGCAACCCACATCCCCAAGAGGGAGAGGAAGCGTGCGTTAAGGGACGTATACGCGTTGGAGCCAGTCGCCCCGAAGTTCAACCCATGGCCCTCCTGCCCGATCACTTTTGATCGAAGGGACCACCCCACTAGCATCCGTCATGGCAGATTCGCCGCATTGGTTCTAGACCCAATCATTGATGGATTTCACCTCACTAGAGTCCTTATGGACGGCGGCAGCAGCCTGAACCTGCTTTATCAGGATACAATGTGGAAAATGGGCATAGATCCCTCAAGGATTAAACCCACAAAAACGACCTTTAAAGGCGTCATACCAGGTGTAGAGGCCAATTGTACAGGCTCAGTTACACTTGAGGTGGTCTTCGGATCCCCGGATAACTTCCGAAGCGAGGAGTTAATCTTCGACATAGTCCCGTTTCGCAGTGGCTATCACGCACTGCTCGGACGAACTGCATTTGCAAAGTTAAATGCAGTGCCACACTATGCATACCTCAAGCTCAAGATGCGAGGCCCTCGAGGATTCATCACGGTCAATGGAAACACCAAACGCTCGCTCCGAACGGAGGAGCATACGGCGGCACTGGCAGCGGAAGTACAGAGCAGCCTCTCAAGGCAATTCTCCAGTCCGGCTTTTAAACGTCCGGACACCGTCAAGCGCGCCCGGACTAACCTACAACAAGACCGCCTGGCATGTTCCAAGCAAGCGTAGCAATACGGCCCCAACCCCAGCCCTCGCGAAACTGCGAAATCAGTACTACGCGTACATAACTACGCTCTGAAAATTCCATGGGCACAGGGGGAGGGGCACGGCCACGGCATGCCCTAAATGTGGCACAACCGCACTAGGGGCTCCCGATTTCGTCATTTTTCTTACTTTCAGGACTCCATCATCCGGAAGGCCTGTTCGGCAGTACAATCGCCAAACACATGATGCAACAACCAAGGAGGCAGGAAGCTACGTCGAATTCCCAGGTGGTCTCTATAACGAGCAAAATACCTGTCTTACATATCGTCTCACAGCTCGCCCCTGGAGGGGGACATGTCAAATAGTCCCATCTCTTGCTTATCGCACTATTTGTATCGTTCTGCTTTTACAGCAGCATTTTAAAATAAACAATGCTTAGCTTCAGCTCATTACTGCATTCTCTATTCATTCCTTTTTTGAATATATATGTTCAGTCATGACATTTAGCCCCCGTACACTTTGGTATGGTCAATACGCCAAGGGCTCAAGCACCCCATAATACGGCGTGAGAAGTCCGAACACTTTCACAAGTGCAGCCCTCCGAACTTATAGCATTATATGCATCAGCTTCGAATCATGTGTTTGGTCAATAGTTGGGTTTGCCCGGCTCCCATGTTTTGGTACCTTACATTCCGCTATATCGGCTAAGGTAGCGCTGGGAGAACTACTGCGATTGTGCCCCGGCTGAGCTGGGCTAAGCACCTCAGTAGAGAAAGCTAAAACTGATTGTCATGATAGGGCGAGAGCTGGTCGCTGTTCGGGAAGGTTTCGAGTCCCTAAAGACTCATGCCGCTTAGAGTGAGGAGCCGGCTTTGTCCGGCCTAGGCGTGTATAGCGCCCCGAACTCGGTCTTCCGAATACTAGGGGCTTCGCCAAAATTTAAAATTATAGAATTCTATGGCTAAGTGAGAGTGATAACGCATTATAGTCCGATTGCCTTGTTCGTTGCGCTGAGCACCTCCCTCGAAGGACCCAAGAATGGGAAAAAGAGTGCTCAGGTTTATCCCGAACACCCCAGCACTCGTGGCATGGGGGCAGAAGCCGACGACTTGCCATCTCTCAGATTTTATAAACGGCCGCATAGAAGGTAATATTTTAAATTAAAACAAGCATTGCATAACGCATATGAACAAGTTTTCAGCATACAGGATCACACGAGCAAGTTTACTCAAATATTACATCCATGGGACATTCATCCGCCACAAGGCGGGCACCCTTCAGAACACCCTCATAGTACATCTCGCGGTGGCGATGCTCCTTGCCCGGCGGTGGCCCGTCCTTCACAAGCTTCTCCACATCCATCTTGCCCCAGTGCACTTTAGCACGGGCAAGCGCCCTACGGGCACCCTCGATGCAGACGGAGCGCTTGATTACCTCAAGCCGTGGACAGGCATCCACCAGCCGCCTCACTAGCCCAAAGTAGCTCCCTGGCGGAGCCTCTCCAGGCCACAACCGAACTATGAGGCCCGTCATGGCCTGTTCGGCCACCTTATGGAGCTCGACCAGTTGCTTCAGCTGGTCGCTCAAGGGCACAGGGTGTCCTGCCTCAGCATACTGAGACCAGAACACCTTCTCCGTCGAGCTCCCCTCCTCGGCCCGGTAGAAGGCGGCGGCATCTGACATGCTACGGGGCAAATCTGCGAATGCTCCTGGAGAGCTCCGGACTCGGGTAAGTAACAAGTAATTCACCTTCACGTGCTTGCTTTGCATAAAGAATGCCTTACCCGCCGCTATCTTCTTCATCGCCTCAACCTCCTAGAGGGCCTTCTGGGCTTCGGCCTTGGCAGACTTGGCATCTTCAAGGGCCGCCGCGAGCTCAGACTCTCATGTCTTCAAGTCAAGCTCCAAACTCTCATGTTTTTTCATGAGAGCCTGGAGCTCATGCTGCACCTCGCCAACCCGCGCCTCCTGCTTCTCCCGCTTGGTACGCTCCATGGCCGCCTTCTTTTTGGCCTCGGATAGCACTTGCTTAAGGGTTGCCACCTCAGTTGTGGCCCCTACAATAGCCACGTTGATCCTGTCATTTCTTGCAATTGCACCTTTTATATATTTAAATAAGGTATCTCTTACCTTCCTTGTCCTCGAGCTGCTTCTTGGCAAGGCTGAGCTGTTGCTCGGACCGCTCGAGGTTCTGCTCCAACGTGTCCACCTCCGCAGTCAGTGCGGCAGATGCCAGCAGCGAAGCCTGCATACGCATATTGACTTACTTTTGTTAGACTCCTGTGAATGTTATTAGATCCTCTATTCGGCTTTTCTTTCCGAACGCCAAACAGAGCATCAGTGGCTACTGTATATGCGGTAATATTTTCACATATTTTTTACATACCTCAAAGCCTGTTAGCAGGTGGCACAGGCTTCAGTCAGCCCGCTCTTAGCGGACTGAACCTTCTGGATCACCGCACTCATAATAGTGCGGTGCTCCTCGTCGACGGAGGCGCCGTTAAGCACCTCCAGCGAATTATCCGGTGCCTCCGGTTGGGCGGAGGTCACCGGAGTCGTAGGCTTGGTCTTCTTACTAGGGGGCCGCCTGCCGGACTCCGGAACCTTTGAAGGTTCTGGTGCGGTGTCCGGCCCAGGGCCGGACTTGGAGCCCTTGGGGTTTTTGTCCCCTTTGCGCCTGGAGTCCGGGAGGTCGCCTTGCGGCGCATCCAGGACCACCTCCTCCTGGCTTGGAACCTCATGGGACAACACCTCGGCGTCGTCCGTAGGGCGGGGGGAGGTAGCGGTCGGAAGCGAATTCACATCCGACGAATCCAGGGAGCTGCTCGATGACGCGTCGAGCCGGGCCTTGGGCGGACTGCATAATTATATTCGGCATCGGAAGATACTGTGCAATAAAGGAACGCCATGAGTCATTCTAGTATTCGAACACTTACGATTTTGCGAGGGGATTGGCTCTGTGCGGCCACTCCTCTTCGTCGTCGTCAGTGTTGGTGGAGTAGTCCGGAGGGAGGGTCCTTCCTTTCTTGGACCCTCCGGCCTCCCCCGTTTGGGCGACCTTCCTTTTCTTATCTCCCCCGCTGGGGGAGCGACCTCTCTTTCCTCCTCCTCGTCTTCGTGGGAGGAGTCTGCCTCGGAGTCACCGGACGATGAGTCCGACTCCACCGGGCGTCGGGAACTCTTCCGGGTTTCCGTGGCCTTCTTCTCCGGCACCACATAGGGGTTTGGAACCAGCAGCTCCGCCAAGCGGGCATCCGCTGGGTCTTCGGGCAAAGGAGCTAGACAGTTGATCTGTCCAGACGTCTCCTGCCAATCCTGTCAAAGGTAAGGGAGTTTAGATCCTGCATAGAGTCAAACTATGCAAGATAAATATCCTGTAAGAGGTAAAAACAGCTTACCGCGTTGGCTTGACGCTGCACGCTAAATCCGCGATCCTCGGTAGCGGATGCGGGAGCCTCGGCGCCCTTGAACAGCACCTTCCAGGCATCTTCGTACGTAGTATCGAAGAGCCTGCCCAGGGTTCAGTGCTGTGCCGGATTGAACTCCCACAAGCTGAAAGCCTGTTGTTGGCATGGGAGGATCCGGCGGATGAGCATGACCTAGACTACGTTGACGAGTTTGAGCTTCTTGCTCACCAGGCTTTGGATGCATGTTTGGAGTCCGGTCAGCTCTCCTTTTTTTGCCCCACGGCAGGCCCTTCTCTTTCTAGGAGGTGAGCCGCGTGGGGATTCTGGACCGGAACTCGGGGGCTGCGACCCATGCAGGGTCGCGCGGCTCGGTGATGTAGAACCACCCCGATTGCCACCCCTTTATGGTCTCCACAAAGGAGCCCTCGAGCCATAGGACGTTGGGCATCTTGCCCACCATGGCGCCTCCGCACTCCGCCTGGTGGCCGCCCACTACCTTCGGCTTCACATTGAAGGTCTTCAACAATAAGCCAAAGTGGGGCTGGATGTAGAGGAAGGCCTCGCACATGACGATGAACATCGAGATGTTGAGGATAAAGTTCGGGGCCAGATCGTGGAAATCCAGGCCGTAGTAGAACATGAGCCCCCAGACAAATGGGTGGAGAGGGAAGCTTAGTCCGCGGAGGAAATGGGTGAGGAACACCACCCTCTCATGGGGCCTGGGGGTGGGGATGAGCTGCCCCTCTTCTAGGAGCCGGTGCGTGATGTCATCAGACAAGTATCCGACCTTCCTCAGCTTTTTGATGTGTCCCTCCGTGACGGAGGAGACCATCCACTTGCCTACCGCTCTGGACATGGCTGGAGAAGGTTGAGGTGGGGAGTGCGAACTTGGGCGCTGGAGCTCGAGTGCGCGAAAATGGATGAGCAAAGGAGGAAGAAGGTGTAGGTGACAAGGAGGATCGTTATCCCCTTATATGGGTGGACGAAACTGCGTGTCCCCACCCGCCTGGTAAAACTCGCTTATCTCCCAAGCGCCATAATCAATGGCACGGTTGGGTTACCCACGCCCGTATTGATGAGAATCCCGGAATAAGGGGACACGATCTCTGCTTCGACAAGACGTGCCAAGGAAACCGCCTCGCTGAACGCGCTGAGGTGGGACAGTAAAACGATTCGAATAAAGACTTGGTCGTGGTGTGATGTCACACTATGGAGTATGTCAGCAGATTAGATTTGTGTAAATATTATTCTCTCTATGGCAATATGTGGAACTTATTTTGCAGAGCCGGACACTATCCTGGTGTTCAAAATCTTCTATGAAGTATTCGGAGGAGGAACCCGCCTTGCAAAGCCGAAGACAATCTGTGCGCCGGACTCGTCGTCATTGAAGCCTAGTTCAGGGGCTACTGAGGGAGTCCTGGATTAGGGGGTGTCCGGATAGTCGGACTATAACCTTTGGCCGGACTCTTAGACTATGAAGATACAAGATTGAAGACTTCGTCCCGTGTCCAGATAGGACTTTCCTTGGCGTGGAAGGCAAGCTTGGCGATACGGATATGTAGATCTCCTCCCATTGTAACCGACTCTGTGTAACCCTAACCCTCTCCGGTGTCTATATAAGCCGGAGGGTTTTAGTCCATAGGACGAACAACAATCATACCATAGGCTAGCTTCTAGGGTTTGGCCTCTCTGATCTCGTGGTAGATCTACTCTTGTACTACCCATATCATCAATATTAATCAAGTAGGAGTAGGGTTTTACCTCCATCGAGAGGGCCCGAACCTGGGTAAAACATTGTGTCCCTTGTCTCCTATTACCATCCGCCTAGACGCATAGTTCGGGACCCCCTACCCGAGATCCGCCGGTTTTGACACCGACAATAAGTCTTCCGGTTGGGTGTGTTGGCCACGACATCCACTTTACCGGTTACGGTGAGACCAATATTATAGTTCTTGGGAAACGTTCCAACCATCATATCTGCCTGAGATTCCAATCTGGCTGGTGTCAGAATAATCCAGACTCATTGAGTCTAGAAAGAAAAATGAAAATTTGCAACACAAATCGACGAGATGACGTTGCAAGATTCTCGGGAAATGAACTACGATAGCAAGCTCCAAAACATGAGCTGGTTCTGCTACAAACCTGTGAACACACTGTCCTAGACAAGCAGGACCACATGGCAGTCTTACAATGAAAACACTACCGAGTTCAGGTTGGAACCATCATTGCGGATAACGAAGTCCTTTTATAAGCCCGGGTTAGCTCTTAAAAAGGAGCTTCTTCACCTTGAACAAATCAATCAGTGGCTGGTGTGCTCAGAAACACATACGGAATGAAGATGATCAGTTTATCAAACCATAGAATACTTCGCACATGCATGACTGACTTGGGATGATTCCAGAGGAAGCAAAAACAAGCTTTCTCAAATTCACGGCGGCAACTTGCATCGATTGCACGTGAACTTAGAGGAAGTCGCTACTTTCATCCAAACATATGCTTCATGAACGAAAATGAAGGCATTGTTTACAAAGTTTCCAAAACTAGCTTAATGTTTCACACAAATCATGGGGGAGACAAGATGCTCTTGATGGGCTCAACAGCAACTCATCAGAATTTCCATATCACTGGACTTCCACCATCATGTGAACACGGTGATAGCATTGGTCAGACCAAAAGATGTAATGGTGTATGCTCGAGGGATCAACCACGAGTAAGACAACATTACGAACATTGTTGGTTCTGATTTGACTTAACGATAGCCCATACTCAAGTCAAAGTTTTGACAACGCAATAGATCCAACAACTGATCACGAGGACCAATCGATGGAGATACCATATTTCTTCAACACACACACACACACACAAAGATATCCCTTAACATGAACTAAGTCAGACAAGCTTTTATCTTCCAACTCTCCAAGTTTTTGTTTGGCTTAATCAACTAGCTCAGGGGTATCCCACACAGATTCTTGGAGAATGGGTGGTTTGGAGGAAAACCAACATGATCACGAACTCAACATAGCGGTCAGGTGACAACCTGGTAATACTTTCGAGAAGATATTCGAAACATCAAGAACCACCGACATGTTACTAATCTCGAGATCAATCTTGCTTTCAAGGCAAGACGATGTGATCAAAAGAGCAAGGGTTTGACAAAATCCTAACTCATCGATCGAAGGGTGCACCAACAAAAATGGACTAGGTAGCACGATCAGTCCTAGGATGGTGATTCAATAACCAACACGTTAAGGATGACATTAATGTCCAAAAACTAGCAAGCAACACGGTTGCTAGGAGTATTGATTTCACACATCATGGTTCACTTGTCGGCATTCCGGTTACAACAACACGGGACCGAGGAATGAATAATGATGGAGAGAAATATCACTGCTTCAAGAATTCATAAGAGTTGATGCAATTATCATGACATTCTTGACATAAAGATGGTAACACTCCAAGGTAGAACAGAGCAAAAGCTGGATTGGCATTTTGATCTGCGGAATACAACTACTTTGACCCAATCCTAGAAATGGACGAGGTACTGGAGTTTGTTTCTCCTAGACTCCTAGTCATTCCGGAATAGAATGGCTTGACATACCACAATAATATGAGGTATCGATGAGCATGAATGCATGACATGCTCTTGACTATCAAATGATAAACAGAGATCAGGATACAACTAAAGAGAGGGACAACTCAAAGGAACATATATCTTTCTAAGTTGTGGATGCATAGACTAGCATGTCGAACGAGTTCAACATATTTCTTTCGGATAACCCATGTAGAAAGGTAGAACTGGCAGAATCACAATATGAATGGAGTACTCCTCAAGAGCACCCTGGTTGTGATCTTTTGGTTCAAAAGAACTTCTGCCATGATGGTTCATGGTATTGGAAGAATGAGATACCATGGACCTCGAGGACTATCGCAAAGGTTACTAATATCTTAAGGGAACTAGCAAATACTAACAACATGAAGTAGGGTGAATCTCGGGTTCGAAAACCCAGGAGTAGAATACCTACTACTAAATGGCATCACGGGATGTTTTCGAGAATGGTGGCCAGAATCATCACACCGGGAACACAAAACGTGGCTAGATTACTAGGTGACTCCCTAAAACACCTAGGGTCATAATAATAGCTCCAACATATATGCCGAGGCAACAAAGTACCTCAACTCACCCGATTAGCATGCTTATTCTGACCAAAAAGGTCATCGGGAACGGAAAGAAGGGACTTGCAAATGCATCAGACTATTTAGAGACCTGGGATGACTCGGACAACATAACGGCTGTAAATGCTCAGAAAAAGATTTGAGACATTCACAAGGATTTGCATAGTCACTTAACAACATCATATCAAGGTTCTGGTTCAACTGACAACATACTAAAAGTAGTAGAAACTGAATTGAGGCCTGGAACCAACAATCCTATAAGTCTCTATCATAGAAACTCGTCATCCTAATAGATAGATGAGAAGGCCTAGTTCTTAATCCCCGTAGAAAGGAAGAGGATGACTCAGATCAGAAGGGCATAAGGTAAAGGAGTAAAAAGAGCCTTACGTTCCCTTCCACAATCAATTCCCTTATATAACTAAATCATTTCTAGACTCAACTTCGACCAGTTTGGCTTGGTAATCCTACAGGCAGTCAGGCTCTGATACCAAAACTGCCAGGACCCCGATTCTAAGTCACACCGATCTAGCCTGTAATACCTCATATCACTTTGCGGCCTCGCGCACGGTATTCCCACGGGTGTCGCCTTACCATGGCCCGGGATCGTTTGCGCCTTTTGGCTCACATATATGGTAGTGTCGCTAGCATCCATATGACAGAGAACCCAGGCCGACATGCCTAGTCGTGAACCCAAAGTGGCACTAACTTACGGGGACGGGCATACATGAATCAACATCGAGCATGTCGGTCAGCAGCGTGCGAATCCGGGCTGTAGCACTGGGCTAACAGGACTCTGGGAACCCGGGCTGTAGCAGGCTAGGCAGGACTCCGGATGTCACCGCATGACATTTCCCCGAAGGGACAGACACAGGAACGAAGTGAATCACATGCCGGCCAGTCAAGTGTTCCGGAGCAGTAGTGCTGGGCTAGCAGGACTCCGGTGAACCGGGCTGTACGGACTACTATGGCTCATGGAAGCACAAGACTACATTTCTCCATAAGAGAGGCTACCAAGGATAAACAACTAGGTTGTCGGATCCCACACATACCAAGCATTTCAATCATACACACAATATGCTCGATATGTGTAAATACAACATGGCATCACAACATAACTCTACGACTCAAGTATTTAATCATTAGGCTCCGAGGAGCCAAGTATTACAAACATGGGTCTCATGACCCCAACATATAGAGCATACAAACAACAAGCACATGCGGAAGCTTAACTTGTTTGAGTACAGACAACTACAAATGAAGAAGGCTAAGAAGCCTGACTATCTACAAGACCCTGCCGAGGGCACTGGATCGTAGCTGAGGTAACAAGCTAAACGTCGAAGTCCACGCAGAACTACTAGCGAGACTGACGTCTCTCTGCAAAAACATAAAATAGGCAAACGTGAGTACAAATGTACCCAACAAGACTTGCATTAGAACTAACTACATATGCATCAGTATCAACAAAGGGGGTAGTGGAGTTTAACTGCAGCAAGCCAGCTTTGACTCAGTGGCTAACCTGAACTATGACTGCAAGCAACTCTTTTGAGGTGGCGCAGACGAGTCCACATATTCACGAGTCAATACACCACTATGGATCCGCTCCTGTCTACCTACGAGAATGCCATCCATAGCACTCACGCTTATCTTGCGCATTTTAGAGTATCCACTTCAAGTTATCTATGAACTGTTATAGGCAACCCAGAAGTCCTTTACCGCGGACACGGCTATTCGAACAGATCATTATAACCCTGCAGGGGTGTACTGCTTCACGCATGTTTCCACCACTTAGCGTCTGCACACAACATGTGCTCGGCAGACTTCAAGCGAAAGCCGACGTGGGTGTAGACCACGACCTACCTAAACACACAAGTCTCTAGTCCAGGTTTATCGCCTATCCAGGTTCCATCCGCAGGGAGTCCGGCCGAGGTTTCCACATACGGCCCCGAACGATGTGTGCAGGGTTCCCGAGACACCAAACGGGCGCCCGGTACACCGTGCCACGTGCCTACCGCATCACAGCCCACCCCTCGGGTCAGCACTTAGCACGGCCCCTAGCATACTACAAACACCAGAAACTACTTGCAACTCCTGGACAGAGGACTAGGGTGGTTAAGAAGTCGAGCGGGGTCATATTTCAGGGCCCAACGTGTGGTAGTAGCTGTTTCATGGATCACAAACACAGAACTCAGTTCCTGAGGACGATTTCAATGAGACAACCCACCATGTACACCTACATGGCCTCTCACCGCTACCTTTACCAAATCGTGTTCACACACTTAGCTCAGACAGAGTAGGACATGATCACCACTTTCCAATTCATCCCCGATGAATCAGACCTGACTCAACTCTAAGCAGTAGCAGGCATGAGAAACAAACATGAATGAGTAGGCACATCAGGGCTCAAACAACTCCTACTCATGCTAGTGGGTTTCATCTATTTACTGTGGCAATGACAGGTCATGCAGAGGATAAGGGATTCAACTACCGCAACATGTAATAGTTGAATTGTTGTTGTCCTAATGCAGTAAAAGAGAGCAGGAACGAGAGAGTGGGATTGTATCGGAATGAACAAGGGGGTTTGGTTTGCCTGGCACTTCTGAAGATGATACAGCTCTTCATCGGTGTCATCGAACTCATTGTCGGAACATACATCTACCGAGGGGGAACAACCACCGGCAAACACAGGAAGAACACAATCAATGCAATGCACAATATGATGCATGATCATGACATATCAATATGTTGTGATTTGAGCTAATGCAGCTAAGAGCAGAAGGGTTTGAGTTGATTTGAACCAAAGGTTCAACTTCAAATTCAAACTAAGAACTTATAAAGTGCATTATTATGTTTTGATCTAAACAGCAAGGTTAAGTTGTTTAAACATGCATGAAAATGGTACAGATGAATATATTGGATTTTTCCGATCATATTTCATATATAAATCTTTTCATTTGGAGTTACGATTGATTTTCTATGATTTTTAGAAGTTTAGGCAATTTCCTGGAATTTTCCGAATTATTTTAAATCCAGAAAACTATTAACTGCGTCAGCATTGCGTCACTGTGACATCAGCAAGTCAACTGCGGCTGACCGAGTCAAACCTGACCAGTGGGGTCCGTGGTGTTAGTTTAATCTAAACAGAAATAAAACCTAGGTTAATTAGGGCGTGGGCCCCAGGTGTCAGTGAGCTAGGGGGGTTAGTTATGGCGTCATTAGCGCTAAGAATGTAGCCACGTCAGCTGTGCCGGTGGTTAGACGACGGCGACGAACCAGAGCGGCGGTGACTCGCCGGAGTTGCGCTTGGGGCTGCCGCTTGCTGCGATGAGGGCATCAGAAAGGAGCCCTTGCTCGCTCGCATCCAGGGAAGCACACGGCTGGGCGTGGGTGGCCTAGTTCACCGGCGGCGAGCTCATCCGCGGCGGCCGGAGCACGGGGATGAGGCAGGCAAGGCTGCAAGCCACGGGGACACCGGATGAGGTGCTCTACGGGCTCCTGGGAACTCCTGGAGTTCGACTAGGCACCCAGATGCGACTGGAATGAGCCCTGGCCGCGTCGGCGACATCGCCGATGGCAAGGAGCTTACGGGTGCGACGGGGAGATATGCTAGGGGTTGAGCACGAGGAGGGGAACATGGGGAAACGGAGAGAGGCTCACAGAGAGGAGGATAGTGCAGACGGCGGGGCCGGGGACGCGTTGGTTGCCACAATTCTACGGTGAGGTAGCTGACGGTTGGAGGTTGAGGATGAGCTCGGGGACGATGCTACAGGGCTCCCGCGGTCGAATGGGTTGGTGAAGACAATGCAAAAGGCGATGGCGGTCCTCTGGACGCGTCGGCAAGGCGAGGGGGAGGCAGTGGCTGCGGTGGTGGCGAGCGGCGACGACGGGCTCGCTCGGCTTCGGGAGAGGGAGCGAGAGAGGCAAGGCAGGGAGAGAGGGGAGCGGTCGAGGGGGTCCAGGGGTCTGTGTGGCGATGCCAGAGTCGTCCAGAGCGTCGGGAGGGGGGGGGGTGCACGCAGGCAGGCAGGAGGTGGCCGGTGCGCGTCGGGCACACGCCCGCGTCCTCCTGGCGGGGTGGAGAAGATGACTGGCAGCTGGGCTGCACAGTAGCGGGTCACGTGGGTGGGTTGGCCTCTCTGGTGGGCTTCACATGTGAGGCGAGGTAAGTTACAGGTACTCCCTCCTGCTCTGTTTTCTATTTTAATTATTGTTTTCTATTTGTTTCAATCTGTTTTGATTTAGTTCAAGCACTAAATCATTTTTGTTTCTTATGATGATTTTTGCAGGGACTGAAAGGAATATTCTAGAGCCCCTCACAAAATAACAGAATTATTGAAGCATTAAATATATTTATAACATATATTTGCTCCAACTCAAATACAATATGTATTAGTTCAAAGATCCAAAATGTCATGGAAAAATGTGCATCATCTCCGGTTACTGTTTCCAGCATTTTCCAAAAAATGATGAACATTTTTGAAAGCCACTTTGGGTTCACTAAAAATATTTTGGTTGAACCTATTGATTTCCTTTGATGCTAGGGTTTGAAACAATCCCCATTTCAAATTCAGAAGAATTTAAACATGATACAACACATGACTAGCTAGCTCAGAGCATACTAGAACTAGGGATGTGACAGACGTCGTGGGGAACGAGGCTCCGGCTAGGTGGCGGACGGAGGAGGGTGTGGGGCTTCGCGGGTTTTTGTGGCCTCGGTGTATGAATGGGTGGGCGGATGGGATGGGAGGGGGGAGTCATGGCGTAGGGATGTGCATGTTCGAAATGTGGGGAAGTTATGAAAGTACCCCCACCGATTTGAGCTAGGCGGTTCTTTCGGTTCAGGGGTATCACGGGCATTTCGCGTGTCTGGATTTCGCAGGAGGTTGGAGTTTTCACGCGCGTTGTAATTTTGGGATAGCAAGGCGCGGGTTGAGATGGAGAGAGTTTTCGGAGCACAACGAGACAAAGATATATCTTAAATATTTTGGGGTAACAAGGCGCGGGTTGAAATTTCCGGACAAGCCTAACGCGTACTGTACCAAATCAATTCGCACTTCCGTTGACGAAAAAACAAAAAGAAATCAATTCGCACCACACAAGAGAGTCTAGTCCCGTGTACTGTACCAAATCAATTCACATTACAAATGCCATTCAAAACTTTTAATTCATGTTATGTTCAATTAAAATATTTCCCTACGTGTATAAAGCATGCAACCTGCTACTCAAATTCACGTTTTAGTGCATTCTGAACGTATATACTACTGCTTCAATATGAACTAAATTTGAATTCGTTTCTCTATTTGAGTAAGATCTACGATCATGATTGTTGTGAAGTTAAGCCATATGAATTCATTTCTACATTTTAATAAGATCTACAATCATCATTATTGTCAAGTTAAACCATTGTTTGTGTATTATCGTCATAGCACACCACATGATTACTGTCGAGTTAGATATGAACTATGTGTACTATATGAACTTGAACTCGATTTTTTGAATCCACTTTATCTTGATTTCAAATCACAGTACATTTCAAGCTCTAGCTAGATCTTCATAATCTAAACCATGTCTCATATGTATAATGTGTTTATCACATATTGTATGGTGCTCCGCCCCCTACGCCTATAAGTATTTACTCCCTCCGTCCCATAATATAATACGTTTTTTGGCACTACACTAGTGTCAAAAACGTATTACATTATGGGACGGAGGGAGTAGATGTGAGTTGCAAATGCCACACATTACCACAAATTCAAATAAAATGTGAGATTGTTCGATATATAGTATGGTTTAGATTGTTCGATATTTAGTTGTGAGCTGCAAACGCCACACATTATCACAAATTCAAATAAAATGTGAGATTGTTGGATGTAGTATGGTTTAGATTGTTCGATATTTAGCCATGAGTTTCAAACACCACACATTATCACATTATGGTATAACATGTCCAAAACCACACCACACGTATCACCGCTATATTCATGCATGCATATGTTTATAACACTATGATCTCCTATTCAAATATATGAATCCACTTTCATATCAAATTATGATCTTTGTTAGTCTCTTACACCCACACAGTCCTCTAACCTTTGTAGCCAGCACTAACTTTCTCTCGTGCACGCGCACGCCCTCCTCGCCCTCCCCCTCCATCAGCATTCTATCCATCGCGCACATTCATTTTTTTCTTTAGGTTGTTCTGAAGGAAATATTCCCTAGAGGCAATAATAAAGTTGTTATTTATATTTCCTTATATCATGATAAATGTTTATTATTCATGCTAGAATTGTATTAACCGGAAACTTAGTACATGTGTGAATACACAGACAAACAGAGTGTCCCTAGTATGCCTCTACTTGACTAGCTCGTTAATCAAAGATGGTTAAGTTTCCTAGCCATGGACATGTGTTGTCATTTGATGAACGAGATCACATCATTAGAGAATGGTGTGATGGACAAGACCCATCCGTTAGCTTAGCATTATGATCGTTTAGTTTTATTGCTACTGCTTTCTTCATGACTTATACATGGTCCTCAGACTATGAGATTATGTAACTCCCGAATACCTGAGGAACACTTAGTGTGCTATCAAACGTCACAACGTAACTGGGTGATTATAAAGATGCTCTACAGGTGTCTCCGATGGTGTTTGTTGAGTTGGCATAGATCGAGATTAGGTTTGTCACTCCGATTGTCGAAGAGTTATCTCTGGGCCCTCTCGGTAATGCACATCACTATAAGCCTTGCAAGCAATGTGACTAATGAGTTAGTTACGTGATGACGCATTACAGAACGAGTAAAGATACTTGACGGTAACGAGATTGAACTAGGTATGATGATACCGACGATCGAATCTCGGGCAAGTAACATACCGATGACAAAGGGAACAACGTATGTTGTTATGCGGTTTGACCGATAAAGATCTTCGTAGAATATGTAGGAGCCAATATGAGCATCCAGGTTCCGCTATTGGTTATTGACCAGAGATGTGTCTCGGTCATGTCTACATAGTTCTCGAACCCGTAGGGTCCGCACGCTTAACGTTCGATGACAATTTGTATTATATGAGTTATGTGATTTGGTGACCGAATGTTGTTCAGAGTCCCGGATGAGATCATGGACATGACGAGGAGTCTCAAAATGGTCGAGAGGTAAAGATACATATATAGGATGATAGTATTCGGACACCGGAAGTGTTCTGGGGGTACCGGGTACGTATCGGATCACCGGAAGGGGTTCCAGGCACCCCCCGACAAAGATATGGGCCTTATTGGGCCAAGGGCGGGACAGACCAGCCCCTAGTGAGCTGGTGCGCCCCATATATGCCAAATAGGAGTAGAAGGAAGGAGGGGAAGAGAGAAAGGAAAGAGGAAGATTCGGCGTCCCCTTCCCTTCTCCCCCCTCTCTTTCCTTCCCCCTCCAACACTTTTGGAAGGGGGGGAGGCCGAATTGGACAAGGCCCCAAGTAGGATTCCTCCTACTTGGGCGCGCCCTTGCTGCTCCCCTCCCCCTCCCACCTATATATACGTGGGTAGGGGGCGCCTAGAACATACAACAAACATTGTTAGCCGTGTGCGGCGTCCCCCTCCACAGTTTACGCCTCTGGTCATATTCACGTAGTGCTTAGGCAAAGCCCTGCGCGGATTACTTCACCATCACCGTCACCACGCCATCATGCTGACGGTACTCTCCCTAGACACTTGCTGGATCAAGAATTCGAGGGACGTCATCGAGCTGAACGTGTGCAGAACTCGAAGGTGCCGTACATTTGGTGCTTGGATCGGTCGGATCATGAAGACGTTTGACTACATGAACTGCGTTACTAAACGCTTCCGCTTTCGGTCTACGAGGGTACGTGTACACACTCTCCCCGCTCGTTGCTATGCTTCTCCTAGATAGATCTTGCGTGATCGTAGGCAATTTTTTTGAAATGCTACATTCCCCAACAGTGGCATCCGAGCCAGGTCTATGCGTAGATGTTATATGCACGAGTAGAACACAAAGAGTTGTGGGCGATAATAGTCATACTGCTTACCAGCATGTCATACTTTGATTCGGCAGTATTGTTGGATGAAGCGGCTCAGACCGACATTACGCGTACGCTTACGCGAGACAGGTTCTACCAACGTGCTTCGCACACATGTGGCTCTTGGCTGTCAGTTTCTCCAACTTTAGTTCAATCGAGTGTGACTACGCCTGGTCCTTGTTGAAGGTTAAAACAGCACACTTGACGAAAAATCGTTGTGGTTTTGATGCGTAGGTAAGAATGGTTCTTGCTCAGCCCGTAGCAGCCACATAAAACTTGCAACAACAAAGTAGAGGACGTCTAACTTGTTTTTGCAGGGCATGTTGTGATGTGATATGGTCAAGACATGATGCTAAATTTTATTGTATAAGATGACCATGTTTTGTAACAGAGTTATCGGCAACTGGCAGGAACCATATGGTTGTCGCTTTATTGTATGAAATGCAATCGCCATGTAATTGCTTTGCTTTATCACTAAGCGGTAGCGATAGTCGTAGAAGAAATAGTTGGCGAGACGACAACGATGCTTCGATGGAGATCAAGGTGTCAAGCCGGTGACGATGGTGATCATGACGGTGCTTTGGAGATGGAGATCAAAGGCACAAGATGATGATGGCCATATCATATCACTTATATTGATTGCATGTGATGTTTATCCTTTATGCATCTTATTTTGCTTAGTACGGCGGTAGCATTATAAGACGATCTCTCACTAAATTTCAAGGTACAAGTGTTCTCCCTGAGTATGCACCGTTGCGACAGTTTGTCGTGCCGAGACACCACGTGATGATCGGGTGCGATAAGCTCTACGTTCACATACAACGGGTGCAATCCAGTTTTGCACACGCAGAATACTCGGGTTAAACTTGACGAGCCTAGCATATACAGATATGGCCTCGAAACACTGAGACCGAAAGGTCGAGCGTGAATCATATACTAGATATGATCAACATAGTGATGTTCACCATTGAAAACTACTCCATCTCACATGATGATCGGACATGGTTTAGTTGATATGGATCACGTGATCACTTAGATGATTAGAGGGATGTCTATCTAAGTGGGAGTTCTTAAGTAATATGATTAATTGAACTTAATTTATCATGAACTTAGTCCTGATAGTTTTTGCATATCTATGTTGTAGATCAATAGCTTGCGATGTAGCTCCCCGTTTATTTTTGATATGTTCCTAGAGAAAAACTATGTTGAAAGATGAAGGTAGCAATGATGCAGACTAGGTCCGTGATCTGAGGATTATCCTCATTGCTGCACAGAAGAATTATGTCCTTGATGCACCGCTAGGTGACGGACCTATTGCAGGAGCAGATAACAGACGTTATGAACGTTTGCCAAGCTCGGTATGATAACTACTTGATAGTTTAGTGCGCCATGCTTTACGGCTTAGAACCGGGACTTAAAAAATGTTTTGAACGCCACGGAGCATATAAGATGTTCTAAGAGCTGAAATTGGTATTTCAGACTCATGCCCCAGTCGAGAGGTAGGATACCTCTGACAAGTACTTTGCCTACAAGATGAAGGAGAATCGCTCAACCAGTGAGCATGTGCTCAGATTGTCCGAGTACTACAATCGCTTGAATCAAGTGGGAGTTAATCTTCCAGATAAAATAGTGATTGACATAGTTCTCTAGTCACTATCACCAAGTTACTGGAACTTCGTGATGAACTATAATATTCAAGGGATGACGAAACCGATTCCCGAGCTCTTCGTGATGCTGAAATCGACGAAGGTAGAAATCAAGAAAAGCATCAAATGTTGATGGTTGACAAGACCACTAGTTTCAAGTAAAAGGGCAATGGAAAGAAAGGGAACTTCAAGAAGAATGGCAAGCATGTTGCCACTCCCATGAAGAAGCCCAAAGCTAGACCCAAGCCTGAAATTGAGTGCTTCTACTGCAAAGGAAATGATCACTGGAAGTGGAACAACCCTAGATAATTGGCGAATAAGAAGGATGGCAAAGTGAACAAAGTTATATTTGATATACATGTTATTGATGTGTACTTTACTAGTGTTTATAGCAACCCCTCGGTATTTGATACTGGTTCAGTTGCTAAGAGCAGTAACTCAAAACGGGAGTTGCAAAATAAACAGAGACTAGTTAAGTACGAGATGACGATGTGTATTGGAAATGATTCCGAGGTTGATAAGATCACCATCGCACACTCCTTTTTTTACCTTCGGGATTAGTGTTGAACCTAAAATAAATGTTATTTGGTGTTTGCATTGAGCATGGATATGATTGGATCATGTTTATTGCAATACGGTTATTCATTTAAGTCAAAGAATAATTCTTGTTCTATTTACATGAATAAAGCCTTCTATGGTCATACACTCAATGTAAATGGTTTATTGAATCTCGATAGTAGTGATACACATATTTATAGTATTGAAGCCAAAAGATACAAGTTTAATAATGATAGTGCAACTTATTTGTGGCACTGCCGTTTAGGTCATATTGGTGTAAAGCGCATGAAGAAACTCCATGCTGATGGGATTTTGAAATCACTTGATTGTGAAGCACTTGATGCTTGCGAACCATGCCTCATGGGCAAGATGACTAAGACTCCGTTCTCCGGAACAATGGAGCGAGCAACTGACTTGTTGGAAATAATACATACTGATGTATGCGGTCCGATGAGTGTTGAGGCTCGCGTCAGGTATCATTATTTTTTGACCTTCACAGATGATTTGAGAAGATATGGGTATATCTAATTGATGAAACATAAGTCTGAAACATTTGAAAAGTTAAAGAAAATTCAGAGTGAAGTGGAAAATCATCGTAACAAGAAAATAGAGTTTCTACGATATGACCGTGAAGGTGAATATTTGAGTTACGAGTTTGGTATTCATTTGAAACAATGTGGAATAGTTTCGCAACTCACGCCACCTAGAACACAACAGCGTAATGGTGTGTCTGAACATCGTAACCGCACTTTATTGGATATGGTGCGATTTATGATGTCTCTTACCGATTTACCACTATTGTTTTGGGGTTATGCATTAGAGACAACTGCATTCACATTAAATAGGGCATCATCTAAATCCATTGAGACGACACCATATGAACTATGGTTTAGAAAGAAACCTAAGCTGCCATTTCTTAAAATCTGGGGCTATGATGCTTATGTGAAGAAGTTTCAACCTGATAAGCTCGAACCCACATCGGAGAAATGCGTCTTCATAGGATACCCAAAGGAAACTGTTGGGTACACCTTCTATCACAGATCCGAAGGCAAGATATTCATTGCTAAAAATGGATCCTTTCTAGAGAAGAAGTTTCTCTTGAAAGAAGTGAGTGTGAGGAATGTAGAACTTGATGAGGTAATTGTACCTTCTCCCGAATTGGAAAGTATTTCATCAGAGAAATAAGTTCCAGTGATTCCTACAACAATTAAGTGAGGAAGCTAATGATGATGATCATGAAACTTCAGATCAAGTTACTACTGAACCTCGTAGGTCAACCAGAGTATGGTCCGCACCAGAGTGGTACGGTAATCCTTTCTGGAAGTCATGTTACTAGACCATGACGAACCTACGAACTATGAGGAAGCGATGATGAGCCCAGATTCGACGAATTGGCTTGAGGCCATGAAATCTGAGATGGGATCCATGTATGAGAACAAAGTACGGACTTTGATTGACTTGCCCGATGATCGGCAAGCCATTGAGAATAAATGGATCTTCAAGAGGAAGACGGACGCTGATAGTAGTGTTACTATCTACAAAGCTCTCATTGTCACAAAAGGTTTTCGACAAGTTGAAGGTGGTGACTACTAGGGCTGGAATTCAAGCCGAGTTGAGCCAGCTCGGCTCGACTCGCTAAAGCTCGTTTCGTTAATGAGCTAGCTCGACTCGACTCGTTAGTATACCAAGCTCAAATCCAAGATTGGCTCGACTTGTATAACTCGCGAGCTGGCTCGTTTAGCTTGTTAAGCTCGTTAAGGATATGAACATAAAACCTTACGAATAAGATAAAAATGAACATTGTTTGTGAACATTGTACACATTTCATATGTACACTTTGCATTCGCAAGTAATATTTTCTTTCATATTCGTAAGGTGCCTTGAGCGGCTGGGCCTTGTGTTGTGCGCCTAGTACGCAGGGTGCTTCGCTGATATCTTGTAACAAGCCTAACGAGTTACACGAGTACTCGTGAGATTGGCTCATTTAACTTGGTCTATAAACGATCTTAAACTAAAGCTCGGCTCGACTCGTTATTCTTTGAGTTCGAGTCAATTCGAGCTGAGCCACGAGTTACTCGTTTAGCTCACGAGCTTCGAGCTTTTTTTCCAGCCCTAGCGACTACGATAAGATTTTCTCACTCATAGCGATGCTTAAGTCTGTCCGAATCATGTTACCAATTGCCACATTTTATGAAATCTGGCAAATGGATGTCAAAACTACATTTCTTAATGGATTTCTTAAAGAAGATTTGTATATGATACAACAAGAAGGTTTTGTCAATCCTAAAGGCGCTAACAAAATATGCAAGCTCCAGCGATCCATCTATGGACTGGTGCAAGCATCTCGGAGTTGGAATATACGCTTTGACAAGTTGATCAAAGCATATAGTTTTATACGGACTTGCGGTGAAGCCTGTATTTACAAGAAAGTGAGTGGGAGTACTATAGCCTTTCTGATAAGTACGTGTGAATGACATATTGTTGATCGAAAATGATGTAGAATTTTCTAGAAAGCATAAAGGAGTGTTTGAAAGGAGTTTTTCAAAGAAAGACCTCGGTGAAGCTGCTTACATATTAAGCATCAAGATCTATAGAGATAGATCAAGACACTTGATAATTTTTTTCAATGAGTACATACCTTGACAAGTTTTTTGAAGTAGTTCAAAATGGAACAGTCAAAGAAAGAGTTCTTACCTGTATTGCAAGGTGTGAAGTTGAGTAAAGACTCAAAACCCGACCACGGCAGAAAATAAAAAGAGAATGAAAAGTCATTCCCTATGCCTCAGTCATAGGTTCTATAAAGTATGCTATGCTATGTACCAGACCTATTGTGTACCTTACCATGAGTTTGGCAAGAGGGTACAATAGTGATGCAGGAGTGGATCACTGGACAACGGTCAAAATTATCCTTAGTGGAATAAGGACATGTTTCTCAGTTATGGAGGTGAAAAAAGGTTCGTCGTAAAGGGTTACGTCGATGCAAGCTTTGACACTGATCCGGATGACTCCAAGTGATAGAGGCAAAGGTGTCCCGATGTTTCGATGAGATGGTGGTTATCGTTTCTGTGGGAGTCGACCTTGACGATCCAACTACGAACGTGCGAGACGTCGCGCCTTAGCAATCGCTAAACCAACTTCCGAGGGTTATTGACCACGCCGGAGCATGATCAACCTGACCACGAGGGCCTGTTTCCTACGAGCAAACGAAGAACAAGCAAGAAACTAAGATTGCAATCTGGATATTGCGAATAAAAGAGGAAAGCTTTATTAACGAAGGTGGGGTTCTGTGACGCCTTTGTCTGGTCGTTGAACACAAACGAAGTACACGAAGTTGCAGCTATGGCGAACTTTTAATCTAAACAAAACCCAAAGTCTAAACTATGCCCTAGGGGCTGTATATATGGGGGAAGAGGGGGGAATTTCGTGGCCCTTGGAGGAGGGGTCCGAAACCCACCCTAACTCTTGTTTCCCCACACATACGGACTCTAAAAACAGCCTATGTTGAAGTATTTCGAAATTACATGGGCCTGGCCCAAGAAGAAAGGTGACGCAGCACCTAGAAGAGCCTCTGGACGAAAATTATGAAGTGGCATCTTGTATATTTCGTCCAAGGCTTCATGCACTCATTATGATGGCTTCAAAGTCCTGAAATCATCACTTGAAACTCTGTTCTTGTCTCCCTTGCGCATGCCATCAACTCCATGCTTGTTCTTGCTCCAATGATCATCCTTCTCCAAGCTAGGCCCTTCATTTGTAAGCAAAACAAATGTATCCAATTTAGGCAGCATCATATTCTCATGAACATTAGAATCATTACCAAGAAATGGAAGTGCCTGATAATTCAATTGGCGTGCGCGAGCTCTAGTAATTGGTCCAGTATGTATAGCATCAGGGGCTTTGGGTGTAACAATGGTATTGATGTCCTCATCATCCTCCCCTTCTTGAAATGAAGTCGTCCTCGACGGAAGCTCATCTTCCTCACCCAAATAAGGCTTCAAATCTGCAATGTTAAAAGTGGGACTAACCCCAAAATCTGCAGGCAACTCAAGTTTATATGCATTATCGTTTATTTTCTCTAACACCTTAAAAGGACCATCAACACGTGGCATTAGCTTTGATTTGCACAAATTAGGAAATCTATCCTTACGCAAATGTAACCAAACAAGATCTCCAGGTGCAAACACAACATGTTTTCTACCCTTATCTCCAGCAAGTTTATATTTAGCATTCATACGCTCAATGTTTTCCTTAGTTAACTCATGCATTTTTAAAATCAATTCAACACGTTCTTTAGCATCAAAATTAACCTTCTCCGAAGATGGAAAAGGCAACAAATCAATGGGTGCACGAGGTAGGAAACCATACACAATTTCAAAAGGGCACATCTTAGTAGTAGAATGCAACGACCGATTATAAGCAAATTCAGTATGAGGCAAGCATTCTTCCCACATTTTCTTATTATTCTTCAAAACAGCCCTAAGCATAGTAGACAATGTTCTATTGACTACTTCAGTTTGTCCATCAGTTTGGGGGTGACAAGTAGTACTAAAAAGCAGTTTAGTCCCCAACTTAGCCCATAAACATCTCCAAAAGTGGCTAAGAAATTTAGTATCACGGTCTGAAACAATAGTATTTGGCACACCATGCAAGCGAATAATTTCACGAAAGAACAAATCAGCAACATTAACAACATCATCGCTTTTATGACATGGTATAAAGTGTGCCATTTTCGAGAATCTATCCACGACAACAAATATGCTATCCCTCCCCTTCTTTGTTCGAGGTAAACCTAAAACAAAGTCCATAGATATATCCTCCCAAGGAACACTAGGTACAGGCAAAGGCATATATAAACCATGAGGATTGAGTCGTGACTTAGCTTTTTGACATGTAGTGCAGCGAGCAACAAAACGCTCAACATCCCGTCTCATCTTTGGCCAAAAGAAATGTGTAGCAAGTATATCCTCCGTCTTCTTCACGCCAAAGTGTCCCATTAGTCCTCCCCCATGCGCCTCCTGCAACAACTAAAGACGAACGGAGCTAGCTGGAATGCATAGCTTGTTAGCACGAAACACAAATCCATCGTTAACGACGAACTTGTTCCATGATCTACCTTCTTTACAATTCTGCAATACATCTTTAAATTCAACATCATGCACATATTGATCTTTGATGGTCTCCAAACCAAATATTTTAAAATCAAGTTGTGACAGCATAGTATAACGACGAGACAATGCATCAGCAATAACATTTTCTTTACCCTTCTTGTGTTTAATGACATAAGGGAAAGTCTCAATGAATTCAACCCATTTAGCATGTCTACGGTTCAGTTTAGCTTGACTTTTAATGTGTTTCAAAGATTCATGATCAGAATGTATAACAAATTCTTTGGGCCATAAATAATGTTGCCATGTTTCTAAAGTCCGAACAAGAGCATATAATTCCTTATCATAAGTAGAATAGTTCAGACTAGGCCCACTCAATTTTTCAGAAAAGTATGCAACAGGTTTGCCATCTTGTAATAACACACCTCCTAATCCAATTCCACTAGCATCACATTCAAGCTCAAAAGTCTTATTAAAATCAGGAAGTTGGAGTGAAGGAGCATGTGTCAACTTATCTTTCAATACCGTGAAGGCTTCTTCCTGTGCGGTACCCCAAACAAAAGGCACATCCTTCTTTGTAAGCTCATTGAGAGGTGCAGCAATGGTGCTAAAGTCTCTCACAAAACGCCTATAGAAACCAGCGAGTCCAAGAAAACTCCTCACTTGTGTGACCCTTTTGGGCTGCGGCCAACTCTCAATAGCTTCAATCTTGGCTTTATCAACTTCAATTCCCTGTGGAGTAACAACATAGCCAAGAAAAGATACTCGGTCGGTGCAAAAGGTGCACTTCCCAAGGTTACCAAACAAACGTGCATCACGTAGAGCATTAAAAACAGCACGTAAATGTTCCAAATGTTCTTCCAAAGATTTGCTATAAATCAGTATATCATCAAAATAGACTACCACAAATCGTCCAATGAAAGCACGTAAAACTTCGTTCATTAGTCTCATGAAAGTACTAGGTGCATTAGTTAACCCAAAAGGCATGACTAACCACTCATATAAACCAAACTTAGTTTTAAAAGCTGTTTTCCATTCATCTCCCAATTTCATACGAATTTGATGGTATCCACTACGCAAATCAACTTTGGAGAATATTGTAGAGCCACTCAATTCATCAAGCATATCATCTAGCCTAGGAATAGGATGACGATAACGAATAGTAATATTATTAATGCCTCTACAATCAACACACATACGCGAGGTACCATCCTTTTTCGGCACTAGAATAATAGGAACAGCACAAGGACTAAGGGATTCGCGTATATAACCTTTGTCGAGTAGCTCTTGTACTTGACGCATAATCTCCTTCGTCTCCTCTGGATTGGTACGGTATGGTGCGCGGTTGGGTAATGATGCACCGGGAATTAAGTCAATTTGATGCTCAATCCCTCGAATAGGTGGTAATACCGGTGGCACGTCTTCTAGAAAGACGTCAGCGAACTCCTGCAAAATGTTAGTAACAGTAGGAGGCAAAGAGGAAGGCACGTCCTCAAATGAAAATAATGCCTCTTTGCACACAAAAGCATAGCAAACAGATTTGCTAACATCTAGATCATCAATATCAGATTTGGTGGCAAATAAACATGCACTTTTCAATTTAATTTCAGAAGCAACACTAGATGGTTTATTATTAGGCTTCATTTGTTGCTCAAATTCTTTTGCCACAATCTGATTTTCACTCTTATTTTGCTCCTGTTTTGCTTTATTAGCTCGATTAATATCATCTTTCAAAATGGAATCAGGAGTCATAGGAAGCAAAGTAATATTTTTGTCCTTATGAACAGGAGTATACTGATTGTTTCTACCATGGTGTACATAATTTTTATCAAATTGCCATGGTCTACCAAGTAAGAAGGAACATGCTTGCATAGGTACCACATCACAATCAACATAATCAGCATATGTAGAGATACTAAAATGCACACGAACAGTACGTGTTACCTTAACCTTGCCGCTGTTGTTGAACCATTGGATGTAGTAAGGATGTGGATGTGGTCTTGCGGTGAGAGATAGCTTCTCCACCATCTCCATGCTAGCCAAGTTGTTGCAGCTCCCTCCATCTATGATGACGCGAACAGAACGTTCCTTCACAACTCCCTTTGTATGGAACAAATTATGCCTCTGATTTTGCTCAGCTTGCGTGACCTGCACACTCAAAACACGTTGAGCAACTAAACATTCATACCTGTCAGCATCTTCAGCAGCCATGTATTGCGTCTCATGATCAGAATCATCTCCACCGTGTTCTTCATGTGTAAGAAGAGCCAAAGTCTCCTCATCATAGTCACTAGCGGACTCATACCCACCATCCTCAGTAGCAATCATCACACGCTGAGATGTGCATTCTCGCGCAAAATGTCCTCTTCCCTTACAACGACGACAAATAATATCACTTGTGTGCCCTGTAGACGCCATGGAAGAAGCAGAGCTCTGTGCAGGCCCGGCAGGTGTGCTCTTGGCAGATAGTGGTGGTTGTGCCTGCTTTCTTGTATCACGGTTGGAGGTGGCAGCTGACGGAGGTGCCGGTATAGTAGAACGTGTGGAAGTAGATGATGCACGTGGTCTCCACGATGAAGGTCGACCTGCAGAAAAGTTAGTTCGCGCCAATGCCTGTCGATCCTGCACTTCACGTTCAGCTTTACAAGCAAGATGGAATAAACGAGTGATATTATTATAATCCTTATAGTCTAGAATGGTCTGAATCTCTCTATTTAATCCACCCAGAAAACGTGCAAGCATAGCTTCATTCTCCTCAACGATACCACATCTAATCAAGCCAGTTTGTAATTCCTGATAATATTCTTCTACCGAATTTTTTCCTTGTCTTAAGCGCTGCAATTTTTGAAGTAATTCACGTTGATAATATGGTGGAACCCAACGAGTGCGCATAGCAGTTTTCAAAGCAGCCCAAGTAGCTAGAACAAGATATAATCTACAATATTCAGACCACCAAACACATGCAAAGCTAGTGAAAGCACAAACAGCAGCAGGAACACGTCTCTCCTCAGGATATTGTAAACATGTAAATCGTTGTTCAGTTTCTAACTCCCAAGTAAGATATATATCAGGAACATATCTACCCTCAAATGGTGGAATATTCAATTTTAGTTTAGGGAGATGGTCATGATCTCGTACCTGAGGGGGAGCTCTAACATTGCCATTATTAGCATGTGGACGACCTGGTGGTTGTGGTGCTGGTGGTTGCACGTAGTTCTGATGTTGATCAACCTCATCCTCGTAATCTCCCACATAATGATCCTCCTCCGCATCGGCAGCAGGAGCCACAGAAGTATCAACATCAGCACCAACAGGTTGGCCAAGCGCAAGAGGAACACGGGTCGCTCGACGGAGGGTTGTTTCGCGATGTGGAGGTAGTCGTCGTCGTTGTTGTTGTAGAGGTGCGTTAGGTGCAGCCGGTGGTGGAAGACGTGTGAGCAATTCATTAAACTTATTATCGAGCTTTGTTTCAAACGTCTTTTCCATGCCATCTATCTTCTCCATGGCCTCTTCAAATCTGTTTAGCACATCTTGCACCTGTCCACTCATCATTTGCTGAAACTTATCATGAAGCTCCTTGTTCGTCAAGTTCTCCCAGTCAGTCTCGTCGGCTTGTGATCCTGGCATGGTTAGCAGCAATAGAAACACACAAGAATATGATCCTACAGACTACTAACAAGTGGTGGTGGTGGCGGGTGTCACAAATCCGTCAAGCAAATCTCAAATTCTTACCAGTTCTTACCCAGCAGCAGGCGGTGATCGGCAACCGTTGTAGTCAAAACCCTCAAAAGCTTGGATAGAGCGATTGCCAGGGTAAGTCAAACGCACGACGTAGATGTATGTGGAGCTGGGAAGGCTTATAGTATGGTACCAAAAAGGGTCAGCAATAATCAATTCAGAGATGCAAAGTTGAATAAACGCTCAACGACGGTACTGTGCTGGTCCTAGGCTAGACCGTGCTAGAGACGCGAGCCTAGAACACTAACAAAATCACGGTGCTGCATGGAAACAATGGAAAAGCACACTCTGGAATTTTTCTTTTTCACTCTGTTTTTTTTGCGCTCCTCTTTTTTTTTGCGAAAAATCACTATAATGGCGAGTGTCTCAAAACTCTTCCCAGGTCAAACTGACACGATGGGTACGAAATTTTTTGACAATTTTTTTTGGAAATCAGGGCAGCGACGACGAAAAAGTGCGACAAAAAATCACTATGATGGCGACTGTCTCAAAAGACTCAGAACAGCCTAAAAATAGGATAGGGAAAAATTATTTTCGGTCGCCGAAATTTTGGCCTAAAAACAGCCCGGGGGGTCTCCAGACTCTTTTCTTTTTCCGAGACCTACGCACGCAAGGAAACACAAATCGGAATTTAGATGGATCTCAAAACAAACCTAATATGAGAAGAACTCGGATTGGTGGTGGATATATGGTGGTGATATATGGCAGTGGTGGTGGTATATGGATACGGATCAGTGGTGGTATATGGGTATGGATCGGTGGTGGTATATGGATACGGATTGGTGGTGGATATATGGATACGGATTCAGAGCGGTGGCAGATACGCAGTGGTGGTAGATGGCAAGGCGATGATGATGGTGCGGCGGCGGCGTGACAACTTATGACTAGAACTCGAAACTCTAAAAGACTAGACTCTAAGACCAGCAACTTGACACGACGATGCAACCGCAAATTCAACAAAGCAAAAACCCTAAAAAGATTATGCAAAGGCTCAGATTGGTTTGGATAGGATGAACTAACCCTAATTTTTTTGTGGCTTTTTCGTGGACTGTAGGTATGAAGAACAGACTCGATCTAATCTACGAAAAACTGTAAAATCTCACCGAGCAACCTGGAACTCTGATACCACTTGATAGAGGCAAAGGTGTCCCGATGTTTCGATGAGATGGTGGTTATCGTTTCTGTGGGAGTCGACCTTGACGATCCGACTACGAACGTGCGAGACGTCGCGCCTTAGCAATCGCTAAACCAACTTCCGAGGGTTATTGACCACGCCGGAGCACGATCAACCTGACCACGAGGGCCTGTTTCCTGCGAGCAAACGAAGAACAAGCAAGAAACTAAGATTGCAATCTGGATATTGCGAATAAAAGAGGAAAGCTTTATTAACGAAGGTGGGGTTCTGTGACGCCTTTGTCTGGTCGTTGAACACAAACGAAGTACGCGAAGTTGCAGCTATGGCGAACTTTTAATCTAAACAGAACCCAAAGTCTAAACGATGCCCTAGGGGCTGTATATATGGGGGAAGAGGGGGGAATTTCGTGGCCCTTGGAGGAGGGGTCCGAAACCCACCCTAACTCTTGTTTGCCCACACATACGGACTCTAAAAACAGCCTATATTGAAGTATTTCGAAATTACATGGGCCTGGCCCAAGAAGAAAGGTGACGCAGCACCTAGAAGAGCCTCTGGACGAAAATTATGAAGTGGCATCTTGTATATTTCGTCCAAGGCTTCATGCACTCATTATGGTGGCTTCAAAGTCCTGAAATCATCACTTGAAACTCTGTTCTTGTCTCCCTTGCGCATGCCATCAACTCCATGCTTGTTCTTGCTCCAATGATCATCCTTCTCCAAGCTAGGCCCTTCATTTGTAAGCAAAACAAATGTATCCAATTTAGGCAGCATCATATTCTCATGAACATTAGAATCATTACCAAGAAACGAAAGTACCCGATAATTCAATTGGCGTGCGCGAGCTCTAGTAATTGGTCCAGTATGTATAGCAGTAGGGGCTTTGGGTGTAATGATGGTATTGATGTCCTCATCACCAAGTCTCAATCTGGATACATATTGAAAGTGGGAGAGATTAGCTAGAGTAGCTCCGTGCAGAGCATTGTAGACATAGAAAATTTGCAAAATACATACGGCTCTGAATGTGGCAGGCCCGTTGACTAAACTTCTCTCACAATGCAAAAAATGATCACCCTTTGGGTGTTAATCACATAGCGATGTGAACTACATTATTGACTCTAGTAAACCCTTTGGGTATTAGTCACATGAAGATGTGAACTAATCACATAAAGATGTGAACTATTGGTGTTAAATCACATGATGATGTGAACTAGATTATTGACTCTAGTGCAAGTGGGAGACTGAAGGAAATATGCCCTATAGGCAATAATAAAGTTGTTATTTATATTTCCTTATGTCATGATAAATGTTTATTATTCATTCTAGAATTGTATTAACCGGAAACTTAGTACATGTGTGAATACATAGACAAACAGAGTGTCCCTAGTATGCTTCTACTTGACTAGCTCTTTAATCAAAGATGGTTAAGTTTCTTAGCCATAGGCATATGTGGTTATGCGGTTTGATCGATAAAGATCTTCGTAGAATATGTAGGAGCCAATATGAGCATCCAGGTTCCGCTATTGGTTATTGACCGGAGATGTGTCTTGGTCATGTCTAGATAGTTCTCGAACCCGTAGGGTCCGCACGCTTAACGCTCGATGACGATTTGTATTATATGAGTTATGTGATTTGGTAACCGAATGTTGTTCGGAGTCTCGGATGAGATCATGGACATGACGAGGAGTCTCAAAATGGTCGAGATGTAAAGATTCATATATAGGACGATAGTATTCGGACACTGGAAGATTTCTGGGGGTACCGGGTACGTATCGGGTCATCGGAAGGGGTTCCAGGCACCCCCCTGGCAAAGATATGGGCCTTATTGGGCCAAGGGCGGGACAGACCAGCTCCTAGTGGGCTGGTGCGCCCCATATATGCCAAATAGGAGTAGAAGGAAGGAGGGGAAGAGAGAAAGGGAAGAGGAGGATTCGGCCTCCCCTTCCCTTCTCTCCCCCCTCTATTTCCTTCCCCCTCCAACACTTTTGCAAGGGGGGAGGCCGAATTGGAAAAGGCCCCAAGTAGGATTGCTCCTACTTGGGCGCGCCCTTGCTGCTCCCCTCCCCCTCCCACCTATATATACGTGGGGAGGGGGCGCCTAGAACACACAACAAACATTGTTAGCCGTGTGCGGCGTCCCCCTCCACAGTTTACGCCTCTGGTCATATTCACGTAGTGCTTAGGCAAAGCCCTGCGCGGATTACTTCACCATCACCGTCACCACGCCATCGTGCTGACGGTACTCTCCCTCGACACTTTGCTGGATCAAGAGTTCGAGGGACGTCATCGAGCTGAACGTGTGCAGAACTTGGAGGTGCCGTACATTCGGTGCTTGGATCGGTCGAATCGTGAAGACGTTCGACTACATCAACCGCGTTACTAAACGCTTCCGCTTTTGGTCTACAGGGTACGTGGACACATTCTTCCCGCTCATTGCTATGCTTCTCCTAGATAGATCTTGCGTGATCGTAGGCATTTTTTTTGAAATACTACGTTCCCCAATACGTTCTCCCATGGTCTCCACAACTCCTTTCTGACACACACCGATTGATAAACCTCTCCAGCGATGTTTGCCTAAAACATACACACGCACCTTCCATCTCCTCCTTTCTGTGTCCATGCCTCGTGTCTCTCATACGGTCCCACACACCTGTAAACTCTCGCCCCTCTTTTCATCGATCTCACAATCGCACACTCCTCCCCCTATCTAACTAGTAGGCCTCTCGCACCACCTCCTAGCTCCATTCTCTCTATCTATCCGTCTTACTAGGCCTTATTTGCCTCTAACAAATGGATGTCCACCGACTGATCTCCCGCTAATACATATAGCTAGCTAGGTCGTTATAACTCGTTTTCCCCACGCGTCGATCGATCTACCTCATTAGTTATGTCTCTCCCTTCCTCCGACAAACAACAATTGATCTACCGATCTAGTTAGGTGTGCTTACCAAACACATGGCCCCCCTTCATCATCCATGCATGCGTCCCGACACATCTATCACGCACACACACACACACACACACACACACACACAGGTACACATCCCCACTCTTATTGATAATATTGCAGTTCTACCCTAAGTTTGTCTAGTAGGCCTCTCCCACCATCTTCGAGAAGCAACTCCATCACCCATCCAACACTCTACCCCTCTCCCTCCCTCCCTCCCTCCCTCTCCCTCTCTCTCTCTCTGTCCCAACCTATTTCCCATCCTTCACTTTTGTATGGATGTCTACCGATCTCCCTCAAGACATAGCTGGTTCTCTCCTTCTCAACACATATACGAGTCGATCTACCTCTCTAGTTAGGTCTCAGCCTCTCCCCACACACACCGATACATTGAGCGCTCTAGTCATGTCTCCCTGCCACACACAAACTTGCCCTGTGCCCTTTGACGTTCCGTTAGGCCAGTCGCCCTATATCTTTGACTTGCACACAGACAATTTTGATGGCTCCCTTCATCGATCTCTCACCCACCCACTTG
The DNA here is from genome assembly GCA_032464435.1 of Aegilops umbellulata. NCBI lineage: Eukaryota > Viridiplantae > Streptophyta > Magnoliopsida > Poales > Poaceae > Aegilops > Aegilops umbellulata. The sequence continues at coordinate 229,666,921 of CP136060.1, forward strand.
ATCCTCTCTTCGACTCTATCGATATCTATGACCCCTCCCTCTCTTCTCGTGGATCGCCCCCTCTATATATGATATAGGTAGGCCTCTATTTCACATACATTGCATGTGTCAAGTTTTTGTTTGAGATATCACCGACACATATTCCCACAAATACATTCATGAAATCACACCCCCAACAAAAAACACTCACAACGCACACGCCACCTGTCTAGGTTTGTATCTCTCTCTCACACACACCCACGTAGGTGGGGGACGTGCACGAAGAGTAGAGGTGCACACACGGCGCATGTACTCCCGTCTCTTTCCCAACCACACCTGCGCGGGTACACGGTGGAGCTCATTTTTGTACGAACAGGCAACCCACGTGGTAATTTGACACGTGTACTGGTTGTCAAGTTGATGGAGGATCATGTACCACGGGTGAACAAACAAATTGCGACTTGATGCGTTATGTTAAAAAAGAGGCAAACCATGTGGGGCCTACCTTAGAGGAAAGGCTCTATACACTGGAGATGCTCTATACGTATTACTTTTGATGTGTCCCGTCAACTCGTGGAACAAAGAGAAGCTTGCTTAGTACGCCGTCTCCCCCGCCCACGGGCACGGTGGCTCGTAGGACGAGGTGAAGCTTGCTTAATACGCCTTACGCCCGCTCCCTCGGGTGTTCATACGCCTTACGCCCGCTCCCCTGGTTTGGTAAACCGTGCCTTATGCCTTCTATGCTTGCCTGGAAAAATCTCCTGCTGCGCCCAGGCCGTCAAGTCGCACTGGATCCTCCGAGGCAGATGGCACCGCCTGATCTGATAGCTGGGGCCCCACCACAATTTGCCTGGGATCGGCCCCCACGTCACTTCACTTGGCGCCCCCTGGTCTGATTGCAGTGGCCCCACCACGATATGGCTAGGATAAGCCCCCACATCCTTGTCCTCATCTGCGACCCGATCGTTGGCGACCACCAATGGCACCAACACTGGCTCGGTCCTGGCATCCTCCTGCCTGATCATATTGGTTCCAGTGCCTGGCGTCCCCACCTGTGTCTGCTCAACTGGCCTTTCCCTGCCTAGGCTGTTCTGCGCCGCTAGTACCAACTCTTCAGCTGTCTCCACCACTGTGGGCAGCTCCTCCCTCACTCGGATCGGCTCGTTTGAATGACCAGGCCCCATCACGGTCCATAACTGGGGACACGGCTAACCATGATTAGTTTATACACTCTGCAGAGGTTTGTGCACTTTTCCCCACAAGACTCGATCTCCTCCATTGGGATTCTCGCACTACATGGTGTTTGAGAAACGTATGACGCTAGCACCTTACAATCGGGTAGACCGTTACACCTACTTTCCCCTACATCTGCTAGTCTACCACTGTAAGGGTTCGCACGACTTATTCAACTATGCTAGAGCCCTTAGTAGCTTGTGGCTGCACACGGAAGTTTCTAGTATGAATAATCTCATGATCCCTTTGAGCCTGGGTGGCGGTCCAAAAAGAAAACAGGCAATCGCTGGAATACCCAGGTGCCTCAATCCATCCAGATGTGTGTTTAAGTTGCCACCTTAAATAAACCATTAATTCAACAATCTCACATCTGTCATGGATACTCTCAAACCCAATCCACGTCTACGAGCATAGCATGGCAATATAAGCAAACGTAGAAGTAACTCCCAAAGGTTTGATAATAAAACAGGTAATAGGTACTACCTCATCTACTTCCCAAAACCCACAATTTAATTAGATCCTAATAATGCAATGTTTGAGGATTGATCTAATGCAATAAAAACTGGGTATGAAGGGATATGATCAAAGTGTTACTTGCCTTGCTGATGATCCGCAAAACCTAGCGATTCAAAGTAGCAAGCGGCGCACTCCGGGTACTCTATCGCAAACAAACAAGCATACAATAAGTACTCATCTAATGCACAGGTAAAACTCAAATAAGAGATCTAACCAAAAAGTTCAACTTAAGAACTCCGGTTGCAAAAGAAACAAATCGAACGAAGCAACAAAAGTCAAACGACAAAAGAAAGAAAGCTTCCTTTACTAATATGGACCTAAGTCAAATTTTACAGAAGCAAAAACTTGTTTGAGTTGGTTAAACAGAAAGAGGGTTTAGAGACGAAACTCTAGGCACTTGAATCGCCTGATTCCGATAAACGAGCGAAAAGATCAACTAAAACGAAAATCGGATCTGAAATCGCGATCAGAAATAATCGCGGAAAAATCCGAGAAAAAGAAAAACGATGAACAGTTTAACAAACGGACGTTCGTTAACTGTAACTAAACGATGAACGTGTTCGTTAGAACGAATGAACGAGCGAACGCTCGCTGGATAGATAAACCGAAAAAAATAAACTGAATCTAAAAAAACTAGGGTTTTCTAAAATAAAACCGGATTAGTTTTTCTCAGAAAACCGGGGCGGCTAACTCGGCTCGGGCTCCGGCGGGATTCCGGCGGGGCTCTGGGCGGCGGCGGGTGGCGCAGGGTGGCGTGCAACGGTGGCGGCTGCGGCGCAAGGCGGCGGGTCGGCTGCGGCGGCGGGCGGCGCTGCGGGAGGCGGGGCTATGGGGCTCCAAGGGGGCTCCGGTGGGGGGGGGGTTATAAAGGGGGGGGGGGGCGGCCATGGCTTGGGGAGGGGGCGATGGGTGGCGGCTCGGGATCGGACTCCCGAGTCCGGCGGCGAAGGCGGTGGCGCTGGCGAGGCCGGCCCGGCTCGGTTGGGCTTTGGCCCAGTCGGGCTGCCGCGCGTTTTTTTAAAACAATTCCGCCGAAGCTTAGAAAAATCCTAGAAAAATAAATAAAAATCTAAAAATGCCAAAATAAATTTTTGTCGTCTAAATAAAATATTTAGAACAAGATGAACATTTTTTTGGCCCGAAAATGCAGTTTTGGAAACATGCAATTTTTCCTAAATTCAAAATAAAATAGCGAAAAACTCCGAAATAAAATCTTATTTGATTTTATTATTAAATCCTCAATATTTTCTTTATTTTGGGAAAGTCATTTTATTCCCTCTCTCATATTTTATAATAGAAAATAATTGAAGATAAAATAAATAAAACCAAATGATCCTATTTTCAAAATTTGAGAAACTCAAATATGAAAATAACGAAATCCCCAACTCTCTCCGAGGGTCATTGAGTTGCGTAGAATTTCTAAGATTAACCAAAACAAATAAAATATGATATGCAATGATGATCTAATGTATAACATTCCAAATTGGAAATTTGGGATGTTACAAACCTACCCCCCTTAAGATGAATCTCGCGCTCGAGATTCGGGTTGGCTAGAAAATAGGTGAGGGTGGTCCTTCAGCAGATCTTCCTCTCGCTCCCAGGTGGCTTCATCCTCTGTGTGGTGGCTCCACTGAACCTTGCAAAACTTGATAACCTTACTGCGGGTGACTCGGCTGGCAAAATCAAGAATCTTGACTGGTTTCTTCTCATAGGTCAAATCACTGTCCAATTGAATCGCTTCCAACGACACTGTATCTCTGAGCAGTATATCAGCCATCTCTGCGTGGCACTTCTTCAACTGGGAAACGTGGAACACATCATGAACTCCTGACAATCATTCGGGCAATTCGAACTTGTACGCTACTTCTCCCATACGCTCCAAAACTCGGTATGGTCCTACAAAACATGGCGGTAACTTTCCCTTAACTCCAAAGCGCTTAACTCTTCGAAGTGGACATACTCGAAGATAAACTCTGTCTCCGACTTCGTATACTGTCTCCTTGCGTTTAGAATCCGCGTAGCTCTTCTGCCTAGACTAGGCTACCTTGAGCCTATCGCGGATCAATTTCACCTTCTGTTCAGACTCCTTAATCAAATCTGGTCCAAACAATTGGCGGTCTCCAACTTCATCCCACAACAATGGGGTCCTGCACCTCCTTCCGTACAAGGCTTCGAAAGGGGCTATCTTCAAACTGGATTGGTAACTTTTGTTGTAAGAGAACTCTGCATACGGCAAGTTGTCATCCCAACTAGATCCATAATCTAGCGCACAAGCTCTCAGCATATCCTCCAAAATCTGATTGACTCTCTCGATCTGTCCATCTATCTGCGGATGAAAAGCTGTACTGAACTCTAGCCTGGTACCCAAAGTTTCGTGCAACTGATTCCAGAACTTTGAGGTAAATTGGGTTCCTCTATCTGATACGATACTTCTCAGAACTTCATGCAGACATACTATCCTGGTCATGTATATCTTTGCCAACTTAGCACTGGTGTAAGTGGTCTTTATCGGGATGAAATGAGCTACCTTCGTCAAACGATCGACTACAACCCAAATCGAGTCATAGCCTGAACGAGTTCTGGGCAATCCCGTAATAAAACCATGCCTAGCTTATCCCACTTCCATTCGGGTATCGGCAATGGATGTAACAATCCTGCTGGCTTCTGATGCTCTGCCTTTACTCTCTGACATACATCACAAACTTCTACATACTCCGCAATATCTTTCTTCATTCTGGTCCACCAGAAGGTATCCTTCAAATCCAAATACACCTTGGTATTTCCTGGGTGAATCGAATATGGTGAATCATGGGCCTCTTGCAGAATTAACTTCCTGATCTCTGGGTCATTGGGCACATAAACTCGGTCTTCAAACCATAGGGTATCGTGCTCATCCTCACAAAATCCCTTAGCTTTTCCCTTGCTCATTTTCTCCTTTATAGAGGCAATCTCCTTGTCAGTCTTCTGAGCTTGCCTGATCTTATCCATCAAGGTAGACTGAATCTCCAATGCTGCTACATAGCCTCTCAGAACTATCTCCAAACATAGCTCATGAAGATCCTCGGCCAACTCATTCGGTAAATCTCCTGTCATTAGTGTGTTGACATGGCTCTTACGGCTCAATGCGTCAGCTACTACGTTAGCCTTTCCGGGATGATAATGCAATCTCATATCATAATCCTTGATAAGCTCCAACCATCTCCTTTGCCTGAGATTCAACTCCTTCTGAGTGAAAATATACTTCAAGCTCTTGTGATCCGTGTACACTTCGCAATGGTTTCCAATGAGAAAATGTCTCCAAGTCTTTAATGCATGCACTATGGCTGCTAACTCCAAATCATGCGTGGCATAATTCAACTAATGAGGTTTCAGTTGTCGTGAAGCATACGAAACAACTCTTCCCTCCTGCATAAGCACTGCTCCAAGTCCTCGACGTGAAGCGTCGCAATACACCTCATAGTCTTTGCTCTGATCTGGCAGAATCAACACTGGTGAGGTAACCAAACGTTTTTTCAACTCCTGGAAACTGGCCTCACATTCCTCAGTCCATTTGAACTTGGTATCCTTCTTCAGCAACTCCGTCATAGGCTTCGCAATCTTTGAGAAATTTTCAATGAATCTCTTGTAGTATCCTGCGAGTCCAAGAAAACTCCGGATCTCTCCAACTGTTGTTGGGGCTTCCCAATTTGTCAGAGTGACAACCTTGGTGGGATCTACTGCTATACCTTCTCCGGATATAACATGTCCGAGGAATCCAACTTCCTTCAACCAAAACTCACATTTTCTGAACTTGGCATATAACTGATGTTCTCTGAGCTTCTCAAGTACCAAACGCAAATGCTCCTTATGCTCCCCTTCATTCTTTGAGTAGACCAAAATATCATCAATGAACACTACGACGAACTTATCCAAAAACTCCATAAACACTTTGTTCATCATGTTCATAAAATAGGCAGGTGCGTTAGTTAGACCAAATGACATAACGGTATACTCATACAGCCCATACCTTGTGGTAAAAGCTGTGTTAGGTATGTCCTACTCTCAAATCTTCAACTGGTGGTATCCTGATCGCAAATCAATCTTGGAAAATACCTTAACTTCTTGCAGTCGATCAAACAGATCATTGATCATCGACAGTGGGTACTTGTTCTTGATCGTTACTTCATTCAATCCTCGATAATCGCCAACCATCCTTAACGATCCATCCTTCTTCTCCACTATAAGTACTGGCGATCCCCAAGGCGAAGAGCTTGGGCGAATATAACCTTTATCCAGTAATTCTTTAATCTGCTTCTTAATCTCTTCCAAATCTTTTGCGGGCATCCTGTATGGTCTCTTAGATATTGGCCCTATGCCTGGCAAAAGCTCAATCAAAAACTCGATGTCTCTATCTGGTGGCATGCTTGGCAACTCCTCTGGAAATACGTCAGGGAAATCCTTCACCACTGGTAGTTCCTCTTGCACAACTCCTGATAAGGAATTTACTTGAGTCCTCTTCGACACATGCCGGGATACATACTTGATCCTTCTTCCTTCTGGCGTTGTAAGCAAAATCGACTTACTGGCGCAATCGATGTTTCCTCCATACATCGATAGCCAATCCATACCTAGAATCACTTCCAAACCTTGCGATTCCAGAATAATTAAATCCGAAGGGAAAACATGCCTACCTATACTCAATGGCACTTGAAAACATCCCCGACTGGCCATATACTCCGCTCCTGGTGAGCTTACTAGCATAGGTGTTCTAAGAACCTTGGTGGGCAGGTTATACTTATCGACGAATCCCCTTGATATGTATGAATGCGATGCACCAGTATAAAAAAGAACGAGTGCAGTAAATGACTTAACCAAAAACTTACCTATTACTACATCTGGCTGAGCTTCAACCTCCTCCACGTTAATGTGGTTCACCTGTCCCATGTTGAAAGGGTTCGGCTTCTTCCCAGAGCTTCCATTTCCATTCTGAGCTTCAGGACATTCATTGGCATAATGTCCGGTCTTCTGACACTTAAAGCAAGTGACTTGGCTCAGGTCTCTCTTGGCTGGGGTTGATGGGTTGGTACGGTTCTGGCCGTTGCTTCCTCCATTCCCATTACCATTCTTGGGGCCATTATGATTGTGCGAACTTCCTCCTCCATGGGTATGCTGAAAAGGTTCTCCCGGTTTAGGGGTAAAACGAGGCTTCTGCTGAGCTCCTGAATTATACTTCCCTTGTCCATACTTCCTCTTGCGGTTTTCAATCTGCTGCTGCTTCCCTTCAATCATAAGAGCACGATCTACCAACTCCTGGTAGTTGTTGAAGCTTGCTACCATCAACTGCATGCTCAACTCATCATTCAGTCCTTCCAGAAACTTCTCCTGTTTAGCTGCATCTGTAGCAATGTCATCTGGGGCATAACGTGCTAGCTTACTAAAGTCATCCACATACTGGCCAACTGTCCGTCCTCCTTGGCGCAAGTTGCGAAACTCACGCCTCTTCATGGCCATAGCTCCTGCTGAAACATGGGCAGTACGGAAAGCTTGCTGAAGCTGATCCCATGTGACAGTGTCTACAAGATAAGTGGCTGTGAAATTCTCCCACCATGATGCTGCGGGTCCTTCAAGCTGATGTGCGGCAAATTTCACCTTTTCCGCATCTGTGCATCCTGCTGTGGTCAACCCCCTTCCTGTCTTACGGAGCCAATCATCTGCAATAATCGGCTCGGTGCTACTAGACAACACCGGCGGATTCAGCCTAAGAAAACGGGTTAAGTGATCCACAGGTGGTGGTGGTGTGTTGTTGTTGTTGTTGTTGTTGTTGTTGTTGTTGTTGTTGCTGTTGTTGTTGCTGTTGCTGTTGTTGTTGTTGTTGTTGTTGTTGTTGCTGTTGTTGTTGTTGTTGTTGTTGTTGTTGTTGCTGTTGCTGTTGCTGTTGCTGTTGCTGTTGGTGTTGTTGTTGTTGTTGTTGTTGTTGTTGTTGTTGTTGTTGTTGTTGTTGTTGTTGTTGTTGTTGTTGTTGTTGTTGTTGTTGTTGTTGTTGTTGTTGTTGTTGTTGTTGTTGTTGTTGTTGTTGTTGTTGTTGTTGTTGTTGTTGTTGTTGTTGTTGTTGTTGTTGTTGTTGTTGTTGTTGTTGTTGTTGTTGTTGTTGTTGTTGTTGTTGTTGTTGTTGTTGTTGTTGTTGTTGTTGTTGTTGTTGTTGTTGTTGTTGTTGCTGTTGTTGTTGCTGTTGTTGTTGTTGTTGTTGTTGTTGTTGTTGTTGTTGTTGTTGTTGTTGTTGTTGTTGTTGTTGTTGTTGTTGTTGTTGTTGTTGTTGTTGTTGTTGTTGTTGTTGTTGTTGTTGTTGTTGTTGTTGTTGTTGTTGTTGTTGTTGTTGTTGTTGTTGTTGTTGTTGTTGTTGTTGTTGTTGTTGTTGTTGTTGTTGTTGTTGTTGTTGTTGTTGTTGTTGTTGTTGTTGACTAGCAGCTGCATCAATGCATTCTGCTGCTGGATCAACTGAGTGAGCTCCAGTGGGAAAGCAAATCCATTGTCACATCTCGGAGGCATCTGAGGGGTTCAGAAAAGATGAGAATATAGAATAGAATAAGGTCTAGAGATAAAACACTACCCAATGCACATGAGGCAAATGCACACAAAGTCACTTCATTCAAATCAAACAAGGCATACAATCAGTCTAGAACTATCGATATAAAAGTGCTTGAACTATACTAGATACATGGTGGAATACTACTACTGCTATGGTGGTCTACTAGAAAAACTACTCCGATGAAGACTCCAATATCTTCTCCAGCTTCGTCAACATAGTCATCATCGCTGTCGTCCGGGTCCGAGTCGGTGTCGTCGATGATGATGTAGTTCTCCGTGCAAGTGCAATCTTCGTCTTCTCCTCCAGGTGATGGTCCTCCCATAAATACTCCGATCTTCTTCACTAGGTCGTCATTCTTCTCCAGTAGTGTCTTGATTTCCTCCTCATATCCATCGCGTGTAAACTTGAGTTCTTACTCCAGCTCGTTGATCCTAGTCTTCGCCTTCTTCAAGTCCATCATGTCCACGCACATCTGGTTCTCCTGACGTCGAATGTGTTGGTTTAACTCCTGGATGAAAGCTATGATTGATCTATCCTTCCTGGTGCTGATCATCTCCCATTGCTCATCTCGGCGCCCACAAATCTGGTAAATAGTATCCTTGAGATCATTGTGGTAAACTTCTCCAATGCGTCGCATGGTGATGTGGGCTGCCATGCTCTTTCCTAGACTCCAGGTTGGTGCATCAAAGGAAAACTCTATGGGCTCAGTGACTGGCGCGAACGTCCTTCCTGGAACTTGAACTTGAATCATCCAACACTCCTCTTCAGGTAAAGTGGCGTTGTAGGTTCCGGTGAAGCTTGGTACTCCGATGTTCAGGTACTTAGTGACTTCCTTCAGGTGTCGTCCAAAAGGTGTATGTTCATCCGGTTGCTTGAACTTGTTCCTTGCATCTGCCATCCTAAAAGAGTAGAAAAGATGAGGAGTCAGAAATGAGAAGAGTAGTGATCTAGGGCTTTAGCTTAGTGGTCGTGTCCTACAGTCAGCGTGTGCTCTGATACCATCTTGTAGCGACCATACCTCAAACAGTCTGATCTCTGTGCATCAGTGTCATCCCTGGATCAGTAATGCTGACACGCATAGTACTTGAAGGATTTATAATAGAGTAGCAATCACACACTTATTACATCGAATGGCTCCAAAGGAGAACTTATTACAATAAATATGGCTTAAGGCCATCTAATAACGATAACAGCGGAAGGCTTGGAAGATAAGCGAGTCCATCAACTCCAACGGCATCACTGAGTATAGAAGCACGACCTAAAGGCACCTTACTCGTCGTCTGAAAAGTCTGCAACATGAACGTTGCAGCCCGAAAACGGGTCAGCACATGGAATATGCTGGCAAGGTAACACATAGAGTGTAATGAAAGAACAAAGCTATACTACATGCATATATGGCTGGTGGAAAGCTCTATGGTTACAGTTTTTGCATAAAGCCAGTTTTCCCTACTACAAAGGAAATACATTATTTAACTATCATGGTGGTTGTTAAACATTGAGAGTGTATACACCCTCTCAATCCCAATTAAGCATCATCATTAAAACCCAACAAAATTAATTAAAGTAACATGATGAGATTCACATGCTAATCCAAGTACTAGATACTCAAAACGTCCATAACCGGGGACACGGCTAACCATGATTAGTTTATACACTCTGCAGAGGTTTGTGCACTTTTCCCCACAAGACTCGATCTCCGCCGTTGGGATTCTCTCACTACATGGTGTTTGAGAAACGGATGACCGAGACATAGTCTTTCAGAAGCGCTAGCACCTTACGATCGGGTAGACCGTTACACCTACTTTCCCCTACATCTGCTAGTCTACCACTATAAGAGTTCACATGACTTAGTCAACTATGCTAGAGCCCATAGTAGCTTGCGGCTGCACACAGAAGTTTCTAGTATGAATAATCTCATGATCCCTTTGAGCCTGGGTGGCGGTCCAAAAAGAGAACAGGCAATCGCTGGAATACCCAGGTGCCTCAATCCACCCAGATGTGTGCTTAAGTTGCCACCTTAAATAAACCATTAATTCAACAATCTCACATCTGTCATGAATACTCTCAAACCCAATCCACGTCTACGAGCATAGCATGGCAATATAAGCAAACGTAGAAGTAACTCCCAAAGGTTTGATAATAAAACAGGTAATAGGTACTACCTCATCTACTTCCCAAAACCCACAATTTAATTAGATCCTAATCATGCAATGTTTGAGGATTGATCTAATGCAATAAAAACTGGGTATGAAGGGATATGATCAAAGTGTTACTTGCCTTGCTGATGATCCGCGAAACCTAGCGATTCAAAGTAGCAAGCGGCGCACTCTGGGTACTCTATCGCAAACAAACAAGCATACAATAAGTACTCATCTAATGCACAGGTAAAACTCAAATAAGAGATCTAACCAGAAAGTTCAACTTAAGAACTCCGGTTGCAAAAGAAACAAATCGAACGAAGCAACACAAGTCAGACGGCGAAAGAAAGAAAGCTTTGTTTTCTAATCTGGACCTAAGTCAAATTTTACAGAAGCAAAAACTTGTTTGAGTTGGTTAAACGGAAAGAGGGTTTCGAGATGAAACTCTAGGCGCTTGAATTGCCTGATTCTGATAAACGAGCGAAAAGATAAACTAAAACGAAAATCGGATCTGAAATCGCGATCAGAAATAATCGCGGAAAAATCCGAGAAAAAGAAAAACGACGAACAGTTTAACGAACGGACGTTCGTTAACTATAACTAAACGATGAACGCGTTCGTTAGAACGAACGAACGCTTGCTGGATAGATAAACCGCAAAAAAAGACCGAATCTAAAAAAACTAGGGCTTTCTAAAATAAAACCGGATTGGTTTTTCTCAGAAAACCAGGGCGGCGGGGCGGCTACCTCGGCTCGGGCTCCGGCAGGATTCCGGCGGGGCTCCTGGCGGTGGCGGGTGGCGCGGGGTGGCGTGCGGCGGCAGCGGCTCCTGGCGGCGGCGGCGCAAGGCGGCGGGGCGGCTGCGGCGGCGGGTGGCGCTACGGGAGGCGGGGCTATGGGGCTCCAAGGGGGCTCCAGTGGGGGGGATTATAAAGGGGGGGGGGCATGGCTTGGGGAGGGGGCGACAGGCGGCGGCTCGGGATCGGACTCCCGAGTCCGGCGGCGACACGGCGGCGAAGGCGGTGGCGCTGGCGAGGCCAGTCCGGCTCGGTTGGGCCTTGGCACAGTCGGGCTCCCGCGCGTTTTTTTAAACAATTCCGCCGAACCTTAGGAAAATCCTAGAAAAATAAATGAAAATCTAAAAATGCCAAAATAAATTTTCATCGTCTAAATAGAATATTTAGAACAAGATGAACATTTTTTGGCCCTAAAATGCAGTTTTGAAAACATGCAATTTTTCCTAAATTCAAAATAAAATAACGAAAAACTCCGAAATAAAATCTTATTTGATTTTATTATTAAATCATCAATATTTTATTTATTTTGGGAAAGTCATTTTATTCCCTCTCTCATATTTTATAATAGAAAATAATTGAAGATAAAATAAATAAAACCAAATGATCCTATTTTCAAAATTTGAGAAACTCAAATATGAAAATAACGAAATCCCCAACTCTCTCCGAGGGTCCTTGAGTTGCGTAGAATTTCTAAGATCAACCAAAACAAATAAAATATGATATGCAATGCTGATCTAATGTATAACATTCCAAATTGGAAATTTGGGATGTTACACACCAAGATGCTCAATTGCAGGAACTGCCAAAGCCCTGTTCCTGAACTCGTGCACTGCAAACACGACCAAGAAATCTTCCGGGTGGAACTTGTGGACAGAAAACGAAATCTTTGAATCCCCAGTTGCGCCAAAATCGCTACCACAGCGTCGTCGCAAGACACGGCCGGCCGCGCCCCGCCCACGTACACCACCACCGCCAGATGCAACCAGTGCTCGAGGTCATCCATACCCTTCGAGCGCTGCAGCATGCGGATTTCGAACGGCACCACCAGCAAGGCCGTGCCCGGCAGCACAGTGTGAAGGTTGGGTGCAACTGCCGAGAGTGGCGCCACCGGCGCGCTCGGCCTAGGCTCCGACAACCTTCGCCGAATGGCCGGTGCCTGCCTGGGTGCTTCTGACCTGCAGAGACCTTGGCAATCACCGCGCGGCGCAACTCCTCCGCAGATGGGACTGCGTGGCTCCAGGCACTGGGAGGAGACATGGCCGGCGTGGCCGCAACAAATGCATAGAGGCTCGTTGGTGACTGGAGCCGATGTTGTTAGCACCCCTTTATCCAGTACACCATCAGCAGCTCCCGAATCGGGCTTCAAGCCGATTATCCTCGCATGGTCCAAGTTGTCCTTCATCTTTGGATTTCGAACTTGTAAATAGGTTCAATGATTTCTTCGTGCGTTTTCTTCCGAAGTGGTCAAACCTTGTCCGAGGAATATTTCCAAAGGTATTTTTATATTCATTAATCCAATGACCCTTCCAGCGCAGAGTTACATTAACGGTGAACCTTTCCCGTGCTAGGATAAGGGTGCCAATTCGGTTGTGCCTTGACAGCCTTGACCAAAACAGAACCGCCACCACGCACCATAGAACCATGCTATCGGATTCAGGGTTCCGCAGACCCGAGAAAGGTTCGAACTCTGGGACGTGTGCGAAGAACTCAACCTCCCCAGCCAACTGATTCATCACCCCTACAGCCTAGATCGATGAACAAGAAGGAAGAAGAACATGACAGTTTATCCAGGTTTGGGCCACCTTGCACTGTAAGACCCTACTCCTCCTTTGGGGTGGATTAGCCTCACGAGAGGCCGGGGATGAACTAGTACAGAGGAAGAACAACCTCAGGAGGTCTGTTCTTGTGTGGGTGAGAGCTATGGATTCAATCTCTTCGGGTTCCGCCCCTCTCTATGGTAGTGGCTAGGCTATACTTATAGTGGCCTTGGTCCTCTTCCTCCAAGCGAAGGCGGGAAGGGATACCAAAGCGACCAATTTTGAAGGGGGACAAGAAGTACATCCTATCCCGACGAAAGGTGGTCTTCGCCTGCAAAGCTTCTGGTCGTGACGCCATGGTGGGCTCGGCGATGAAATCCGTCGTGCCGCGCTGGCGGTCTTGGTCTTGTAGCACGGGAATGGAAACCTTTGGGTGATTTTTTGGGACCCCGCGCCCACGCTTGCCTCCTGAGCACCAAAGAGTAAATCTGCTGCTCTGCGCCCGCTGGTGCCCGCCTGGCCTTGGTCGTCATGGCTTGCGTCATCTCAACCTCATGAGATGGGTGCCTGCATAGGAATCTCCGCTCCTCGGGAGCCGGCCTAGGGAGTCCGCTCCCTTCGGAGGTATTGGTGTCATCCGCCTCGCGAGGCTTGGCGCCTCGCGAGGGTCTTGTCTTCAAGGTGCTGAAGATGGGCCGTACTAGACCGTTGATGGAGCCACGCTGTGGGCCACAGGCAGGCAAGTCTGGGTACCCTCGTTCCCAGAACGCCGACAGTAGCCCCCGGGCCCAAGGCGCGCTCGGACTTGGCTTCAAAGTGAAGCCAAAGGGCAAGGGCGAAGCGCCACGGGCCCCAATTGCGTGCGGACCGAGCCGACGCGTGGTGCTTGATGGGACGTGGGCGTCTCCACTTCCCCATGCTGCCTCGGCAGCCGCCCGACTTGACAACTGTTTTCTGCATGCAGAAAAACCATCATTACTCGGAATCATGGGAGGCCAGCGGTTGGCATCCCTCCTACTATAAATGGGAGAGGGGGCGGAGGCCCTAGCTTGTCTTCATCTTGTCGCTACTTGCTCCTCCTTCTTCCCTTGCGCCCCATCGTCTTGCTAGAGTGCCCATGGCTCCAGCGAGGAGGTTTTCTGCTACAAAGAAGGGAAAAAACCCTCAGGTTTCACCTGAGCTGCTCCCACGCGACGAAGAGGCCTGATTGCTCCTGTGACGCCGCCGCGATGCTCATGGCGACGCGATCTTGGCACGAGTGCGCTCCACCAGGCTTCTTGGTCCCCATGTATGCTTGCGCGCAGAGCCCCGCGCATAGGAGCGATGGTGGGCGCCACGAGGAACAGAGCCGCGGAGGAGGGCAAGCGGTGGCCGTACGGCCACCCTGCTCATGGACCCACGCCGAAGGCACGACCCGCTAGTTCGTGGTATGGGCGGCAATGCCGCCGCGCACCTGGCTCCGGCTCCCGCGATCCCTGGTGAGGGAGATACCGCCGAGGGGGCCCGTCGAGCTATGGCTGCAGCATGATGGTTGCTGTAGCCAGGCTTCAGAAGCGAAAGTCGAGGTCGTCGACTCCTGCGACGTCTTCATGACTCGAGGATGGGGAGCGATTGCCCGCGCCTGCCGCCTGGAAGGAGGCCACGCCATCCACTTCGAGTACGACAGGGCGTCGACGCTCTTCTTCAAGGTCTTTAGAGAGGATGGCCGATGCCTGAAGTGCTGCCTGGGGGAGGAGGCCAAGGCAGCGTCTCCCTGGCGGGTCGGCAAGGCGGCGAGGTCACCGGGGATGAACTTGCCCTTGGCCTTGTCCGTGATTCTTCCGACAGCAGCAGTGCCTCCTCGGGCTCGAGCGACTACGACAGCTACGAGCCGCCGTGCCCGGACCACAGCAGCAGCGTCGTCCTGGCGTCGTCGGTGATGCCGCCAAGGCCATGGCTCTTTAGGATTTTTTCTTTTGCTTCATCTCTGCACAAAACCATGACGAGCCCCGTGGGGGTATGTAAATACCGTGATGCTTTTGTCTAGATGTTATTATTCCTGATTCGCTGTCGTGATTGCGTCTCTTGCGTTGGCATGGTTCCCCCTTTCATTCCCGCGATAGCTTAGTGCTCTGCACCGACAGGACCCGGTCCCCAGGTAGGCTTTGGCCGTCGCTGGTATGCCAGGTCGCGATGCCGTGGTCAAGGCCAGGAGGTGAGTGGCCCGTGGTCCAGTAAGAGCCCCTGAGACGCGATGCTCAGGAGGTCCCCTTTGGCGCGCAAGCAACTCCCGAAAGGCTGAAAGGGAAACGTCCTTGCCCGAGTGAGATCCCTAGAGACAGATTGCTGATTGTAAGGTTCGTACCATCACGGGTGTGGGGTATCTTATCTTGGTGAGCCCGTGATGATTCTTTAGCTGCGAGGACGAGCTTCTGCGCGACGTCAGGATGCGTTCCTCTCCTGGTGACTCTCTCGGGCAGAACTCGTGCCGACTCCCTCTTTCGTGCTCATCTGGGTGCTCTACATCCTCGGGTCCCGGCCCTCGAGCGAGGCTCAGCCGCCGCTGGTATGTGATACGTCTCCGTCGTATCTTTAATTTTTGATTGTTCCATGCCAATATTCTACAACTTTCAAATGGCAACTTTTTATACTATTTTTTGGGACTAACATATTGATCCAGTGCCCAGTGCCAGTTCCTATTTTTTGCATGTTTTTGTTTCGTAGAAAATCCATATCAGACGGAGTCCAAATGGGATAAAAACTTACGGAGATTATTTTTGGAATATATGTGATTTTTTGGGAAAAAGAATTAATGCGAGACGATGCCTGAGGGGCCCACAAGGATGGAGGGCGCGCCCCACCCCTGGCCCTTGTGGCCACTCCATAAGGCAGCTGATGCCCTTCTTCTGGCGCAAGAAAGCTAATATCTGGATAAAAATCATGCTAAAATTTCAGCCCAATCGGAGTTATGGATCTCCGGGAATTTAAGAAACAGTGAAAGGCCAGAATCTGGGAGCGCAGAAACAGAAGGAAACAGAGAGAGAGATCCAATCTCGGAGGGGCTCCCGCCCCTCCTCCGCCATGGAAGCCAAGGAACAGAGGGGAAACCCTTATCCCATCTATGGGGAAGGTCAAGGAAGAAGGAGAGGGGGGGGGGGTATCTCTCTCCCTCTCTCCCGGTGGCGCCGGGACACCGCCGGGGCCATCATCATGACCGCGATCTACACCAACAACTTCACCACCGTCATCACCAACTCTCTTCCCCTCTATGCAGCCGTGTAACACCCCTTCTCCCTGCTGTAACGTCAACTTGAACATGGTGCTCAACGCTATATATTATTTCCCAATGATGCATGGCTATCCTATGATGCTTGAGTAGATCCATTTTGTCCTATGGGTTGATTGATGATCATGATTGGTTTGAGTTGCCTGTTTTATTATTGGTGCTGTCCTATGGTGCTCTCCATGTCGAGCAAGCGTGAGGGATCCCCGCTGTAGGGTTTGCAATATGTTCACGGTTTGCTTACTGTCTGTGTTGCGTGAGTGGTAGAAACACCAACACGGATAAGTGGGTCATGGCGTATGGGAATAAAGAGGACTTGATACTTTAATGCTATGGCTGGGTTTTACATTAATGATCTTTAGTAGTTGCGGATGCTTGCTAGAGTTCCAAACGTAAGTGCATATGATCCAAGAAGAGAAAGTATGTTAGCTTATACCTCTCCCTCATATAAAATTGCAATAATGATTACCGATCTAGTTACCGATTGCCTAGGGACAAATAACTTTCTTGTGACAAAAAGCTCTGCACTAAAACTAACTTAGTTTTGTCTTTATCTAAACAACCCTTAAATTTTATTTACGTGCTCTTTATTATCTTGCAAACCTAGACTACAACACCTACAAAGTAATTATAGTTTCATACTTGTTCTAGGTAAAGCGAATGTAAAGCATGCATAGAGTTGTATTGGTGGTCGATAGAACTTGAGGGTATATTTATTCTATCTTTAGCTCCTCACTGGGTTCGACACTCTTACTTATCGAAAGAGGCTACAGCTGATCCGCTATACTTGTGGGTTATCAAGACCTTTTTCTGGCGCTGTTGCCGGGGAGCAATAGCGTGGGGTGATATTCTCGTGTGTGCTTGTTTGCTTTATCACTAAGTAGTTTTTATTTTCTGTTCTAAGTTGTTTTCTATCTTTAGTTATGGGTAGGAAACGCAAAATACCAAAAAAATTGTTGTACCTACTAAACCAATGGTTGAAGAACCACCCAAAATCTATCATACTACTGAAGCTTTCTACTTGGATCATCTTCGATCCCTATGTGCTCGTGCTGAAACCCCAACTAGCTTAGTTGAGGGCAAATCTTTAGATGAGCATGCTTGTTATGTGTGTGTGGCACCCCAGCTCAGAGAAACCGAAACGCCCCATATTCCAGCCCAGAGATCGAGATGAAGTCTTATGGAATATGACACTGCTTGACATAGAACAAATCACATCTTATTACAAAGGATAATAAATACACGAGTCTGATGTTACAAAGAATCACATCAGCACGACGACACTACGCCTGCGATACTACACTTGCTCTATGCTAGCAGCAGAACAACTCGTGGCAGCGAAATACTTCTAGCAGCGAAACAACGACGAAGGTGGTGAACTCCACTCTGCAGGGACTCTGGCTGGGACACGATCTAGCTCGCACGCGCGGAAACCTCGACAAGAAATCAAGCAATCACAGCATCACCTGCAATCTGGCATGGCATGCCAGGTCAGTACATTGAATGTACTTGCAAGCTCACAACAACCAAAAGCATCAAGGCAAGACAACAACATAGCATTAACAGATTAATTAATTAACAACTACTATGATGAAGCAACTACTAATCATGATATGAAGCTACTACAATACTGATAAACCAACATCTTAATCTAGATGAACCATCTCACACTTGGCTAACCGGCCAAGCAATATACCGTCTCGATCACCTCATGATCCATCTGATCACCTCGTGATCAAAACATCCACATGATCACCTCGTGACCACATCACACACTGAGTGATCATCCTCAAGATCATCTCAACATCATCATCAACATCCTGCCAAACTGTTACTGCTCACAATATATCATCATATAAATAACCTATAAGTCATTCCGTCATGTGACTGTTGAACGGTGTGACCTAGTACGAACTTGTGCCCATGACCGAGCACGCGGCTATCGATAGATTAAAAACACACACCCTGCAGAGGTAGCACACTTTACCCACAACACAAAACCTATGGCCACGCACTCTCATTCGGGTGGACCAACGGCGTTCCGACAAAACCAATTTACTGCCATGACACTCTCCCGGCCACTCCGACCAACACCCCTTTAGGGTTCAGTCTTGGGTGGCCCCGTGCCTACCAAAGGCATCAACGGCCACCGTCGTGGCAAAACACACACAGTCCCAAACGGGGACAAGAGATCTCAATACCAACTATGGGCACACAAGGTTATGTCTGCTTACCGGGCTAGGGTAACGCACGCCCATATCCTTCCCTCGTTGGAGGCACCGGCGAGAGGCATGGCAATAGACCGGTTTAGGGCCTTCCCATAAAAGGAAAATGTGGTTGCACTAGAAAAGGCCCGGTTCGGTGGCACTTAACCAACTTAATGACGTAATTTATCCCCAACTACAACACTGATAACTGATACTCCGCTATCATCTACCAACCTGTAATCCAAGTCATAGCAATATCCAACAAATAATCCAAAGCATACTATCGACATATCAAAAATACTCCGAGGATAGCATAACACTTCTATCATGATGAATCCAAGAATTATAATACTACTACTCAAATATCAAGAGTTAACTATCCAACTATGATCCACATGCAAGCATCATCTCCAAAATCATACCCCAAAACATAATATCAACTAGCATCATGATGGAAATAATTCTAGCCACTAATAATCCAAAGGCAAGATGTCATCCACATAATCTTCAGAATATTAAACCTAGAACTCCGAACAATATCGTGGCAATAGCAAGATCAAACAATACTCCGAGAAATGCCATGAACAAATCACAAGTAGCTAAAACAATATTTTAAACAAGTTTAAATAATTTAAACCATGTCACTGCATTGAAATCATGCAAATGGAGGGTGTGGCTTGCCTGGGGTAGATGAAATCACCGAGAAAAAGTGCAAGAAGCTCGCGGAAAGAATCGTCGGAAAACGTTCTCTCTCGGAGGGGGTTGATTAAGCGCAAGGGCAAAATAGTCATTTTCAGAATGTTAACACATGGTGAAAATGTTACCAACAGAACGGGCTCGACGAGACGAAGAAGTGTGCTTCGGAATCACCTCAATCAGAGTTACAAGTGAAAAATTGTGGTTGTTCACTTTTTAGGCAGAAAAGGGGCTAAACAGTGAACGTTCACAATATAATCACTTCGGCCGGCGGGGCTGAAAGACGGAAAGCGTATTTTCAGAAATACGCCTTCAGATAAGTGAAAACGCACTTTGATGTAAAGAAGCATAAAAATACGCTTTCAGGAAAGAGAGGACGTAATCCAGAGGTTTGCACCTCCACTTATCCACGTCAGTGTACCTGGGGTCTGGCGTGGAGTGGCTCATGAGTGGGGTCGCGGGGCCCACTGGCCAGCTGGCGATGGCGGTGCCATCTCCTTCCTCTCGCCTGCGCCTGGTCGGAGCAGAGCCGGCCCCGACGAGGCCTGCTGGCGCTACCGGCCACCGCAGGCGGGGCCCGTCCTACCCATAACTGGGGGTTGTAGATGCTGGGGAGCTCGGGAACGGCAGCTGCGTTCGCCGCGGCAGATGACCGACGTCCGTGAAGATGGAACCGAGGCCATGGTGGATCCGCCGATGAACTGAGCTAAGGGAGAGATGCGCTGGGGAGTGGGTGGAGCTCTGGTGGTGGAGAGAGAGGGAGGGGAGGCTTGGCTCCCCCGAATTCGAGCAGAGGCCATCGGCGTCCGAGGCGGCCATTGGAAGGCTCGAGGCTTCCACGAGCTAGCTGGAGTGGTCGGGAGCACTACTGGGAATGAGGGGGAGTGGATGGAGTGCTCGGAGGCCGCGGGGAGTGGCCATTTATAGACGGACGAGGGAGGCCGTGGCTGAGGGAGTCCTGGATTAGGGGGTCCCCGGGCGTCTGGGCTATGTGACATGGGCCGGACTGATGGTCCGTGAAGATACAAGATAGAGGGCCTTCCCCCGTGTCCGGATGGGACTCTCCTTTGCGTGGATGGTAAGCTTGGTGTTCGGATATGAAGATTCCTTTCTCTGTAAACCGACTCTGTACAACCCTAGGCCCCTCCGGTGTCTATATAAACCGGATGGTTTAGTCCATAGAGGCAATCACAATCATACAGGCTAAACATCTAGGGTTTAGCCATTACGATCTCGAGGTAGATCAACTCTTGTAACCCCTATACTCATCAAAGTCAATCAAGCAGGAAGTAGGGTATTACCTCCGTTAAGAGGGCTCGAACCTGGGTAAACATCGTGTCCCCTGCCTCCTGTTACCTTCAATCCTAGGACGCATAGTTCGGGACCCCCTACCCGAGATCGGCCGGTTTTGACACCGACATTGGTGCTTTCATTGAGAGTTCCACTGTGCTGTCAACAGAAGGTTCGATGGCTCGATCGATCATCTACAATGATGTTGTTTCGGGGGAGACTTTCCTCCCCGACCAAATTTCCGTATTTGGCGGCTTAGCACTGCGTGCGAACTCGATTGACCACCTTGAACAGATCGACACCTACGCCCCTGGTCATCAGATCAGTTTCGGGAACCTAAATTATGTCGCTGATATCCGAGGAGACTTGATCTTCGAAGGGTTCATGGCTCCAACCATGGCTCTGGCCCTAGATCCGGAGCAAACTACCAGGTCCGAAGATGGGAGTTTGGAGCCCACCGGACTAGCCGCTACAAACCGCATTATTGAGGATCCGTAGGCGATCGTGTCCATGACGAACTCGGAATTAGTCCATGTTCCCCCTATCATTGAAAGGCTGGACTCGCCCCCGGACTCTAGATCCGAACCCTCGAGGTCCGCGCCAAGTAGGCATAGCCAGGAGTCTCTCACTCCGGCCAGCCCCGCGGACTCTCGCTTCCTCATCCAAACCTCGCTCTTAAACGAGGCTCTGGACTTAATGCGATCCCTCGCTATTGCAGAGGAATCACTTCAGAACTACGCCTAGCCCCGACTAGGGGCTGAGAGCGGGGAATTTTACGTCCCACCCACCACCCACTTCATAGCCACTATCGAAGATTTAACCGACATGCTGGACTACGCCTCCGAAGACATCGACGACATGGACGAGGATGCCGGAGATGAACAAGGCCAAGACCCCGCCGTTTACCGGACGCTGGACGACCACCTCCACATATGACGTGTATATGGTGGACACACCCAAAGAGGATGACGACGGCGGCAAGAAGGATCTGGTTGAGGACAAGCGTGTTGAAGCACCTCCAAAGCCTCGACGTCAGCGGCGCCGCTCAAAATCGCGTCACGAAAAAGACAACAATACCAGCATCAGAGACAATAACACTCCGGAGAATGCCGAAGACCCCGAAGCCCCTTTCGAGCCAACATCCGAACATGATGATTGGGAGGATGGGCAAGTTAACCTCGACGATCCGGTCGGGAATGAGAACTCGGAGGATAGTAACTATCTATCGATCTTCGAGGATGATGTAAGCCTCGGCGACGAAAACTTCATCATGCCAGAAGAACCCCTCGAGCAGGAGCGCTTGAAGCGACGGCTAATCGCCACTGCGAGAAGTCTAAAAAATAAGAAGCAGCAGCTCCAAGTTGAACAGGATACACTCAATGACAAATGGACTAAAGTCCTGGCAGCCGAGGAATACGGCCTCGAACGCCCAACTAAGAGCTACCCAAGCGCAAGCTACTACCACAATTTGACGACGAGGCACTTGAGCCAATACCGCCAAAGTATAAACCTGCTGACGAACCTGACCGACCACCACGTGGACGGGACAGACTGACTACTTACGCCAAACACCAGCCCGCGCCACCCCGTGGTCGAGGCAAGGAGGTAGCGGCCCCGGGCTATACCTACAACCTACGCAAGGACCTGGACAATAGAGCCGGTCAGACAAGATCAATCTATGGATCAAGGGGGCATGCTCCAACACGAGAGGACGGCCATCAGGCCTGATGCAACAGGCACAACCTCACCCGGGCCGAAAACCGCATACAGAATTCATCCGAATTGCGCCCCGACATCGCCCGATACAGAGGTGCCGCACACCCCTTATGCTTCATCGATGAGGTGATGGAGCACCAGTTCCCAGAAGGGTTTAAACCCGTGAACATTGAATCATACGATGGTACGACGGATCCCACAGTATGGATCAAAGATTTTCTTCTCCACATTCACATGGCTCGCGGTGACGACCTCCACGCCATCAAGTACCTTCCCCTAAAAATCAAGGGGCCAACACGGCACTAGTTAAATAGCCTCCCAAAAAACTCTATTGGTAACTGGGAAGACTTGGAGGATGCGTTTAGAGACAACTTCCAAGGTACTTATGTTCGGCTTCCAGATGCCGATGACCTTAGTCACATAGTCCAGCAACCCGGAGAATCAGCCCGGAAGCTCTGGACCAGGTTCTTAATTAAAAAGAACCAAATTTTGGATTGTCCGGATGCCGAGCCCTCGCGGCCTTTAAACACAGCGTCCAAGACGAGTGGCTCGCCCGAGACCTCGTCCAAGAAAAACCGAAGTCCATGGCAGCCGTTACCGCACTTATGACCTGCTTTTGCGCGGGTGAAGATAGCTGGCTAGCTCGTAGAAGCAATAGCACCAGTGACCCTGGCACCTCCGAAGCCAGGGATGGCAATGGCAAGCCACGACGCAACAAACACAAGTGTCAAAATAATAACCACTACAAAAAATGCACTTCCGTGATGATACGTGTTTGTCACAGTAGGTCACGTTTTTTGTCATGCATGTACATCCATGACGGTTTTATGAGAGAATCAAGATAGTCATACATGTGCTGTCGTAGAAGTGTTCCATGACATTACCAAAATTATCATCACGAAAGTGTCCACTTCCATGACGATAAATCGCGCGTCATAGAAGTGCTTTCGTCAAGGGTGACCGACACGTGGCATCCACTGCAACGAGTCGCCGTTAAGCTATCGGGTCCGGTTTTGGATTTGATAACCCGTTAACAGCCCAGACCAATGGGAAATTTCCACGTGTAAAATTCTGATTGGCCAGAGGAAACACGTGTCAGCTCATCAGTGGGTTAGATAGGCGCCTATGATATGTCGACACGTGCGACGGCCCACCACTGGCTCATTTAGATTACAAAAGCCAGCCCGTTTGACTTGGTCAAAAGTTAGCGGGTTGGCCCATGAAAAGCCTGTTAATGGTCTCTTCGCAAATAGCCCATTTTACGCCCCGGTAACTCGCGGCCCGTTAGGGCCTACACGAAATCGGCCCAACAACGTCATGTGGGCCGTCGAATATAACACCAGCTCGTTTCACTTTCGGCCCATGTATGGCCCACGACGTCTTTCGACCCATATGAGGCCTTCCTATCCTTCGGCCCTTTAGAGGCCCACGGTGACTCTAGCCCATAATGAACAGTAAATTCTTTGTACCCGTTAACGACCCATGATTCACATGTGCCGTTTCCAGCCCGTGTTAGCTTTCGTCGTACTGACGACCCATACATTCTTGGGATCCTTTCCGGCCCTCGATTACTTCCGGCCTGTTACTGGCTTGTTCCCCTAATGGGCCAAATTCGGCCCGTGGCAAGAGTCGGCCCGTTTCCGGCATGTTAACCCGTTGCCCCAATTCCAGCCCATCCTATATTCTGGCCCATTAATGACCCGTTATGCCTGTGACAGAATTAAGCCTTTGCTGTCCTCCAGCCTGTTAACGGCCCATTACCGTGCTAGGCCGATACCAATTACGCCAGTTTACAACCCATGTAGACCCATTTATCCGAAGGCCCGAGGCCCACCAATTCTACGATCCTGTTGGAGGCCCATTTATCGACGGCCCGTAGGAGGCCCATGGATCCTATGACCTGTAGCAGGGTCAAGGTTACCACGGTCCGTATATGGCCCATGGTTTTTGCGGCCACTAGCAAACCAGGGGAAAAGAAGACTAGGAAATAAATAAGCCTAAAACTAATGCTAGGCTATTAAGGCGATTGCACAGATTACATCCACTGGGCATCAAAGATCGCCACCAGTGCAAATATAGGGAACACCCTACACTACACAAAAATGGCTTGCTGTTTTCTTCAGCCGGTGGCTGAACGTTAAGAACAAATTTTGTATAGCAAGAAAACAAATTACAACTATAAAACAAAAGGAAGGTTGGCATAAAAGTTAACAGTCTGGCAGATAAATGCACCACCAGAAGTTCAGAAGCTCAGTTAATTTGACCCGACTGTTACTTTTCATGCTGTATTGTCCGATGCAGCACCATAACCTTCGCCTTCATTTCTTGTAGGCTCCTGAACAACATAGCAAATGTCTGATAGTCTGGTTTCAAAACCATGCATATCTTGATGACATCGAACAATGTCTGTCCTTGTTTCACAAAGGGTCTCTGTTAGGGAATGGACTTGTGTCTGGAGCGCAGATATAACATTGTTTTGACCTTACATATCTTGATCAGGAGGTAGATTGGACAAGATTGCCTTAACAACCAACCCCAGTATTACGTAGGAACGTGCTTTTGGCAGTATTAGTGTACATGTACTGACCCACTGCAACAAGAGCTGACATCGCGGTTATAGTTGCCTCACCACCTTCAGAAGGTGGCAGTTCCACCATTTTTTCCATAGCTTGCTGAAAAGTTGAGTTTTTTTTACATTAGTAGTACCAGAACAGAAGATATTAAGGAGGCGGCAAAACCAAACAAAATAGCTTTGGTCTATATACAGAACTTATTTTGGTGAACCCATGTAAAATATTAGTTGTGTTTTATTGCAAAGTACATAATAAAACCAAGTTCCAAACATATGACCATGTACCATGGCTAATGTATTGTCTATTTGTTCACATTGTATTGAAAGCTAAGGATAAAGAGACAAAGTTTATAATACGGTAAGCATAGTATGACATCATTCATATCACAAAACAACCGAGAACAGACAAATAGGCAATTGTAACATTGTGTGGGCAAGTCCAGCACGGAACTAGATTACAGGTCAAGATCAAAGGAACATCACTCCTCTCTTTTAAACCTTGTAAGGTGCAATGGTACGCTAAGATGATTGTGTATAAAATTGAAAAGATTAATAGACATTGGCTGCAAACCATGCAGTTCAAGGCACAAGTCAGAGTAAGTAGTAGTTAAAAGGCATGAGGATTAAGGACTTACAACAGTGGCTTTGACTGGTGTAGTCATGCCCTTCATCTTGCAGGTGTGACAGTCCTTGAAGATTTCCACAACATTTGGTTAAGGTACGTTTTGGTCCTTGCGGGCTTTCCTCTGCATTTGGAACAAGTCAATATAGATATGATAATATGGTACATCGAAAAGAGTGAAACAGTAGCTAATTACAAGAGCCTCGCAGTGTGCAATATAGCTACGAGATCCTGTTGTCTGTTGAAATTTCACTTTCGTACGGTTGGCCTTGTTCTTTGAACAGTTCACCTACAAGAAGATAGATTTGTGTGGCACATGCGTAAATAGGACTTCAACATGTGATCTGATCACACATATATAATGTACCTGATATTTCGGATCAGACCAGTGTTTAACGAGGCCTCTCCAGTCTTCATCCGATATATTTTCCACTGGAGATGTTTGGGCAAGTTCACTGTTAGCCTTGCCTTCAAAGTGAGTTTTCCTCAAGTTATACCGATACTGTTGTAGAGCAGACTTGAAAACATGGGTGCAAGCTTGTCTGGTTGCATCATCTTGGCTATCCAACTTGAACCTCATAAATTATGGGAGTCTCATTATCAGCAACCTACAAAGTATGGGACAGAGCAAGACGATATTACTAGTTTCCATACATAACCATACTTACAGATAACTGGTCGAGGAAGGTGTTGAACTGGGTTTCGCCTTTGTCATTCATGTACTGAATCCATGTTGGGAGGATACACACATGACACCTAACGGCAACCGCTGCCTCTGATACTAACTTGGCTAACTCTGTAGCATCACGTGGCCTTTTTAAACCAGCCTCAAAACGGATCTCCATTCTTCCTCCTCTAGATTTAGTTAACCTATCGAGCATTATCCCTGATGTTTGTTTCCTCTTGCGCCTAGGTGCTAGTCCAACAACATACATAGGAAGTGTTAGTGTACATCAAACTATGAGACTACATATAAAGAAGCATGCAACTGTAACTTGACTCCATCAACTACCTTCTTGCCGTTGAAGCTCACAAAGTTCATCTGATCTTGCCAACTCATCTTGTGTCAAGAGTGCTTCGGAAGTAGTGTCAAGTGGCAAGGGAGCTTGGGAACGTGCTGCTAGCTGAGTTGACCAATGAGTAACTCATGCAACTGGTGGTAGTGTGGAAGGTGTTGCAACAACTAGGGATGTCTCTGCTTGTTTGGTGGAGCTATTTGTTTCTGTTTGGCTTGTTCTGTAGCTCGTGTAGCACGTGATACCCTGTTTGTAGAATTTTCTGCTGGACTTTGACCTTCTATTGCACCATCAGTACCAGCAAAATCTGCAGGATTCTTCCACTTCCCTTTCCCTGTCATTCTGTGTTGCTTCCTCTTTCTCTGTGCCACGTTAAGTCAAGCCGACAAGAAACACGAATAACAATTTAGTTATTCAGAACAAATTGATGTGTGATACAGATAAACTGAACTTTGATGTTAGACAACCACATGATAGGAGGATGTAATATGTACGAAAAACAGGATGACATGAGATAACCAGAACTATGATGTGTAAACTAAGCAGAAGACATTTCACTAAATTAGAAGCAATGCAATGGAAGGTAGACACCACATGAAAGATGCTACAAATATCGCTCTACCAAGTTAACAGTGTCTCATCATAAATGGCGTTTAAACAAATGTGAAGCAGTACAAGAAATAAATCATATGAAAGATGCAAACAACATCACACTACCAAGTTAAAGGTCTCTCGTTATTAGTGCCATTGCATATTCACAGCTTATAATGTGTAAACTAAGGAGAAGGCATCTCAACAAATTAGAAGCAATGAAAGCTAGAAACCATATGAAAGATGCAATGAATATCACTCTACTAAGTTAAAACTATCTCGTCATAAGTGCCATTTCAACAAATTAGATGTAGTACAAGCTAGAAAAGAATGCGAGATGTAACCTATATCACACTCCCAAGTCAAACGTGTCTTATGATAGGTGATTGTTGCAGGTTACACAACAGTAGTACTTTGATGTAAGAACATGGTGTGATAGACATATATTGTATGTTCTAGAAATAGGAACACGTGTCTCATTCACAAGTATAATGTGTAAAGTAAGCAGATGGAATCAACAAAATTAGAAGCAATACAAGCTAGACATCATACATAACATGCAACCACATATAACAGTGCCAAGTTAGAGGGAGCACCTGTGATGGTGCACTAGGGGAGATGTGCTCATCATCAACACAGCTATGCTGAGTGTCTATGCATGTATTGTCTTGCAAATCATCTTGGGGGGATGGAGGAGTAGAATTTGTAGAGGCCCTCCGTTTGGAAGGAGCACCTTTATCCGCTGCCTTGCTAACTTCCTTTCGCTTTATTGATTTTGGATTGTCAAGTAAAACCGACAAGAAAAAGAAATAAAATTCACTCTTCAGAACTCATTCGTGCATGATACTGACAATCACTACTTTGATGTAAGGCAAACACATGATACCAGGATGGAATATGTATGAAAAACAGGACGACATGGCATATTCACAATTGTTTGTGTAAACTAAGCAGAAACCATTCCAACAAATAAGAAGCAACGCAAGCTAGACACCACATGAAAGATGCAACTAATATGACTCTGCCAAGTTAAAAGCGTCCCATCATAAATGTCATTTCAACAAATTAGAAGCAGCACATGCTATAAATCATATGAAAGATGCAACTAATATCGCACTGCATATACTAAATGTGTCTCGTCATATTGATTGATGCGGGATACAAAAAAACAATAGTTTTATGTAAGGACATGCTTAATAGATAGATGTACTATGTACTAAAAACATGAAGGCATGTCACATTAACAGGTATAATGTATAAACTAAGCAGAATAGCACATGCAATTTAACCAGATTGGAAGAATTACAATCTAGACACCATATGCAACATGAAACCACATATCACCCTGGCAAGTTAGAGCAAGCACATGCGATGCTAGTGTAGGGGAAATGCGGTAATCAACTACACAGCTACGTTCACTATCTTCATCTAGCCTTGCTGTTTCTTGAGAATCATGCTGGGAGGCTGACGCTGCATTCTTTAAATGAGGATCTTTACTCACAGTAGTCCACTGGCCTGACTGCCTCATCATAAGTGATTGATGAGGGATACACAAGAACATTAGTTTGATGTAAGAACATGGTTAATAGATAGATGTACTAGTATGTACCAAAAACAAGAAGGCATGTCATATTCAAAGGTATAATGTGTAAGCTAAGCAGATGCAATTTAACCAAATTGGAAGCAATACAAGCTAGACATCCGGCTGGAGTGGTGAGTATGATCATCTAGGACCTAAGAGCCTGGTGGGAGCTGGGATGCTTCGCCACCATCGTGGCTTTTTAGTTGGCTTCCAGGTGATGCCTGTCTGTGCTGGGCTTGTCACTGGCTCGGCCAGTGCCCTGACTAGCTATTTGTCTTCCGGTGCTCATGGGATGGTGGTTCATGTAAAAGATATCTTCCTTATCTTAATAAAGACCGACTTCGACCTTTCGAATACAAGCTAGACACGATATGCAACATGCAACCGCATATGACACCGCGAAGTAAAAGCAAGCACCTGGGATGGTGGTTCATCGCGAGCGAGGTCATCAACTCCAGAGCTACGTTTACCCTCTCTATCTGCTGACACTACACCCTTTATAAGGCTGAAACATGTCTGGCCTATCTGCGTACGATGCTGGAGCGACTTCTCTCTTTTCTTTTCCGCTTCTCTCTAGGCAGCAGAGTCTGAAATACCCTTGCATAAAAACACAATAGTGAGAGTATGGGTGAAGTGTGTGCAAAACTAGTGCACTGTAAAAGTAACAGATAGCAGGTGGCTGAAAAATAAATGATAGGAGACATATGATAGCTCTACAACATTGCATGGCAATCAAAATTATATTCTACTCCGTATGATTTTGTAATATATGAGCACAGGAAATACAGGTACTCCTCCAGCACACCATCACATGTGGTCCTATCAAGATAACAGTCGACTGAAAATAAATAGGTAAGTCGATTTTTTATGAACCGTCTGATCTATTAAGGAACGGGCAGATGGCCTTCGCCTACCTCCTGCCAGTCACTGTTGACGACCTTTCTCGAACCTCCAACGACCACCGGCCCAGACCCCTGCCTCCTCCACCCCGCCCTCCCCTCGACCTCACACCACCGCCGTGCTTGGCAGTGCCCCCAGGCCATCCCTTTAATCCCGGCCGACCTCCAGATCGGGCGCCAGCAGCTCTAGGCCCCACACGCCCCTAAGATAAATACCGAGGCACTGCTTCCCCGGCGTAATAGGCAGACTATCGCCTGTTACGCTGGGGAATGCTTCCGTTAATTGGTAATGAACTGAACAGGAATTGAAATCCAGGGGGCGACGGACCTCTAGCTAAGGTGAAATAGTATATGAGGAGAAACCTTGTGCATCGCGAGTTACTAGGAACATCTAGTATCAAGAAGAAGCGGTCAACTAGTGTCTTCTGAGGGATGAATACCGTGCAAGCATACACGTAAGATTTGCACAAATAAGAGAAGAGGACTACCATTTCCAGTTGCCAGTGTGGTGTCCACCATATGTCGCGGCGATCTTCTTCTTTTTGCCGGGGGAACCGATGTTTTGGAGGAGGGTGCAACTTTGGACGAACCCATGGCCAAACTGTTGATTTTGTTGCCGTGGCCGTATGTCGGCGGAGGCGAAGCATATCCAAGGCGGCGAAGGACGGCGTAGCAGGAACAACTCCGGTGCGTTGGACGGTGGCAAAGTTGGAGCGACAATGGTGAGGCGTAGGACGGTGTGGTTGAACTGGCTCGGGTACGGATGCCTCGGCCTCGGCTTCAACTACTAGTCGTGGAGGGCGTTGCGGTTGAGGTTGTGGTGGACGACGATGTCGGGGTATCGGCTCTGGCATGATGGAGGAGGGCGGCGGTTGATGGGTGGGATGGGGTGGCGGAGGGAGGACGCCGGGGCTTCACGGCTGGTGGAGAGGTAGTTTTGGCGCCCACGGAGTATGAATGGGGAATTGGACGGGGGGGGGGGGGAGCTAAGGGAGAACCATGTTTCGGTCTGGGACGCGCTTGTTTTTGGCTTTTTTGAATAGATGGGACGCGCTTGTTTGAAATTTGGAGAAAGTACAAACTTTGCCCCCCCCTCTGAAATTCCGGACCTACTGCGGGTCGGGGGTAGGATGGTAACCCAGGTGTCCCAAATAGTGGGCCGGAGTGATTTCGGCCGCGCATGTGTGCTTAGGTGGCCATTGTGTATGAATGTTTTTCGGAGGCAGTTGCGTGGCGTCTATATGAAGCTACAAACCTACCCCGGTTTAGACCTTTGGACGTCGGGCCGGTAGCTTTCACGGGTCGGAGTTAGAAAAGTAATTTCCTTCTACTACCAAACATTGGTCTCACGTGGTTTCGGGCGAGTAGAGGCTCTTTTGGCGCTTCGTTCAAAATTTTGAAACAGAAGCATTCATGTTTAGAGTACGCTTGAACTTTGAGGATTGACCTAAATAGACAATGTTAAATTCGACCTTATATGTTTGAAAACCTCATTAAATTATCCGCTTCTTTTTGAAATTTTGACACTTGAAAATCCTATAAGTACGATTATTTTGGAATGGACGAGATAAATTTGTATCTATTTGGTACACGACTATATATGCTAATATGTACAAAATCAGAGCAAAGATTGCTGCCCCCATAATTTAGGTATGATTTACAAATGCCATGATATCGAATTCAAATAATTGAATGGACTTCATGTTGAATTCAAAATTTTTAAACCACCTTAAGTTGAATTCAAATGTATGCTAGTTCATAGCTAGCTATTTATAATGTTCATTGTGTAACTTTCGTATGTATAATGTGCTTTACACACACACAACATGAACTATACTCACGTTTATATTCGATTGCTAAAGCGATGCATTGTCTGGAGTTCAAAATACTAACTATGTGGATCAATTATGTCGAATAATAACATAGACATGCTCAAATTAGATAGAATCTAGATGTCTGATGGATCAATGACCGTTCCTTACGCGAATTGCAAATATCATGATCCCATCCTAATATTTCGATACAATTTATATCTTTAGTCAATGTGTACATCAGTCTTTTACGTGTAGTTTCACTCTCCATCGATGGTCTCTCACACATGCTCACACTCTCTCTCCGAAGGTGTCTTTCTAGCGGACATGCTCTCGATATAACCCTCCCTCCCTCTCGTAACCATTTATGACTGTTTTCACTAACCTTTATCACAAGCACTCTTACTCTCACAAGCATATACACGCACAATCCCCATCAACCCCTTCTATATACATAGACCTGCCTATGTGTCTCCTGTACACACATTATCTTTAGGCCTGTCTCTCACGCATTGTCTCACACCTCTCTTCCTAATCGACGAGTATGATTCTAGCAGAGCATTCTGTAGGATGCCCCTTAAACTTAGGTTGGATGAATAGTAATATTAGAGATAAGGGGTTACCTTAGTCCGAGGACCTAGGGTTACAAATCCTAGCCGGCTTTTTCAGTGGACACAGAGTCTTTCACGATTCTGCTATCTTTGTCTTGTACAACTAGTCATCCATGGATCTCCCTAAATGCGTCACGGGCCGACCAATGTGGCACAGGACGGAACCGAACCAAGGGCCTCACCTCGACCCACCGGACCTCACGCGGTGACAGACCCTCTGCCCCCAGGTCTCGTTATCTTCTCACACCCAGACATACCAACACAGACACCACAGAAAAAAAATTCTCCTCGTGCCTCTATCCCCTCCCCCGTTGCATATACACACTCAAGGGAATCTCTCGCCGTGACATCATATTCGTCTCTCTCTCTAGACCTCTCTCATTTCTTGTGCTATCTCTCCCACGCCCCCTCCCCCCGTCGGCCTCTCTATCCATGCCTCTCTCGAATACGTAATACACACACATACCTATCTAGGCTCTGCCAAATACATCAACTACACATTCACACATGTTACATCACATACCCCATTGATCTAAAAAGCCCTCTCTTCATGTTTATTTCGCATACAACATTCCTTTTGAATAAAGTGTGGCAAAAAAATTATTTTACAATTTCTACATATATACAACATTACAAAGTTATATGGAGGAGTATGAACGTTAATTTGCATTGCATGGTGCCCACAATGATATTTATTCCGCACTGTGAATTTTTATATTTTTGTCATTGTGGGCACCATGCAGCCACGCACGCACGCAACACTCCCACGCACACACGCACGCATGCATGCACATACCACACAACCAACACACACTCTCACGCTCAAGTGCTCAACCTACACGTGCATGCGTACACATCAGGCCCTGACAGACACATACACAACCAGGTGATTGCTGCGCACGGGTTGGAGCCTTGTCGCGCCTGCATAAATTTGTGTTTGTCTGACCTTTTTTCTATGTGAACTGACAGGTGGGACCCACAAGGAACGTGGCTAATTTAACTACTCAACATGGTGCCACACAGACTATTTGGCCGGTTAACAGAGTGCAATCCGATGCTGAACGGTGAGCAAGTGACCCATAATCACCGCAAAACATATATAGTGACCGTAATGAGCGTATTCTGAAGTTCGGTGACCGTATTACGCTTTTCTCTTTGCAGGCCCTCCAAAACTACATCTCTACATGTTCCCGCATGTTACATCTAACAACTATGCAATACAACACTACTACTACACTCTACACAATAAATCATATGTGTTTTTAGTTATACTAGATATCATATTGTTACTTAATTATTCAGTTTGCATACATTAAAATTGCCTTTGAAATGTATGGCCAGTATCATCTACCGCGCAGGAAAATCCCGCCCTTTCCTGTTTAATCAGGTTTGTATCGATGGATCGTGCGAAACAGCAAAACTATAGTACTATATACAATACAAGTAACAGTTCACTGGGCCGCCGTGTCGTGTCCTCCTCCGTTGTAAGAGTGGAGCGCTCACTTTCATAAATGTTCTAGTCCCTTTCGCCGACATGTGGGACATCAAGCTACCGGGTCCACGTGCCATACCAAAATACAGTGCAGAGTAGCAGGGGTGAAGCACCCCAGTCATGGCGCCGGTGTAGTAATGAGCAATGAGGCATCAAATCACAAAGTTGCACCTTTCCTGCAGTTAAGTTGGAGGGACGAAGTAATAATGCTAAAAAAGAAGTTGGAGGGACGAAGCAACCATCATTTCACTCGTTGCTGAATCCGCTTCTCCCTCATCTTCTTCAAGTTAACCACTTGTTGCTTCTGCCGTTGTTCTGCCTCATTAGGGACGCAGATCGGCTTGGTAAAGCACTGAGACGTGGGACCGCATGTTAGCAAACCGCCAGGACAACGTCCTCTAAAAATAAGAAACCTCCCCCGCCATCCACGTTGCAAAATCACCTCCTTTTTACTAATCTTGATTCTATATTTTTTTAGATCAATATAATTGAGATTTGTATAGATAGCACACAGGAGCAAAACCAAGTGGTACGGTTAAGGGCATCCACAATGTGTAGAAAAATGTGAAAATAGATTTTGGCATTGATGGGAACCATTGTGGGCGGTGCGGCCAAAGCAAAAAAGATGGAGTCGAAGCTCCTTGATTGATTGATTGAAGGAAGAGAAAAAAGCAACGTCTCTCCTCTTTCTCCCGTGCTTGGACGCATGTACAATATAGAGCACAGAGTCTACTCTCCTGCCCCTTCTATCACAAATCATAAAGCAGTGAGGCGTCAAATCACAAAGCACGGACGAAGCAACCATCATTTCACTTTTCGCTGACTCCGCTTCTCCATTGTCTTCTTCGAGAAACCACCTCACCGCACTAAGCTGGACGGACAATGCTATTGTGTACTAGTAGTACTAGTACATTTACGGGTCCTTTGGTTCAACAGACTTCCTGGATGCAAATAAGGCGGTTGTCTTGGCTTGCAGGCGACACTTGCGAACGACTTACCGTGGTCTCCCTAAATGGTGTTCTCCATCGAACGCACTTCACCAGACCACAACGTTCGAGATATCATCGACGTCACCGCAATGGGGAAGGAAGTCAAATAGTTACTACCTCCATTTTTTGTACACAAGGCCAGTATATCAAAATTACAATTTGCAAAAGGACACTAACACTAATTGAGGCAAAATTGATGGGGTTTGCCTCATACTAGCAACCAAGGACATTAATTATACCCTTGCATGCATGAGGAAGTGAGAAGGTTGGTTTGCATGGCGCTGCATTAATCAAGCGATGAGGAGTGAGATGGTTAGCTCTTTGGGCTTTGGAGAAAAAATACGCATTAATTGACACGTCAAACGAGGATTTGTATTGATTTATCCCGCGAAGGAAAACTCCGCCTTTCTTTTTTAACACTAGTACTCCTAGTACGTACGTACTTGTATCCTGTTTGGGGCTAGGCCTTGCATTGCCATACTTCGCCACACATTTTTGACAAGCTTGCCTAAAGTATTCAAAATGAAAAGGAGGTACACTTGCGCACGGCTGTCGCGGTCGCACCGCACCCTCACACAGTCGCTCCTGCACGCTGCGGTCGCACCGCACCCTCATACAGTCGATCCTGCACGCTGCAAACCCAACCAAGGGAACGCACCCTCACTAACACATGCTACCGCATGTGAACAAACCAAACTCATCCATCCTACCGCATGTTGGGGAGGATCCGTACGACCCGTGCGGTGGTCTGTTGGGGAAGAAGAAGAGGTGAGGAAGAAGGGTTTGGAGACATAGGATATTCATCCAACTGCCTGAAATGGTAGACTGACCCAAATGATGAAAGTCAGGCGACTTGCATAACAATATATGTTTTTACACAACAAAAGATCCCTAAAAACAACAACATAAAGAAAAAATATCACTGCTCATGGAACGAGATGGCGTCGTCGTCTTTGGCTGCCGGCGCGAACCAACCATAGCTGCCGACGTGTGTCTCCGCACTGTGGTTGTCCTCGGCCTCCAGCTACTCGTTCACGCGAAGCGTGTGGGCGCTCTGCACGGCCAAGAGCACCATCCGGTTCAAGTCCAGGATGTCCGGTTCCGCCTGTAGGAGGGCCTCGATGGCGGCGGCATCCGCGCGCTCCGCGTCGAGTTGAGCCTTCGCCGCCCGGTTCAAGTCTAGGACGTCTGGTTCCGCATGCAGGAGGGCCTCGATGGCAGCGGCATCCGCGCGCTTCGCATTGAATTGAGCCTCCGCCGCCCGGTTCAAGTCCAGGACGTCCGGTTCCGCCTGCAGGAGGGCCTCGATGGCAGCGGCATCCGCGCGCTCCGTGTCGAGTTGAGCCTTCGCCGCCCGATTCACATCCACGACATCCGGTTCCACCTGCAGGAGAGCCTCGATGGCAGAGGCATGCACGCGCTCCGCGTCGAGGTGAGCCTCTGCCTCCCAGTCCTCCTTTAGTATCGCCATGTTGAACCGCTGGTCCGCCTGCACCATGGGGGACCCGGACGCCGACACAAAGTTGACGTCCATCATCTCATACCCATCGGGGGCCTTCTGCGCCGCGACCTCCGCCATGAGCATTGAATTGGCTTCCTCCTCCTCGTAGCTTGGCTCTAGAGAACTCGGGGATTGGCCCGCCGCAAAGCGAGCTTGGTAACGAAGGTCTATGGCACCGACCGCCGCCGCAATTTCTGCGCGGCGCTCCGACGTCAGCATCTTGTAGTACGTGATCTTGCGGCGCACCATGGCTTTCTGGCGAACTAGGGGACGCTTGATGCGGGCTAGGGGATTGAAAGGTGGGGGAATGGGCTGGAGAGGAGGTGTGGTTTTGGGGCAGTGGCTGGCGTAGGCCGAGCAGCGAAGGTTCTGCTGTGAATAGTGGTTCCGGTGACGATCGGTCAATCAGTTTTGACTGTACATCGCTCTTGTCGCGTTCGCGTTGCACCCCGGCATGCTGGACCCTCCACATCGCTCACTGAATGGACCACACTTCGTCTTGCGTTTTCGCTCGCTTGTGGGACCGCAGTTGAGAGCAAACCGACGTCCCTCCCCCTCCCCCGCCCACGTCATTTATACTACCACTCCCTCCGTTTTATGCAGAGTAAATAAAACAGAGGGAGTATACTACGGATGAGGATCCCCTAAATTGGCCGAACCCATTGAGTAACTGGCATACGGGGCCTAGCAAGCATGGGGTCCACCAGTAACTGACCGAAAGGGAGGGTAAGGCAGGGATACCTACGTCAGAGGTCCACTTCCACTACTACTCCCTCCTTCCATCCAGAGGGCCTAATGTGTTTTTCGAGGCTAACTTTGACCAAATGTTAGAGTAATAATATATTACATGCAACTTACACAAAGCATACGGTCAAATTCGTATGTGAAAGGAGCTTCCAATGATATAATTTTCACATTATACATGTAACGCCCCGGATCTGTTGCGCCAGGTGTCCGCCAGTTATTCGTCAGCGTTGCCATGTCATTTGCTTGCGTGTTGCACTTTGCCTTGTCATCATATGCATTTCATATCATGTCATCATGTGCATCGCATTTGCATACGTGTTCGTCTCATGCATCCGAGCATTTTCCCCGTTGTCCGTTTTGCAATCCGGCACTCCTATGTCACCCGGCGCCCCCTCTTGTCTCTTTTCGTGTGCGGGTGTTAAACTTTCTCGGAATGGACCGAGGTTTGCCAAGCGGCCTTGGTATACCACCGGTAGACCGCCTGTCAAGTTTCGGCTCATTCGGAGGTCGTTTGATACTCCAACGGTTAACCGGGTAACCACTAAGCCTCTTGTGGGTTGCAGCCCAAAACCCCTCCAAAACAGCCCAATAACCCATCTAAGACACTCCCATGTCCATCGCCGTTCGATCACGATCGCGTAGCCGAAAACCGCGCCTCATTTGGAGCTTCCTAGCTCCTCCTACCTATAAATATGTGTCTCCCTCCGAA
Organism: Aegilops umbellulata; assembly: GCA_032464435.1. Taxonomy (NCBI): domain Eukaryota; kingdom Viridiplantae; phylum Streptophyta; class Magnoliopsida; order Poales; family Poaceae; genus Aegilops; species Aegilops umbellulata. The sequence continues at coordinate 229,704,218 of CP136060.1, forward strand.
TTTTCGCGAATGAACCCTAACCTCCTCCTCCCTTCGTGCTGCCGGACATGTCCGTCCGCACCGGACGCGTCCACCCCCGCCTCGCCACATCGCTTCGGCCAATGACAGGCCGACACCTTAGCGCCGCCGCCTCTCTCCTCCGCCGCCACGGGCCCGCGCGGCCCAGATCTGGCCCGCGGGGCCCGGATCCGCCGCCGCCCAGGCCCGAGCGCCGCCGCCTCCTCTCGCCGCGGGCCCGCGCCCGTCTCCTCCGCCCGACGGCGCCGCGACGCGATCCCGCGCCTGCCGGAACTTCGCCGGCGCCGCCGCAGCTCCTCGCCGCCGGCCGCCCGCTCCGCCCCAGCTCCGCGACCTCGCCGGCCTCCTCCTCTCCACCCCGCCCCGCGGCCCGCGCCCTCCGCCGCCTCGCCTCCCGCCCGTCGTCGCCGGTCTCCGGCGAGCCGCCGTCGCCTGACCCGGACCCGTCCCCGTCCAGATCTGGTCAGGTGGACCAGATCCACCGGGTTCCCCTTCCAAACGCGCGGCCCCGCTCCCGGATCCATCCGTCCGCACCGCGTCATCCATTTTCCCCGAGGTTGAAATTCCACTAAGTACCAGATTTGTTGCATTTTGTTGCTATGTTTGACATGCCATAACTCCTTGTATACTGCTCCGTTTTGCATGTTTAATATGTCAAATTGTTCGCCCGATGAGTACATCATTTCATCCTATTGCATCATTTTCATTTGAGCTCATATTGATGTCCGAAATGCTACTAGTAGAGGGCTATGTGATGTTAGTTTCAGATCTGTTTCAGTAGATGCACTTTTGTCATTTTTGCCATGATTGATGTGTGCATCCTATGAAGTTGAGTCCTACATGTGTTTTGTAATATGCCATGCCATCTTTACAGGGGTGTATGCCATGGATTTTTGTGATCTTTTTGGTGACTATAACAAGCATGCAAACTAGGGATCATAATGTTGCTGATTTCAGAGACTTAGTAATTTCACTAAGTCATTCCCTGCTGTTATTTTTATGCCATGTGTTCATGTTGTTTCAGAGAGATATATGCCTCTTTTGAGCATGATCATTAAGAGTGTTTTGAACACATGTATTTGCTCTATCCATCCATGCCTTTGTTTGTAATTATGGAGTGCCATAGCTTGAGTCAATCGAGCTCTACTTTTGCTATAAAATGTTACTGGCAGATTGTTTACATGTTATTCGATTTTGCCAAGCTTGTTGTAGTTGTTTCTTACATGATATGATGTTGTTCTTTCCATGTATAGCATCTATGCCATGTCTTTTGGATGGGTGTATGCTTAGTTTATCATGAAATGCTTTGTAGTGAGTGCATAGAGCTCGTAAACATGCCTACTTGTTATCAGTTTTTGACATGTCCAGTTTTCTGCTAAGTCTGAAATCGGTAACGTAACCTGCTTAATTGACATGGGTGCTATTGTATTTTATGGTCCTTTTTGGCTCATGGTCAGTAAGGGACTTTTGTTAAATGCTTTGAGTAGATTCATACCATGCCATATTTGGCTATGTCCTGTTCCTGTATCAAGTTGTTTCCTTGCTCTAAACATGTCATCCTGATGTTAATTTCTGGCATGTTGTTATTTTCACCAAGTCTGTGAACCTGGTATCTTTTGCACTTTTGCCATGCTTGTTTGAACCTGTTATGGTGTGATTTGGCCGTAGCTCAGTGTTCATCTTTTGTCGAGCATCTTGAGTAGATAACTGTAATATGCTTTGCTGGTATGTTTGGGTGCAGTAGCTTAATTTCTTATTGCATGCTAAGTGGCACCATGCTGTTAAACGCAGAGATACGTCATTCTTGTTTTGCTTGTCATTTGCAAACCGTGCATCCGATTCCGGTGATCTTTATATCGATTTCAACTGAAATCACCTGAACTTTCCAGTGGCATACTTGGTTTGCCAAGATTATGCCTTATTCATCTTTTCCTTCCGGAGCATGCATATGCATTGCATATCACATCTCGCATATCATGCCACGTTTTGCATCATGTTGCTTGCGCATCGCATCGTGATTGATGTTTGTCCCCTTTGCTTGTGTTCTTGCCTTGGGTAGAGCCGGGAGACGAGTACGTGATCGAGGAACCTGTTGAGAACGCTTACGAGGATCAAGCTTTCGACAACTCTGAGAACCTTGCAGGCAAGATGACCATACCCTCGAAATCACTTCTATCTTTGCTTGCTAGTTGCTCGCTCTTTTGCTATGCCTATGCTACGATACCTACCACTTGCTTATCATGCCTCCCATATTGTTAAACCAAGCCTCTAACCCACCTTGTCCAAGCAAACCGTTGTTTGGCTATGTTACCGCTTTGCTCAGCCCCTCTTATAGCGTTGTTAGTTGCAGGTGAAGATGAAGTTTGTTCCTTGTTGGAACATGGAGATGTTGTTCCTTGTTGGAACATGTTTACTTGTTGGGATATCACAATACCTTATATATTATTAATGCGGCTATATACTTGGTAAAGGGTGGAAGGCTCGGCCTTATGCCTGGTGTTTTGTTCCACTCTTGCCGCCCTAGTTTCCATCATACCGGTGTTATGTTCCCGGATTTTGCGTCCCTAACGCGGTCGGGTGATTTATGGGACCCCCTTGACAGTTCGCTTTGAATAAGACTCCTCCAGCAAGGCCCAACCTTGGTTTTACCATTTGCCTATCACCTATCCCTTTCCCTTGGGTCGGCCAGCCCGAGGGTCATCTTATTTTTAGCCCCGCCGGGCCAATGCTTGTCTAAGTGTTGGCCCGAAACGAGTAGACTGTGGGGCCACCTCGGGGAAACTTGAGGATTGGTTTTACTCGTAGGATGTCTCATCCGGTGTTGCCCTGAGAACGAGATATGTGCAGCTCCTAACAGGATGTCGGCGCATTGGGCGACTTTGCTGGTCTTGTTTTATTACTGTCGAAATGTCTTGTAGCCAGGATTCCGAGACTGATCGGGTCTTCCCGGGGAGAAGGAATATCCTTCATTGATCGCGAGAGCTTATCATGGGCTAAGTTGGGACACCCCTGCAGGGTTTGAACTTTTGAAAGCCGTGCCCGCGGTTATGTGGCAGATGGGAATTTGTTAATGTCCGGTTGTAGAAAACCCAAAGTTGATCTTATTTAAAATACATCAACCGCGTGTATAACCGTGATGGTCTCTTCTCAGTGGAGTCCGGGAAGTGAACACGGTGTTGGAGTTATGTTTGACGTAAGTAGTTTCAGGATCACTTCTTGATCATAGTTGTTCGACCGTGCTTTTGCCTTCTCTTCTCGCTCTCATTTGCGTATGTTAGACACCAGATATGCTAGTCGCTTGCTGCAGCTCCACCTCACTACCCTGTCCTACCTTTAAGCTTAAATAGTCTTGATCTCGCGGGTGTGAGATTGCTGAGTCCCCGTGACTCACAGATACTTCCAAAACCAGTTTGCAGGTGCCGATGAAACCGTGCAGGTGCCGCATCCGAGCTCAAGGAGGAGCTCGATGAAGATCTTGTTCATTGTGTTGTTTCGTTTCAGTTGATCAGTAGTGGGGCCCAGTTGGGGTCGATCGGGGATCTGTGTAGCATTTGGGGTAGTCTTCTTTTATTTTGGTTCCGTAGTCGGACCTTGATTATGTCTATATGATGTAATGCTTTACTCATGTATTGTGTGAAGTGGCGATTGTAAGCCAACTATGAATCTCTTTCACTTATGTATTACATGGGTTGTGTGAAGATTACCTCACTTGCGACATTGCTTTCAATGCGGTTATGCCTCTAAGTTGTGCTTCGGAACGTGAGAGATATAGCCGCATCGAGGGCGTTACAAGTTGGTATCAGAGCCTTCCCCGACCTTAGGAGCCCCCACTGATTGATCGTTTTTAGCGGCCGAGTTGTGTCTAGAAAAATGTTTTGAGTCATTTAGGAATTATGTATCGGAGAGTTTAGGAATTCTTTTTACTTCCCAGTCTCCTCATCGCTCTGGTAAGGCATCCTGACGTAGAGTTTTGACTCTTCTCTTCTCAAATTTCACTAAAAAAAATTTTAGGATCACGCAGGTATCTTGGAATCGTGCCGATGGTTTTGTGATGACAACATTGTCTTGGTGCCTCCTGTCAGCAGGGGTTTAGTGGAGGTGTCCCGGGGAGTTGAGCTCTGAGGTGTTGTCGTCATAATTTTATCGTTGCAGTTCTGGAATACCTGAGTTTAGTACGCCAACATCGAAAATCTCTTTTGTATAGTTGTTGGTGAGATAACCCTGATAGCCCAGTACTGAGGCGAGTGCGGGAGTATTGCCATAACTCGTATAACGGATGTTTTTTCGAAGGTTGAGGTAGACGATTTCCGAAGGTTTCTTGGTTATGTGTTGAAGGATGGATACAGCTGGATCTAGGTATTGTTAGTTTGGGTGATATATTTTGTGTCCCCTGTATCCCTAACACCAGATTGCATAACCAGAAAGTTTCGGGAGTTTATAGGTGGGAATTCAAGTAGCTCCTAGAATATCTTTCCGATAGATGCATGATATGGGATTGGGTAAATCTCTATCATATGTATTTGTTCCGGCTTATTTCCTATGCCAATCCTTTATTTTGTTTTGGTTTGTGGTATTCGAGTTGCTTCGAAGTCAAGTGTTGATTCCATACCTTTTTTTTCCAAGTGGTGTTCTCATGTTTCTATGGAAATACTAATCCTTCTTGATCATCAAGATTATCATGCCAATTCTTTTCCAACCGGTGTGTCCCTCTTCAAGTGGATCCGATCACTTCAACATTCGCAAGATCAATTATCAGTTCTTATCAACGGTGTTTGCTTCATCCGTTCCAAGTTGTCTTTGTTTTTCCCGCCCTCCCACCCTTATTTCTTCAAGGACTCAGATTTCTTAATCAAGTATCCTTTTTTATTGATGGAAGTTTCTTCATTCTTTCCTTCAATGTTCTTACCCGGTGGCTCTCATGAAGATGTTCTTCAAGTTCATCATTCGTCATTCTTTTCTCCTCTGTTGGATGCAATTCAAGCTTTCGGTGTTGATCATATTCCTTTTCTCATTTCAAGTGCTTTCTTATGTCGGTGTATCTCTTAATCATTCACCTCTCGCTATTCATTTGTTCCGGAGTGATGAAGATATCTCAGAAGATTCAACTTTCCATTCTCAATTCACTCAAGTTCTTGTGAGGATGTTATATCATTCAAGCCATTTAAATCAACCGGTGTGTTATCCCTTTCAAGTTATCGTTCAATGGTGTTTCTTTTGAGTGGGCCCTAACCCACAGGTCTTTTCCCAGGATCTTACCTGACTCTTCTAATCTTCCCGGAGCTATTCTCAAATTCATTTAAAAGTTTGACGTAAGAATGAATTATCATCAGTCATTTGTCTTTCTCCAAGATCTTCCAAATTCTTTTCATCGTTGGTTCAACCTTTTCTAATTTTCATTCCGAAGTGTCTCAACAATTCATGGTGGTGTTTCTCGTCATCATTCTCAACATTTGAAGACCGAAGAAGAGTTTCTCTTAAATCTTGCCCCATTCTCTTCAAGATTCATTGTTCTAGCTTGTTGCCATCCTCTCATGATTGTTTTTGATTGTGAGAATAATTTTCACCCATCCGGAGCATTTCAGGAGTCTTTTCAGTTTGATTCTTCGAAGGCCATCATTTCAGAAGAATTATTCATTCTCAGCTTCGTCTATCGTTCTCCAAATCTTACCGGTGCATCATTCAATTTTCTCTAATCAGTTCATGATCTCTTCGTTCTCATGTATCTAAATCCTAGCAAGCATCTTCGTTCATTTTCTAATTATTCCCGGTGTTTCTTTTTCTTTTCTTCGTTCATTTTCAATTCTTATGGTGGTTCGTTCAAGATTTCACTTCCTTCGTTATCATATTAATTCATTCGTTGTTTCCAAATTCCACCGGTGGTTCCATCAATACCTTCCCAAATTTGCGCCATATCTATTTTAATCCTTTCTATGAGAATAAGTAGTATGCCAAATCCGTTGCTTGTCATCAATCTAAATTGGTGAAGGATAAGCATAATGTAATTCTTATTCTTGTTTCATCGAGTTAACTCAATTCCCTATTTCGGAGGTTCTTCAAATTCTTTATTTCAATTGTTTCACCTTATCTTCCTCGGAGTTCCAAGCTCTCGCAACTATATCACCACGGAGATCCATCTAATCATTGCAAGGCTTCAACCTTATTCTTTTCATCCTTCATTTCATTTTATCATCCTTTTATTACCGGAGTTCTTCATGAAGGCTCTACATGGTGGCTCATCAAGGATTCCTTTCATTCTCCATTTGTTCTTCAAGATTTCTCTCGGAGCTATGATCCGCTAAACTTTACTCAAAATTTAACATGGTGCTCAACACATGTCTTGTTTTGAGGATTCAATCATTCATCATCTTGCATTTCAAAGTGCAATTCGCTCTACCTTATCATTTGAGGTGGTGTTATGTCATTCTTGAAAATTTCACTTCGTGTTTCATGATTCACAAGTTGTTAAGAATGAGATATTTAAACCCATCATTTTTCTCTTCGTTCAGGAGATCCTTTGCAACCCATCAATCTCTTCATTGGAGTTATCTTGGGGTTATATTTCACCTAAAGCCTTCCACTGGGAATGTTGCTATTTGTAGTGATTATTCATGACCCAAGCTTGCTCTTTATCCTCTTGGTGGAAGAAGTTTTCATCTATTCGTTAATCTTAGGCAAGCAATTGTTTTCGTTAATGGCAGAATTTCACCTCAAGTTTTGAGATGTCTTCATAAGCCCACGAGGATCATATCTTTTCGTTGTTGATTTCCCAACAACTCCGTTCAATCCTTCTTTTTAAGGAGGCTATTTCAAATTCAATTGTGATAGAAGTTGTTGTTCTCTTCTCTGTTCTCTTGATTCCACTCTTTCATTTGTCCCGAAGGCATTGTGATGTTTCCTTCAACCCATCATCTCATTTTGGAGATCATGTTATTTTCCTTGCTTATCCATTTAACCGGAGTGCCGTGTTTTCATCCGAGCTCTCTCATCTTATCAAGTCTTGCATCTCTTCTCAACCGGAGTGCTGTCTGAAATCTTTCTTACCCCTTGTGCCATTCTTTTAATAGTTCCGGAGGCAGTGTGTTGTCAATTTCAGCAAGTATCCTCTCATCTTGTCAAGTTCATGTTCAATTCCTTCCATTTTCAGTCAGAGTGCTGCCCAAATCATGTCATTCTTATTCCTTCTCTATCTTGTTTTAACTGGAGTGGTTTCAATATCTACCTTGTCACTTAACCTCTTGGTTCTCGTCGTATCCCATGTTCCTCTTATCTAACGGAGTGTTTTAAATTTTGTTCACCTCCATCGTGTCATTTCTTCAAGCTTTGCAACCTCTCAAGGTTCTTTGGTTTCACTCTTTTGTCAAGAAGCAACTTAGTTTTACCTCTTCTCTTTCTCTTCCGTTTTTCCCCTCCGGTGCCATTCTAGATCTCGGGACGAGATCCTCTCGTAGTGGTGGAGTGTTGTAACGCCCCGGATCTGTTGCGCCAGGTGTCCGCCAGTTATTCGTCAGCGTTGCCATGTCATTTGCTTGCGTGTTGCACTTTGCCTTGTCATCATCTGCATTTCATATCATGTCATCATGTGCATCGCATTTGCATACGTGTTCGTCTCATGCATCCGAGCATTTTCCCCGTTGTCCGTTTTGCAATCCGGCACTCCTATGTCACCCGGCGCCCCCTCTTGTCTCTTTTCGTGTGCGGGTGTTAAACTTTCTTGGAATGGCCCGAGGTTTGCCAAGCGGCCTTGGTATACCACCGGTAGACCGCCTGTCAAGTTTTGGCTCATTCGGAGGTCGTTTGATACTCCAACGGTTAACCGGGTAACCGCTAAGCCTCTTGTGGGTTGCAGCCCAAAACCCCTCCAAAACAGCCCAAAAACCCATCTAAGACACGCCCATGTCCATCGCCGTTCCATCACGATCGCGTGGCCGAGAACCGCGCCTCATTTGGAGCTTCCTAGCTCCTCCTACCTATAAATATGTGTCTCCCTCTGAATTTTCGCGGATGAACCCTAACCTCCTCCTCCCTCCGCGCCGCCGGACATGTCCGTCCGCGCCGGACGCGTCCACCCTCGCCTCGCCACATCGCTTCGGCCAATGACAGGCCGACACATCAGCGCCGCCGCCTCTCTCCTCCGCCGCCACGGGCCCGCGCGGCCCAGATCTGGCCCGCGGGGCCCGGATCTGCCGCCGCCCAGGCCCGAGCGCCGCCGCCTCCTCTCGCCGCGGGACCGCGCCCGTCTCCTCCGCCCGATGCCGTCGCGACGCGATCCCGCGCCTGCCGGAACTTCGCCGGCGCCGCCGCAGCTCCTCGCCGCCGGCTGCCTGCTCCGCCCCAGCTCCGCGACCTCGCCGGCCTCCTCCTCTCCACCCCGCCCCGCGGCCCGCGCCCTCCGCCGCCTCGCCTCCCGCCCGTCGTCGCCGGTCTCCGGCGAGCCGCCGTCGCCGGACCCGAACCCGTCCCCGTCCCGATCTGGTCAGGTGGACCAGATCCACCGGGTTCCCCTTCCAAACGCGCGGCCCCGCTCCCAGATCCATCCGTCCCGCACCGCGTCATCCATTTTCGCCGAGGTTGAAATTCCACTAAGTACCAGATTTGTTGCATTTTGTTGCTATGTTTGACATGCCATAACTCCTTGTATACTGCTCCGTTTTGCATGTTTAATATGTCAAATTGTTCGCCCGATGAGTACATCATTTCATCCCATTGCTTCATTTTCATTTGAGCTCATATTGATGTCCGAAATGCTGCTAGTAGAGGGCTATGTGATGTTAGTTTCAGATCTGTTTCAGTAGATGCACTTTTGTCATTTTTGCCATGATTGATGTGTCCATCCTATGAAGTTAAGTCCTACATGTGTTTTGTAATATGCCATGCCATCTTTACAGGGGTGTATTCCATGGATTTTTGTGATCTTTGTGGTGACTAGCACAAGCATGCAAACTAGGGATCATAATGTTGCTGATTTCAGAGACAGTAATTTCACTAAGTCATTCCATGCTGTTATTTTTATGCCATGTGTTCATGTTGTTTCAGAGAGATCTATGCCTCTTTTGAGCATGATCAGTAAGAGTGTTTTCAACATATGGATTTGTTATATCCATCCATGCCTTTGTTTCTAATTATGGAGTGCCATAGCTTGAGTCAATCGAGCTCTACTTTTGCTATAAAATGTTACTGGCAGATTGTTTACATGTTATTCGATTTTGCCAAGCTTGTTGTAGTTGTTTCTTACATGATATGATGTTGTTCTTGACATGTATAGCATCTATGCCATGTCTTCTTGATGGGTGTAAGCTTAGTTTATCATGAAATGCTCTGTAGTGAGTGCATCGAGTTCGTAAACATGCCTACTTGTTATCTGTTTTTGACATGTCCAGTTTTCTGCTAAGTCTGAAATCTGTAACGTAACTTGCTTAATTGACATGGGTGCTATTGTATTTTATGGTCCTTTTTGGCTCATGGTCAGTAAGGAACTTTTGTTAAATGCTTTGAGTAGATTCATGCCATGCCATATTTTTCTATGTCCTCTTCCTGTGTCAGGTTGTTTCCTTGCTCTAAACATGTCATCCTGATGTTAATTTCTGGCATGTTGTTATTTTCACCAAGTCTGTGAACCTGGTATCTTTCGCACTTTTGCCATGCTTGTTCGAACCTGTTATGATGTGATTTATCTGTAGCTCAGTGTTAATCTTTTGTCGAGCATCTTGAGTAGATCACTGTCATATGATTTTCTGGTATGTTTGGGTGCAGTAGCTTAATTTCTTGTTGCATGCTAAGTGGCATCATGCTGTTAAACGCAGAAATACGTCATTCTTGTTTTGCTTGTCATTTGCAAACCGTGCATCCGATTCCGGTGATCTTTATATCGATTTCAACCGAAATCACATCAGCTTTCCAGTGGCATACTTGGTTTGCCAAGATTATGCCTTGTTCATCTTTTCCTTCCGGAGCACGCATATGCATTGCATATCACATCTCGCATATCATGCCATGTTTTGCATCATGTTGCTTGCGCATCGCATCGTGATTGATGTTTGCCCCCTTTGCTTGTGTTCTTGCCTTGGGAAGAGCCGGGAGACGAGTACGTGATCGAGGAACCTGTTGAGAACGCTTACGAGGATCAAGCTTTCGACAACTCTTAGAACCTTGCAGGCAAGATGACCATACCCTCGAAATCACTTCTATCTTTGCTTGCTAGTTGCTCGCTCTTTTGCTATGCCTATGCTGCGATACCTACCACTTGCTTATCATGCCTCCCATATTGTTAAACCAAGCCTCTAACCCACCTTGTCCTAGCAAACCGTTGTTTGGCTATGTTACCGCTTTGCTCAGCCCCTCTTATAGCGTTGTTAGTTGCAGGTGAAGATGAAGTTTGTTCCTTGTTGGAACATGGAGATGTTGTTCCTTGTTGGAACATGTTTACTTGTTGGGATATCACAATACCTTATATATTATTAATGCGGCTATATACTTGGTAAAGGGTGGAAGGCTCGGCCTTATGCCTGGTGTTTTGTTCCACTCTTGCCGCCCTAGTTTCCGTCATACCGGTGTTATGTTCCCGGATTTTGCGTCCCTAACGCGGTTGGGTGATTTATGGGACCCCCTTGACAGTTCACTTTGAATAAGACTCCTCCAGCAAGGCCCAACCTTGGTTTTACCATTTGCCTATCACCTATCCGTTTCCCTTGGGTCGGCCAGCCCGAGGGTCATCTTATTTTTAGCCCCCCCGGGCCAATGCTTGTCTAAGTGTTGGCCCGAAACGAGTAGACTGCGGGGCCACCTCGGGGAAACTTGAGGATTGGTTTTACTCGTAGGATGTCTCATCCGGTGTTGCCCTGAGAACGAGATATGTGCAGCTCCTATCAGGATGTCGGCGCATCGAGCGGCTTTGCTGGTCTTGTTTTATTACTGTCGAAATGTCTTGTTGCCGGGATTCCGAGACTGATCGGGTCTTCCCGGGGAGAAGGAATATCCTTCGTTGATCGCGAGAGCTTATCATGGGCTAAGTTGGGACACCCCTGCAGGGTTTGAACTTTCGAAAGCCGTGCCCGCGGTTATGTGGCAGATGGGAATTTGTTAATGTCCGGTTGTAGAAAACCCGAAGTTGATCTTATTTAAAATACATCAACCGCGTGTGTAACCGTGATGGTCTCTTCTCGGTGGAGTCCGATTAGTGAACACGGTGTTGGAGTTATGTTTGACGTAAGTAGTTTCAGGATCACTTCTTGATCATAGTTGTTCGACCGTGCTTTTGCCTTCTCTTCTCGCTCTCATTTGCGTATGTTAGACACCGGATATGCTAGTCGCTTGCTGCATCTCCACCTCACTACCCTGTCCTACCTTTAAGCTTAAATAGTCTTGATCTCGCAGGTGTGAGATTGCTGAGTCCCCGTGACTCACAGATACTTCCAAAACCAGTTTGCAGGTGCCGATGAAACCGTGCAGGTGCCGCATCCGAGCTCAAGGAGGAGCTCGATGAAGATCTTGTTCATTGTGTTGTTTCGTTTCAGTTGATCAGTAGTGGGGCCCAGTTGGGGTCGATCGGGGATCTGTGCAGCATTTGGGGTAGTCTTCTTTTATTTTGGTTCCGTAGTTGGACCTTGATTGTATCTATATGATGTAATGCTTTACTCATGTATTGTGTGAAGTGGCGATTGTAAGCCAACTATGTATCTCTTTCACTTATGTATTACATGGGTTGTGTGAAGATTACCTCACTTGCGACATTGCTTTCAATGCGGTTATGCCTCTAAGTCGTGCTTCGACACGTGGGAGATATAGCCGCATCGAGGGCGTTACAATACATCTCATGTACTTGTCAATAGTCAAAGGCGGTTTTGAAAAACGCATTAGAGCATGGTTAATAATATAGCCAGCCGATGGCTATAAGGAACTACCATGTCATCTATGGCCATCATCTATATGCACTCATACAATAGTGTGGGCTATAAGGTTGGCTATTTCCCGCAAAAATATATATAAGGTTGGCTATTGTATTAGTACTTTTTCCCATCTCCTCTCTATCTCTTTCTTCATATTTGTTGTATTTACCTAGGAATGCATATATAGCTAGGCTCTTGCATGAGAGCTCACTCCCCTTACTTTTTCACATCTCTCTCCTCCACATAGGCAAAAGTGCCATGTAAGTTGGCTCTTAGAATGTCTATTAGATTTGCTCTAAGCATTTAATATTTGCATGAGCAAGGTATATGATTGGAAGAGAGTTGCATGCATACTATTTTTTCTTGATCTATGTGTTATAGCCAGGCTGTAGAATAAGAGCCCGCTTCACTCTCTCTCCTCTCTTCTCACTCCTCCAAGTAGGATTTTAATGACATGACAAGTCTTATAGCCTACTGACTAGGCCTTATTAGACTTGCTCTTAGGCCCTATATAAATGGAAGGAGGGAGTACTATGAGCATTGCATACTCTACTACAGATGTTGTCAGTACTCCACTAGTACTATTGGACAGGGAGCTTAAAAAAGTTATTATTGGACTGGCTATACGTGGCGAAATCCTAGTAGGAAGAGCATGCGTGAGAACAAGCACATTCACGTGGTTGAAAACATATTGGAAACCATCTCTGTTTGAATACAAATCTAGGAGTACGTATGAATCTAACAATATTGATTGGACGTTATTGAATGTTGATACTTTTTTATGTAAGTTTGATCAAAGTAGAGATACTCTGACTACACATAACACTTATATGTAAACTAGAAAGGATCGGAGGGAGTATATTGTACGTTCAAAAGCAAAACAAACATTGAATACCCTTTATATATGATTTGCGGATGCTATGATCACCAGTTCAAAATTTTGAATCCGCCTTAGGTATCACACATGCACCCACTCGTTTTCTCTCGATTTCATCTGGGGTATGGAGATCGATTGAAAGAGGACTAGGGTGGGTACAATATGTTCGTTTCACTTATGAACGTACAATATACTCCCTCTGATCCCCACAGACCCCCACCCCCCCACCCCGCGGGTCATTTCTATCATAGAAATAGACCAAACCTTTATCTCCTTGCACGACACGCAATTGTTCTCTCAACATCAATCGATCTCGTCAAGATGTGTCAGGGCATGAACCGAATGGGATGTCAAAACTAAGACGGGAAGCGACACGTAGTGGAGGCAAAGTGAAACTTTAAATGAACCGTTTGTTTGTATGCATGTCGCACAAATTACAACATCGGAAATACAAGCATGGTCCAGGCCCACATGCGAATGATACTCGACATAATGTTCAAATGAGGCATGCGGGAGGATGGACTCGACCGGAGGGCGGCATGATCGCTGGAGAAGAGGGTTGGAGAGGAATGAGAAACAAGCAACGCCGCACGATTGTACTTGAACGACTCAAATAAACAATAAGTTGTCTCGTTTTCCCTTTCGTCTTGGTCACGGAGTAAGATACTCCCTCTATTTTTATTTACTCTGCATATTAGGTTTGACTGAAGTCAAACTTCATAAAATTTGACCAAATTTATAGAAAACTAGTGAGATGCCCGTGCCTTGCACGGAACATCAAGATCTTTTGGGAGAAAAGGATGAACGAGGGAAGGCCTTATCTGCAAATGTGGAGAGGACTGCGGGTAAATTGGCATAGTTTCCTTCCTATCTGTTAGATATAGATCGAACAACCTATATTGTAGGATGGCAGGCACGCCATCATCACCATCTCTGCTTTTTATCTACACTAGCAAGATGCCCGTGCGTTGCACGGAATATCAAGATGCATTTGTATGAGTAGTTTATCTTATGGGAGAAAATGATGAGTGAGGGAAGGCCTTATTTGCAAATGTGGATAGGGGTGTGGGTATGTTTTTGCAAAATTGCCATAGTTTCCTTCCTTTCCGTCAGATATAAATCGGGCGGACTCTTATAAAAAATAGAGTTGGTGATGATGGTGTGCCTGCCATCCTGCAAAATAGGCCGTCCGATTTATATCTGACGGATAGGAAGGAAACTATGGCAATTTTGCAAAAAGGTACCCACACACCTCTCCACATTTGCAAATAAGGCCTTCCCTTGTTCATCCTTTTCTCTCACAAGATAAACTTGTCATACAAATGCATCTTGATGTTACGTGCAACGCACGGGCATCTTGCTAGTAAGAGTAGAAATATGAACTTCTACAATAGCAAATATATATGATGTGAAAGTATATTCAATAATGAATCTAATGGTATTGATTTGTTATTTTATATGTTATTATTTTTGTCTATAAACTTTGTCAAAGTTTACAAAGTTTGACTTTGAGCAAAGCTAAAATGCGGAGTAAATAAAAATAGAGGGAGTACGCAGGGACTAGTATAGTTACTACTGCCGGATCATGGTAAGTTGGCCCCCTAAATGCGGGCACAGACCTGGCACACCTCAATTATTCTTTCAAACAGTCGGACACCTACATTTAGCACACCATCCGGCTACTTAATCAAGTGTTACGCTTCACTACTTGAAAAGGAAAAGGGTGGTACCGTACCCAAAACCACCACACTTGGGGCTACGGTAACAACTTGGTACTATACCACATTTGAACCAGGGCACAAAAACCACTTCTTCTGCGCCTAATGCGCAACGCGGAGCACTGACGCTCGAATATGGCCGGGAAAATAGGGAAACCAACATGTGGGGCACACCTATCGGGATGACGTGGCGCAGACTAGTCCAATGGAGGAGCTCGCCCACGACCTCCTCGCCACCGGCAACCGTTCATGTGGGTCGTGGGGGCCAGCAACATGGCGCAACTCCAGCACCGCCTCTGGACAGGGTGACCGCGGTGAGCGACGCGCTCATCGTCGCTAGACACGGTTGGTTTCAATGTGCAAAGGGTGGCATTAGCGCTGTGGCACGACCAACAGATCAACACTTGGCTCGTCGAGGATGCACGGGGCGCCAAAGTGCGTGCGTGCCCCGACGCGTCCGCGGAGTGGTGTAGCGCGGCCAACCGCATCCCCACGACCTGAGACCATGCCGGGTCGTCTTGCTTTTTCAATGACATGTGGGGTCGCATGTGAGCAAAGGGCATCTACAGCGTTGCCATGACCACAACTGACTACCCTGGCACACCAAAAACCCGCGTCCTTCGCACCATCGCGCGGTGCGTTCCCAGCCGGCGCCAGCTGCCCGCATTCATGCCGTCCGTCCGTATGTTGTCGTTAAGTGGCTCGGTGCCCGAGGAACCAACTCCAACGACTTAATGACGTGCCCGGATGCTTTGGCCTCATCGGAATGCACTACTTAAAGCGGCAATGCCCAGCTAACCTCCACACCATAGCGCATCGTCCTTCTACCTGGCACCACATCCGCCATGGCCGCAAGCGCGAATGCTCTGCGGGAGAGCTTTGTCTTCGGGGATGAAGCTCGAGGTCACCACCCTCGCTCAAGTCGCTGCTCGCGATGCAATAGCGGCATAGCTGGACGCAAACGCGATCGCACAAGCGGTGGCCATGATGGAGGCCGACGACGGGAGCACCATCAGCCACACGTCATACTTGCCGCTGTCCAACATCCGGCACCGCCGAGCTCGGGGACTCCTCTGAGGATGAGTAGGGCATGGGAGGCGGCAGGACATGGTGTGCCAATTGGCCGGTCCATCTCCCGTGTTCTACTCTTCCTCGACAGAGACCGCACCTTCGTCTTGAACCCCGCCCCCGTACATGGAGATCGCATATGGAGGACGTCGGTCGCCGCCGTAGAATAGGTTTAGGGTTGGGTTTCTTTTATTTTTCTGTCCTATAAAAGTTCGAAATGTAATGAAAATCTGCCATGTTTGCATTAATCTCAGCCGGTGTATATGAACTTTCACAACAATATAGTATATTGTAGGAGTACTAGCAAGATGCCCGTGCATTGCACGGAACATCAAGATCTTGTGGGATAAAAGGATGAACGAGGGAAGGCCTTATCTGCAAATGTGGAGAGGAGTGCGGGTAAATTGTCATAGTTTCCTTCCTATCCGTTAGATATAGATCGGACGACCTATATTGTAGGATTGCAGGCACACCATCATCACCAACTCTGCATTTTATTGAACCGAGACAAAGCTAACATGCGAAGTAAATAAAAACATAGGGTCTACATACACAATTTATCTTAGGCACTCCAATAGTACGTCCACTACACATTCACGCATTTCACATCTTTCTACATCTACGGGAACCTACGAAAGGGTTACGTAAATTGCCTCTCTCTCTACTCGCTGATTTTCATGGTGGTGGGCACCTCCCTCCCCCCAATCTACAATCAACAGCTCACACATTTCACATTACGTTAATTACGTAACTGGGAATACGTAGGTGTAGCATTACTCGTCCTAAAAACCCAACTAAGCCAACCTCCCAGCATATTACGTGGGAAAAGACCCGGCCGCGCCGTTTTAGTCGGGATAACCGGATTACTAGTAGTAGTATCGATGGATCGCGCAAAGCACCAACGTTTTTTTAGGGGGCGAAGCACCTAGTTTAAAAGGAAAAAGGCGGTACACTCACAGCACCCCTGTCGCGGTCGCATTGCACCCCACACACGTTCGGTCCTGTACACGGCTCATGCAAACGGAACGCGCTTCGGCTTGCCTCTTCACTAACACGTGGGACTGCACTTGGAGAAACCGACCATGCGCCAAACCCCCCCCCCCCCGCCCATCGTCTGAACCCCACCCCACCCCCAAATTCCCCCCAAATCCCAAATTCAACCGCCCTTCGGCCAACTAGCCAATAATATTCTCCAAACTCCCCTCCCCCCATCCTCATCCATTCCATTCGCTCCGCCAAAGCCGCCCTCCCCGCCGCGCCGATACGTCGGCGCCGCGATTCGTCGAGGGGACGCACGGCAATCCTCTCACTCCCACAGTACGCTCTCATAGACTGCCGTCCTCTAGCCGCGCCGCCACCGCTGGCGACCTTCTTGTGGAGGCGCACGACAGTTAGTGCCACCACCGCCGGTGACGTTCGTGTGGAGACGCTCGGCGGCCAGCTTCTCCCACGGTACGCACATTCTAGACTGAGGCCCCGTGCATGTCGGTGTAGCGTTGAATGTTAGCTGATAGACGCTGTTAATCTCACTGTTTGCCGAAATAGTTTACAATCAATATGCTTTGCTTAAGAAGCTTCCTTGCCCTGTTCTGCACTCAATCTGCTTAGCTGAGATGGCATGCCAAGCCCGATTAGTTGCTAAAATATCCTGCCATATATTTATTGTGACGTAGATTGCCATGGTCTAGTAGCCAATCTGTTAGGTGAAATAGCTCTACACCGTTTTATACTCGATCTTTGTTGCTGCGATGGCCTTCGATAGTTCGATGGCTGTGTGCTCGGCCTCATTGACTACTGAAACAACCTGCCATAATTTAGCACCCAAATCTGTTTGCTGAATTAGCTTTAGATATATTTCGTTACTTAGATCTGCTCGTCCAAATATCTTGCCATATCTTTAGACATCGACCTAGGTATTTTTTTTGGACTTCATAAAAAAGCATATATGTTTTTCCTGTAATATCTAGTGGAAGAAGTAATTTATATGTCTAACAGATGGACATGACTTGGATAACTTCTGCTCGAAGATTCTTCGCTGCATATGTTGAGGGGGTTGAAAACTTCACGAACATTATCAGAGCTGAGTACAGTGGTCCGAAATCAGATGTGCTCTGCCCGTGTAGCAGTTGTATGAATTCAGTTACAAGACCCCAGTCAACTGTGCAAAATCATCTACACTTGTATGGGATGTCGGTCATATATACTAGGTGGGTTCATCATGGTGAAGTTGTGAATGTCAATGTTACTGACTACGTGGAAGCAGCAGATAACCATCTTGATCTGCCTGATGCTCAGGTGGAAGAGGAGGAGGAGGTGGTGGCGGAGCCAGTGAGTTTGACCAAGATTAAAACAATGCTATGAAATGCTCGTGCATTTCAGGAACTTTCACCTGCAGAAGAAAAACGGTGGGCCCGCATGTTGGAACAATGCAACATGGCTGTCACCCCAGGAAATAAGCTGTCAGTATTCTCAGTTATGGTCACCTTTCTTCAGGTCAAGACATCTGAGCGGATGACCAACAAATCATTCGATGAGATGTTGGCTGCTTTCCGCAAAGCTTTCCCAGATGCGTCTGTGCTGCCACACACCTTCAGTAAAATGAAGAATTTCCTTTGTGTAGTTGGAATTGGATATGATATGATCCATGTTTGTAAGAATAATTGTGTTCTGTTCCGGAAGGATTATGCCAACTTAAGTGAATGCCCGAAATGCAAATCATCAAGATGGAAAGATGGTGATGCTGTGAAGAGGATTCCTCATAATGTTCTGAGACATTTTCCAATTACACCAAGATTGCAGAGGTTGTTTCATGATACTGAAACAAGAGAGGATGTACTGTGGCATTCTAGTACAGAGATCAGAATGTAATGAGCCATCCATCTCATGGTAGTGAGTGGAAAAGCTTCAATCAGAAACACAAAAATTTTGCTGCTGACCCGAGAAACATTAGACTTGGCTTAGCTTCAGATGGATTTAACCCATTTGGCCATCAGAGCACCACATATAGCATCTGCCCAGTGCTTGTTATCCCTTACAACATGCCTCCAAATGTCTGCACCAAAGAATCAAACTACATGATGCCTTGCTCATCCCAGGTCCAAAAAGTCCCCGAAATGATTTTGATTTATTCATGGAGCCTCTTATGGAGGAACTTCAACACCTATGGAGGGGTGTTCTCACTCGAGACCTATATAGCAGCCCACCGGCTGATTTCTTTCTACGTGCTGTTGTAATTTGGTGCATCCATGATTATCCGGCTGTGGGCACTATGTCAGGGCGAACGACACATGGTTACAATGCATGTGTTCACTGTGACAGGAATCCGCTATCATACGCAATACTTAGCAAGATCTGTTACATTGGACACCACCGTTTCCTTCCCAAGGACAAGCCGCGTCCTACAAAATACCGAAGGCATGTGTTCAATGCAAAGCATGAAAATCGTGATGCGCCAAAGAGGCTCACCGCCGATGAGTTGCAAGTGGAATTAGAGAAGGTCAGACATATTACACCAGGAAACCATCCTAGTAATGGTAGCGGGAAAAGGAAGCATGGCAAGGCAGAAGAGAGATTATTGTTTACCCGCAGGTCCACTTTGTGGGACTTGGAGTATTGGAAAGATTTGGATATGCGGCATAATCTTGATGTGATGCACATCGAGAAAAATATATGTGACAACATTATCGGCACACTTCTTAATATTGAAGGCAAGACGAAAGATACCTTAAAATTTAGGATTGATTTGACACACCTAGGTATCAAACAGGATTTGTAGGTGTAAGATGAAGGTAAACCACGGGATATGGCACCAGCTGTGTACGTCTTGGACAAGGTAAAAAGAAAAGAATTCTGCGAGGTCCTGTCACGTGTGAGATTCCCACATGGATTTGCTTCCAAACCTGAAAGGAGAGTCAATGCAGATGGAAACAAGGTACAAGGGTTAAAAACTCATGACTACCACATCCTACTTCAAAGGGTTTTACATGTTATCCTTAGAGGATTGGGCCGCCCTGACTTATACAGAGCAGTTGCAGAGTTGGGACAATTCTTCAGGGAACTCTGCAGTAGAAATATTTAGGGTAGATGCTTTGGAGCGTCGTAGAGACAAGATACCAACTATCCTATGCGACCCTGAGAAGATATATCCTCCAGCCTTCTTTGATCTGATGGTGCATTTGGTTGTTGCTACCTCTTGAGCATGTGTTGGTTTTCCCTTGAAGAGGAAAGGGTGATGCAGCAAAGTAGCGTAAGTATTTCCCTCCGTTTTTGAGAATCAACGTATCAATCCAGTAGGAGGCCACACGCAAGTCCCTCGTACCTACACAAACAAATAAGAACCTTGCAACCAACGCGATAAAGGGGTTGTCAATCCCTTCACAACCACTTGCAAAAGTGAGATCAGATAGAGATAATAAGATAAATATTTTTGGTATTTTTGTTGTATAGATTGAAAAGTAAAGATTGCAAAATAAACGGTGCCAGAAATCGCTAGTTGTTGGGAGATTAATATGATGGAAAATAGACCCGGGGGCCATAGGTTTCACTAGTGGCTTCTCTCAAGATAGCATAAATATTACGGTGGGTGAACAAATTACTGTTGAGCAATTGATAGAATAGTGCATAGTTATGAGAATATCTAGGCATGATCATGTATATAGGCATCACGTCCACAACAAGTAGACCGACTCCTGCCTGCATCTACTACTATTACTCCACACATCAACCGCTATCCAGCATGCATCTAGAGTATTAAGTTCATAAGAATAGAGTAACGCATTAGGCAAGATGACATGATGTAGAGGGATAAACTCAAGCAATATGATATAAACCCCATCTTTTTATCCTTGATGGCAACAATACAATACATGTCGTTTCCCGTTCTGTCACTAGGATCGAGCACCGCATGATTGAACCCAAAGCTAAGCACTTCTCCCATTGCAAGAAAGATCAATCTAGTAGGCCAAACCAAACTGATAATTCGAAGAGACTTGAAAAGACAACCAATCATACATAAAAGAATTCGGAGGAGATTCAAATATTGTTCATAGACAATCTTGATCATAAACCCACAATTCATCGGATCTCGACAAACACACCGCAAAAGGAGTTACATCGAATAGATCTCCAAGAAGATCGAGGAGAACTTGTATTGAGATCCAAAGAGAGAGAAGAAGCCATCTAGCTAATAACTATGGACCCAAAGGTCTGAGGTAAACTACTCACACATCATTGGATAGGCTATGGTGTTGATGTAGAAGCCCTCCGTGATCGATTCCCCCTCCGCCGGAGCGCCGGAAAAGGCCCCAAGATGAGATATCATGGGTACAAAAGGTTGTGGCGGTGGAAATAGGGTTTCGTGGTGCTCTCGGATGTTTCCGGGGTATGTGGATATATATAGGAGGAAGAAGTAGGTCGGTGGAGCTGCGAGGGGCCCACGAGGGTGGGGCGCGCCTAGGGGGCAGGCGTGCCTCCCCGCCTCGTGGCCTCCTCGTTCGTTTCTTGACGTCCACTCTAAGTCCTCTCGATCATGTTTGTTCCAAAAATCACGCTCCCGAAGGTTTCATTCAGTTTGGATTCCGTTTGATATTCCTTTTCTGCGAAACACTGAAATAGGCAAAAAAACAGCAATTTGCACTGGGCCTTGGGTTAGTAGGTTAGTCCCAAAAATAATATAAAAGTGCATAATAAAGACCATTAAACATCCAAAACAGATAATACAATAGCATGGAACAATAAAAAATTATATATACGTTGGAGACGTATCAAGCATCCCCAAGCTTAATTCCTGCTCGTCCCCGAGTAGGTAAATGATAAAAACAGAATTTTTGATGTGGAATGCTACCTAGCATATTCTTCAATGTAATTTTCTTTATTGTGGCATGAATGTTCAGATCCGAAAGATTCAAGACAAAAGTTTAATATTGACATAAAAATAATAATACTTCAAGCATACTAACTAAGCAATTATGTCTTCTCAAAATAACATGGCCAAAAAAGTTCATCCCTACAAAATCATATAGTTTGGTCATGCTCCATTTTCATCACACAAGAATGCTCTCATCATGCACAACCCGATGACAAGCCAAGCAATTGTTTCATACCTTAGTAATCTCAAACTTTTTTCAACTTTCACACAATACATGAGCGTGAGCCATGTATATAGCACTATGGGTGGAATAGAATATAATGAATGGGGTTATGTGGAGAAGACAAAAAAGGAGAAAGTCTCACATTGACGCGGCTAATCAATGGGCTAGAGAGATGCCCATCAATTGATGTCAATGCAAGGAGTAGGGATTGCCATGCAACGGATGCACTGGAGCTATAAATGTATGAAAGCTCAACAAAAGAAACTAAGTGGGTGTGCATCCAACTTGCTTGCTCACGAAGACCTAGGGCATTTGAGGAAGCCCATGTTGGAATATACAAGCCAAGTTCTATAATGAAAATTCCCACTAGTACTTGAAAATGACAAAACAAGAGACTCTCTATCATAAAGATCATGGTGCTACTTTGAAGCACAAGTGTGGAAAAAGGATAGTAGCATTGCCCCCTTTTATTTCTTTTTTTCTTTTTTTGGGCCTTTCCTTTTTTTATTTCGCCTTTCTCTTTTTTTGGGACAATGCTCTATTAATGATGATCATCACACTTCTATTTATTTACAACTCAATGATTACAACTCGATACTAGAACAAAATATGACTCTATATGAGTGCCGCCAGCGGTGTACCGGAATGGGCAATGAATCAAGAGTGACAGGTATGAAATAATATGCATGGTGGATCATGCAAGGCAATATGACAATGATGAAGTGTGTCATAATAAACGGAACAGTGGAAAGTTGCATGACAATATATCTCGGAATGGCTATGGAAATGCCATAATAGGTAGGTATGGTGGCTGTTTTGAGGAAGATATAAGGAGGTTCATGTGTTATAGAGCGTATCATATCACGGGGTTTGGATGCACCGACGAAGTTTGCACCAACTCTCAAGGTGAGAAAGGGCAATGCACGGTACCGAAGAGGCTATCAATGATGGAAAGGTGAGAGTGTGTATAATCCATGGACTCAACATTAGTCATAAAGAACTCATATACTTATTGCAAAAATCTACAAGTCATCAAAAACCAAGCACTACGCACATGCTCCTAGGGGGATAGATTGGTAGGAAAAGACCATCGCTCGTCCCCGACCACCACTCATAAGGATGACAATCAAAGAACACCTCATGTTTCAAATTTGTTACACAACGTTGACCATATGTGCATGCTACAGGACTTGCAAACTTTAACACACATATTTCTCAAATTCACAACTACTCAACTAGCACAACTTTAATATCACTATCTCCATATCTCAAAACAATCATCAAGTATCAAACTTCTCTTAGCATTCAATGCACTTATATGAAAGTTTTTATTATATCCATCTTGGATGCCTATCATATTAGGACTAATTTTATAGCCAAATCAAATTACCATGCTGTTCTAAGGGACTCTCGAAATAATGTAAGTGAAGCATGAGAGATCAATAATTTCTATAAAATAAAACCACCACCGTGCTCTAAAAGATATAAGTGAAGCACTAGAGCAAAATTTATCTAGCTCAAAAGATATAAGTGAAGCACATATAGTATTCTAATAAATTACGAATCATGTGTGTCTCTCCCAAAAGGTGTGTACAACAAGGATGATTGTGGTGAACTAAAAATCAAAGACTCAAATCATACAAGACGCTCCAAGCAAAACACATATCATGTGGTGAATAAAAATATAGCATCAAGTAAAGTTACCGATGGACGAAGACGAAAGAGGGGATGCCTTCCGGGGAATCCCCAAGCTTATGCTTTTTGTTGTCCTTGGATTTTACCTTGGTGTGCCTTGGGAATCCCCAAGCTTAGGCTCTTGCCACACCTTGTTCCATAATCCATCAAATCTTTACCCAAAAACATGAAAACTTCACAACACGAAACTCAACAGAAAATATCATGAGCTCCGTTAGCGAAAGAAAACAAACAACCACTTTAAGGTACTGTAATTAACTCATTCTTTATTTATATTGGTGTTAAACCTACTGTATTCCAAATTATCTATGGTTCATAAACTCCGATACTAGCCATAGATTCATCAAAATAAGCAAACAACACACGAAAAACAGAATCTGTCAAAAACAGAACAGTCTGTAGTGATCTGTATCAAACACAAACTTTCTGTAACTCAAAATTTTACCAAAATAGGACGACCTAGATAATTTGTTTAGTGATCTAATGCAATTTGAATCAGTATTTTATCACGTTCTGGTGATTTTTAACAATTGTTTTTATGAGAAGAAAGTTTCTGACTTTTTCAGCAAGATCAAATAACTATCATGCAAGAAGATCCTATAGGTTTTACTTGGCACAAACACTAATTCAAACATAAAACCACATATAACCAGAGGCTAGATCAATTATTTATTGAATAACGGCAAGGAAAAATATTGGGTTGTCTCCCAACAAGCGCTTTTCTTTAAAGCCTTTTAGCTAGGCATTGATAATTTTAATGATGCTCACATGAAAGACAAAAATTGAAGCGCAAAGAGAGCATCATGAAACACATGACAAACACATCTAAGTCTAACATACTTCCTATGCAGAGGCATATTATAAGCAAACAAATTTGCAAGGCAAGCAAAAACTAGCATATGCAAGGAAGAAGAAAGTGACGATAGCAATCTCAACATGAAGAGAGGTAATTTAGTAACACAAAAATTTCGAAAACCATATTTTCCTCTCTTGTAATAATTACATGTAAGATCATATTCAAATTCAACAATATAGCTATCACATAACATAGTCTATAGATGATCCACATGCATGCAAAGTTGACACTCTTCCAAAATACTGGGAGTATTATAAACTAAAGTCATGACCTCTCCGAACCCACTTTTATCAAAAACTTCATAAGATTGATCAAAATCCAAATATGTGGGATATAAAGTTGACACTCTTCCAAACCCACTTTCAATACTATTGCAAACATTATTATGAATCTCATATTCATCATGGGTCTTAAATAAATTTTCAAGATCATAAGAAGAATCACCCCAATCATGATCATTACAACAAGTAGTAGACATAGCGAACTTAGCATCCCCAAGCTTAGGGTTTTGCATATCATTAACACAATTGACATTAATAGAATTTATAATAACATCATTGCAATCATGCTTTTTATTCAAAGATCTATCATGAATCACTTCATAAATCACTTCATCACAATTTTCAGATTCACGGATTTCAAGCAAAACTTCATAAAGATAATCTAGTGCGCAAAACTCACTAGCAATTGGTTCATCATAACTGGATCTCTTAAAAAGATTAGCAAGCGGATGAGGATCCATAGATCTTAGGTTCTCTGTTTAGCAATAAATAAACAATTATTCCAACCAAACGAGCAAACGAGCCAAGTAAGACATCAAGGCAAACGAAAAGAAAAACAGAAGAAGGGCGAATAAAACGGCAAGGGTGAAGTGGGGGAGAGGAAAACGAGAGGCAAATGGCAAATAATGTAATACAAGGGATAAGAGTTTGTGATGGGTACTTGGTATGTCTTGAATTGTGCGTAGAATCCCCGGCAACGGCGCCAGAAATCCTTCTTACTACCTCTTGAGCATGCGTTGGTTTTCCCTTGAAGAGGAAAGGGTGACGCAGCAAAGTAGCGTAAGTATTTCCCTCAGTTTTTGAGAACCAAGGTACCAATCCAGTAGGAGGCCACATGCAAGTCCCTCGTACCTACACAAACAAATAAGAACCTTGCAACCAACGCGATAAAGGGGTTGTCAATCCCTTCACGACCACTTGCAAAAGTGAGATCTGATAGAGATAATAAGATAAATATTGTTGGTATTTTTGTTGTATAAATTGAAAAGTAAAGATTGCAAAATAAACGGCGCCAGAAATCGCTAGTTGTTGGGAGATTAATATGATGGAAAATAGACCCGGGGGCCATAGGTTTCACTAGTGGCTTCTCTCAGGATAGCATAAATATTACGGTGGGTGAACAAATTACCGTCGAGAAATTGATAGAATAGTGCATAGTTATGAGAATATCTAGGCATGATCATGTATATAGGCATCACGTCCGCAACAAGTAGACCGACTCCTGTCTGCATCTACTACTATTACTCCACACATCGACCGCTATCCAGCATGCATCTAGAGTATTAAGTTCATAAGAACAGAGTAACGCATTAGGCAAGATGACATGATGTAGAGGGATAAACTCAAGCAATATGATATAAACCCCATCTTTTTATCCTCGATGGCAACAATACAATACGTGTCGTTTCCCCTTCTGTCACTGGGATCGAGCACCGCATGATTGGACCCAAAGTTAAGCACTTTCCCGTCGCAAGAAAGATCAATCTAGTAGGCCAAACCAAACTGATAATTCAAAGAGACTTGCAAAGATAACCAATCATACATAAAAGAATTTAGAGGAGATTCAATATTGTTCATAGATAATCTTGATCATAAACCCACAATTCATCGGATCTCGACAAACACACCACAAAAAGAGTTACATCGAATAGATCTCCAAGAAGATTGAGGAGAACTTTGTATTGAGATCCAAAGAGAGAGAAGAAGCCATCTAGCTAATAACTATGGACCCAAAGGTCTGAGGTAAACTACTCACACATCATCGGAGAGGCTATGGTGTTGATGTAGAAGCCCTCCGTGATCGATTC
Organism: Aegilops umbellulata; assembly: GCA_032464435.1. Taxonomy (NCBI): domain Eukaryota; kingdom Viridiplantae; phylum Streptophyta; class Magnoliopsida; order Poales; family Poaceae; genus Aegilops; species Aegilops umbellulata. Next base: position 229,730,510 of record CP136060.1, read on the forward strand.
CCCCTCCGGCGGAGCGCCGGAAAAGGCCCCAAGATGGGATCTCACGGGTACAGAAGGTTGCGGTGGTGGAAATAGGGTTTCATGGTGATCTCGGATGTTTCCGGGGTATGTGGATATATACAGGAGGAAGAAGTAGGTCGGTGGAGCTACGAGGGGCCCACGAGGGTGGGGGCCGCGCCTAGGGGGGCAGACGCGCCTCCCTGCCTCGTGGCCTCCTCGTTCGTTTCTTGACGTCCACTCCAAGTCCTCTCGATCACGTTTGTTCCAAAAATCACTCTCCCGAAGGTTTCATTCCGTTTGGATTTCGTTTGATATTTCTTTTGTGCGAAACACTGAAATAGGCAAAAAACTACAATTTGCACTGGGCCTTGGGTTAGTAGGTTAGTCCAAAAAATAATATAAAAGTGCATAATAAAACCCTTTAAACATCCAAAATAGATAATATAATATCATGGAACAATCAAAAATTATAGATACGTTGGAGACGTATCAGCTGTTCATCTACCTGATGAGGCACTACTTAGAGGTCCAGTACAGTATGGCTGGATGTAGCCTGTTGAAAGGCGGCTAGGCACTTTCAAGGGCTATGTTAGGAACAAAGCTAGACCCGAGGGTTCCATTGCATAGGCCTACATTGCTACAAAAGCGTTGACATTCTGCTCAAAATACGCTGAAACAGCTGATCAACTTAGCAAAGAGGTGGTAGAAGACAATCCGGGCTCAATGTTTTCGATTATTCTGTTCGAGTTACAGGGAAGAATCGACAAGAGGACAAACCTAAATATTTGGACAAAATGGTTTGGTATGTGTTGAATAACTATCTTGAGATACTACCTTATATCAAGTAAGTGCTAAGTACTACAGCTTATACATCGCAATCTACTAAAGTTGCAGCACATTCTTCTATATTTAGATGTTTGACGCGATCACTATGTTGTGCAGCATCTACAAAAAGGAGTTACTACCGCAAAATACAAGAAACATTGACAAACTGGTTATGGTAGGATTTGCGAAATGGTTCAAGAGCCATGTAAGCTTTTGAATTGCACTATCAATTTTTTAATATATTGAGTACATAAGATGATCAGCTTGTATATTTTCCAACCATAGGTTAAGAAGATGCGGGAGGATGGGCAGGCAGTTGATGATGCCCTTTACGCACTAGCAACGAGTCTTGATACTCGTGTAATACATTATGAATCTTGCGTTGTTGGAGATGTGCACTACAACACCCTTGCACGCGACGAAGGCAGGAAAATAAGACAGTGCCATCATGAGCACGAATACGTACGACAGAGAGACAATTGAAATGTCTGCTAACATAACAGGCATTGTTTAGTTGCAGTATATCTCCAATTTCGAGGATCATCGGTGTGTGGTTTTGTTGTGTTGTCGTTGGTATAACCTGTTTTCCAGGATCGCAAAACCCAGAGCTGATGATTATTTCAAATCCAGCAATGTCAAGGCGGCGTACCAGACCAACAAGCCTTTTATTTTGGCAAATCAAGCAACGCATATATTTTTCTTGGAAGACACATTTGCACGTAGCGATGACTGGAGATATTGCAAAGGTTTGAGCAGAGGAATTCGTTTAATGAAGTTGCACAACAAGATGATGCTTACAGTGCTCCTGATGTACAAGATTCCACAGATGTTCCTAATATATTTGAGAACCATCACGTCAATGACGCTGGCGAAAAGATTGCCTGTCGTGCTGTGGACATACAAGAGTTGATCAAGAAGAAGCCAACATTCGAGGACATTGAGGATGAAGAAGAAGATGACATTCTGGGGAATTACGATTCAGACTGATACACATGGCGAAGATGTTGACGCTGCTACTGCGGATGATGATTAGATTGCTTTTGTTGTATTTGCCTGTCAGAAGACATTTTTTATCTACTATGTGAAATTGTGTTTGCTATGACAACTGAAACCTGATGAACGTGTTGTTTATTATTTTTCTGTGAGAACATCACTTGTTATGTATGTTCATTTGTGTTTGGTTATTGTATGACGACTAAAACATGATGACATTGTTGTTTAGTTGTACTCATATTTGGCTATGAAACTTGAATTTGATGACATAGTTTGCTGTTGGATTGCAATTTGCTCGATGTCTTCGAATGGGAACAAAGCTGACCCGACAGGGCCTCTGCTAATTTATTTATTACCAAAAGGGACTCTGCTATTTATTTATTTATGAGAAAAAGGGGATACCCTCCGATTTCCGTTAATAGAAATCATTAGATGTTCACAACACTATGCGAAGCCTGCTACACAGGTTTCGTTCATTACCAGTTTCAGCAAAGTGCTCTTGTCATAGCCACTGAATACATCACGAGTGCTACATACACTACAAATAAAGAGACAATCATCCTACAGAGCACATCGATTTTTCCCATTATCTTCACAAGCTCTTTCATCTCCTCATTGCTGTCAAGGACGTTCAGCGGCTGTTGCTTGGCCATGATCAGAGGAACTGCATCTTTAACCTTCTGCTCTGCATCTTCCTCTTCCGTTGTTCCTTCAGTTACTTGTCCAACACCCCAACCTGCTGGTACTGGGATTCCTCGGCTAACCAAATAATCAGCATAGTTGCATTCCCCCACATCAGCAACTTCCTAGAAATACAAATCACACGAATCTTCCCTTTTCTGCACGAATCAAATTCGAAGATCATCAACCAAGCTATTAAAAAAACAGCAACTGAAAGTAGCAGAACAACACTTAAACATATTATTACCCCATGATTCGAGCATTTGTAGAAGACTTGGTCAGGGTTAAGGATTGTGGTTGAGACGCGACAGATGACTCTGCGTGATTTGCAGCAGTGGCACCATACCAACGGCAGCGGGTTGCGATGAGCAACCGGCTGCAGTGCGTGTGTCGGCAGGGGTGTGATGAGACCCACATGTGATGGTACGGGTGGCGACTTGGCGCATATCTGGTTGTTGCCTACTGAAGAGCAGGTGGACGAGCAGCCAGCGGACATGGTTGTTGCTGCCAGAGCTTCTGATGCTAGGCAGAGTAAGTAGAGAAGAGGAGAAGCGAACATGGGATATGTCAGTTTCATTACTTGCAGAGTAGCATAGCACCATATATAATCATAGTCTAGGTTTAGATTTGAACCAACTACAGGAGCACGTCTATCTTTTTTCTAAAACTCAACAATGTCTCTTTACTGGTACACTAGCTTGTTCTGTACGCCTTCTCAAGTATTCGATTTTCTTTCTTTTTTTGCAAGGAAGGAAGGAGGACAAAATTGAGAGTTCCTGAGACTCGAACCCAAGACCTCTAGGTTGAAAACCAAGGGTGCTAGTCACTTATGCGGCGAACATTCCGTGGGAGGAGGACGGCAGACGAACGCATTTTCCTCGCAGTTTTAGTTGCGACACAATATCGAACGGTCGCAGTTTCGAGAATGTTATCACGCGAACGAGCCCAGTTTTTCTTTTCTTCCTATATATAAAAAAGTACGCTACTTAGTGTCAGCTTAGTCAACAAACTTAGTGACGGATACTGGTCGGGTGGTCTCTGCGATTGAAAGTGATCGGACAGGCTGACCATGGGTTGAATTTTGGGGCGACTGGCTCTATGGCATAGACGTCCCTTAGTGCGCGCTTGCGCTCCCTTTTGGGGATGGGTTAATTATCATTTTGCCCTTAGTGGTGCCCATGTGCTCAGTTTTGCCCTCAGATGCGGATTGTGCTCAGTTTTGCCCCTAGTCCATGCACAGCTACTATGACAAGGCCAAATGGCCAGATGTCAGTCCATTCCGTCCGCCGGTGTTAGTGGTTGTGGGTCCGAAGCTTACATGTGGGACCGCGTGGACGTGGATCCATAACTGACATGTGGGCCCGTGCAACAAAATCCCCAAATCATTCATTGGGTTCTAGCTGGCCAAATCGACGCCCACTCTGCCCATCCGCCGCCAGGCTGTCCTGCACCGCCGCCACCACCTGCGCCGCAGCCAGCACTTGCCCCACCACCAGCTGCACGGCCTGCTCCGCCGCTACCGTCCTGCACCAACGCTCCACCGCTACCTGCTACGCCCGCCACCTTCCTGCGATGCCACGAGTGGGGAGCCCGCCACCTGCTCGACCCACGGCGTGACCTCCTTCCATGCGCCAGGCCGAAGCGCTCAAAGGTGGGGGGCTGGTGGAGCTGTTTGAGCTAGGAGGAAGAACCCCAGGGCAAAATGGCGAGCAGCGGCGACCCCCGAGTATTTGGCGAGGCAGGCATAGGGCTGGAGATCCGCCGCGTCCACGAATGGGTTCCCACAGGGTAAGTCAGGCCTCATGTTTAGATTGAGCTTAGTTGTGCATTTGAACAATCGATTCGAGTAGGTTTGCCCGATTAGTGTGCTGATTGCGTCTCTGTTTTTCGTCGGTTAGGATGGAGTTGTGGTTTTCTTTCTTGGTGCACATTAGAAGGGACCGGTACATGTTCGATGCAAAGGATAAGAAGAAATACCAAGGAGGTTTTGATTATATGTTGCCAATGGCTAGTAATTGGAGTTTCAGACAATTTGGGGAGGTAATTTGTAGCCAATATCCTTGGTGTTTGTTTGATGAAGTGGTATACAAATACTATGATGGGGAAAAGAAATGGGTAACATTTAGTAATGATGAAGAGCTGGCTACCATGTTTGCTAGGCATAAAGAGGAAGATAATTTACATGTGAGGATGCAAATTGATGTGCTTGAGCAGGCATTTGGACCTAGGATGGCGGGTGCAACATCTCAGGGAGAACCAAGTCGTCGTAATGGCATCTCTAGCCAGAACAGTTAAGTTGGTGCACGACGATGTGGTGGCTCGACAAGTGTGGGAAACAGCAGTAGGGTCCCCCTTGAAGTGGAGCCTGATGACTACAATTCTGGGGTTGATGAAGAGAAACTATATTCTGATGTTATTCAGAATTTACGACGGGCACCTCGGGCTGAGAACCAAGATGAGGCTCACAATGCAGTCCATGTGGATGATGACGCAGTGGGTGAGGACGAAGACCTTGCAGCTGTTGAATGGGACCCTTTGAACCCTCATATGGAAGAAGGTACCGTTTTTGCATCCATGGCTGAGTGTAGAAATGCACTTGTGACATATTGCATCCAGATAGAACGTACTTTCAAAGTTGACAAGAGCGATCAAGTACGTTACAGAGTGCACTGTCCGACTGAGGGTTGTCCATGGAGGCTGCTCGCATCTAAAATGCGAAATAGCACTAATGTTCAGGTTAAAGTGAACCCTTTTAAGCACACATGCCAGGAATCAACCCTTAGGAAGGATACAATCAGTAGAGCCAAGTCAAGATGGGTGGCAGAAGAAGTAAAGAAGTGGGTGAAAGAAAACCAGCTAGTGGGTCCAAAGGAATTGCAGAAGAACATCAAAGATAAGTTCAAGATAGATTTACCATACATGAGGTTGTTCAATGGTTAACAACATGCTATGGATTCTATTTATGGTAACTGGCAGGAAAGTTTTCAATTGTTGTATTCGTTCAAAGGTGAATTGGAGAGGACCAGCCCAGGTATTATTGTAGATATTGATCACCACACCGTGGAGTACACATTCAGGGGAGTGACAAAGACCAAGGAATGCTTTAGGAGGGTTTTTGTCTGCTTTGAGGCTTTTCGCCGGGGTTTTTTGGCAGGCTGCATGCCTTATTTGGCTATTGATGCCACTTTTCTCACATGGAGGTTTAAAGGACAACTAGTAGCAGCTTGTGCAGTTCATGCACACAGTTTTGTATTTCCAGTTGCCTACGGTGTGCTGGAGACAGAGTCTGAGGAGAGCTGGACTTGGTTTTTGCATAATCTGCACCGGCCTATTGCACATCCCAATGGGTTGGTCATTCATACAGATGCCTGCAAAGGTTTAGAAGTGGTCGTGGACAATGTGTTCCCTGGAGTAGAGCATAGGGAATGCATGCGTCACCTTGCTGCAAATTTCTTCAAAGGAAAGGCGTATACCGACAATTTATGGCCAACATCTTTGACTTGCAGTGTGAAGAAGCACAACTACCACTTGAGGCAGTTATACATGAATCCCAAAGTGGAAGAATACTTGGAAACACACCACTCCAAGTTATGGGCCAGAAGCCAATTTAGTGAACTGAGCAAAGTTGACTATGTGCACAATAATCTAGCAGAGTCTTTCAACTCAACGATCTGGAAACTAAAGGGTCATTATGTGGTGGATTTGCTTGACGGGATAAGGATAGAATACATGCAGAAATTTCATTATCGTGCAGGAATAGCCGAGGAAAAACTTATGGGCCACATTATCATCCCTGCCGTGATGAATGAACTGAAGCAGGAAACAACAGGCTTGGAAACTCTTTGCTCGGGTACCACAGCAGAGATATCATATTTGGATAAAGAGAAGAGGGAATGGAGATATCCAGTGGATTTAGAAGCTTTAACTTGCAATTGTAGGCAATGGCAGATAACTAGGTTGCCATGCATTTGTGCCTTGTTTTTCATCACTTCTCTCCCAGGTCCAGCAGGGAACATACAGCAGTATGTGCATGATTACTACTCTGTTGCAAGGTTCAAAGCCACATATGCCTATGCCTTGCCTTCTATGGAGGGAAAACAACAATGGGACATGGTGGACCCTGGATTCAAGCTTTGCCCTCCAGTTCTGAAGAGAGCAGCAAGTAGACCAAGGAAGAGCCGAATCAGACCTCGCAGCGAAGGAGCTGGACTTGGAGCGAGGAAGCGTAAGTGCACAATGTGTGGTGGTTCTGGTCATTTCGGTAAGTATTGTGATAACACAGTAGATCCAGCATTCGGAGAGAGTTTCGATGAAGGCTTCGATGAAAATGTTGGTCAGCAGCCGGTTGCCTCAATAGATGATGAAAATGATGGTCAACAACCGGTTGCATCAGATGAGGATTTTGACGAGGTTCCAAATGATGATGGTCAACAGCCACATGATTTTGACGATGATCCAAAATATCCTCCAAATAATGATTCAAGTGAGGCTCCAAATGGTGATCATGGTGATCCAAGTGAGGCTCCAAATGGTGATCGTGGTGATCCAAGTGAGGCTCCAAATGATGATCCAAGTGAGGTTCCAAATGGTGACCAACCTTCTGTTGTTGTGAGTTCTGCTAGGTATGTAAATCTTGCAAGGGTCAAATACTACTGTACATTTACCACCTGACATGATCTCATTACCCTTTATGTTTTGCACAGCTCTATGACAGGTTTGAAGAAGATGCGCAAGGTACCGACAACCAAGAGGAGAAGAGAAGAAGCAATGAGCACAAGGTGCACGAGGAGCAAAGTGATGGCAAGAAGCTCAAGGAACAGATAGAAGCCCCAACGCTATTTGTGAATAATTATGAAACATTATGAATAATGTTGTATTTCTGTTGGATGATGTTGGACCTATGTTAGAACTATGTTTGACATGATGTTTAAATATGTTGGATGATGTTTGAATGAGCACATGGTTTTTCCTTTCTTTAATTTTTTTGAATTTTGTTTTGCTCATTTGAATTCTGGTCAAACCTAACTTTGACCAAGATTTAAACAAGTCTAAAACATCAAAATGAAAAACTAAGCCTGGATCCTTCTTAGTCAATCCAAAATGAAGCTGTTGTGAGGTTTTTGAATTTTTCATGAAAAATGTGCTAAAAGGAGGGGCCCAAAGGTAGGGTAAACGACCTCATTTCTAAGCAAGATTTTTTTCGACCTTGTCTAAATCAGCCAAATAACTTTTCCTACACATATATTCTATATATACAAACTATGTGCGCTGGTTTTTCCATTCTTTGATTTTTTTAATTTGTTTTGCTCATTTGAATTCTAGTCAAACTTAACTTTGACCAAGATTTAAACAAGTCTAAAACATCAAAATGAAAAACTAAGCCTGGATCCTTCTTAGTCACTCCAAAATGAAACTGTGGTGAGTTTTTTTTGAAATTTTCATGTTCATTTCCCCAAAACACTTCTCTTCACTTCATACAAGAGAGTTTGAGATACTCGAGATATCACATAATACACATGAACTTATCGTTTAAATGTATGTAAACCTTGTTTATCAACATAAATCATTAGTATATGACATAAGAAGACTATGTGCGCAGGTTTATTATTTTTCTGATTTTTATTTAATTTATTATGCTCATTTGAAATCTGGTCAAACATAGCTTTGACTTCTCCAAACCCCTCCCAAACCCCGCTAACCCTAGCACTGAATAAGGACCGTCCATCTAACCCTAGCGGTGATCAAGGGCCGTCGATCAAACCCTTCTAGAAGGAATCTGCGGGGAGGAGGGTGATCCGCGAGATGCAATCTGATTGGCCGGGAGATTGTTTTTTGAAACAAATATCGGGCACGCTGGATGGACCGTTGGGCGTCTCATTGTCTGGGCCTGAGACCGCAGTAAATAGCCCGTCTCAGCCTTTCTAGGCCTTGCATGCATGGGAGGCGGCGACGTGGGTTTGCATGCGCGGGAGGCGGACGTGCATGCATGCGAGCAAGGCGCGCTAGGCGAGCTAGGCTAGCAAGGCGAGCTTGGTGGCCTTGCACGTATTGATTCAGAGTTAGGCATTACGGCAGTGGTTCAGTGCAGCGATTCAGATGTGCACGGGCCTAGTCAAAGAGCTATGAAGTGATTCAGATGCACGCACGCGCCCCATGCATCATTTTCGTGCAAAAATTAAAGAGTGCAAAACGTAACGGATACACACACGCGTCCGGATTCACACATGCATCTGGATTCACACATGCACCGTTCTCATCCTTTCTCTCTTCCTCTCCCACCCACAGGCCTATAAATGGGGTGCCTCTCTTCCTATCCCACCCACAAGCCAGATCCGATCCATTCTGTCCAACTTCAAACACCCAAGCGACCGAGCCCTCCCCAAGTGAGAGCAAGTGAAGATGCAGTTCAACGGGCCGACCTTCAACCGTCCGCCTGTCATGCCGGAGCTGCGCTACCCACCGGGCGTGCTCGTGGAGAGGGAGCTCCGTGTGTGGGCTATTTCAAGGTGGAGGGGTTCTGTCGAACGCACCCGCGCCTTCCTTAGAGCCAGTTATGCCCACCTCCCACGGGGCTCGCCTAGGATGTTCACCCTCAACGAGGTTCGTGACCGCGGAGGCATCCTCCTACTCCTCACGGTCACCTTCATCAACCCGTTTGATGCGCGCAAGCTCCTCGGCCAAGTCTTTTGGTGCGGCTGCGAGGCCATCTTCTTCACCATGTACAACATCTACACCAACTACGAGAGCATCTTCCCCACTCCAGGCCAGATGCACTCCTTCCCTACGACGAGGAGGAGGAGGTGTGAAGTTCAAGATGATGTTGAAGGGGCGCGCGGCCAAGGTGGAAGAAGGAGGTCAAGATGAAGATGTTCAAGCCCGGAGTTAATCTCGTCATGTTTCGTTTTTATTTTGTTGCTTTTCTATGTCGTGTCATGTTTGATCATGTGTTCGTGAACTTATTATTATTGCTTAATGCAAGGGTACGGTGTGTTGCATCTTATCTAAGTTATTAGGGTTTATTATGTGTGTTAAAAATGTCCGTGCCCAAACATATCATCTCTTCCCTAAACCAAGTCATGAAGTTCGAGAACTTGTGGTTTTCATTAATGAAAATCGGAGGGGGTGAGAAGCCCTCTCTTTTATTCAAAAAAAACAAGTCATGAACTAACATGCAAATTTATTCCCTTTAAATCCTAAACCAAGTACCACTCTAACCCTAAACCAAGTGCCACTCTAACCAAAATCATGTGGCAGTGCAAACATACGTTTTCAACCTTCCAACCCTCCAAACTTTCAGTGCAAAACAAAGGAAAACCACTCTCACACATGTGCAAACATTCACGGTCTCACTATGTATACCTTCCTTCCCTACCCATGTCAAAGTCTTTCCATCTGTTCTAGCGGTTACCAGCGCAGCCTTAAATGCCACAAACCCACGCGGTCCTGGGTTCGAGTCCCCAGCTGCACCAATTTTGTGTGCATTTTCCACCCTTCATTTTTTAGACAAATTATTTTTTTCTCAATGTAATGCCCTTAAAAAATGTTCATTTATTTTGGCACCAGGTGTAAACCTCTACTAGAGCTGAGGCACATTTTCCATGACATTTTGGTCTTTGATTTAAATCATGGTGTATTTGAATTGGAGTAATTAAATTGCTATTAAATATTTAACAGCTCCAAAAAATTTCTAACCTTAATTGGTTGGCTCTGGAATAATTCAATTAGCTTCCACAAAAAGTTTTAGCATTATGATTTACTGCCTAAATTAAATCAGAATAGAAAACAGAAAAACATGCAAGAGAACCCCCGAATGGGCCTAATTGGATAGTTGGCCCATTAGTCTAGCCTGCACTTGGCTCTACGCTCTGAATTTGGCCCAAGAGGAACCTTTTTTTTACAGAAAGGCAGAGCAGAGAGCTGCATTTCATTGATCAAAAGTTTCTGAGAACCTCATTTCTTCTCCTTTTTTTTCAACATATTTAAATGTTGGTCACTTCTTCTCTTTTTTTCAACATTTAAACAACTTTTACCAACATTTAAACTAGGTAAATTTCTCATACAATTTCAAGCTTACAAATTCCTCCATAATTCATGCCTTTCCATACATTTTCAACATTACAACCAGTGCGATTACCATACCTGAAAATGCCCAAAAGTATTTGCAAATGGGTATTGGTAGTGCTTGATCTTCAAGCTTCCTAACCTTCTTCTTCAACATCCTAAGCTCAACAGCTAGCTCTCTGTCAGTGCGTGCTTCGCCTCCATCTCTTCTTCCGGAGCTCGTGCTACGGCCACTGCCGTTCGTGGCAGCATGCACAACCATTCTTCATGCTCTTCTTGCAGTTCATTCATCAGAGTCTTGGCCAGAGCATTGACCCAAAAAAGAAGCATGTCACCTGCATGAACATCAACCAGATCAACCCATTGCTCAAAGATCCCAACCACGAAAATGGTGCAATTGCCCAGATTCTTACCCCATTCTCGCTGCACACGTAGAACAGACGATCCTGATTCCTCGGTGTGTGAGAAACCCTCCAAACAACGCCTGCCCGGCACCGCGGACAGACGAAGACAGGCATGTCCACACACGCTCGGCTCTGCATCCGCGAGGTGGCGCGGGAGCTTGAGGAAGACATGGAGCTCAGAGCCGAAGGGGATCTCAACGCTGTCGCGCCCTCCACAGCTAGCTTCCCACTGCCGTTCTCTCTCTCTCTCTTCGTGGTCACCGCCGTGCTCTCTGTCGCCGTGGTCACTGTCGCTATGTGTCGCCCGCTTTATATAGCACACCCGTAGTGGCTCTCTGCTCAACGGCTCTCTGCTGGGTCCCACAAGCCACGTGTGCAACAGTCTCTGCCGCCTGGTCCCACCTATAAGGGCCGAGTCAAAACGTTGACCTGACGGAGAAGGTAGAGTTCACGGAACGAGTCGGTGCACATGGACTAGGGGCAAAACTAAGCACAATTCGCATCTGAGGGCAAAACTGAGCACACAGATACCACTGAGGGCAAAATGATAATTAACCCCACAGTTAATGGAAACAAGGAGCGCCCCCTCCATACTGAGGAGCATACCGCGGCCCTCGCAGCCGAAGCACAAGGTGGCCTTATCAAGCCTAATACTACTTCGGCAGTCAAGCCCCCGGACACTATCAAAAGAGTCCGGTCTACCCCAAAGAACGACAGTCCGGCTTGTCCAGAGCTAGATTAGCAATCCGTCCTCCGTCACAACCCCAGCTGGATAGCAGCATACGTACCACGCTTACATAACTATGCACTAAAGATACAGTGGGCAAGGACGGAGGCATACTAAAAACAAAGTCGACGGTATGGCTCGACCCTATCCGGACCTTCATATTTTCCCATCTTTTTCTTCTTGTTTTTATTTTTCAGGTCCTTTACAACCCACATTACTTTATGATGATAATAAGGGCCCCTGTCTAGGCCCCTTATGTATACTAGATTGTTGATCCTCTCAAAGAATCATACACCAAGGTGCAAAGCGGCACAGACGTGCGACCGAATGCCAAAAGGATCTTCAAGATCACCTTTCCTTTTTAGGACCTATATACAGCTTTCCCTTGTTCTCAGCATGTAAAATAGCCTTGATGCTTATGGCATCCTCCATAAAAATATGTGTTGGCGTACCAATCAGACTAGAATGGAAACAGTTTCGCCCAACCTTGTCTGGTATTGGCTTATTTCTTAATCTGTTTTCCCCCTTTCCGTCAGATTGGCATATACACCTCGGTACGACTTAAATCACCAGGGGATTAATTCAGCCATATACAATTTTTTTTGAAAAAAAAATCTAAACACTTTTATAGTTGACTTCGGCGTCCCGAATATAGCATTATATGCATCGGCTCCGAATCATGTCTTTGGTCAATAGTTGGGTTGCCCGACTCCTGTGATTACCACCTTACGTTCCGCTTGTTCGTCTAAGGTAGTAAAGGGAGAACTACTGCGATTGTGTTTCTGGTTCGTCCGGTCAAGTACCTAAGTAGATGAAGCCGAAAACTGACTGTCATGATGAGGCGAGAGCTGGTCAGCGATTCGGCGACTTACTAAATCAGACTGGCTATCTTCCAGTCATGCGCGTAAGGCACCCAAGTTTGGATAGCCGCATACGCGCCAGGGGCTACCTTACAACCCCATTGTCAAACTCCTATGGCTAAGTGAGAGTGATAAAGCCGCATAGTCTGATTGCGTGGTTCGCCACACTGACACCTCCTTTACGGACCAAGACGTTGGGTTAAAGTGTGGTCATGTGCTTTTCTGAACACCCCCGTAGTATCTACGTGGGGGCTAAAGCCGACGACTGGCAAACTCCCAGGGATACAAACGGCCGCACAGGAGGAAAAACATTTTAAGATCAACATCATAAATATATTACAAAGCTTTGGTTTATACAACATCTAGGCAGTTCGGATACACTCACTCGAACATGATGTACTTTGACCACTGGCCCTCTATCAAGCGGGCACCTTCCAGGACGTCTTCAAAATAGCGCTCCGGCGTGCGGTGGTCCTTGCCTCCGGGCGGACCTTCGACGACCACGATGGCGGCCTTCATTTTCACCCAGTGCATCTTGACACGGGCAAAGGCCAGCCGCGCACCTTATATACATGACGACCGCTTGACCACGTCAATACGGGGCAGTGCGTTAACAAGTCGCTGCACTAGGCCAAAATAGCTGCTTGGAACGGGTTCCGTTGGCCATAGCCGGACTATGACGTCCCTCATGGCCAATCCGGACATCCTATGCAGCTCGGCCCACTGCGCCATCTGGTCATTCAGCAGCGCCAGGCGCTCCCGTGCCACGAACTGTGACCAGAATAGCTTCTCTGTCACGTGCCCCTCCTGGGCCCGGAAGAACTGCGCGGCGTCGGTGGCACTCTTCAGAAGATCCACAAAGGCGTCTAGAACACTCCACAGTCGCGTGAGTAAAACATACTTTTGATTGCCGAATTTACTCCGTAAGAGAAAGGGCTTACCAGCCGCTCTTTGTCTAGCCTGCTTAATCTCCTCGCGTGCCGCTCGGGATTCTCCCCGCGCCTCCTCGGCCTCTTTAAGGGCCTTGGCAAGGTCGATCGCCTGGGATTTACTCTTCTCCTCTAGGGACTCGCACTTGTTGGCGGCATCCTTAAGCACCTGCTCCACTTCGGTCACCCGCTACTCGCATTGGCAGCGGACGACCTTCTCGGACTTCAAGTCCTCGGCCGCTTTATCAGCGGCCGCCTTTTTCACCCTTGCCTGCTCCTTGGCATGGGCAAGTTCACCCTAAGGGCCTCGACCGCAGCAGCGCTGCCTACAATCATACACATAGCAACGCATGAGCTTTGACTCAAGATCTACATATTAATACAGGCATGAACGAAATGTTCTAAAACATACCTTGTGCCTCATCAAATCTCTTGTTGATTCAAACGAGATCCTCATCGGCCAGCCCCAGCTTACGCTTAAGCTCGGATACTTCGATGGCCTGGGCAGTCGCTGCTAACAGTGAAGCCCACGTCTCAATATATAAAAGTACATTATCTCCTGCGAAAATTATTGATCCTCTGTTCGCCCCTTTTTAAAAAAAGACAACCAGAGTCTCAGGGGCTACTATCTATACACATGCATCTTTTTCATATGAAAAGCGGTCAGGAATATTACATCGCATATTGGAAGCGTGTTAGCAGGCTAGTGGGCCTCATTCAGCCCGCTCTTGGCAGACTGATCCTTTTCAACCACCACACCCATCAGGGTGCGGTGCTGCTCCATGATGGAAGCACGTTGCAGTGCCTCCATCAGTGTGTTCGGCACCTCCAGATTAGTGGATGTTGCCGTGGGAGTTGGCACTCCCCCCTCCCTTGAGGGGGTCGCTTATTTGATTCCGGAGCCACTTGGGTTTCCGGAATAGTGTTCGGATGGGGGTCGGACTGGTCAAGGCCCCCGCCGTTAGTCTCCGTGGGGATTGTTCCCCCTGTGTTTTTGGCGGCCAAGGTGTTACCCTCTGGCGCCGTTCTGGCGGCTTCTCGTATCGCCTTGTGGCCCGGAGAGGCCCTTCGGGACAACACTTCGGCGTCGTCTGTGGTGATAGGTGGGTAGGCTCACGAAGGCGACTCGCCCTCCATCATCCTCGGATCCAAAGAATTCCCCTCCGATGATTGTTGGGGAAGATCGCGGGTCGGACGACACCATATAATATGTTAGATTACAATCATAAAGATTGGGCATATGAAAGGTACCATCATGTACTTACGATGCGGCAAGGGGCTTCGGCCTGGGGCGCCACTTGGGGATGGCTTCAACATCCGAATCCGAGCCATCCAGGAGGGATATTTTCCCCCTCTTGTGCGCCTCCGCCTCTGGATCTACAGAGGCCCTTTTCTTCCTTCTCCCCTTAGGGGCAGAATTGCTTTCTGCTTCCTCCTCCTCCTCTTTCATCTTCATCTTCCTCGTGGGAGGAGTGAGTTTAGGTCTCTCCGGACACTATGTTCGAAGTACCTTTTCGGTGGAGGCCACCTTTGGCCTCCTTGTACTTTTTCTTGGCCTTTTTCTTCGGCGCCTAATAGGGCGCAGGAACCAACATCTTCATTAACAGAGGATCAACTGGGTTCTCGGGGAGTAGAGCCGGACACCTGATTCGCCCCGCCTTCTTTGTCCAGCCCTGTTATAGGATGAAAATCTCAATACACCCCTTTTTGATTGATGAACCAAGTTATATTCGGACATATAACACTTACCGGGGAAGCCGGATGATTGCAGTCAAAGCCGATGTCTTCGAACGTCTATGGCCCCGACTTTTGAGTCTTGAAGAGCAGCTTCCAGATTGCTTCGTGCGTTGTGCCGAAGAATCATTGCAGGGTCCACAGCCCTTCCGGATTGAACTCCCACATGTGGAGAGGCTGGCGTTGGCAGGGAAGGGTTCGACGGATGAGCATCACCTGGATCACATCGGCGAGGCTGGTGTCCTTCTCTATCATACTTTTGATGCGCTTTTGCAGCCTCGACACCTCGTCAGATGATTCCCAGTCTAGACCCTTGTTGGTCCACGACGCGAGCCGCAGCGGGGATCCAGATATGAAAGCAAGAGCGGCAGCCCATTTGGTGCCACGAGGTTCGGTGATGTAGAACCACTCCTGTTGCCACATTTTGACGGTCTCTGAGGGAGTCCTGGATTAGGGGTTGTCCGGGTAGCCGGACTATATCTTCAGCCGGACTCCTGGACTATGAAGATACAAGATTGAAGACTTCGTCCCGTGTCCAGAAGGGACTTTCCTTGGCGTGGAAGGCAAGCTTGGCGATGCGGATATTTAGATCTCCTACCATTGTAACCGACTTTGTGTAACCCTAACCCTCTCCGGTGTCTATATAAACCGGAGGGTTTTAGTCCGTAGGACAACATGCAACAATCATACCATAGGCTAGCTTCTAGGGTTTAGCCTCCTTGATCTTGTGGTAGATCTACTCTTGTACTACCCATATCATCAATATTAATCAAGCAGGACATAGGGTTTTACCTCCATCAAGAGGGCCCGAACCTGGGTAAAACATTGTGTCCCTTGTCTCCTGTTACCATCCGCCTAGACGCACAGTTCGGGACCCGCTACCCGAGATCCACCGGTTTTGACACCGACATTGGTGCTTTCATTGAGAGTTCCTCTGTGTCATCGCTTTTAGGACCGATGGCTCCTCCGATCATCAATAACGATGCAGTCCAGGGTGAGACTTTTCTCGCCGGATAGATCTTTGTCTTCGGCGGCTTCGCACTGCGGGCCAATGCGCTTGGCCATCTGGAGCAGATCGAAAGCTACGCCCCTGGCCATCTGGTCAGATTTGGAAGTTTAAACTACACTGCTGACGTCCGCGGGGACTTGATCTTCGATGGATTCGAGCCATAGCCGAGCGCGCCGCACTGTCGCAATGGGCATGATCTAGCTCTGCCACCGAATAGTGCCCTGGAGGCCGCACACGCATCGGTTTCGACCCTCGATTCGGAAATAACTGTGCCGATCGAGGATGAGTGGTTGGACGCCGCCTCGGGGGTTGCGATCCCAACGGCGATCGAGCCGAACACCAGCCCCGCACTCCGCAAGGCCCGTGACTCCGAAGGGCCGGACTCCTATCCGGACTCTGAGCCCTCCACGTCCCTGCCAATCGAATCAGATTGGGCGCCGATCATGGAATTTACCGCCGCGGACATCTTTCAGCACTCGCCCTTTGGCGATATTCTGAAATCGTTAAAGTCTCTCTCTTTATCAGGAGAGCCCTAGCCGGACTGCGGTGTAACGCCCTCGATGCGGCTATATCTCCCACGTGTCGAAGCACGACTTAGAGGCATAACCGCATTGAAAGCAATGTCGCAAGTGAGGTAATCTTCACACAACCCATGTAATACATAAGGGAAAAAGATACATAGTTGGCTTACAATCGCCACTTCACACAATACATGAGTAAAGCATTACATCATACAGATACAATCAAGGTCCGACTACGGAACCAAAAATAAAAGAAGACTACCCCAAATGCTACACAGATCCCCGATCGTCCCGACTGGGCTCCACTACTGATCAACTGAAACGAAACAACACAATGAACAAGATCTTCATCAAGCTCCTCCTTGAGCTCGGGTGCGTCACCTGCACGGTTTCATCGGCACCTGCAAACTGGTTTTGGAAGTATCTGTGAGTCACGGGGACTCAGCAATCTCACACCCGCGAGATCAAGACTATTTAAGCTTAAAGGTAGGACAGGGTAGTGAGGTGGAGCTGCAGCAAGCGACTAGCATATATGGTGTCTAACATACGCAAATGAGAGCGAGAAGAGAAGGCAAAAGCATGGTCGAACAACTATGATCAAGAAGTGATCCTGAAACTACTTACGTCAAGCATAACTCCAACACCGTGTTCACTTCCCGGACTCCGCCGAGAAGAGACCATCACGGTTACACACGCGGTTGGTGTATTTTAATTAAGATCAACTTCAGGTTTTCTACAACCGGACATTAACAAATTCCCATCTGCCACATAACCGCGGGCACGGCTTTCGAAAGTTCAAACCCTACAGGGGTGTCCCAACTTAGCCCATGATAAGCTCTCGCGATCAACGAAGGATATTCCTTCTCCCCGGGAAGACCCGATCAGTCTCGGAATCCCGGCTACAAGACGTTTCGACAGTAATAAAACAAGACCAGCAAAGCCGCCCGATGCGCCGACATCCTGATAGGAGCTGCACATATCTCGTTCTCAGGGCAACACCAGATGAGCTGTCCGTACAACTAAAACCAGACCTCAAGTTTCCTTGAGGTGGCGCTGCAAAGCGCTCTAGTTCGGGCCAACACTTAGACAAGCATTGGCCCGGGGGGGGGGGGGGCTGAATAAAGATGACTCTCAGGCTGGCCGACCCAAGGGAAAGGGATAGGTGGTAGGCAAATGGTAAAACCAATGTTTGGGCCTTGCTGGAAAAGTCTTATTCAAAGCGAGCTGTCAAGGGGGTCCCATAAATCACCCGACCGCGTTAGGGACGCAAAATCCGGGAACATAACACCGATATGACGGAAACTAGGGCGGCAAGAGTGGAACAAAACACCAGGCATAAGGCCGTGCCTTCCACCCTTTACCAAGTATATAGATGCATTAATTAAATAAGATATATTGTGATATCCCAACAAGTAAACATGTTCCAGCAAGGAACAATATCTCCATGTTCCAACAAGGAACAAACTTCATCTTCACCTGCAACTAAGAACGCTATAAGAGGGGCTGAGCAAAGCAGTAACATAGCCAAACAACGGTTTGCTAGGACAAGGTGGGTTAGAGGCTTGGTTTGACAATATGGGAGGCTCGATAAGCAAGTGGTAGGTATCGCAGCATAGGCATAGCAAAAGAGCGAGCAACTAGCAAGCAAAGATAGAAGTGATTTCGAGGGTATGGTCATCTTGCCTGAGATCCCGCAAGGAAGAAGAACGAGTCCATGAAGAAGACAAACGGACGTAGACGAACGGATCCTCACAGTCGCAATGCTATCGGAACTAACCCGAAGAAGTAACACCGGAAAGAAGCAAACAACAAAGTAAACAACCACCGCATAAACATGGCATGATATGCGAGATGTGGTATGCAATGCATATGCATGCTTCGGAAGGAAAAAAAATGTACAAGGCATAATCTTGGCAAACCAAATATGCCACTGGAAAGGTGAGGTGATTTCGGTTGAAATCGATATAAAGATCACCGGAATCGGATGCACGGTTTGCAAATGACAAGCAAAACAAGAATGACACGAATCTGCCATTAACAGCATCATGCTACTTAGCAAGGAACAAAAAATTAAGCTACTGCACCAAAACATATCAACAAAGCATATGACAGTAATCTACTCAATATGCTTGACAAAAGATGAACACTGAGCTACGGCTAAAACACACCACAACAGGTTCGAACAAGCATGGCAAAAGTGCAAAAGATAACAGGTTCACAGACTTGGTGAAAATACTATCATGCTAGAAATTAACATCAGGATGACATGTTTAGATCAATGAAACAACATGCTATAGGAACAGGACATAGCAAAACAAGGCATGACATGAATCCACTCAAAGCATAGAACAAAAGTCCCTTACTGACCATAAGCCAAAAGGGATCAGAAAATATAATAACACCCATGTCAATTAAGAAAGTTTCATTACAGGTTTCAGACATGGCAATTAAGAAAACTGAACATGTCAAAAACTGAACATGGCAATTAAGAAAACTGAAAATATAATAACACCCATGTCAATTAAGAAAACTGAACATGTCAAAAACAGATAACAAGTAGGCATGTTAGTGAGCTCGATGCACTCACTACAGAGCATTGCATGATAAACTAAGCATACATCCATCAAGAAGACATGGCATAGAAGCTAGACATGGCAAGAACAACATCATAGCATGCAAGGATCAACTACAACAAGCTTGGCAAAATCGAATAACATGTAAACAATCTGCCAGTAACATTTTATAGCAAAAGTAGAGCTCGATTGACTCAAGCTATGGCATTCCATAAATAGAAACAAAGGCATGGATGGATAGAGAAAATCCATATTCTCAAAACACTCTTACTGATCATGCTCAAAAGAGGCACAGATCTCTCGGAAACAACATGAACACATGGCATAAAAATAACAGCAGGCAGGGACTTAGTGAAATTACAAAGTCTGTGAATTCAGCAACATTAAGTACCCCAGTTTACATGCTTGTGCTAGTCACCACATAGATCATAAAAATACATGGCATAATTCTCTGGAAAGGTAACATGGCATATTACAAAACACATGTAGGACTCAACCTCATAGGATGCACACATCAATCATGGCAAAAATGACAAAAGTGCATCTACTGAAACAGATCTGAAACTATCATCACATAGCCCTCTTCTAACAGAATTTCGGGCATCAAGATGAGCTCAAATGAAAATGATGCAATGAGATGAACTGATTTACTCTTCGAGGCGAACAATTTGACATATTATACACCCAAAACGGAGCTACATGCAGAGAGTTATGGCATGATGAACATGGCATGATAATGATAGAATGTCGGGGAATTGGAGGATTTCGGGGTCAACCTCGTCAGATCTAGGGTTCGCACGGAAGTCGAGGCAGACGACGCCTCGCCGGAGATCGACCGGAGGGAGGCCGGAGGAGGTGGGGAGAGGTTGGATCCGGCCGGATCCCACCGGATCTGGGCTCGGAGCGGCGACGGGGAAGGCCGGCGGCGAGCGGGGCGCACGGGGCGGCGCTCGCGGGCGGCGGGCGGCGCTGGGAGGCGGCGGCGCGGCGGCAGGGCGGCGGGGCAGGCAGCGCGGTGGCGGCGCTGGAGGCGGGCGGCGTGAGGCGCTCCGGCGCGGCGGGCGAGCAGCGCCGGCGGCGGGGAGGCGCGGCGCAGGCGGCGGGGAGCGGGTCGCGGGCGGCGCGGGGCGCGGGCCTCCGTGCGGGCGGGTCGGCGGGCCCGACGCGGGCCCCGTGGCCGGCGCGAGCGGGAGGAGGCTGTCGGGACCCCGATCCTAAGTCACACCGATCCAGCATGTAACACATCATATCACTTTGCGGCCTCACGCACGGTATTCCCACGGGTGCCACCTTACCTGGCCCGGGACCGTTTGCGCCTTTTGGCTCACGTATATGATAGTGTTGCTAGCATCCATATGACAAAGAACCCGGGCCGACATGGCTAGTCATGAACCCAAGGCGGTACTAACCTATGAGGACAGGCATACGTGAATCACATCGAGCATGTCGGTCAACAACGTATAAATCCGGGCTGTAGCACTGGGCTAACAGGACTCCGGTAACCCGGGCTGTAGCAGGCTAGGCAGGACTCCGGATAACACCGCGTGACATTTCCCCGAAGGGACAGACACAGGAACGACGTGAAACACATGCCGGCCAGTCAAGTGTCCCGAGCAGTAGTGCTGGGCTAGCAGGACTCCGGTGAACCGGGCTGTAGCGGACTACTATCGCTCAGAAGCACTAGACTACATTTCCCCATAAGATAGGCTGCCAAGGATAAACAACTAGATAGTCGGATCCCACACATAGCAAGCATTTCAATCATACACACAATATGCTCGATATGTGTAGATACAACATGGCATCACAACAAGACTCTACGACTCAAGGTATTTATTCAATAGGCTCGGAAGAGCCAGATATTACAAGCATGGGTCTCATGACCCATCAATCAAAGCATACAAGTCAAAGCACATGCGGAAGCTTAACATGTCTGAGTACAGACATCTACAAATGAAAAAGGCTGAGAAGCCTGACTATCTACCAGATCCTGCCGAGGGCACAAGATCGTAGCTGAGGTATCAAGCTAAACGTCGAAGTCCAAGCGATACTACTAGCGAGACTGAAGTCTCTCTGCAAAAACATAAATAGGCAAACGTGAGTACAAACGTACTCAGCAAGGCTTACATCAGAACTAACTACTTATGCATCAGTATAAAAAGGGGTAGTGGAGTTTAACTGCAGCAAGCCAGCTTTGACTCATTGGCTAACCTGAACTACGACTGCGAGTAACTCTTTTGAGGTGGCGCACACGAGTCCACATATTCACCATATCAATACACCACTATGGATCCGCTCCCGTCTCCCCACGAGAACGCCATCCATAGCACTCACGCTTATCTTGCGCATTTTAGAGTATCCACTTTCACTTGTCTATGAACTATGCAAGGGGTCCAAGTTTCCATATCCGAGGAATCCGGCTATTCGAATAGATAATGATAACCCTGCAGGGGTGTACTTCTTCACACACGCTCTCGCCACTTATCGCCCTGTACACGTCATGTACCTCGGCAACCTTCAAGCGGAAGCCAGGCGAGGGAGTCGGCCACGACCTGACTAACCACACAAGTCTCTAGTCCAGGTTTATCGCCTATTCGGGTTCCATCCGCAAGGAGATCCGGCCGGGGTGTCGCTCACGGCCCCAAACGATGTGTGCAGGGTTCCAAGCCCACCAAACGGGCGGCGCTTGGTCTACCCGGCCACGGTGCCTAGTCTGTCCCAAGCCCACCTGTACCGGGTGCCACTTGGTAGACTACTAACACTACCTACAAACACCAGAAACTAGTTGCAACTCCTGGACAGAGATCGGGTTGATTAATAAGTCGAGAGGGGCACTTAAGCATTCCAATGTGTGGTAGTAGCTGTTCATGGATCACAAACACAGAACTCAGTTCCTGAGGACGGCTGCAATGAGACAACCCACCATGTACTCCTACATGGCCTCTCACCGCTACCTTTACCAAATCGTGTTCACACACTTAGCTCTCAACAGTAGGACATGTTCACCACATTCCAATTCATTCCCGATGAATCAGACCCGACTCAACTCTAAGCAATAGCAGGCATGACAAACAAGCATGAATGAGTAGGCACATCAGGGCTCAAACAACTCCTACTCATGCTAGTGGGTTTTATCTATTTACTGTGGCAATGACAGGTCATGCAGAGGATAAGGGGTTCAACTACCGCAGCATGTAACCGTTGAATCGTTGTTGTCCTAATGCAGTAAAAGAGAGCAGGAGCGAGAGAGTGGGATTGTATCGGAATGAACAAGGGGGTTTTGCTTGCCTGGCACTTCTGAAGATATTATAGTTCTTCATCGGTGTCATCGATCTCATCGTCGAAACCACGTCTATCGAGAGGGGACAAACACCGGCAACTGAGGAAGAACACAATCAATGCAATGCCACAATATGATGCATGATCATGACATGTCAATATGCTGTGATTTGAGCTAAGGCATCTAGCTATGATTTAAATGAAGTTGGTTTGAATACATGATTCAAATTCCAACTCCATATGTGATTATTTAAATGCTCTATATTTGTTTTGTCCAAAACAGAGGACAAACATTGTTCAAACATGCATGAAAATGGTACAGATGGATTCCTTGATTTTTTCTGATAATTTTTCATATATAAATTATTTCCATTGGAGTTATAGATTATTTTCTATGATTTTTCAAAGTTTTGGATATTTTCTGAAATAAATAAATCATTTAAGATTTATTTAAATTCCAGAAAAAGATTACTGCGTCAGCCTGACATCATCATGACGTCAGCAGGTCAACGGGGCACGGTCCAGGTCAAATCTGACCAGTGGGGTCCACTGGTCGGTGACCCAGTGTTGTTTATTGTCACTGACAGGTGGGGTCGGGTCAACAGGTGACGTGGCCAGGTCAAGCTGACCTGTGGGGCCCGTGTGTTTAGTTTAATATAAACAAAAACTAAACCAGAGTTAACTAGGAAGCGGGGCCCACATGTCAGCGAGCCAGGGTGTTAGTTAGTGGGTCAATTAGCCGCTAATGACGCGTCCACGTCAGCACGCCGGAGTTGAACGCCGGCGAGCACGCGAACGCGGTGGCGATGCTCGGGAACGCGCTACGGGCGGCGGCTGGACGCGCGAAGACTCCCAGAGGAAAACCCGCGCACGCCCGCATCTAGCTAGCCGCACGGGAGCCCGCGTGGTCGCCGGAATCGACGACGGTGAGCGCATCCGCGGAGGCCGGAGTTCGGGCGACGACAGATTCGTCGTTGTGGTGCAGTAGGGGAGGTGCTGGTGTGTGCTGCATGCTCCTGGGCGTGCGCCGCATCCAACGGAGCAGGCCGCTGGGCGAGAGGAGGCCGGAAACGACGGCTGCGACGATGGCCGGCAGCGGTGGAGCTCGGTTACGGCGGGGAACGACACTACGGCAAGCGACAGGCCACGGGGACAGGGGGAAACGGCGGAGGAGCTCACTGGGAGGTCGAAGCGCAGCTCAGTGGGCTCGGGGTCGACCCGGAAGCGGCGAATTTGTCGATGGCGTCCGGCGGCCGTGCGGAGAAGACGAGCTCGAGGACGAGGCTTCAGGGCGTCCGGGGTCCTGCGGTTTGGCGTAGAGGTGTGCGGCAGCGAGGCAGAGCTCGTGGGCTGGTCGGGAAAGCGAGGGGGAGGCGGTGGGCACGGCAACGCCGAGCAGCAGCGACAGCGGCGCTCGGGCGTGTTCGGGAGGGGGGGAAGCAGAGAGAGGAGAGAGGCCAGGGAGCGAGGGAGAGGGGAGAGGGGAGAGGAGGGATTCGTGGCGTCGCGAAAGGCGTCCAGGGCGACGAGGGGGCAGCCAGGCAGGCAGGGAGGAGCTGGCGTGCTCGGCGGCGTCGCGGTGTCCCTCCTCTGCCTACTGGCAGAGGTTGAGGACGACCGCTTCGCCCTGGTGGGTTGGGCCGGTGAAGCTGGGCCGGCAACAGGTAGGTGGGCCGAGGTAAGTGCCAGGTTAGTCCTTCTCTCTCTCTCTCTTTTTATAATTTATTTTCTGTTTTCTATTTTTGTTATTTTGTTTTGATTTAGTTTATAGCCCAAATCATTTTAATAAATCCTGAAAATAATTATGGGCATTAAATGAATTATTACAAAGGCCCATAGCTATTATCAGAATTGTTGGAGCATTTAATAATATGTATAGCAATTAAATGCCCCAATTCAAATGCTTTATGAATTAATTCAATTATCCAGAATGGCCTAAAAATATTGGCATCATTTTTGGTAGAGGTTTTCACCTTTATCAAAAATCATGAACATTTTCAAAGGGCATTTTGGGTTCATTGAAAATATTGTTTATTTGAACCTAGTTGAATTCATTTAGTGCTAGGGTTTCAACATCCCCATTTCAACTTTCAAAGAAATTTAAACATGATGCATGGATGCTTGTGCAACTAATTACAATCAAATTCTAGGGCTGTGACAACTCACCCCTACTAAACAAGAATCTCGTCCCGAGATTCAAGTCGTGAGGCAAGAAGACAGAGGGACACAAGCTAACACAATCTTCTTGATCCAATTGTCCTTCTCGAAGATGTTGATTCATTCCATCATCTTGGTCTTGACATTTTTGCCTTCGATATCTTCATCCACGCGATGACAGAAAGAGAGGGAAACCCTACAGGATTTGATCCTTGAAGATCGAGCAACTCAAGATCAGTTCATGAAGTGAGACGTAAGAACATCTCTTGAGTTGAGACAGAAAACACACATCAGGGATGATGGAAAAGAAACAGATGACGAAGATTCAAAGTAGCGAGGGAATTTTCCATGATTACGAAACGGGGCACCTTGGGGGAGGTGACTCGTAGAACTTTTCCCTTAAGTGGCAAAACGAATTACTTTTGATTCGGAGATCATTGAAACTCTTTATACCAGCCTAAGGCAATTTACAAACATTCGTTTGACGGAGTTCGAGAGGACGACACACTCGGTTTAGAATGGATGATGTGAACTACCTTGTTGAAGACAACGCAATGGATGATTCTGCGTGTGCGTGCTCTCAAGAACTTGAGCATTTCCATATTCATCAAGGTTCTACCAACATCCGTGTCAAGGATCTTGGCAACACAACATACTACCATGATGAATAGTGATGGACGATGCAGATGCAAAGGAAGATAACACATTCTCAGATTTTTCCTTAGCAATGCCAAAGAAGCAAATCTGGATGATCGACCGAGAGACATTTAGCACTCCGCTTCTAATGTTCTCCTTGATGTACTAGGTACCACGGTCAGTGCTTAGAAGCATCAACATGGCCATCAAGTAAAGGTCGGACTTCGGAAGCACAAGAATCCACAAGGAATAACTATGGAAGTAAATCCTGCGAGATCCTTTTGGGGAGGTGGCCAACTTTCTCGATCAAGATACTGCAATAATAAGTCTTCCGGTTGGGAGTGTTGGCCACAACATCCACTTTACCGGGTACAGAGAGACCAATGTTATAGTCCTTGAGAAACGTTCCAACCATCATATCTGCCTGGGAGTCAGATCTGGTTGGTGTCAGGATAATCCAGACTCATCGGGTCGGGAAAGAAAAATGAAAGCTTGCAGCACAAATCGACGAGATGACGTTGCGAGATTCCCAGGGAATGAACTATGGTAGTAAACTCCAAAACATGAGCTGGTTCTGCTACAAGCATGTGAACACGCTGTCCTAGACAAGCATGATCACATAGTAGTCTTATAATAAAACACAACCGAGTTCAGGTGGGGCACCATCAACGAGGATATCGAAGTCTTGTGCATGAACTAGTATTCGCACAACAACTCCTTTTCCTTGAGCAAATCAATCAGTGGCTTGGGGTGCTAGGAAATACATGTGGAATGGAGGTAGCTAATCTCACAAACCAAAGTATACTTCGCACATGCATGACTAACTTGGGATGATTCCAGAGGAGGCAAAAACAAACCTTTCTCAAGTTCATGGTGGCAACTTACACCAAATGCACATGAATTCGAGGAAGTCACTTCTTCCATCCAAGCATATGCTTCATGAACGGAACACGAAGATAATGCCTATAAAGTTTCCAATACTAGCTGGATGTTCAACATGAATCATGGGGGAGACGAAATGCTGCTAATGGGCTCAGCAACAACTCATCGGTATTTCCATATCACTGGACTTCCACCATCATGTGAACGATGTGATAGTATTGGTCAGACCAAAAGATGTAATGGTGTATGCTCGAGGGATCAACCACGGGTAAGACAACATTACGAACATCGTTGGTTCTGATTTGACTTGACAATAGCCCATACTCAAGTCAAAGTTTTGGCAAGGTAATAGATCCAACAACTGATCACGAGGACCAAATGGTGAAAATATCATCTTTCTTCAACACACACACACACACACACACAAGGATATCCCTTAACATGAGCTACGTCGGGCAGGCTTTTATCTTCCAACTCTCCAAGTTGTTGTTTAGCTCAACCAACTAGCTCAGGGGTATCCAACACAGATTCTTGGAGAAGGTGTGGTTTGGAGGAAAACCAACTTGATCGCGAACTCAACATAACGGTCAGGTGACAACCTGGTGATACTTCCGAGAAGATATTCAGAATATCACGAACCACTGGTATGTTACTAAGCTCGAGAACAACCTTGCTTTTCAGGGCAAGACGATATGATCAAAAGAGCAAGGGTTTGACTAATCCTCACTCATTGATCAAGGAGTGCACCAGAAATAAGGACTAGGTAGCATGGTCAATCTTATAATGATGATTCCATAACCAACACGCTAAGAATGAGAATATTGTCCATTTACTACTAGGCAACACAGTTGCTAGGAGTATTGATTTCACACATCATGGTTCACTTGTCGGCATTCCGGTTGTGACAACACGGAACCGAGGAATGAACAGTGATGGCAAGAAGTATTACTGCGTCAAAAATTCATGAGAGATGGTGCAATTCTCATGACCATCCTGACATAAAGGGGGTAATACTCCGAGGTAGAACAGAACAAAAGCTGGATTGGCATTTTGATCTGCGAAGTACAATTGCTTTGACCCAATCCTAGATATGGATGAGGTACTGGAGTTTGTTTCTCCTAGTCATTCTAGAACAGAATGGCTTGACGAACCACAAGAATACTAGGATCGATGAACACGAATGCACGACCACTCCTGACTATCAATTGATAGACGAGGGCCAGAACACAACTAAGGAGGGATAACTCAAAGGGACATATATCTTTTCTGAGTTGTGGATACATAGATTAGTATGTCGAGCGAAGCTCAACATTTCTTCCAGATAACCCATGCGGAAAGGTAGAACTGGCAGATTCATAATTAAGAATGAAGAACTCCTCAAGAGTACTCTGATTGTGATCCTTCGGTTCAAAGAACTCCTGCCAAGAACGGTTCGTGGTAATTGGAAGAAGGATGTACCACGAACCTTGAGGACTATCGCAAAGGTTACTAATATCCTAAAGGAACTAGCAAGCACTATCGACATGAGGTAAGTAGGGTGAATCTCGGGTTCAGAAACCCAGGAGTAGAATACCTACTACTAAATGGCATCACGGGATGCTTTTGAGAATGGTGGCCAGAATCATCACACCGGGAACACAAAACATGGACAGATTACTAGATGGTTTCATAAGACACCTAGGGTCATCATACTAACTCCAACATATATGTCAAGGCAACGGAGTACCTCAACAGACCGATTAGTGTGATTAATCTAGCCCAAATGGACATCGGGAACAGAAAGAAGGGATTTGCAAATGCATCGGATTATTTAGAAACCTGGGATGACTCGGACAACATAACGGCTGTAAATGCTCAAAATGATTTGAGACATCCTGCAAAAATGGTGGCATAGCCACTCAACATCACAATATCAAGGTTCTGAGGCCAGCTATGAACATATGGAGGTGGTAGAAACAGAACTGGGGCTGGAACTCAACAATCCTAGGCAACTACGGTTTAGTAACACGTCATCCTGAGAGATAGATGAGAAGGCCTAGTTCTTAAACCCCGTAGAAGAGAAGAGGTTGACTCAGATTAGAAGGGCATGAGGTATAAGGAGTAAAAAGAGCCTTACGTTCCCTTCCACAATCAATTCCCTTATATAACTAAAGCATTTCTAGACACAACTTCGACCAGTTTGGCTTGGTAATCCTACAGGCAGCCAGGCTCTGATACCAACGCTGTCGGGACCCCGATCCTAAGTCACACCGATCTAGCATGTAACACATCATATCACTTTGCGGCCTCACGCACGGTATTCCCACGGGTGCCACCTTACCTGGCCCGGGACCGTTTGCGCCTTTTGGCTCACGTATATGATAGTGTTGCTAGCATCCATATGACAAAGAACCCGGGCCGACATGGCTAGTCGTGAACCCAAGGCGGTACTAACCTATGAGGACAGGCATACTGAATCACATCGAGCATGTCGGTCAACAACGTATAAATCCGGGCTGTAGCACTGGGCTAACAGGACTCCGGTAACCCGGGCTGTAGCAGGCTAGGCAGGACTCCGGATAACACCGCGTGACATTTCCCCGAAGGGACAGACACAGGAACGACGTGAAACACATGCCGGCCAGTCAAGTGTCCCGAGCAGTAGTGCTGGGCTAGCAGGACTCCGGTGAACCGGGCTATAGCGGACTACTATCGCTCAGAAGCACTAGACTACATTTCCCCATAAGATAGGCTGCCAAGGATAAACAACTAGATAGTCGGATCCCACACATAGCAAGCATTTCAATCATACACACAATATGCTCGATATGTGTAGATACAACATGGCATCACAACAAGACTCTACGACTTAAGGTATTTATTCAATAGGCTCGGAAGAGCCAGATATTACAAGCATGGGTCTCATGACCCATCAATCAAAGCATACAAGTCAAAGCACATGCGGAAGCTTAACATGTCTGAGTACAGACATCTACAAATGAAAAAGGCTGAGAAGCCTGACTATCTACCAGATCCTGCCGAGGGCACAAGATCGTAGCTGAGGTATCAAGCTAAACGTCGAAGTCCAAGCGATACTACTAGCGAGACTGAAGTCTCTCTGCAAAAACATAAATAGGCAAACGTGAGTACAAACGTACTTAGCAAGGCTTACATCAGAACTAACTACTTATGCATCAATATCAAAAAGGGGTAGTGGAGTTTAACTGCAGCAAGCCAGCTTTGACTCATTGGCTAACCTGAACTACGACTGCGAGTAACTCTTTTGAGGTGGCGCACACGAGTCCACATATTCACCATATCAATACACCACTATGGATCCGCTCCCGTCTCCCCACGAGAACGCCATCCATAGCACTCACGCTTATCTTGCGCATTTTAGAGTATCCACTTTCACTTGTCTATGAACTATGCAAGGGGTCCAAGTTTCCATATCCGAGGAATCCGGCTATTCGAATAGATAATGATAACCCTGCAGGGGTGTACTTCTTCACACACGCTCTCGCCACTTATCGCCCTGTACACGTCATGTACCTCGGCAACCTTCAAGCAGAAGCCGGGCGAGGGAGTCGGCCACGACCTGACTAACCACACAAGTCTCTAGTCCAGGTTTATCGCCTATTCGGGTTCCATCCGCAAGGAGATCCGGCCGGGGTGTCGCTCACGGCCCCAAACGATGTGTGCAGGGTTCCAAGCCCACCAAACGGGCGGCGCTTGGTCTACCCGGCCACGGTGCCTAGTCTGTCCCAAGCCCACCTGTACCGGGTGCCACTTGGTAGACTACTAACACTACCTACAAACACCAGAAACTAGTTGCAACTCCTGGACAGAGATCGGGTTGATTAATAAGTCGAGAGGGGCACTTAAGCATTCCAATGTGTGGTAGTAGCTGTTCATGGATCACAAACACAGAACTCAGTTCCTGAGGACGGCTGCAATGAGACAACCCACCATGTACTCCTACATGGCCTCTCACCTCTACCTTTACCAAATCGTGTTCACACACTTAGCTCTCAACAGTAGGACATGTTCACCACATTCCAATTCATTCCCGATGAATCAGACCCGACTCAACTCTAAGCAATAGCAGGCATGACAAACAAGCATGAATGAGTAGGCACATCAGGGCTCAAACAACTCCTACTCATGCTAGTGGGTTTTATCTATTTACTGTGGCAATGACAGGTCATGCAGAGGATAAGGGGTTCAACTACCGCAGCATGTAACAGTTGAATCGTTGTTGTCCTAATGCAGTAAAAGAGAGCAGGAGCGAGAGAGTGGGATTGTATCGGAATGAACAAGGGGGTTTTGCTTGCCTGGCACTTCTGAAGATATTATAGTTCTTCATCGGTGTCATCGATCTCATCGTCAAAACCACATCTATCGAGAGGGGACAAACACCGGCAACTGAGGAAGAACACAATCAATGCAATGCCACAATATGATGCATGATCATGACATGTCAATATGCTGTGATTTGAGCTAAGGCATCTAGCTATGATTTAAATGAAGTTGGTTTGAATACATGATTCAAATTCCAACTCCATATGTGATTATTTAAATGCTCTATATTTGTTTTGTCCAAAACAGAGGACAAACATTGTTCAAACATGCATGAAAATGGTACAGATGGATTCCTTGATTTTTTCTGATAATTTTTCATATATAAATTATTTCCATTGGAGTTATAGATTATTTTCTATGATTTTTCAAAGTTTTGGATATTTTCTGAAATAAATAAATCATTTAAGATTTATTTAAATTCCAGAAAAAGATTACTGCGTCAGCCTGACATCATCATGACGTCAGCAGGTCAACGGGGCACGGTCCAGGTCAAATCTGACCAGTGGGGTCCACTGGTCGGTGACCCAGTGTTGTTTATTGTCACTGACAGGTGGGGTCGGGTCAACAGGTGACGTGGCCAGGTCAAGCTGACCTGTGGGGCCCGTGTGTTTAGTTTAATATAAACAAAAACTAAACCAGAGTTAACTAGGAAGCGGGGCCCACATGTCAGCGAGCCAGGGTGTTAGTTAGTGGGTCAATTAGCCGCTAATGACGCGTCCACGTCAGCACGCCGGAGTTGAACGCCGGCGAGCACGCGAACGCGGTGGCGATGCTCGGGAACGCGCTACGGGCGGCGGCTGGACGCGCGAAGACTCCCAGAGGAAAACCCGCGCACGCCCGCATCTAGCTAGCCGCACGGGAGCCCGCGTGGTCGCCGGAATCGACGACGGTGAGCGCATCCGCGGAGGCCGGAGTTCGGGCGACGACAGATTCGTCGTTGTGGTGCAGTAGGGGAGGTGCTGGTGTGTGCTGCATGCTCCTGGGCGTGCGCCGCATCCAACGGAGCAGGCCGCTGGGCAAGAGGAGGCCGGAAACGACGGCTGCGACGATGGCCGGCAGCGGTGGAGCTCGGTTACGGCGGGGAACGACACTACGGCAAGCGACAGGCCACAGGGACAGGGGGAAACGGCGGAGGAGCTCACTGGGAGGTCGAAGCGCAGCTCAGTGGGCTCGGGGTCGACCCGGAAGCGGCGAATTTGTCGATGGCGTCCGGTGGCCGTGCGGAGAAGACGAGCTCGAGGACGAGGCTTCAGGGCGTCCGGGGTCCTGCGGTTTGGCGTAGAGGTGCGCGACAGCGAGGCAGAGCTCGTGGGCTGGTCGGGAAAGCGAGGGGGAGGCGGTGGGCACGGCAACGCCGAGCAGCAGCGACAGCGGCGCTCGGGCGTGTTCGGGAGGGGGGGGAAGCAGAGAGAGGAGAGAGGCCAGGGAGCGAGGGGGAGGGGAGAGGGGATAGGAGGGATTCGTGGCGTCGCGAAAGGCGTCCAGGGCGACGAGGGGGCAGCCAGGCAGGCAGGGAGGAGCTGGCGTGCTCGGCGGCGTCGCAGTGTCCCTCCTCTGCCTACTGGCAGAGGTTGAGGACGACCGCTTCGCCCTGGTGGGTTGGGCCGGTGAAGCTGGGCCGGCAACAGGTAGGTGGGCCGAGGTAAGTGCCAGGTTAGTCCTTCTCTCTCTCTCTTTTTATAATTTAGTTTCTGTTTTCTATTTTTGTTATTTTGTTTTGATTTAGTTTATAGCCCAAATCATTTTAATAAATCCTGAAAATAATTATGGGCATTAAATGAATTATTACAAAGGCCCATAGCTATTATCAGAATTGTTGGAGCATTTAATAATATGTATAGCAATTAAATGCCCCAATTCAAATGCTTTATGAATTAATTCAATTATCCAGAATGGCCTAAAAATATTGGCATCATTTTTGGTAGAGGTTTTCACCTTTATCAAAAATCATGATCATTTTCAAAGGGCATTTTGGGTTCATTGAAAATATTGTTTATTTGAACCTAGTTGAATTCATTTAGTGCTAGGGTTTCAACATCCCCATTTCAACTTTCAAAGAAATTTAAACATGATGCATGGATGCTTGTGCAACTAATTACAATCAAATTCTAGGGCTGTGACAGAGGCGCGGGAGGACGCGTGGCGCCTCAGGAGTGGAGGAGGGGGCCGGCGGCGCTGAGGTGGCGGCTCCTCATTGGGCGCAGTGAGGTGGCGGATTTCGTCCGGTGGTGGACGGACATGTCCGGCTGCGCGCGGGGAAGATCTGCTAGGGTTTGATCTGCGCGGATCTCGGGAGGGGAGCGCATATTTATAGGTAGAGGGGGCTAGGAAGCTCCAAATGGAGTGCGGTTTTCGGCCACGCGATCGTGATCGAACGACCGAGAGGATGGAGGGGACTTGGTGGGTTTTGAGCCACTTTGGAGGGGGTGTTGGGCTGCACACCAAAGGGGCCTTTGCGGATACCCGGTTAACCGTTGGAGTACCAAACGACCTCCGATTGACCCGAAACTTGACAGGCGGTCTACCGGTGCTATACCAAGGCCACATGTCAAGCCTCGGTCCATTACGAGAAGGTTTAATACCCGCACACGGAAAAAGGTAAAAGAGGACGCCGGGAAACATAGGAGCGCCGGATTGCAAAACGGACAACGGGGAAAATGCTCGGATGCATGAGACGAACACGTATGCAAATGCGATGCACATGATGACATGATATGAAATGCAGATGATGACATGGTAAAGAGCAACACGCAAGCACATGACATGGCAACGACGGCGAATAACTGGCGGACACCTGGCGCATCAGATCCGGGGCGTTACATGCGGTCAGCAAGGTTGGGATACGGACGATGAAGAAATTCAAAGCCCACCCACCACCCACTTTGTAGCCACTGTCGATGATTTAACCGACATGCTTGACTTCGACTCCAAAGACATCGACAGTATGGACGCCGATGCAGGAGACGATCAAGAACCAGCACCTATAGGGCACTGGAAAGCCACCTCATCGTACGGCATATACATGGTGGATACCCCAAAAGAAGGGGATGGTGATGGAACGGCGGGGGATGACCCCTCCAAGAAACAACCTAAGCGCCGGCGTCAGCAGCGCCGCTCTAAGTCCCGCCAAAGCAAAAACGGTGATTCTGGCATGGGAGATAATAATACTCCGGATAGCGCCGAAGAACACCCCCTCCAGCAAGATTCAGCATAGGAGGATGGAGAAGCTAGCCCTTATGAGAGAGCGGCAAACAGAGAGGTCGAGGATGATAACTATATGCCTCCCTCCGAAGACGAGGTAAGCCTCGACGACGACGAATTCGTCGTGCCAGAGGATCCCGTCGAACAAGAGCGTTTCAAACGCAGGCTTATGGCCACGGCGAGCAGCCTCAAGAAAAAACAGCAACAGCTTAGAGCTGATCAAGATTTGCTAGCCGATAGATGGACTGAAGTCCTTGTGGCCGAAGAGTATGAACTCAAACGCCCCTCCAAGAGCTACCCAAAGCGTAGGTTGCTACCCCGATTAGAGGAGGAAGCACCTAAACCTACATCACCAGCGCATGATACGGCCGATCGGCCACCTCGTGGTCGTGACAGAGAGGCCTCTCGGCCCTCCACTCAAGCCGCACCCCGGCGTCGCTCAAAACATTCTAAGTCACGGGAAAACTCGCCAGACCTGCGAGACATATTGGAGGACAAGGCAAGGCAAACAAGATCGATCTATGGATCGCGCGGGCGCCCCACGGTACGTGACGGTGATCGTCACTCCGGATATAATACATCCAGCCGGGCCGAACACAATAGACAAAGTTCGTTTGAGCTACGTCGTGATATAGCCCAATACAGAGGCGCCGCACACCCACTATGCTTCACAGATGAAGTAATGGATCATAAAATCCCTGAGGGTTTCAAACCCGTGAACATCGAATCATATGATGGCACAACAGATCCTGCGGTATGGATCGAGGATTATCTCCTTCATATCCACATGGCCCGCGGCGATGATCTACACGCCATCAAATACCTCCCACTCAAACTTAAGGGACTAGCCCGGCATTGGCTTAACAGCTTGCCGGCAGAATCAATCGGTTCTTGGGAGGACCTGGAAGCCGCATTCCTCGACAATTTCCAGCGAACCTATGTGCGACCACCGGACGCCGA
The DNA here is from genome assembly GCA_032464435.1 of Aegilops umbellulata. Taxonomy (NCBI): domain Eukaryota; kingdom Viridiplantae; phylum Streptophyta; class Magnoliopsida; order Poales; family Poaceae; genus Aegilops; species Aegilops umbellulata. The sequence goes on from CP136060.1 coordinate 229,765,283, forward strand.
TGACCTAAGCCACATAATTCAGCAGCCAGAGGAATCGGCCAGGCAATTCTGGACACGGTTCCTAACAAAGAAAAACCAAATAGTCGACTGTCCGGACTCAGAGGCCCTAGCAGCCTTCAAGCATAATATCCGCGACGAGTGGCTTGCGCGGCACCTTGGACACGAAAAGCCGAAATCTATGGCAGCCCTCATGACACTCATGACCCGCTTTTGCGCGGGAGAAGACAGCTGGCTAGCTCGTAGCAATAACTTGACCAAGAACCTTGGTAATTCGGACACCAAGGACAAAAGTGGCAGGTCGCGTCGGGACAAGCAAAAGCGCCGCATTAATAGCGACAGCAACGAGGATACAACAGTCAATGCCGGATTCAGAAGCTGCAAATCCGGTCAGCGGAAAAAGCCATTCAAAAGAAATATTCAGGGCCCGCCCAGTTTGGACCGAATACTCGACCGCTTGTGCCAGATACATGGCACCCTCGAAAAGCCAGCCAATCACACCAATAGGGATTGTTGGGTGTTCAAGCAGGCAGGCAAGTTAAACGCTGAAAATAGAGACAAGGGGCTGCGTAGCGACGACGAGGAGCCCAGGCCGCCGAACAACTGTGGACAAAAGGGTTTTCCCCCACAAGTGCGGACGGTGAACATGATATACGCAACCCACATCCCCAAGAGGGAGCGGAAGCGTGCGTTACGGGACGTATACGCGATGGAGCCAGTCGCCCCAAAGTTCAACCCATGGTCCTCCTGCCCGATCACTTTTGATCGAAGGGACCACCCCACTAGCATCCGTCATGGCGGGTTCGCCGCATTGGTTCTAGACCCAATTAATGACGGATTTCATCTCACAAGAGTCCTTATGGATGGCGACAGCAGCCTGAACCTGCTTTACCAGGATACAGTGCGGAAAATGGGCATAGATCCCTCGAGGATTAAGCCCACCAAAACGACCTTCAAAGGCGTCATACCAGGTGTAGAGGCCAACTGTACAGGCTCAGTTACACTTGAAGTGGTCTTCGGATCTCCGGATAATTTCCGAAGCGAGGAGTTAATCTTCGACGTAGTCCCGTTCCACAGTGGCTATCACACACTGCTCGGGCGAACCGCATTTGCAAAGTTCAATGCGATACCGCACTACACATACCTTAAGCTCAAGATGCCAGGCCCTTGAGGAGTAATCACGGTCAATGGAAACACCGAACGCTCCCTCCGAACGGAGGAGCACACGGCGGCCCTCGCAGCGGAAGTACAAAGCAGCCTCTTCAGGCAGTTATCCATTCCGACTGTTAAAAGGACGGACACTGTCAAGCGCGCCCGGAGTAACCTACAACAAGACCGCCTGGCACGTTCTGAGCAGGCGTAGCAATGCGGCCCCAACCCTAGCCCTCGCGATATAGCAAAACCAGTGCTTCGCGTACATAACTACGCTCTTGAAATACCATGGGCATAGGGGGAGGGGCACTATCACAGCACGCCCGAAACACGGCTTAAAGCGCACTAGGGGCTGCATATTTCTTTATTTTCTCTTACTTTCAGGACTCCATACATCGGACGACCTGTTCGGCAATTCAACTGCCGCACAAACGATGCAAGAACCAGGGAAGCAGACAAGCCATGCCGCATTATGGAACTCCCAGGTGGTCTCTATCACGAGCAGTATACCTGTTTTGCATACAATTCGGCGGCCTGCCCCTGGACCGAACATGTTAAATAGTCCAACCTTTTGCTTATCGCGCTATTTGTATCGTTCTGCTTTGATCGCAACATTTTAATAAACAATGCATAGCTTTTATCTATTTTTGCATTACTCTTTTTATGAATATATGTTCATTAATGACATGTTGCATCCGTACACTCTGGTACGGCCAATGCGCCAGGGGCTTAAGTACCCCTCAATATGGTGCGAAAAATCCGAACACTTTCACAAGTGCGGCACCCTGAACTTATAGCATTATATGCATCGACTCCGGATCATGTCTTGGGTCAATAGTTGGGTTTGCCCGGCTCCTATGTTTTGGTACCTTACGTTCCGCTATATCGGCTAAGGTAGCACTAGGAGAACTACTACGATTGTGCCCCAGTTGAGCTGGGCTGAGCACCTTAGTAGAGAAAGCTAAAACTGACTGTCATGATGAAGCGAGAGACCGTTCGCTGTTCGAGAGGTTTTTCGAGTCCCTAAAGATTTATGCCGCTTAGAGCGAGGAGTCGGATTTGTCCGACCAAGGCGTGGATAGCGCCACGAACTCGGTCTTCCGGATACTAGGGGCTTCGCCAAAATTTAAAATTATAGAGTTCTATGGCTAAGTGAGAGTGTTCAAGCATTATAGTCCGATTGCCTTGTTCGTTGTGCTGAGTGCCTCCCTCGAAGGACCCAAACATGGGAAAAAGAGCGCTCAGGTTTATCCCGAACACCCTAGCACTAGTGGCATGGGGGCAGAAGCCGTCGACTGGCCATCTCTCAATTTTTGATAAACGGTCGCACAGAAAGTAATATTTTAAATTCAAAAAGCATTGCTTAGCGCATATGAACAAGTTTTCAGCGCACAGGACAATACTAGTGAGTTTACTCAAAAATTACATCCTTGGTACATTCATCCGCCATAAGGCAGGCACCCTTCAGAATGTCTTTATAATAGTTCTCGTGTTTGCGATGCTCTTTCCCCAGCGGTGTCCCGTCCTTCACAAGCTTCTCACTATCCAGCTTGCCCCAGTGCACCTTAGCGCGGGCAAGGGACCTCCGGGCACCATCGATGCAGACGGAGCGCTTAATGACCTCGAGCCTTGGACAGGCCGCCACCAGCCGCTGCACCAGTCCAAAGTAGCTCCCACGCAGAGCCTCTCTAGGCCACAGCCGAACTATGAGGCCCTTCATGGCCTGTTCGGCCACCTTGTGGAGCTCGACCAGCTGCATCAGCTGGTCGCTCAGGGGCACAGGGTGTCCGGCCTCAGCATACTGAGACCAGAACACCTTCTCCGTCGATCTGCCTTCTTTGGCTCGGTAGAATGCGGCGGCATCAGATACGCTGCGGGGCAGATCTGCGTATGCTCTTGGAGAGCTCCGGATTCGGGTAAGTAACAAGTAGCTCACTTTTATATGTTTGCCTTGCATAAAAATGCCTTACCCTCCGCTATCTTTTTCACTGCATCCACCTCCTGAAGGGCCTTCTGGGCTTCGGCCTTGGCAGACTTGGCAGTTTCAATCACCGCCACGAGCTCAGACGCTCGCGTCTTCGAGTCAAGCTCCAAGCTCTCATGTTTTTTCATGAGAGCCTGGAGCTCTTGCCGCACCTCGCCAACCTGCGCCTCATATTTCTCCCGCTCGGTGCGCTCCATGGCCGCTTTCTTCTCAGCCTCGGATAGCGCCTGCTTGAGGGTCGCCACCTCAGTTGTGCCCCCTACAATAAGCCGCGTTAATCCTGTCATTTTTTGCAATTGCATCTTTTTTGTATTTTTCTATAAGGTATCTCTTACCTTCTTTCTCCTCGAGCTGCCGCTTGGCAAGGCCGAGCTCTTGCTCGGACCGCTCGAGGCCCTGCTTCAGGGCGCCCACCTTCGCAGTCAGTGCAGCGGTCGCTAGTAGCGAAGCCTGCATACGCATATTGACTCTTTTTTTTGTTAGACTCCTGCGAATTTATTAGATCCTCTATTCGGCTTTTCTTTCCGAACGCCAAACAGAGCATCAGGGCTACTGTCTATGCGGTAATATTTTGACATATTTTTTACTTACCTCAAAGCCTGTTAGAAGGCTGGCACAAGCTTCAGTCAGTCCGCTCTTGGCGGACTGAACCTTCTGGATCACCGTACTCATAATAGTACGGTGCTCCTCGTTGATGGAGGCGCCGTTAAGCACCTCCAGCAGATTGTCCGGCGCCTCCGGTTGGATGGAGGCCGCCGGCTCAGTAGGCTCGCTCCTCTTGGAAGGAGTTCGCCTACCGCAGTCCGAAACCATTGAAGATTTGTGTCCGGTGTCCGGCTCAAAGCCGGACTTGGAGCCCTGGGGGGTCTTGTCCCCTTTACTCCTGGAGTCCGGGAGGTCGCCTCGCGGTTCCTCCAGGACCACCTCCTCTTGGCCCAGAACTTGTTGCGACGCCACTTCGGCGTCATCCGCAGTGCGGGGGGAGGTAGCGGGCGAAACTGAATTCACGTCCGACGAATCCAGGGAGCCGCTCGATGACTCGTCGAGCCCGGCCTTGGGCGGACTGCATAATTATATTCGACATAAGGAAAAGTTGTGCAACAAAGGAATATTATGAGTTACTCTGGTATCCGCATACTTACGATTTCGCCGGCCGCTTGGCCCTGTGCGGCCACTCCTCTTCGCCCTCGTTGGCGTCAGTGGAGTAGTCCGGAGGAAGGGTCTTCCCCTTCTTGGACCCTTCGGCCTCCCCTGTTGGGGCGGCCTTTCTCTTCTTTCCTCCCCCCGCTGGAGGAGGAGAGGCTTCTTCTTCCTCCTCCTCGTCTTCACGGGAGGAGCGCGTCCTGGACTCATCGGATGATGAATCCGACACCTCCAGACGTCGGGCACTCTTTCGAGTCCCCGTGGCCTTCTTCTTGGCCTTCTTCTCCGGCACCGCATAGGGTGCCGGAGCCAGCAGCTTCGCTAAGCGAGCATTGGCTGGGTCCTCGGGCAAAGGAGCCGGACAGTCGATCTGTCTGGACTTCGCCTGCCAATCCTGTCAAAGGTAAGGGAGCTTAGATCCCACATTGAGTCAAACTATGAGAAACAAATGCCCTGTAAAAGGTAAAAATAGCTCACCACACTAGCTTGACGCTGCGTGCTGAATCCGCGATCCTCGGAAGAGGAGGCAGGAGCCTCGGTGCCCTTGAATAGCACCTTCCAGGCATCTTCGTACGTCGTGTTGAAGAGCCTGATCAGGGTTGGGTGCTGCGCCGGGTCGAACTCCCACAAATTGAAATCCCGCTGTTGACACGGGAGGATCCGGCGGACGAGCATAACCTGTACTACATTGACAAGCTTGAGCTGCTTGTTCACCAGGGATTGGATGCATGTTTGCAGCCCAGTCACCTCTCCTTTGTCGCCCCACGACAGGCCCGTCTCTTTCCAGGACGTGAGCTGCGTAGGGGGTCCGGACCAGAACTCGGGGGCTGCGACCCACTCAGGGTCGCGCGGCTCGGTGATGTAAAACCACCCCGATTGCCACCCCTTCAAGGTCTCCACAAAGGAGCCCTCGAGCCATAGGACGTTGGTTTTGCCGCCATGGCACCTCCGCACTCTGCCTGGTTGCCGCGCACCACCTTCGGCTTGACGTTGAAGGTCTTGAGCCAAAGGCCGAAATGGGGGCGGATGCGGAGGAAAGCCTCGCACACGATGATAAACGCCGAGATATTGAGGACAAAATTCGGGGCCAGATCATGGAAATCTAGGCCATAGTAGAACATGAGCCCCCGGACGAATGGGTGGAGAGGAAAACCCAGTCCGCGGAGGAAGTGGGGAAGGAATACTACCCTCTCATGGGGCCTTGGGGTGGGGAGGAGCTGCCCCTCTTCGGGAAGCCGGTGCGTGATGTCGTCAGACAAGTATCCGGCCTTCCTTAGCTTTTTTATGTGTCCCTCCTTGACGGAGGAGACCATCCACTTGCCTCCCGCTCCGGACATGGCTGGAGAAGGTCGAGGTGGGAAGTGCGGACTTGGGCGCTGGAGCTCGAGTGCGCGGAAGATGGATAGGCAAAGGAGGAAGAAGGCATAGGTACAAAGGTGGATCCTTATCCCCTTATATGGGTGGATGCGGTTAAGCGTCCCCACCAGCCTGGTAAAACTCGCTTATCTCCCAAGCGCCGTGATAAATAGCGCGGTTGGGTTACCACGTCTGTATTGATGAGAATCTCGTAAATAAGGGGGCACGATCTCTGCTTGACAAGACGTGCCAAGGAAACCGCCTCACAAAATGCGCAAAGGTGGGGGGAGTAAAAACGATTCGAATAAAGGCTTGGCCGTAGTGCGATGTCACGCTATGGAATACGTCAGCAGATTAGATTTGTGTAAATGTTATTCTCCCTATGGCAATTTGTGGAAACTTATTTTGCAGAGCCGAACACTATCCTTAGTGTTTAAAATCTTTTATGAAGTACTTGGAGGAGGAACCCGCCATGCAATGCCGAAGACAATCTGCGCGCCGGACTCGTCGTCATTGAAGCCTGGTTCAGGGGCTACTGAGGGAGTCCTGGATTAGGGGGTGTCCGGGTAGCCGGACTATATCTTCAGCCGGACTCCTGGACTATGAAGATACAAGATTGAAGACTTCGTCCCATGTCCGGAAGGGACTTTCCTTGGGGTGGAAGACTTCGTCCCATTGTAACCGACTTTGTGTAACCCTAACCCTCTCCGGTGTCTATATAAACCGGAGGGTTTTAGTCCGTAGGACAACATGCAACAATCATACCATAGGCTAGCTTCTAGGGTTTACGTGGTAGATCTACTCTTGTACTACCCATATCATCAATATTAATCAAGCAGGACGTAGGGTTTTACCTCCATAAAGAGGGCCCGAACCTGGGTAAAACATTCTGTCCCTTGTCTCCTGTTACCATCCGCCTATACGCACAATTCGGGACCCCCTATCCGAGATCCGCCGGTTTTGACACCGACAGTCTCCACGAAAGCCCCTCTGGGCCAGGTAACATTGGGGAGTTTGCTCACCATGGCGCTGCCGCAATCTGCGTGCTCTCCATCGACCACCTTCGGCTTCACCTTGAAAGCCTTTAGCCACAAACCAAAGTGTGGGGGATGCGGAGGAATGCCTCACACACGACGATGAATGCTGAGATGTGGAGGAAGGAGTTTGGGGCTAGATCGTGAAAATCTAGCCCGTAATAGAACATGAGACCCCGAACAAAGGGGTGGAGGGGAAACCCTAGCCCGTGGAGGAAGTGAGGGATGAACACAACCCTCTGGCCGGGCTTTGGAGTGGGGGTAACCTGCTCTTTGGCAGGAAGCATGTGTTTGATTTCGGTTGTCAAGTACCTCGCCTCCCGGAGTTCCTTGATGTCCTTCTTCGTCACGGAGGAGGCCACCCACTTGCCTTGAGAGCCGGATCCAAACATGGCTGGAGTGTTTGGTGGCGATGGGAAATATTGAAGCTTGGGCACTGGAGCTCGAGGACGGAAGGGCTGAGTGAGAAGAAGGCATGGGATAAAAAGATGGATCCTTATCCTCTTATAAAGGCAGTGAATATCAAGCGCCCCCTCACTGGCCTTAAAACTCGCCTATTCCCAAGGGGTCGTGCGAACGACCCGGTTGGATTACCCAAACCCGTATTGATGAGAATCCCGCAATAAGGGGACACGATCTCTGCTTTGACAAGACGTGTCAATGAAGACCGCGCCTCGAAACGTGAAGTGAGAGGCTAAAAAACGGTTCGAAATAATAATAAGGCCTGGCATAACGTCTCTACCGAAAAAGTTGTAAGTAGACATAAGTTATTTTGTTTAGGTATTTTGCCCTTGTGGTTCAGGGTTGTAACTATTATACAGAGCCGGATATAGTTCTCTTGTTCAAATGCTTTGGAGTATTCGGAGGAGGAACCCGCCTTGCAATGCCGAAGACGATCTATGCACCGGACTCATCGTCATTGGAGCCTGGTTCAGGGGCTACTGAGGGAGTCCTGGATTAGGGGGTCCCCGCGCGTCCGGGCTATGTGACATGGGCCGGACTGGTGGGCCGTGAAGATACAAGATAGAGGGCCTTCCCCCGTGTTCGGATGGGACTCTCCTTTGCGTGGATGGCAAGCTTGGCGTTCAGATATGAAGATTCCTTTCTCTGTAAACCGACTCTGTACAACCCTAGGCCCCTCCGGTGTCTATATAAACCGGAGGGTTTAGTCCGTAGAGGCAATCACAATCATACATGCTAAACATCTAGGGTTTAGCCAATACGATCTTGAGGTAGATCCACTCTTGTAACCGCTATACTCATCAAAGTCAATGAAGCAGGAAGTAGGGTATTACCTCCATTAAGAGGGCCCGAACCTGGGTAAACATCGTGTCCCCTGCCTCCTGTTACCTTCGATCCTTAGACGCACAGTTCGGGACCCCCTACCTGAGATCGGCCGGTTTTGACACCGATAGTGGCCGAGTGCCGCCGCTCGAGCTTGACCAAAGCTCTGTCGAGGCTCAGCGAGCACGGGAGGGCATGGGAACACAACAAGGAGGAGCGGACGAAGGTCACAGAGCAGCAGGAGCCAAGGGGGGAGCAGAGGAAGAAGAGACAAGCGCCATTAATGCCTTGTCGGCCACTGTTCGCCCGTGGGCGTGCGGCGGCGAGCATCGGTGGCGAAGCTGTTGGAGGAGGAGAGGGGTCCAGGGGAACGGCGACGACAAGATGAAGACGCTGGACACGGTCACGCGCGCGAAGGTGACGAGAGGAAAAGAGGCCGAAGCGCAAATGACGCCCTGGACGGGGCCACTGCGCACAGAGCGCATGAATGGGCATGCCAACTACGCGTTCACCACTAGACAGTGCACAGGGAGGTCACGAGAGGATTGCAAACTATGTCTGAGGTGAAGACCTTCCAAGATAGAGCATCTATGATGCTATGGCTTAATCTTAGGCACCGTGGCTAAGTTGGAACTAAGCTCTGAAGTTTGATGTATCAAACTTGGTAGAGCACTGCTGATCAACAGGAAAGGGATTGGGGCCAGTGGTGTTGTCTGGGATGATTAACTACGGAAGGGCTATGATCCTGGAGGTTTTGAGGATAAATGGACCAAGGCTTAATATAGTTGCTTTGCAGCTGACCAAAATGGTCCAGAAAATGGATCAAGATGATGCACTCAAATGGTGTGGCCACTTGAGCTAAAATTGGGTATATCATGATGATCTGGTCATAAGAATATGTTGTAAAACTTTCATACCAAATGGACTAGCCAAAGTGGTACTTGTTTCACAAACATCGTCACTGACCAGAAATTTGGAATCATTTTGGAGAAATATTGGCTTGATGAACTGGTCCCAAATTTGGTGGAGAGATGTTATTTGGGTAGGAGCACAGTCTAGTAATTTCTCAGAATTAATATAAAATATACTTGCTTCACAACCTGAAAATATTACCAGAATCAAAGATTTGGTCCTGTGCTCACATAGTTAATTGGATGGATCTGAAATTTGGAGGAGTGTGATAATATGATCACATGAAGATTCATGCAAAATTTCAACTCATTTGGCTACTCCTAGCTAGTACTTCCTTCACAATGCCTTCTGTCTGATAGAAACTTTGAAAAACTACTGAGGAAGATTGGCTAGGCAAATAAAGTTGAATTTTGGGATGAGGCAATGATTTGGATGAAATAGCATGCCCAAAAAGTTTGGGAGCCAACAAGGAAAGATAGGTGGCACTTACTTCACAAAAAGCCACATTGGACAGAAATGAAGAATAATTGTTGGGGAATTGTTCTTGGATTAGGGCAGGAAAGTTTGGGCATATTTGAGCAATATATGAACCAAAGAAATTATGAGAATTAATTGGGATTTTTGGGAGTAAAAAGAAATATAAAAGGGCCAAAAACCAGGCTGTTACAAACCTCACCCCCTTAAAGAAATCTCGTCCTCGAGATTTGGTTGCTCAGGGAACGAGTATGACTTGAGGACACCGTTTCCAACTCGGGTATCCATTTCCTTTATTTATTGTTCTGCAGAGAATTTCGGATGATCAACTTACCTTGGTCTAGGGTGGTTTGCTTCACCATTCCCAAATTCTGTCAGATTTTTGCTCATATATCAATTCCTCTTGCTGACATTGATTCGCTAATATCTACGGTGATATCCAATGGATCTGATCATAAATTTTTCTTTGGTCATGAAAACCTTATTATTTCTGCCATGGGGTTGCTCAAACAAATGCATGTCTTCTGGGTTCCATAAATGTTGAGAATCATGGCCATTTTCTGACGGGATCTGACTGCTCACATGTGGTACTGATTTGTCTTGATTTGCTTCTTGGGCTCGAGCATGAGAGATGTACCAAAGATTCGACTGCCTTCTGTCGTGAGAAATATAGCGGGGTATGGATTTATACCTCTAGCATACCTCAAATATTAACATCTTGAGACTATCCTGATAAGTATGCTGGCGGGAAAATACTTTTCATGATAGGCTGTCCATGCACTTGGTTCCACCAGTGATTATACCTGGTCTGAGCTGATGGTTCGGCTTTTGATTTACCCATTTTGTCGGTATACCTATCTGCGGTAATATGTTGTGTGATGCTTTAACACTGCCATTCAAGACAAAGTGTTGAGGTTGCAATGGAATCTTGGATCTGACATAACAGACTTGGATATTCCACACTAACCATTTTAAGCGGGTCAGCGGGATATGAAGTCCTTGTAGAATAGTGTAATCCTCTGAGGGTATGCCTTTGTGGATCCATATGTAATTATGGCTTTCAATTGACTTGGGTATCCAGACCCTGATGGTCGCACAAAAATCATCATCATACCTTTGTTGTCAGTTTCATCCTTTGACGGTCATGATTTTCTTTGTCAGGATGTCTTACTAAAATAGGTTGGCCACATATATCCTTGATTCTTCGCATGATCATGGATGTGGTTGGTGCAATATTTTTGGCATCATTCCTTGTGCTTATTTCCTGACCTGGGTCCGCATATATATCACATATACACGGGGCTTGTAGCTGTATAGAGCTCGTTGTTTAGGCCAACCATACAAGAGGGTGACAATGTTCCATGAGATTTCCTTGTCAGATGCGGGAATAATGACTCTGGTAACCACTGTCAAGACTGTTGATTCTGTGATGTCTTATCCAGATCTTGTCGATCCTTGTATTACATAAGATGTGTATCTCTGCTTATCTTCATTTGCATGGTTCATGAGGTTGTTGGATCCGTACCTTTCTTAGGTATATCTGCTCGATCACTGTCGCGTATCGTATGGGGAACTAATATGACTAGGGATGCCTGCTCACCATATATATAAGAAGAATATGCCACCAAACACTCGATCCTTGTGGTAGGCATATGTTTTGACTGAATTGTACCTCTGACAAATTTATTGCAAATCTGATCCTTGAACTGCACTATCATATACTGCAAACTCACCGCATAATCTCTGAGGATGATGCAAAAGTGTGGTATTATCGCGGACTGAGGGGCTTATGAGAGAATCCATCCAAGTAGCTTGTAGAGGAAGACTCGTTAGCTTCTGCTCGAAGCTTTTATCTGGGTAGCGTGCATAAGAAATCTTGATAGCTTACACATGAAGCTTGGACTGGGTATTGTGCTGGAGAAGCCTGGGTTCCGTACTTGAGAGGCTTCTCCGCCGGTTGCTTGTTGTGAAATATTCATTCCCGTCTGTGAGAAGCTTTTACTGAGGTATCTTGCTGTGGAGGACTGAGTATCTCAGACCGGAATCTGTCCATAAATTATACTAAGGAAAATTGAGGAGCCTTTCATCATAAGCTCCTTCTGATAGCGTGTGGAGGAAGGCTGGGTTTCTTATATCCAAAGCTTCATACTGTGATATGCAGACTGAAAACCATATTCACCCCATAATATTCTGCGGCTGATTGTTTGCATGAGAAAATTTGTTTGACTGTCTTCCTTGATCATAGCACATTTTGGCTTTCTCTGGGAGTATAAGATATTTCAAGCATCATTCATTGTTGAGCCAAAACTTTGTATCTGATCCATACCTTTGACTGAAAATATTCCGTTGGTCTTGCAACTGACTTGTCTTTCTGGTGGCTGGATCATACTGCTGTGAGGATTTTGTACTGATGGGGACTCAATTTATCCTACTGTTGTGAGGAGTGCACACTAATGCAAAATTGATTATCAACATCAAGATCAGATATTCCCCATTTCACTGCAGTCGGCTGAGAATTCCATTATGTTTAGCTGAGTTTCCAAATATTTAAACTCCTTGCTGATTCTTTGAGTCCGGTGCCGGTTGATGAGAAACTTCCATAAGGGGAAATAAGGTAACATCGAGGGCTCAAAAAGAAAGAAGCAAAAGAAACAACTCAACTAAACAAAAGCACACAACAATCAATCCACACACAAACAATGTCACATATTACTGCTAGTCACACAATATGCATGCCTACTTAAGGACACAAATCTCGCAGGATCTCCGGTACTACGATCCAACATGCTATGACGGTGTGCACGAGGACGAATAAATGTGTGGAAGAATTGGTGTAAACATCGTTACATCCAGTGCTGGACTAGCAAGGTAGCATCCTTGACTAGCTTGGAAGTGAGGACGTACTTGGTAACCATGTAGCGGGACACGAATGTCGCGACCACATTATTATCAAGCGTACGGAAAAGACCCGTACTCGTCCAAGAAATAGGATAGTGAGAAAAACTGAGTCGGCTGGGATTGCCCTTTCTTGATGACTAAGACCATTAAGGGCTGTCAACCCGGCAAGATATAAGGACGATCTGGGATAGAATCATGTCTCTCACCGAAATGATAGGCAGGGCTAAAAGAAAGACATCTGTGCGATACCTAAGCACCATTTCTGCAAACAGTGTAGGGATCACTTGGCATCATTCCGCTGGGACGGAAATGGGGCCAAACACCGAAGAACGAGCAAGAAAAGAAACTAGAAGAAATGCAGTGGTAGAGCTGTAGTGGATCTGAACCGATGCCATCTACACTCACCAGATTAAACCGTTAGTAGCAAAATAATAAGGCTATATGCATGCTATGCAACAAATAAATGTAGCAACCAAATGCAATAAACAAGCCAGACTCTATACTACCGATTACTAACGCTCGAGCTGACTATGGCGTCGTACAACCAGACCTACTCTAATACCAAGCCTTGTGGCACCCCCGGCTCAGAGAAACCGGAACGCCCCATATTCCAGCCCAGAGATCGAGATGAAGTCTTCTGGAATACGACACTGCTTGACATAGAACAAATCAGCTCTTATTACAAAGGATAATAAATACACGAGTCTGGTGTTACAAAGAATCACATCAGCATGGCGACACTACACCTGTGATACTACACTTGCTCTATGCTAGCAGCGGAACAACTCGTGGCAGCGGAACAATGACGAAGGTGGTGAACTCCACTCCGCAGTGACTCTGGCTGGGACACAATCTAGCTCACACGCACGGAAACCTCAACAAGCAATCAAGCAATCACAGCATCACCTGCAATCTGGCATAACACGCCAGGTCAATACATTGAATGTACTTGCAAGCTCACAACAACCAAAAGCATCAAGGCAAGACAACAACATAGCATTAACAGATTAATTAATTAACAACTACTATGATGAAGCAACTACTAATCATGATATGAATCTACTACAATACTGATAAACCAACATCTTAATCTAGATGAACCATCTCACACTTGGCTAACCGGCCAAGCAATATACCGTCTCGATCACCTCATGATCCATCTGATCACCTCATGATCAAAACATCCACATGATCACCTCGTGACCACATCATACACTGAGTGATCATCCTCAATATCATCTCAATATCATCATGAACATCTTGCTAAACTGTTACTGCTCACAATATATCATCATATAAATCACCTACAAGTCATTCCTTCATGTGAGTGTTGATCGAACGGTGTGACCTAGTACGAACTTGTGCCCATGACCGAGGACGCAGCTATCAATAGATTAAAAACACACACTCTGCAGAGGTAGCATACTTTACCCACACCACAAAACCCATGGCCTCGCACTCCCATTCGGGTGGAGCAACGGCGTTCCGACAAAACCGATCTACTGTCATGACACTCTCCTGCCCACTCCGACCAACACCCCTTTAGGGTTCAGTCCTGGGTGGCCCCGTGCCTACCAAAGGCATCAACGTGCACTATCGTGGCAAAACACACACGGTCCCAAATGGGGACAAGAGATCTCAATACCAACTAGGGGCACACAAGGTTATGTCTACTTACTGGGCCAGGGTAACGCACGCCCATAACTTCCCTCGTTGGAGGCATCGGCGAGAGGCATGACAATAGACTGCATTAGGGCCTTCCCATAAAAGGAAAATGTGGTTGCACTGGAAAAAGATTGGTTCGGTGGCACCTGACTAACTTAATGACGGAATTTATCCCCAACATATAACAGTGATAACCGATACTCCGCTATCACCGACCAACCGGTAATCCAAGTCATAGCAATATCAACAAATAATTCAAAGCATACTATCGACATATCAAAATACTCCGAGGATAGCATAACACTTCTATCATGATGAATCCAAGAACGATAATAGTACTACTCAAATATCAAGAGTTAACTATCCAGCTATGATCCACATGCAAGCATCATCTCCAAAATCATACCCCCAAAAGATAATATCAACTAGCATCATGATGGAAATAATTCTAGCCACTAATAATCCAAAGGCAGCATGTCATCCACATAATCTTCAGAATATTAAACCTAGAATTCCAAACAATATCATGGCAATAGCAAGATCAAACAATACTCCGAGAAATGCCATGAACAAATCACTAGAGCTAAAGCAATATTTTTAACAAGTTCAAATAATTTAAACCATCTCACTGCATTGCAATCATGCAAATGGAGGGTGTGGCTTGCCTGGGGTAGATGAAATCGGCGGGAAAAAGTGCGAGAAGCTCGCGGAAAGAATCACCGAAAAATGTTCTCTCTTGGAGGGGGCTGATTTACCGCAAGGGAAAAATGGTCATTTTCAGAATGTTAACACATGGTAAAAATGATACCAACAGAACGGGCTCGACGAGACAAAGAATTGGGCTTTGGAATCACCTCAATCGGAGTTACGAGTGAAAAGTTGTGGCCGTTCACTTTGTAGGCACAAAAGGGGCTAAACAATGAACGTTCACAATATAATCACTTCGGTCGGCGGGGCTGAAAAATGGAAAGCGTCTTTTCAGAAATACGCCTTCAGATAAGTGAAAACGCACTTTTCTGTAAAGAAGCAAAAGAATACGCTTTCGGGAAAGAGAAGACGTAATCCATAGGATTACGCCTCCACTTATCCACGTCAGCGTACCTGGGGTTCGGCATGGAGTGGCTGACGAGTGGGGTCGTGGGGCCCACTAACCAGCTGGCGATGGCGGCACCATCTCCTTCCTCTCACCTGCGCCTGGCCGGAGCAGAGCCGGCCCCGACGAGGCCCGCCGGCGCTACCGGCCACCGCAGGCGACGCCCGTCCTACCCACATATGCAGGGGAACAAGGCGGAGGCGGCCCCGGGGGTTGTATACGCTGGGGAGCTCGGGAACGACAGCTGCGTTCGCCGGGGCGGACAGCCGGCGTCGGTGAAGATGGAACCGAGGCCATGGTGGATCCGCCGACGAACTGAGCTAAGGGAGAGATGCGCCGGGGAGTGGGTGGAGCTCTGGTGGTGGAGAGAGAGGGAGGGGAGGCTTGGCTCGCTCGAATTCGAGCAGAGGCCGTCGACGGTCGAGGCGGCCATTGGAAGGCTCGAGGCATCCACGAGCTAGCTGGAGTGGTCGGAAGCACTACTGGGAATGAGGGGTAGTGGATGGAGTGCTCGGAGCCCGCGGGAGGGGCTATTCATAGCCGGACGAGGGAGGCCGTGGCCGAGTGCCGCCGCTCGAGCTCGGCCAAAGCTCTGTCCAGGCTCAGCGAGCACGGGCATGGCATGGGAACATGAGGAGGAGGAGCGGACGAAGGTCACAGAGCATCAGGAGCCAAGGGGGAGCAGAGGAAGAAGAGACGAGCGCCATTAATGCCTTGTCGGCACTGTTCACCCGTGGGCGCGCGGCGGCGAACGTCGGTGAGGAAGCTGCCGAAGGGGGAGAGGGGTCCAGGGGAACGGCGACGACGAGATGACGATGCTGGACACGGTCACGCGTGCGAAGGCGACTAGAGGAAGAGAGGCCGAAGCGCAAACAACGCCCTAGACGCGGCCACCGTGCACAGAGCGCGTGAATGGGCATGCCAGCTACGCGGTCACCACGATAAAGTGCACAGGGAGGTCACGAGAGGATTGCAAACTATGTCTGAGGTGAAGTCCTTCCATGTTAGAGCATTTATGACGCTATGTATTAAACTTAGGCACTGTGGTTAAGTTGCAACTAAGCTTTGAAGTTTTCTGTATCAAACTTGGCAGAGCACTTCTGATCAACAGGAAAGGGATTGGAGCCATTGATGTTGTCTGAGATGATTAACTACGGAAGGACTACGATCCTGGAGGTTTTGAGGATAAATGGACCAAGGCTTAATATAGTTGCTTTGCAGCTGACCAAAATGGTCCAGAAAATGGATCAAGATGATGCACTCAAATGGTGTGGTCACTTGAGCTGAAATTGGTTATATCATGATGATCTAGTCATAAGAATATTCTACAAAACTTTCATACCAAATGGACAAGCCAAAGTGGTACTTGTTTCACAAACATCCTCACCGACTAAAAACATGGAATAATTTTGGAGAAATACTGGCTTGATTAAATTGTCCGAAATTCGGTGGAGAGATGTTATTTGGGTAGGAGCACAATTTGGTAATTTCTCAGAATTAATGAAGCAATATAAAATATACTTTCTTCACAACTTGAAAATATTAACAGAATCAAAGATTTTGTCATGTGCTCACATAGATGATTGGATGGATCTGAAATTTGGAGGAGTGTGTTAATATGAGCACATGAAGAGTCATGCAAAATTTCAACTCATTTGGCTACTCCTAGCTAGTACTTCCTTCACAATGCCTTCTATCTGATAGAAACTTTGAAAAATTGCCGAGGAAGATTGGCTAGGCAAATAAAGTTGAATTTTGGCATGAGGCAACGATTTGGATGAAATAGCATGCCCAAGAAGTTTGGAAGCCAACAAAGAAAGATAGGTGGCACTTCATAGAAAGCCACACTGGACAGAAATGAAGAATAATTGTTGGGGAATTGTTCTTGGGCTAGGACAGGAAAGTTTGGGCATATTTGAACAACATATGACCCAAATAAATTATGAGAATTAATTGGGATTTTTGGGAGTGACAGAAATATAGGTTGCTTCACAACCTAGGGCAGGCAGGGTTATTACTTTAATAGAAAAAGGAATATTCCCGGGAAAAGAATTTTAGGGTTGGGCTAGAATGGAATGACATGGTCTAGGGTTAGATTTGAGGATTATGAGTCACTTGGGAGAAGAAGAAATGATGCTCTCCCAGGTTGCAAGGCCATAGAACCACTCCAAAAAGAAAAACAGAGCAAAAACCAAATAAATCAAAAGAAAAAGAAAAGGGCCAAAAACCAGGCTGTTACAGTGCGACACCGCTTATCTCAAAAAGGGAAACTTTTACGGGATCAAATTCATCGTTTGCAATGCTATGCTTGGAATTTGTGTGAAATATACGATGTTACTTGTTGTTCTGAAGACCCTAAGAAACACCTTCCCTACCAATGTGATTTCAGTAATAATGGAATCGTATCTTCGTATGCTAAGGGTGTTTATAATTACTATGATGTTCAACAAATTGAAGAATTTGTTGCTTTTAAGGGTGCTTATGAAATTGCTTCTTTGATTGAAACGTATGATGCTACTCTTTACAAATCTGAAATTTTTGCCATACTTAAATATTGTTATGATAATTATGCTTCTAATGCCTATGTTAAACCATATATTGAGGACTCCTCCGCTGTCCAAGAAGAGGCTAACATTTTGTAGGAGACTATGGAAGAAGAAATTGATGAAACTATGAGCTCATTGGATGAAAGAGATGATGAGGAGAGCGAAGAACAAAATGAGGAAGAGCGGATTAGCTACCCATGCCCACCTTCCAATCAGAGTAACCCTCCAACTCATACATTGTTTAATGTCCCTTCGTTCTTACAGAAGGATGAATGCCATGATAATTGCTATGATCCCGTTGATTCATTTGAAATATCCCTTTTTGATGAACTTGATAATTGCTATGCTTGTGGCCAAGATGCCATTATAAATTATGCTTATGGAGATGAACTTTCTATAGTTCCTTATGTTAAGAATGAAATTGTGGCTATTGCACCCACACAAGATAGTCCTATTATATTTTTGAATTCTCCAAACTACACTATACCGGAGAAGTTTATTCTTATTAAGGATTATATTGATGGGTTGCCTTTTACCGTTGCACATGATAATTTTGATGAATGTAATATCCATGTGCTTGCTGCTCCTACTTGTAATTATTATGAGAGAGGAACTACATCTCCACCTCTCTATGTTTCCAACATGATAAAATTGCAAGAAACTACTTATGCTATGTATTGGCCTTTACTTGATGTGCATGAATTGTTCTTGTATGAAATGTCGATGCATAGAAAGAGAGACTTCGTCATTACATGATATATGTTACTTTTTGCTCACTACTAAATTACAAATCATTGTTAATTAAATTTGGCTTTGATATAGCTTGGGATTCGGGTGGATCCATTACTTGAGCACTATATGCCTAGCTTAATGGCTTTAAAGAAAGCGCTGCCAGGGAGGCAACCCGGAAGTTTTAGAGAGTCATTTATTTATGTTGAGTGTTTTTATAAAGTTAAAAAAATAGAGGGGAACTTATAACTTCACAAAAAGAGAAGTATTGAAAGGCGATGCATTGGTGAAGTGAGGGTCGACCTTGAACACTTGTGTTCATGCTCATGGAAACAATGTAGAATTTTTCATGAAGCTTCTCACAAAAATAATTATCCCCTTGTACAAATCCATTGTATTATAAAAAAAGCCAAGATTTGCCTTTAGGATGATTAGATTGTTTATTTGGTTTGTGCGGTGCGAAAACAGAAACTTTGGCTGTAGTGCCTAATTTTACATTTTTTACTGGAAAGTCAAATGCTTCTGAAACTTTTTGCACAAAACATCTATACAAAATTTTTATTGTTTCCTAATTTTTAAGAATTTTTAGATATACAGAAGTATGGTGAATGTTCAGATTACTACAGACTGTCCTTTTTAAGACAGATTTTGTTTTTGATGCATTGTTTTGCTCGTTTTGATGAAACTATCGATTTTATCGGTGGAATAAGCCATGGAGAAGTTATAATATAGTAGCCACAATGCAAAAATAAAATATGAATGAGTTTGCAACAGGACTTGAAGTGGTGATTTGTTTTATTACACTAACGGATCTCATGACAGTTTTGTTAAGTTTTTTGTGATTGAAGTTTTCAAGTTTTGGGTAAGATCACGATGGATGAAGGAATAAGGAGTGGCAAGAGCCCAAGCTTGGGGATGCCCGAGGCACCCCAAGGTAATATTCAAGGACTCCCATGCAACTAAGCTTGGGGACGCCCCAGAAGGCATCCCCTCTTTCTTCTAATGATCATCGGTAATTTTACTTGGAGCTATATTTTTATTCATCACATGATATGCGTAAATCTTGGAGCGTCATGTGCTTTTTTTAATAATGCACCATGCTGGCATGAGATAGTCCTTGGTTGATTTGTAGAATGCTCTTTGCACTTCACTTATATATTTTGAGTATGGCTTTATAGGATGCTTCATGAGCTTCACTTATATCATTTGAAGTTTGGATTGCCTGTTTCCCCTACACATAGAAAACCGCCATTTGTAGAATGGTCTTTTGCTTCACTTATATTTGTTAAGCATGGGCATATCTTTTGTAGAAAGAATTAAACTCTCTTGCTTCACCTATATCTATTTAGAGAGTTGACAAGAATTGGTCATTCACATGGTTAGTCATAAAATCCTACATAAAACTTGTAGATCACTGAATATGATATGTTTGATTCCTTGCAATAGTTTTGTGACATAAAGATGGTGATATTAGAGTCATGCTAGTGAGTAATTGTGGATTGTAGAAATACTTGTGTTGAATTTTATGATTCCCGTAGCATGCACGTATGGTGAACCGTTATGTAACAAAGTCAGAGCATGATTTATTTATTGATTGTCTTCCTTATGAGTGGCGGTCGGGGACGAGCGATGGTCTTTTCCTACCAATCTATCCCCCTAGGAGCACGCGTATAATGCTTTGTTTTGATAGCTGCTAGACTTTTGCAATAAGTATGTGAGTTCTCTGTGACTAATGTTGAGTCCATGGATTATACACGCTCTCACCCTTCCATCATTGCTAGCCTCTTCGGTACCGTGCATTGCCCTTTCTCACCTCGAGAGTTGGTGCAAACTTCGCCGGTGCATACCAACCCCGTGATACGATACGCTCTATCACACATAAGCCTCCTTATATCTTCCTAAAAATAGCCACCATACCTACCTATAATGTCATTTCCATAGCCATTCCGAGATATATTGCCATGCAACTTCCATCATCATCATATACATGACTTGAGAATTCATTGTCATATTTCTTTGCATGATTGTAAGATAGCTAGCATGATTTTTTCATGGCTTGTCCTTTTTTGTGTGTCATTGCTACGCTAGATCATTGCACATCCCGGTACACCGCCGGAGGCATTCATATAGAGTCATATCTTTGTTCTAGTATCGAGTTGTAAGTAAATAAAAGTGTGATGATCATCATTATTAGAGCATTTTTCCAGTGATGATGGAGACTATGATTCCCCCACAAGTCGGGATGAGACTCCGGACGAAAAAAATAAAAAAATAGGCCAAAAAAAGAGAGGGACCAAAAAAACAAAAAAAAATAAGAGAAAAAGAGAGAAGGGGCAATGCTACTATCCTTTTACCACACTTGTGCTTTAGAGTAGCACCATGTTCTTCATATAGATAGTCTATTGATTTATTACTTTCCTATACTAGTGGGAATTTTCGTTATAGAACTTGGCTTGTATATTTCGATGATGGGCTTCCTCAAATGCCCGTGGTCTTCATGAGCAAGCAAGTTGGATGCACACCCACTTATTTTTCAGTTTGAGCTTTCATACACTTATAGCTCTAGTGAATCCATTGCATAGCAATCCCTACTCCTCGCATCGACATCGATTGATGGGCATCTCCATAGCCCATTAATTTGCCTAGTTGACGTGAGACTTTCTCCCTTTTTGTCTTCTCCACACAACCTCCACCATCATATTCTATTCCACCTATAGTGCTATATCCATGGCTCACGCTCATGTATTGAGTGAAAGTTGAAAAGGCTTGAGAACATTAAAATTATGAAAAAATTTCTTGGCTTGTCATCGGGTTTTTGCATGATGAAATACTTTGTGTGATGAAGATGGAGCATAGCCAGACTATATGATTTTGTAGGGATAATTTTCTTTGGCCATGTTATTTTGAGAAGACATGATTGCTTTATTAGTATGCTTGAAGTATTATTGTCTTAATGTCAGATGATAGACTATTGCTTTGAATCACTCGTGTCTTAATATTCATGCCATTATTAGATTATATGATCAAGATTATGCTAGGTAGCATTCCACATCAAAAATTATCTTTTTTTATCATTTACTACTCGAGGATGAGTAGGAATTAAGCTTGGGGATGCTCATACGTCTCCGTCGTATCTATAATTTTTTATTGTTCCATGCCAATATTCTACAACTTTCATATACTTTTAGCAACTTTTATACTATCTTTTGGGACTAACATATTGATCCAGTGACCAGTGTCGGTTCCTGTTTGTTGCATGTTTTTTGTTCGCAAAAAATCCATATCACACGGACTCCAAATGGGATAAAAACTTACGGAGATTATTTTTGGAATATATGTGACTTTTTGGAAAAAGAATCAACACGAGACGATGCCCGAGGGGCCCACAAGGATGGAGGGCGCGCCCAGGGGGGTAGGGCATGCCCTGGCCCTTGTGGCCACTCTGTAAGGCGGTTGGTGCCCTTCTTCTGGCACAAGAAAGCTAATATCCGGATAAAAATCATGTTAAAATTTCAGCCCAATCGAAGTTACGGATCTCCGGGAATTTAAGAAACGGTGAAAGTCCAGAATCTGGTAGCGCAGAAACAGAAGGAAACAGAGAGAGAGAGAGATCCAATCTCGGAGGGGCTCCTGCCCCTCTGCCGCCATGGAAGCCAAGTACCAGAGGGGAAACCCTTCTCCCATCTAGGGGAAAGGTCAAGGAAGAAGAAGGAGAAGGGGGGCTCTCTCCCCCTCTCTCCCGATGGCGCCAGAAAACCACCGGGGCCATCATCATGACCGCGATCTACACCAACAACTTCACCACGGTCATCACCAACTCTCTCCCCCTCTATGGAGCGGTGTAACACCCCTTCTCCCCGCTGTAATCTCTACTTGAACATGGTGCTCAACGCTATATATTATTTCCCAATGATGTATGGCTATCCTACGATGTTTGAGTAGATCCGTTTTGTCGTATGGGTTGATAGATGATCATGGTTGGTTTGAGTTGCATGTTTTATTATTGGTGTTGTCTTATGGTGCTCTCCGTGTCACGCGAGCGTGAGGGATCCCTGCTGTAGGTTTTGCAATATGTTCATGGTTTGCTTATTGTCTACGTTGTGTGAGTGATAGAAACACAAGCACGGATAAGTGGGTCGTGGCGTATGGGAATAAAGAGGACTTGATACTTTAATGTTATGGTTGGGTTTTACCTTAATGATGTTTAGTAGTTGCGGATGCTTGCTAGAGTTCCAATCATAAGTTCATATGCCTCTCCCTCATATAAAATTGCAATAATGATTACCGGTCTAGTTATCGATTGCCTAGGGACAAATAACTTTCTTGTCACAAAAAGCTCTCTACTAAAACTAACTTAGTTGTGTCTTTATCTAAACAACCCCTAGATTTTATTTACATGCTCTTTATTATCTTGCAAACCTATCCTACAACACCTACAAAGTACTTCTAGCTTCATACTTGTTCTAGGTAAAGAGAACATAAAGCGTTCGTAGAGTTGTATCGGTGGTCAATAGAACTTGAGAGAATATTTGTTCTACCTTTAGCTCCTCGTTCGGTTCGACACTCTTACTTATCGAAAGAAGATACAAATGATCCCCTATACTTGTGTGTCGGTGTCAAAACCGGCGGATCTCGGGTAGGGGGTCCCGAACTGTGCGTCATGGCCGGATGGTAATAGGAGACAAGGGACGCGATGTTTTTACTCAGGTTCGGGCCCTCTCGATGGAGGTAAAACCCTACTCCTGCTTGATTAATATTGATGATATGGGTAGTACAAGAGTAGATCTACCGCGAGATCAAGGAGGCTAAACCCTAGAAGCTAGCCTATGGTATGATTGTTGTATATGGAGTTGTTGTCCTACGGACTAGAACCCTCCGGTTTATATAGACACCGGATAGGGTTAGGGTTACACAGAGTCGGTTACAATGGCAGGAGATCTTGAATATCCGCATCGCCAAGCTTGCCTTCCACGCCAAGGAAAGTCCTATCCGGACACGGGACGAATTCTTCAATCTTGTATCTTCATAGTCCAGGAGTCCGGCTGAAGGTATAGTCCGGCTACCCGAACACCCCCTAATCCATGACTCCCTTAGTAGCCCCTGAACCAGGCTTCAATGACGACGAGTCCGGCGCGTAGATTGTCTTCGGCATTGCAAGGCGGGTTCCTCCTCCAAGTCCTTCATAGAAGATTGTAAACACCAAGAGTAGTGTCCGGCTCTGCAAAATAAGTTTCCACATATTGCCATAGAGAGAATAATATTAACACAAATCAAATCTGCTGACGTATTCTGCAGTGCGCCATCACACTACGGCCAAGTTCTTTACTCGAATCGTTTTTACTTTTCCACCTCAGCACGTTTTGCGAGGCAGTTTCCTTGGCACATCTTGTCAAAGCAGAGATCGTGTCCCCTTTTGACGGGATTCTCATCAATACGGACGTGGGTAACCCAACCGCGCCATTTATCACGGCGCTTGGGAGGCAATTGAGTTTTACTAGTCTGGTGGGGACGCATAGCCGCATCCGCCCATATAAGGGGATAAGGATCCACCTTTTTACATACGCCTTCTTACTCCCTTGCCTATCCATCTTCTGCGCACTCGAGCTCTAGCGCCCAAGCCCGCCCTTCCCACCTCAACCTTCTCCAGCAATGTCCGGAGTGGGAGGCAAGTGGATGGTCTCCTCCATCATGGAGGGCCAAGTCAAAAAGCTAAGGAAGGCCGGATACTTGTCCAAGGACATCGCGCACCGGCTTCCCGAGAAGGGGCAGCTTCTCCCCACCCCAGGGCCCCATGAGAGGGTAGTATTTCTTCCCCACTTCCTCCGCGGACTAGGTTTTCCACTCCACCCATTTGTCCGGGGGCTCATGTTCTACTACGGCCTGGATTTCCACGATCTGGCCCCAAACTTCATCCTCAACATCTCTACGTTTACCGTCGTGTGTGAGGCCTTCCTCCGCGTCCGCCCCCATTTCGTCCTCTGGCTCAAGACCTTCAATGTCAAGCCGAAGGTGGTGTGCGGCAGCCAGGCGGAGTGCGGAGGTGCCATGGCGGGCAAGATGGCCAACGTCCTATGACTCGAGGGCTCCTTGGTGGATACCCTGACGGGGTGGCAATCCGGGTGGTTTTACATCACCGAGCCATGCGATCTGAAATGGATCGCAGCCCCCGAGTTCTGATCCGGACCCCCACGCGGCTCATGTCCTGGAAAGAGACGGGCCTGTCATGGGGTGACGAAAAAGAGGTGACCGGACTGCAGTCATGCGTCCAGTCCCTGGTGAACAAGCCAATCAGGCTTGCTAATGTAGTCCAGGTTATGCTCGTCCACCGGATCCTCCCGTGCCAACAACGGGATTTTAATCTGTGGGAGTTCGATCCGGCGCAGCACCAAACTCTTAACAGGCTCTTAGACACGACGTACGAAGATGCCTGGAAGGTGCTATTCAAGGGCGCCGAGGCTCCCGCATCCGCTTCCGAGGACCGCGGATACACCTCGCAGCATCACGCTAGTGAGGTAAACTACTTTCACCTTTTACAGGATGTTAAGTTTTCTCATAGTTTGAGTCCATGCGGGATCTAAACTCCCTTACCTTTAACAGGCTTGGCAGGCAACGTCCGGACCGATCAACTGTCCGGCTCCCTTGCCCGAAGACCCAGCCCCTGCTCTCCTAGTGAAGCTGCTGGTTCCGGCACCTTATGTGGTGCCAGAGAAGAAGGCCAAGAAGAAGAAGGCCACTGGGACTCGAAAGAGTGCCCGTAATGTGATGGTGTCGGACTCGTCGTCCAACAAGTCCGAGACGCTCTCCTCCCGTGAAAACGAGGAGGAGGAAGAAGAACCCTCTCCCCCTCCAGCGGGGGGAGGAAAGAAAAGGAAGGCCGCCCCAACGGGGGAGGCCGAAGGGTCCAAGAAGAGGAAGACCCCTCCGCCGGACTACTCCCCCGACGCCGAAGAGGACGAAGAGGAGTGGCCAGACAGGGCCAAGCGTCCGGCCAAATCGTAAATTTGGATATCAGAGTAACTCATGATGTTCCTTTGTTGCACAGCTTTCCCTAACGTCGAACGTAATTATGCAGCCCGCCCCGGGCCGAACTCGACGCGTCGTCGAGCGGCTCCCTGGATTCATCGGACGTGAACTCAGTTCCGCCCGCTGTCTCCCCCCGCACTGCGGACGACGCCGAAGTGGCGTCTCGACAAGCTCCGTGGCAGGAGGAGGTGGTTCCGGAGGAGCCGCAAGGCAACCTCCCGGACTCCAGGAGTAAAGGGGACAAGACCCCCCAGGGCTCCAAGTCCGGCTTTGAGCCAGACACCGTGCCGGAATCTTCAACGGTTCCGGACCGCAGTAGGCGAACTCCTCCCAAGAGGAGCAAGCCTTCTGGGCCAGCGGCCTCCGTCCAACCGGAGGTGCCGGACAATCTGCTGGAGGTGCTTGATGGCACCTCCATCGACGAGGAGCACCGTACTATCATGAGTACGGTGATCCAGAAGGTTCAGTCCGCCAAGAGCGGACTGAATGAAGCTTGCGCTAGCCTTCTAACAGGCTTCGAGGTAAGTAAAAATATGTAAAAATATTACCGCACAGACAGTAGCCCCTGATGGTCTGTTTGGCATTCGGAAAGAAAAGCCGAATAGAGGATCTATTAAATTTTGCAGGAGTCTAAAAAAAGAGTCAATATGCGTATGCAGGCTTCGCTGCTATCCACCGCCGCACTGACTACGGAGGTGGGTTGTAACGCCCTCGATGCGGCTATATCTCCCACGTGTCGAAGCACGACTTAGAGGCATAACCGCATTGAAAGCAATGTCGCAAGTGAGGTAATCTTCACACAACCCATGTAATACATAAGGGAAAGAGATACATAGTTGGCTTACAGTCGCCACTTCACACAATACATAAATAAACATCCATCATCCAGATTATACTCAAGGTCCGACTACGGAACCAAAATGAAAGAAGACTAGCCCAAATGCTACACAGATCCCCGATCGTCCCAACTGGGCTCCACTACTGATCATCAGGAAAAGACACATAGTAACGACCACGTTCCTCGTCGAACTCCCACGTGAGCTCGGTTGCGTCATCTGCACTGGCATCGTTGGCACCTGCAACTGTTTTGGTAGAATCTGTGAGTCACGGGGACTCAGCAATCTCACACCCGCGAGATCAAGACTATTTAAGCTTAAAGGTAGGATAGGGTTGTGAGGTGGAGCTGCGGCAAGCGACTAGCATATATGGTGGCTACATTCGCAAAAGAGAGCGAGAAGAGAAGCAAAGCACGGTCGTGAAACTAGAAGTGATCAAGAAGTGATCCTAGAACAACCTACATTAGACATACCTCCAACACCGTGTTCACTTCCCGGACTCCGTCGAGAAGAGACCATCACGGTTACACAGGCGGTTGATATGTTTTAATTAAGGTCAACTTCGGGTTTTCTACAACCGGACATCAACAAATTCCCATCTGCCTCATAACCACGGGCACGGCTTTCGAAAGATAATACCCTGTAGGGGTGTCCCAACTTAGCCCATTATAAGCTCTCACGGTCAACGAAGGATATTCCTTCTACCGAGAAGACCCGATCAGTCTCAGAATCCCGGACTACAAGACATTTCGACAATGGTAAAACAAGACCAGCAAAGCCGCTCGATTGTGCCGACAAATCCCGAGAGGAGCTGCACATATCTCGTTCTCAGGGCACATCCGGGTGAGACATCCTACGAGTAAAACCAAGCCTCAAGTTTCCCCGAGGTGGCCCCGCAGTCTACTCGGTTCGAACCAGCACTCAGAGGACCACTGGCCCGGGGGGGGGGGGGGTTAAATAAAGATGACCCTCGGACTCGCGAAAACCCGGGGGAAAAGGCTTAGGTGGCAAATGGTAAAACCAAAGTTGGGCCTTGCTGGAGGAGTCTTATTCAAAGCGAACTGTCAAGGGGGTCCCATAAATCACCCAAACGTGTAAGGAACGCAAAATCAAGGAACATAACACCGGTATGAAGGAAACTAGGGTGGCAAGAGTGGAACAAAACACCAGGCATAAGGCCGAGGCCTTCCACCCTTTACCAAGTATATAGATGCATTAATTAAATAAGAGATATTGTGATATCCCAAAATAATCATGTTCCAACATGGAACCAACTTCATCTTCACCTGCAACTAACAACGCTATAAGAGGGGCTGAGCAAAGCGGTAACATAGCCAATCAACGGTTTGCTAGGAAAGGATGGTTAGAGGTTTGACATGGCAATATGGGTGGCATGATATAGCAAGTGGTAGGTACCGCAGCATAGGCATAGCAAAAGAGCGAGCATCTAGCAAGCAAAGATAGAAGTGATTTCGAGGGTATGGTCATCTTGCCTGCAAAGTTCTCAGGGTTGTCGAAAGCTTGCTCCTCGTAAGTGTTCTCAACAGGTTCCTCGTTCACGTACTCGTCTCCCGGCTCTACCCAAGGCAAGAACACAAGAAAAAGGGACAAACATCAATCACGATGCAATGCGCAAGCAACATGATGCAAAACATGGCATGATATGCGAGATGTAGTATGCAATGCATATGCGTGCTCCGGAAGGAAAAGATGAACAAGGCATAATCTTGGCAAACCAAGTATGCCATTGGAAAGTTGAGGTGATTTTGGTTGAAATTGATATAAAGATCACCGGAATCGGATGCACGGTTTGCAAATGACAAGCAAAACAAGAATGGCATATTTCTGCGATTAACAGCATGATGCCACTTAGCATGCAACAATAAATTAAGCTACTGCACCCAAAAACATCAGCAAAGAATATGGCAGTGATCTACTCAAGATGCTTGACAAAAGAGGAACACTGAGATACAGCTAAATCACACCATAACAGGTTCAAACAAGCATGGAAAAAGTGCAAAAGATAACAGGTTCACAGACTTGGTGAAAATAACATGCCAGAAATTAACATCAGGATGACATGTTTAGAGCAAGGAAACAACCTGCTACAGGAATAGTACATAGCAAAATATGGCATGGCATGGATCTACTCAAAACATTGAATAAAAGTCCATTACTGACCATGAACCAAAATGGACCATAAAATATAATAGCACCCATCTCAATTAAGCAAGTTTCGTTACAGTTTTCAGACTTGGCAGAAAACTGGATATGTCAAAAACAGATAACAAGTAGGCATGTTTACGAGCTCGATGCACTCACTACAGAGCATTTCATGATAAACTAAACATACACCCACCAAGAAGACATGTCATAGAAGTTATACATGGCAAGAATAACATCATATCATGCAAGGATCTACTACAACAAGCTTGGCAAAATCGAATAACATGTAAACAATGTGCCAGGAACTTTTTATAGCAAAAGTAATCCTCGATTGACTCAAGCTATGGCACTCTATAATTACAAACAAAGGCATGGATGGATAGAGCAAATCCATATGTTCAAAACACCTTTAATGATCATGCTGAAAAGAGGCATAGATCTCTCTGAAACAACATGAACACATGGCATAAAAATAATAGCAGGGAATGACTTGGTGAAATTACTAAGTCTCTGAAATCAGCAACATTATGATCCCTAGTTTGCATGCTTGTGATAGTCACCACAGAGACCACAAAAATACATGGAATACACCCCTGGAAAGATAGCATGGCATATTACAAAACACATGTAGGACTCAACTTCATAGGATGCACACATCAATCATGGCAAAAATGACAAAAGTGCATGTTCTGATAATAATCTGGAACTAACATCACATAGCCCTATTCCAACAGCATTTCGGGCATCAATATGAACTCAAATGAAAATGATGCAATGAGATGAAATGATGTCCTCATCGAGGCGAACAATTCTATATGCTATATGTCCAAAACGGAGCTACGGATGCGGAGATATGGCAGGTCAAAGTATGCACAGAAATTAGGGTTCGGAGGGGAAAAGTCAACCGTCGGGATCCCAGATCCAGATTTGGCGCGGATGTCGAGGTTCGCCGGAAAACACTGCTCTCGCCAGAGTTCGTAGCTCGCCGGAGAGGAGGAGGCCGGCCGGGGCGGGTCGACGACGTGGAGGGGCGGCGAGGCCGAGGCGGTGGCGGACGGCGCCGGCGATGGCCTCGGCGGTGAGGCGCGGCGAGGTCCGGGGCGGCGCTCGGCGAGGTGGCGCCGGCGACAAGGCGGCGGAGCGAGGACGGCGACCGGGGCGAGAGGAGGAAGACACCGGGCGGCGGGGTCGGGCGAGTGGCGAGGGAGCTTCGGGCCGGGAGGGCCGGCGATGGGCCCCGTGGGCCCTGGCGGCGGCGGCGAAGTGGGGCTCGCGGGTGCTGACGTGGCGGCGGCGGGTGGATCCGGACGTTGTCCGGCTCCGTCCGGACACGTCCGGCGGCGGCGGAGAGGGGATTTGCCTAGGGTTAGGGGTGGAGTGATCCAAAATTTCGGGGGAGAGGCTATATTTATAGGTAGGAGGAGCTAGGAGGCTCCAAATTGAGCATGGTTTGCGGCCACACGATCGTGATCGAACGGCGATGAACATGGGAGTGACTTAGATGGGTTATTGGGCTGATTTGGAGGGGTCTTGGGCTGCAACCCAAAAGAGGCTTTCACGGTTACCCGGTTAACCGTTGGAGTATCAAACGACCTCCGAATGACCCGAAACTTGACAGGCGGTCTACCGGTGCTATACCAAGGCCGCTTGACAAACCTCAGTCCATTCCGAGAAAGTTTAATACACGCTCACGGAAAAAGGTAAAAGGGGACGCCGGGGAGCATAGGAGCGCCGGATTGCAAAACGGGCAACGGGGAAAATGCTCGGATGCATAAGACGAACACGTATGCGAATGCGATGCACATGATGACATGATATGAAATGCATGCAATGAAAAAATGCAAAAGAAGGAAAACCCAACCACGGAGGGAATATCATATCACATTGCCGAAAATGGCAAGAGTTGGAGTTACAAATATGGCAAGTTACATCCGGGGTGTTACGTGGGTGTCCTAAAATAGGACCTCGAGCGGACCGAGCAAGAGCTCGGCCTTGCCAAACAGCAGCTCGGGGAGAAAGAAGGTAAGAAATACCTTATAGAAAAAGTGCCTATAAAAAGACGTGATTGCAAAAAATAAAAGGATTGTACTGCTTATTGTAGGGGCCACGACTGAGGTGGCGACCCTCAAGCAGGCGCTGTCTGAGGCCGAAAAGAAAACGGCCGCGGAGCGCACCGAGCGAGAGAGACTTGGGGCTCAGGTCGGCGAGGTGCAGCAAGAGCTTCAGGCTCTCATGAAAAAACATGAGAGTTTGGAGCTTGAGTCAAAGACGCAGCCATCCGAGCTCGCGGCGGCCCTTGAGGCTGCCCAGTCTGCCAAGGCCGAAGCCCAAAAGGCCCTCCAAGAGTTGGAGGAGATGAAGAAGATAGCAGCGGGTAAGGCATTCTTTATGCAAAGCAGAAATATAAAAGTAAACTACTTGTTACTTACCTGAATCCGGAGCTCTTCAGGGGCATTCGCAGATCTTCCCCGCAGCGTATCCGATGCCGCCGCATTCTACCGAGCTGAAGAGGGCTGCTCGACGGAGAAGGTGTTCTGGTCTCAGTATGCTGAGGCCGGACACCCTGTGCCCTTGAGCGATCAGCTGAAACAGCTGGTCGAGCTCCACAAGGCGGCCAAACAGGCCATGAAGGGCTTCGTAGTTCGGCTGTGGCCCGGAGAGGCCCTGCTTGGGAGCTACTTTGGGCTGGTGCGGCGGTTGGTGGGGGCCTGTCCAAGGCTCGAGGTCATCAAGCGCTCCGTCTGCATCGAAGGTGCCCGTCGGGCCCTTGCCCGTGCAAAGGTGCACTGGGGCAAGCTAGACGGTGAGAAGCTTGTGAAGGACGGGCCGCCGCCGGGGAAAGAGCATCGCAAGCCCGAGAACTACTATAAGGATGTTCTTGCGGGTGCCCACCTTGTGGCGGATGAATGTACCAAGGATGTAATTTTTGAATGAACTCGCTCGTGTTTATCCTGTGCGCTGAAAACTTGTTCATATGCGCTAAGCAATGCTTGTTGAATTTAAAATATTACTTTCTGTGCGGCCGTTTATCAAAGAATTGAGAGATGGCCAGTCGTCGGCTTCTGCCCCCATGCCACTAGTGCTGGGGTGTTCGGGATAAACCTGAGCGCTCTTTTTCCCATAGTTGGGTCCTTCGAGGGAGGCGCTCAGCACAATGAACCAGGCAATCAGACTATAATGCTTGAACACTCTCACTTAGCCGTAGAACTCTATAATTTTAAATTTCGGCGAAGCCCCTAGTTCGGAAGACCGAGTTCGGGGCGCTATCCACGCCTTGGCCGGACAAAGCCGGCTCCTCGCTCGAAGCGGCATAAGTCTTTAGGGAGTCGAAAAACCTCTCGAACAGCGACCGGTCTCTCGCCTCATCATGACAGTCAGTTTTAGCTTTCTCCACTGAGGTGCTTAACCCAGCTCAACTGGGGCACAATCGCAGTGGTTCTCCTAGTGCTACCTTAGCCGATATAGCGGAACGTAAGGCACCAAAACATAGGAGCCGGGCAAACCCAACTATTGACCCAAATCATGATTCGGAGCCAATGCATATAGTGCTATAAGTTCGGGGTGCCGCACTTGTGAAAGTGTACGGACTTCTCACACCATACTGAGGGGTACTGAAGCCCCTGGCGTGTTTGCTGTACCATGGTGTACGGGTGCAACATGTCATTTAATAAACATATATATGAAAACAGGATAATGCAAAAAATAGACAAAAAGCTATGCATTGTTTATAGAAAGGCTGATTATCATAGCCGAACGATACAAGTAGTGCGATAAGCAAAAGATTTTGGACTATTTAACATGTCCTGGCTAGGGGCAGGCCGCGGAATTGTATTTAAAACAGGTATACTGCTCGTAACAGAGACCACCTGGGAGTTTCATAATGCGGCATAGCTTGT
The DNA here is from genome assembly GCA_032464435.1 of Aegilops umbellulata. Lineage (NCBI taxonomy): Eukaryota > Viridiplantae > Streptophyta > Magnoliopsida > Poales > Poaceae > Aegilops > Aegilops umbellulata. Next base: position 229,797,471 of record CP136060.1, read on the forward strand.
CTGCCTCCCTGATCTTGCATCGTTTGTGCGGCAGTTGAATTGCCGAACAGGTCGTCCGAAGTATGGAGTCCTGAAAGTAAGAAAAAATAAAAAAAAACAAGTTCGGCAGCCCCTGGTTTTTTTTAAGCCGTATTTTGGGCTTGCCGTTATTGTGCCCCTTCCCCTGCGCCCATGGTATTTCAAGAGCGTAGTTATGTACGCGAAGCACTGGTTTCGCTATGTCACGAGGGCTGGGGTTGGGGCCGCATTGCTACGCTTGCTCAGAACGTGCCGGGCGGTCTTGTTGTAGGTTACTCCGGGCGCGCTTGGCAGTGTATGGCTTTTTAACGGCCGGACTGGAGAATTGCCTAAGACGGCTGCTTTGTACTTCCGCTGTGATAGCCGCCGTGTGCTCCTCCGTACGGAGGGACCGTTCGGTGTTTCCGTTGACCGTAATTACTCCTCGAGGGCCTGGCATCTTGAGCTTGAGATATGCGTAGTGCGGCACCGCATTGAACTTTGCAAATGAGGTTCGCCCGAGCAGGGCGTGATAGCCACTGCGAAACGGGACTATATCGAAGATTAACTCTTCGCTTCTGAAATTGTCCGAAGATCCGAAGACCACTTCAAGTGTTACCGAGCCTGTATACTTGGCCTCTACACCTGGTATGACGCCTTTAAAGGTCGTTTTCGTGGACTTAATCCTTGAGGGATCTATGCCCATTTTCCGCACTGTATCTTGGTAAAGCAGGTTCAGGCTACTGCCGCCGTCCATGAGGACTCTTGTGAGATGAAATCCGTTGATGATTGGGTCGAGAACCAATGCGGCAAAGCCGCCATGACGGATGCTAGTGGGGTGGTCCCTTCGATCAAAAGTGATCGGGCAGGATGACCATGGGTTGAACTTTGGGGCGACTGGCTCCATCGCGTATACGTCCCGTAACGCACGCTTCCGCTCCTTCTTGGGAATGTGGGTTGCGTATATCATGTTCACCGTCCGCACTTGTGGGGGAAAGCCCTTCTATCCATTGTTGTTCGGCAGCCTGGGCTCCTCCTCGACATCGCTATGCATCCCCTTGTCTTTGTTTTCGGCTCTTAGCTTGCCTGCCTGCTTGAACACCCAACAATCCCTGTTGGTGTGAGTGGATGGCCTTTCGGGGGTGCCATGTTTCTGGCACAAGCGGTCGAGTATTCGGTCCAAACTGGACGGGCCCTGAGTATTCTTTTTGAATGGCTTTTTCCGCTGACCGGATTTATAGCCTCTGAATCCAGCATTGACTGCCGTGTCTTGGTTGCTGTCGCTGCTGATGCGGCGCTTTTGCTTATTCCGACGTGTCCTGCCACTTTTGTCCTTGGTATCCGAATTAACAGGATTATTTGCTAAGTTGTTACTGCGAGCTAGCCAGTTGTCTTCTCCCGCGCAAAAGCGGGTCATGAGTGTCGTGAGGGCTGCCATTGATTTTGGCTTTTCCTGTCCCTGGTGCCGGGCAAGCCACTCGTCACGGATATTATGCTTGAAGGCGGTAGGGCCTCTGCGTCCGGACAATCGACTATCTGGTTTTTCTTTGTTAGGAACCGTGTCCAGAATTGCCTGGTCGATTCCTCTGGCTGCTGGATTATGTGGCCTAAGTCATCGGCATTCGGTGGTCGCACATAAGTGCCCTGGAAGTTGTCGAGGAATGCGGCTTCCAGGTCCTCCCAAGAACCGATTGAGTCTGCTGGCAAGCTGTTAAGCCAATGCCGGGCCGGTCCCTTAAGTTTGAGCGGGAGGTATTTGATGGCGTGTAGATCATCGCCGCATGCCATGTGGATATGAAGGAGATAATCCTCGATCCATACCGCCGGATCTATTGTGCCATCATATGATTCAATGTTTAAGGGTTTGAAACCCTCTGGGATTTTATGGTCCATTACTTCATCTGTGAAGCATAGTGGGTGTGCGGCGCCTCTATACTGGGCTATATCACGACGCAGCTTGGAGGAGCTATGTCTGTTGTGTTCGGCCGTGCCGGATTTGTTGTATCAGGAATGAATATCATCATCACGTGCCATAGGGCGCCTGTGCGATCCATAGATCAATCTTGTTTGTCTTGCCTTATCCTCCAATACGTCTCGCAGGTCTGGCGCATTTTCCCGTGCCTTAGTTGAACGACGTCGGGGCATGGCTTGGGTGGAGGGCCGAGAGGCATCTCTGTCGTGGCCGCGAGGTGGCCGGTCCGCCATGTCGTACGCTGGTGATGTGGGTGCTTCCTCCTCTGATCGGGGTAGCAGCCTGCGTTTTGGGTAACTCTTGGAGGGGCGTTCGAGTTCATACTCTTCGGTCGCAAGGACTTCGGTCCATCTGTCAGCTAGCAAGTCTTGATCAACTCTAAGTTGTTGCTGCTTTTTCTTGAGGCTGCTTGCCATGGCTAGAAGCCTGCGTTTGAAACGCTCTTGTTCGGCGGGGTCTGATGGTACGACGTATTCGTCATCGTCGAGGCTTGCCTCGTCTTCAGAGGGAGGCATATAGTTATCATCCTCAACCTCTCGGTCTGCCGCTCTCTCATGAGGGATGGCTTCTCCATCTTCCTGTGCCGAATCTTGCTGGAGGGGGTGTTCTTCGGCGCTATCCGGGGTAGTATTATCTCCCGTGTCGGAATCACCGTTTTTGCTTTGGCGGGATTTAGAGCGGCGCCGCTGACGCCGGCGCTTTGGCTGTTTCTTGGAGGTGTCATCCCCCGCTGTTCCATCGCCATCTCCATCTTTTGGAGTATCCACCATGTATATGTCGTATGACGAGGTGGCCTTCCAGTGCCCTACAGGTGCTGGTTCCTGTTCGTCTCCTGCATTGTCGTCCATACCGTCGATGTCTTCGGAGTCGAAGTCAAGCATGTCGGTTAAATCGTCGACAGTGTCTATAAAGTGGGTGGTGGGTGGGTTTTGAATTTCTTCATCGTCCGTATCCCATCCTCGCTGACCATAGTACGGCCAGGGCTCTCCTGATAAAGAGAGAGACTTGAGGGAATTCAGGATGTCGCCAAAAGGCGAGTGCTGAAAGATGTCCGCGGCGGTGAACTCCATTATCGGCGCCCAATCGGATTCGATCGGCAGTGGCGCGGGGGGTTCGGAGTCCGGAGCGGAGTCCGGATCCTCGGAGTCACGAGTCATGCAGAGTGCTGGGCTGGCGTTCGGCTCGATCTCCTTTGAGATCGCAGCCCCCGAGGTGACGTCCAACCGCTCATCCTCGATTGGCGCAGCTGGCTCCGAATTGAGGGTCAGAGCTGGTGCGTTTGCGGCCTCCAGGGCACTGTTCGGCGGCAGAGCTAGATCATGCCCCACGAGATAGTGCGGCGCACTTGGCTGTGGCTCGAATCCGTCAAAGATCAAATCTCCATGGATGTCTGCCGTGTAGTTTAGGCTTCCAAACCTGACCTGATGGCCAGGGGCGTAGCTTTCGATCTGCTCCAGGTGGCCAAGCGAATTGGCCCGCAGTGCGAAGGCGCCGAAGACAAAGATCTGCCCGGGCAGAAAAGTCTCACCCTGGACCGCATCGTTGTTGATGATCAAAGGAGCCATCGAGCCCAAAAAGTGACGACACAGAGGAACTCTCAATGAAAGCACCAATGTCGGCGTCAAAACCGGCGGATCTCGGATAGGGGGTCCCGAACTGTGCGTCAAGGCCGGATGGTAATAGGAGACAAGGGACACGATGTTTTTACCTAGGTTCGGGCCCTCTCGATGGAGGTAAAACCCTACTCCTGCTTGATTAATATTGACGATGTGGGTAGTACAGGAGTAGATCTCCCACGAGATCAAGGAGGCTAAACCCTAGAAGCTAGCCTATGGTATGATTGTTGTATATGGAGTTGTTATCCTATGGACTAGAACCCTCCGGTTTATATAGACACCGGATAGGGTTAGGGTTACACAGAGTCGGTTACAATGGTAGGAGATCTTGAATATCCGCATCGCCAAGCTTGCCTTCCACGCCAAGGAAAGTCCTATCCGGACACGGGACGAAGTATTCAATCTTGTATCTTCATAGTCCAGGAGTCCGGCTGAAGGTATAGTCCGGCTACCCGAACACCCCCTAATCCAGGACTCCCTCATTGTGGGTTATCAGTATGCTAGGTCACGATGTCGTGGTCAAGGCCAGAGGGTGAGGGCTCGAGAGCCGGTAGGAGCCCCTGAGGTGCGATGCTCAGCCCCACCCCTTTAACGTGCAAGCGATTTGCGTGAAAAAGGAGTAGCTAGCTCTGAGGGGGTGTCTAGGATGTGTCGCATCTTTGAGGGATGGGCAAAGCCGCTGGTTGTCCATGATCCGGTGGTTCCTGCGAGTTAGTCGAAAAAGGAAACACAGGGCGCAGCCGCGCGTGCTATCCTGCTGATGATGTTTCTACAAGAAGATGAAGGCACTAAGGACTCGGTGAGGTGATGTGCGCGGGGCCGGCCGCGAGCCAGAGCTCAGTCTCTTAGGTTTATCAGCGCTGCAGGGACAAACCCGAGCACATGCGCCGTGCCAGTAGCCCCCGTTGCGGGATGAGCAAGAGGCAGGTTTAGCAACACGTAGAGGCCACGAGGGGCAACTCTATAGATAACGAAACAGCAGAGATAACATCGATAACCACGATAACACAAGCATGCATACTGGCCTGTGGTACATGAATCAAAATGGTGTGGCTGCGGGGCTGGCCCTGACAGCTTGAGAATAATGCAGCCCGAGGGGCGCCCTCAATTGAGCAAAACAAAAAGTCACCTGGCACCGTCGTTGAAGAAGTGTTGGGGCAGCTGAAGATGTGCGCGGATGAGGCTGTTCTTCACGAGTCTTCCGGCTCCTGAGCCTGGGGACTCTGGAGGTCCGGGGGGCTCGCGAGGGTCAAGCGCCTCCTCTGACAGGATTGCTTGGCGTCCGGCCTCATGAGCCACTAGGACACCCTGCATGTAGCAGTGGTGCGTGGCAGCCATTCAGCAGGCCGAACGGCATGCAGATGTAGCCGCGGGGGAAGCCCCCACTCCATCCAACGCGGGACGGCTAGAAGAGCTCCTGGGAAGAAGCCCTATTGATTCATGGAATGTTGACGTAGACGCGCAGCTCGCCACCCATATCGGCGGCAGCAGCTGGGCTGAGCGATGTGGGGCGGCGGTCGCTGCGCATGGCTCGCGCCTCCTGAAGCTCTTTAATCGCCTTGGTGATGAACTCCTGAGCGCATGGCGCCTCGCGCCCTGCGCATGGAAGCGCGCATTGAAGCACGCCTCCACATGGTGCCCGAATGCCTCCCTCGTGACGCTGGCCAGGTCAGAGGCCCTCTAGAGGAGAGCCCCCGAGCCCAACCTGAGAGGGCCGCCGAGCGCGCCTTCCTATGCAAGAGGGAAGGGCGCCCCATCAGTGGGCGCGGGGCCTGAGGCACGCTCGTTGGACGCCCCAGCCTCCTGAGGACCTCTAAGGAGTAGCTTCTTCTTCTTCTTCTTCTTGGGGACGGTCTCAGGAGGATGAATGGCGCCCTTGTCATCTGAGTTCTCGACCGCTGCGTCCTGGTAGGCGCGCTCGAGGGAGCACACCCCGTCCTTCTCATCGCAGGCGACCGTGATGATGCCGCCACTTCCTGGCATCTTGAGGACATTGTAGCTGTAGTGAGTCACTTCCATGAACTTGGTGAGGCCCGGGTACCTGAGGATGGCGTTGTACGGGAGGCGAATGTGGGCGACGTCGAAGTCGATAAGCTCAGTACGATAGTTGTCGCCCTTTCTGAAGGTGACAGGGAGACGAATCTGCCCCAGGGGAATGATGGAGCCATCGGTCACCCCTGAGAAGGGCTTGGTGGGGTGGAGCTTGTCGTCAGGCAGCTGGAGCCTCTCGAACTTCTCGACAGAGAGGACATTGAGCCCCGTGCCACCGTCGATGAGTGTCTTGGTGACGAGGACGTTGCTGATGGTTGGCGAGCAGAGCATCGGGAGTGCGCCAATGATGGCTGCGCACTTGAGCTAATCCGTAGAGTCGAAGGTGATGGTGTACTTGGACCACCTGAGGGGACGCGTCGCCTTGAGCTTGGGGAGGGCCGCGTTCACCTCACGAGCAAACTGCTTGAAGATACGATGAGAGGCAGGGGCCTGAGCACCATCCAGGATGCAGGCAATGGCGTGAGGCTCTTAGAAGCCCCCAGCCCCATCGTCTTGGCGGTGGTCGTCGTTCCTCCTTGGTGGTGGCGACAATGGAGGGAGACCGGTGTTGCCCTAAGGTCGCTCCTGACGAGGCTGGCCCTGCCAGCGGTCCTCGTGAGGCTGATCGCGCCAGTCCTGGTGGGGGTCGTGGTTGTCCCAACGGCCTCCAGCGCGGCCCCCTCCTCGGTCATAGCCACGGTCGTTGTTCTTAGGGCGGCGGCCAAGGTGCCCGTCGCGAATAGCCCTAAGCTCTTGGCAGTCGTTTGTGTTGTGGCTGTGGACATTGTGGAAGACGCAGAACGGGCGACTGCCCTTGGAGGATTCGGGGTGATTGCAGCCACGCTTCATCTCAGGTTCGGCCACGAGCACAGCCGGGCCCTTGCGCTTCACGTCCTTGGCCTTGGCCTTCTTGTCTTCAGGGTCGGCCTCCGGGAGCTCAAGGAGGAAGAGGCGACTTTCCTCTGCTCTCGCGCATCTGGTTGCCATGTTGAACATCTCCAGAGCCGAGCATAGGTCCTCGTGTATGGCGAGTTCTTCCTTCATCTTGACATCCCAGATGCCATCAGTGAACGCTGAAATGATGGCCGCGTCAGACACCTTAGGCATCTTGAGGCGAACATTGGTGAAGCGTTGTATGTATTTGTGCAAGGCCTCCCCTGGCTGCTGCTTGATGCGACGTAGGTCACCTGCTGTGAGAGCGCGGTCACGAGTGCCCTGGAAGTTGGCGATGAAGCGCTCGCGCAGCTCGTCCCAAGAGGAGATCGACCCTACCGGAAGGTTCAGGAGCCACGAGCGTGCGCCATCCTTGAGGGCCATGGGAAACAAGTCCGCCATGACCTTCTCACCAACGTTCGCCGCCACAACGCTCATCTCATAGAGCTGGAGGATCTCAGTTGGGTCAGGGGTGCCACCGTAGCTTGGAGGCAGATCCGTCTTGAACTTGTCGGGCCAGACGACGTGGCACAGCTCCGGGGTGACTGCACGACATCTTGCCGCGCTCACCGGGGCCTGTTGCAAAGGGGGAGCCTGATCTTGATGCCCGCGTGCTGCCGCCTCTGGCGGCACACGGTCTTGACGTGGCGGTGCTGGGAATGCACGTGCCGCTCCTTGAGGCCGCTGCACCACCTGGCAGCTTCCTTCATCATGCGCCGGCGCCCTGCATGGCGGGTCGCGCTGGGGTTCCTCATGCCTGGGATCGGGGACGACGTCATGCCGAGGAGGAGGAGGAGGTGCGCCGTGGGCCACGTCGCCTGCCTAAGATGGTGGGGGAAGCAACGAATGAGACGACGCAGGAGCCTCTCCAGTGGCGCTGACGAGCTTGGTGATGCAGCCAAGCGGCCAGTCCTCGTAGAGGTCGTTGGCCGGACAATAGCACAGGAGGTCACGCGCCATGAGCAGCGCAGCCTACACGTTCGCTGGCCAACGTCGAACATGGGAAGATGACGCCATGGCCAGAGTGGGAGATGGAGTCGTGGTACGGCCATCGCACTGCACAGACGGAGGAAGCGACGAGTATTGCTGTTCATGGGCGGCAGGGTCGGTGGCGGCGCTAGCCACAAGGGAGGAAGAGCGGAGAGGTGCGCGGTTGCCCACAAGCATGTTGGGGAACATAGTATTTCAAATTTTTTGCCTACGATCACGCAAGATCTATCTAGGAGAAGCATAGCAACGAGCGGGGAGAGTGTACATGTCCACGTATCCTTGTAGACTGAAAACGGAAGCGTTTAGTAACGCGGTTGATGTAGTCGAACGTCTTCATGATCCAACCGATCCAAGCACCGAACCTACGGCACCTCCACGTTCAGCACACGTTCAGCTCGATGACGTCCCTCGTGCTCTTGATCCAGTTGAGGACGAGGGAGAGTTCCATCAGCACGATGGCTTGGCGACGGTGATGATGATATTACTGGCGCAGGGCTTCGCCTAAGCACTACGACGATATGACTGAGGTGTGTAACTGTGAAGGGGGGGGGGCACCGCACATGGCTAAGAGAAGGCTTGGTGTGTCTTTGGGGTGCCCCCCTCCCATGTATATAAAGGGGGGAGGAGAGGTGGCCGGCCCAAGGGGGGCGCGCCAGGTGTGGGGAGTCCTACTAGGACTCCCCAGTCCAAGTAGGATTCCCCTCTCCTTTTTCCTTTTTCGGAATAGCAAAGAGGGAAAGAGAGGAGGAGTAGGAGAGGGAAAGGGGGCGCCGCCCCCACCCTTTGTCCAATTTGGATTGGCAAGGGGGGCCCACCTCCCTGGCCGGCCCTCTCTCCTCCACTAAGTCCCATGTGTAGCCCATTAACATCCGGGGGGGATCCGGTAACCCCCGGTACTCCGAAACTTATACGATACTTCCCAAAACCATTCCGGTGTCCGAATATAACCTTCCAATATATGAATATTCACCTCTCGACCATTTCGAGGCTCCTCGTCATGTCCGTGATCTCATCTGGGACTCCGAACAAACTTCGGTCATCAAATCACATTACTCATAATACAAATCGTCATCGAACGTTAAGCGTGTGGACCCTACGGGTTTGAGAACTATGTAGACATGGCCGAGACACATCTCCGGTCAATAACCAATAGCGGAACCTGGATGCTCATATTGGCTCCTACATATTCTACGAAGATCTTTATCTGTTAAACCGCATAACAACATACGTTGTTCCCTTTGTCATCGGTATGTTACTTGCCCGAGATTCGATCGTCGGTATCACCATACCTAGTTCAATCTCGTTACCGGAAAGTCTCTTTACTCGTTCTGTAATGCATCATCCCGTGACTAACTCATTAGACACATTGCTTGCAAGGCTCATAGTGATGTGCATTACCGAGAGGGCCCAGAGATACCTCTCCGATACACGGAGTGACAAATCCTAATCTCGATCTAAGCCAACTCAACAAACACCATCGGAGACACCTGTAGAGCATCTTTATAATCACCCAGTTACGTTGTGATGTTTTATAGCACACAAGGTGTTCCTCCGGTATTCGGGGGTTGCATAATCTCATAGTCAGAGGAACATGTATAAGTCATGAAGAAAGCAATAGCAATAAAACTAAACAATCATAATCCTGAGCTAACGGATGGGTCTTCTCCATCACATCATTCTCTAATGATGTGATCATGTTCATAAAATGACAACACATGTCTATGGTCAGGAAACTTAACCATCTTTGATTAACGAGCTAGTCTAGTAGAGGCATACTAGGGACACTCTGTTTGTCTATGTATTCACACATGTACCAAGTTTCCGGTTAATGCAATTCTAGCATGAATAATACACATTTATCATGATATAAGGAAATATAAATAACAACTTTATTATTGCCTCTAGGGCATGTTTCCTTCAATCTCCCTGTCGGTGTCAAAACCGGCGGATCTCGGGTAGGGGGTCCCGAACTGTGCGTCAAGGTCGGATGGTAACAGGAGACAAGGGTCACTTTATTTTACCCAGGTTTGGGCCCTCTCGGTGGAGGTAAAACCCTACTCCTGCTAGATTAATATTGATGATATGGGTAGTACAAGAGTGGATCTACCACGAGATCAAGGAGGCTAAACCCTAGAAGCTAGCCTATGGTATGATTGTATATGATGATGGTTGTCCTACGGACTACAACCCTCCAGTTTATATAGACACCGGATATGGTTAGGGTTACACAGAGTCGGTTACAATGGTAGGAGATCTTGAATATCCGCACGCCTAGCTTGCCTTCCACGCCAAGAAAAGATCCTTCCGGACACGGGACGAAGTCTTCAGTCTTGTATCTTCATAGTCCTGGAATCCGGCTGAAGTTATAGTCCGGCTATCCGAACACCCCCTAATCCAGGACTCCCTCAGTAGCCCCTGAACCAGGCTTCAATGACGACGTGTCCGGCGCACAGATTGTCTTCGGCATTGCAAGGCGGGTTCCTCCTCCAAGTTTTTCAAGAAGATTATAAACACCAGAAATAGTGTCCGGCTCTGCAAAATAAGTTTCCACATATTGCCATATGGAGAATAATATTAGCACAAATCAAATCTGCTGACGTATTCCGCAGTGCGTCATAACACTGCGACCAAGCCTTCTATATAAATTGCTTTCATTGTTCCACCTCGGCGTGTTTAGCGAGGCGGTTTCCTTGGCGCGTCTTGTCAAAGCAGAGATCGTGTGCCCCCTCTAATGGGATTCTCATTAATACGGATGTGGATAACCCAATCGTGCCTGTTAGCACGTCTTGTCTTAATTAAAGGCTAGTCCAAGACGGTTCCGGGGAGGGCGCTTGATATTCTGCCTCTTATAAAGAGACCAAGGCCCTGTTCCCCGCTTCTATTCTCAAAACGAGCTCGCCCATCGCCTTGAGTTCCAACACCCTAGGCTTCCAGATTCCGAGTGCACCGGATCTTCGACAATGTCCGGCTCCGACCTCCAAGGCCGATGGATGCCCTCCTCTGTTACGGAGGAGGACGTATCAAGATTGAGGGAAGCTAGATTCCTGACCAGGGAGATTCCGCACAGGCTGCCTATTCAAGGACAGGTGATCCCTAGCCCTCAGCCCGGCGAGAGTGTGGTATTCATATCCCACTTCCTTTGGGGATTAGGCTTCCCCATGGATCCCTTTGTAAGGGGGCTGATGTTTTATTATGGGCTGGAATTCCACGACTTAGCTCAGGAGTCCATCCTCCATATCTCCTCGTTCATACTTGTGTGCGAAGCGTTCCTCCGTGTTACCCCTCACTTCGGATTGTGGCTCAAGACCTTCAAAGTAGAACCAAAGACAATCGAAGGGCGCCACGCAGAGTGCGGAGGCGCTGCTATAAAAAGAAATGCCGACGCTCCATGGCCCGAGGGCGCTTTTCAAGAGGAGCTTGGCTTATGGCAACAGGAGTGGTTCTACATCACCGCTCCCCGGGGCACCGCATGGGTGGCGCCTCCGGCCTTTCGCTCGGGTCCCCCACCACGGTTAGCATCGTGGATTAACACAGGGTTAGATCGGGGCTTGCCCAAAGACGTTCCTCTGCTGCAGGGCCGCATTAAGGATCTCTTGAAGGGAGACCTCAACCTGGTCAAGGTGACACAAGTCATGCTGAATCGCCGGACACTGCCTGGCCAACGTCGCTCCTTCGCTTGTGGGAATTCAATCCGGAGGGACCACGAGCTCTCCAGAATTTTATGGGCATGACACCTGTGGAGATGTATAATCTGTTCTTCGGATCACAAGAAGTGAGTCCGGATTTGACCGAGGATGCTGGTTTAAGCCGCAATCGCCCGGATACTCAAGTAGGTGACCTTGCGACCGGACCTTCGATCCGCATAATTAACTTGCTTTTTAACAGCACTTTTCCTTTTAAGCAGGAGTGGATAGCGAAGGCGAAGCTGATCCGGTGTCCGGCTCCCCTTCCCGAAACCAGGCTGGATCCTGTGCTAGTCAGGATGCTAGAGGTAGTGCCTTTGGAGGGAAATATGGGAGCAGACAAGGAGACCGTGGCCTCTCCGAAAGAGACCATTCCGAAGGGGGGAATCGATAATTCTCCTCCTAAGGGAAAGAAAAGGGCCGCCTCTGACAACCCGGAAACCATAGCTTCGAAGTGGGGGAAATAATCCTTGTCAGAGAGCCCGACGCCAGGGAGCCCCTCGGCCGAACAAAACCCTCAAAGGGAACAGCTCTCCAGCGAGCCGTAAGAGTTATTCTTTTTAAGAGAAATCCTTGATTTATATCTGAGAAGTTTTAACTGAAACATTATAGTTCGGACCTCAGCCCTTCTCAGCAGAACTCGTCCTCGGGGGATCTTCTTCCGGAGATGATGGAGAGCGGAACGCCTCCTCATTCTGTATCGCCTAGCAGGGCGGGCGACGCTGAAGTGTTGTCGCAGGGGATTTCTCCGAATCCGCTAGGGGTGGATGGTGCAGCCCCCCGAGGTTGTCCATGTCCGGCCTTTGAGGAAGGCCATGGGACGAGTCCGGCACCATCTGGTGTTCGGTCGGAGGAGCTAAAGATTCTGCTGGGGCGAGCCTCTGTCTCAGAGGAGTATCGCGTCTTAATGAGCACGGTGATTGAAAAGATTTCATACGCAGAAAGCGGACTGCACGAGGCCGTCAAGAGTTTACTGGCAGGCCTTGAGGTACGTTTTAAATAACGTATATTTGTATTAATTGCGCATAAATAAAGTGCGCCCTGGGTAGATAGTAGCCCCTGAGACTCTGTGCGTCGTAAAGATGTACGGCGCGCAGAGGATCTTAATCTCAGGTCCTTTAAGTGGCACCTTTATACGTAGGTGGCTGAATGTCCGGAGTCAGGCCGGACTCATGAATTTGCCGAACTGAAGCGACAACTGGATGAGGCAGAAGCCGACATCGTGCTTGTTAACAAGCGGCTTGATGGTGCTCAAGGTATTGAAATCATTAGGCGATTGTGAGTAAGAGGAGCTTTATGTCAATATCTTACCGTGTGTATGCTTGACGCAGATGGTGCGGCCGCCGTGGAAGGTCTTAGGGCCGAACTCGCCCGAGCAAAGGAACAAGCCAGAAAAAGTGATGCGGCTGCCCTGAAAGCCCTTGAAGAGCTGAAAGCCGAACAGGCTACCCATTGCCGAAGCAAGGAGGAGGTGGTTGATATGGCCGTAATGTTAAAAAGTGCTACTGACCGTTGCAAGCTTCTTGAAGAAGAAGGTCGGGCAAGGCAAACGAGCTTAGAGAAGGATGTTACAGACGCCAAGGACGCCCGCTCTGTAATGAGAGCGGCAAAGGAAGAGCTACGTCAAGCCGGACTAATTGCAGATGGAAAGCCCTTCTTGCTGCGGAGAAAATTTTGCGACCCGAGGTTTGCCCTGTTGGACCGAGCGTGGAGTGTAGAGGACACCTATCTGGATTTGGCGGCTAGTGCTGCTGATGCGACCAAACACTTTCAAGATAAGAAGGGTCATGAAGTGGAGAAGCTCTTCTGGTCGCAATTCATCAATCCAGAGCGTCCACTTGCAGTGGACGATCGCCTGGCCCAATGGGCCGAACTGAATAGGTTATCCGGACTCGCCATGAAGTACATCATGGATCATCTGTGTCCGGGGAGATCGAAGCCGAAGAGTTATTTTAGCTTGGTGCGGCAATTTCTCGACGTGGTGCCACGTATCGGTGCTATGAAGAGGTCAGGGTGCACGGAGGGAGCTCGGTTAGCTCTTTCCCGTGTCAAGACATACTGGGCAGATATGGAGCCCACCGTTGTTGCGTCCCGGGATTCGGATAAAAGCCGAATACCTTCCGAGCACTATTTTGAGGAAGTCCTCGAAGGCGCTCGCATAATAGAGACACAGTGCTCGAAGGATGCTATGTTATGATAGCATATGTAATCGTGAAATAGTATTTTGATAAATTGTAGGGGCATATTTTTAGACTTGAGCCTTCAAGTATTAGGAACACCTCCTGTGCGGCCGTTTAAATATATAAATTCTGAAAGATTGCAGTCGTTGGCTTCAGCCCCCACGCACATAGTGCGGGGGTGCACGCAGAAGACGCATTTTCACACTTAACCCAACGTCTTGGTCCTATAAAGGAGGTGATAGCGCAGCGGGCTAGGCAACCGGACTATAATGCTTTAACACTTTCACTTAGCCATAGGAGCTTGACAGTGGGACTCTTTAGGTAGCCCTTTAGTGGCGACTGCGCTTGCTCGAGTTCGGAGCGCGTACGTGCCTGACCGGGAAACGGCCCTTCGTCAAAGCGGAGGAATTCGATAAATTCCTATGAGTCATCGAGTGGCGACCAGTCTCGCGCTACATCATGACAGTCGGTTTTCAGCTTTCTCTACTAAGGTGCTCACCCGGCCGAACCGGGGCACAATCGCAGTAGTTCTCCTGGTGCTACCTTAGCCGATAGAGCGGAACGTAAGGTAGCCGAACTCAGGAGCCGGGCAACCCAACGTGTGACCAAAATCATGATTCGGAGCTGATGCATATAGTGCCAAAACTCGCGACGCCGAACACTCCCTAAGGTGTTCGGTCTTTGTGAGTGCGTGTGAAACAACACCCTTAAATAAAAGAAAAGAGCCCTTAGTGTCCAGGTACGAGCAAGAATTCTGGCGTGGCCAGATGCCAAGACGCCAACCTCCTCCTTGGTTATAGCGCAAAAGAAAAAACCCGGGGATGTATAGCAGCAAGAGACAGTAAAAAAGGTTTACGCAGGGTCTTAATCTAAAAAGAATCCTTTAGGACGGGTCCCTACTGCACGTCTGCGCCTGTGTCTCCGCTGTGCCATGTCCTGGACGGGCGCCGCACGACGTTCATCTGTAAAAGAGAGGAACTAAATTGAAAAATGGGTCGTGCGGAACAAAAAGGATAATAAACAAAATATAAAGTAAAATATATAAGGTTGAGTTTTATTGTCTCTGCGTACATCCCCTGGCGTGGGGGTACATGGCATACTAAGCCTATGTTGATGATGGACTTGTGCCGAACTCGTTGAGTCCGGGTCCGTGGCCTTTAATGACTTATAAAAAAGTCCTTTGGCTGGCAAGGCCACTTTATTGTGCGGCTGTTTATGCGGCTGCGCAATCCTCCGTTTGGGGGAGGCGTATTTTAGTGCGCTCCCTTTAAAGAGATGATGCCTCGAGGACCGGGCATCTTAAGCGTGAGAGATGCATAATGCGGTATTGCGTTAAAGCGAGCGAAAGCTCCACGTCCCATTAGTGCTAGATAGCGACTTGAGAACGGGACTACATGGAAGGTCAGCTTTTCGCGACGAAAGTTATTGGCAGAGCCGAATATGACTACAAGCCAGAGAAAACCCATACAATGGGTGTCCGGGCCTGGTGCTACCCCTTGAAAGGAGGTTTTGTTGTGGCGGATTCTTGTTGGGCTTATGCCCATGCGCTGGATTGTATCCTGATATATCAGGTTTAGTCCACTGCCGCCGTCCATAAGGACATTGGTAAACTGGAATCCATCGATTATTGGATCCAGTATCAGGGCAGTCCGGCCTGCGTTTTTGATATTTCTAGAATAATCTAGCTGATCAAAAATGATTGGCTTTAGTGACCAGTGACGGGACTCCTGAGGGGAAAGTTTGATTGTGCGTACCTTTATGGGTGCCACACGTTTTGTTACGTGAAGTGAGTTCACTGTTTTGACTTCTTGCGGGAAGTTCTTTTGTTTCCTGGTATTCTGCCTTTGGGGTTCGTCCTCTTCTTCACTTGGTGTATCGAGCCCCTTGTGCTTGGCGTTAAGCTGTCCGGATTGTTTAAAAACCCAACAATCTCTATGGGTGTGATTGGCAGGCCTCCCAGGAGTACTGTGTATCTGACATATTCTGTCCAGGATTCTGTTTAAGCTGGACGGATCATCCCTATTATCCTGAAGGGGTGGTTTTGTCTGATTTCGCCGTGAGCTTTTGAATCCGGCATTGACTGCCGTGCTCTTCGGACTTTTTCCTTTGATTCTGCGACGGTCCTGATTTCGCCGCGGTTTTCCGTTTCCATCCCTGATTTCTGATGTACTTGGGTCGCTGGGGCTGCATCGTGCCAGCCAGCTGTCTTCTCCTGCGCAAAAGCGGGTCATGAGGCTTGTGAGTGCGGCCATTGTTCTTGGCTTTTCCTGGCCGAGGTGTCTAGCGAGCCATTCGTCTCGGACATTATGCCTGAAAGCTGCTAGGGCTTTGGCGTCCAGACAATCCATTATCTGATTCTTTTTAGTGAGGAATCTGTTCCAGAACCGTCGAGTTGATTCTCCGGGCTGCTGAGTTATATGACGGAGATCGTCTGCGTCCGGGGGGCGGACATAGGTCCCTTGAAAGTTTGCTCGGAAAGCATCCTCGAGCTCTTCCCAACTTCTAATTGTGTTTTCGGGAAGGCTTTTAAGCGAGTGCCGGGCTGGCCCTTTAAGCTTAAGGGGTAAATATTTTATGGCGTGGAGATCATCTCCTCTAGCCATATGTATGTGGAGGATGTAATCCTCGATCCAGACTCCGGGGTCTGTTGTTCCATCGTACGCCTCTATGTTAACGGGTTTGAATCCCTCTGGAAATTCATATTCCAAGACCTCATCGGTGAAACATAGAGGGTGTGCGGCACCCCTGTATTTGGGTGTGCCGGATTCTGATGATGGATTTTTTGCATTGCTTGTGAGAGCTTGCTTTCTTGGCCCATAAATGGACCTGGCTGGGCCATGATGCGAGTCTTTAATTGGGTCGCATGCCGCCTTGAGTGTGGCGCCACTTGCCGTTTTGTGGTGGCCGTGGGGTCGTCTATCCGACCGTGTGGCTTTTTTATTTTTTAAATGTGGGAGCTCTAGGGCCTCCTGGTCGAATTCGGGCAGTAATTTTCTCTTCGGATAGCTTTTAGTGCGGCGGCTGCCGCTGTATTTATCTGTGGTCTTGATTACCTTGCTCCATCTTGTTTTGAGTACATCTTCTGCCTTCTTTAGCTTCCGCTTCTGCTTTTTCAGGCTGCGTGCTGTGGCCACGAGCCTTTCGTGGAGATTCTTCTGCTCCGTGGTTTTATCCGGCGTGAGATCGTCTGGAGTTCTGTTATGGCCAGGGGAGGGCTGTTCGTCCTCTCCATCCGTGTTGCCCTGTTCGGACGGCTGCTCTGAGGCATGCTCGTCGTCTACCGGCTCATCCTGCTCTACGGCTGGGTCTTGATCGAGGCGGGGCTTGGCTTGGCGTCTACGTCGCCGCTTTGACTGCTTTTCGGAGGGTTTATCCCTTTTTCCGCCCCCTTTTTCCTCGTTGTCGTTTCCTGTAGGGGTATCCACCATGAATACATCATTAGGTGGGGTGGAGGTCCAGTGCCCTATAGGTGCTGGTCCTAGTTCGTCTCCGTCTTCGTCGTCCATACCGTCGAAGTCTTCGGATCCGAAGTCAAGTATGTCGGTTAAATCATCGACAGTGGCTATTAAATGGGTGGTGGGTGAGCTTTGAATTTCTTCGTCGTCCGAATCCCAACCTCGCAGACCATAGTTCGGCCTAGGCTCTCCTGATAAAGAGAGAGACTTGAGAGAATTTAGGATATCACCGAAAGGTGAGCACTGAAAGATGTCCGCGGCGGTGAACTCCATTACAGGCGCCCAATCAGATTCGATCGGCGGGGGCACGGAAGGCCCGGAGTTCGGAGAAGAGTCCGGCTCCTTGGAGTCCTGGGTCATGCGGAGTACGGGGCTGGCTTTCGGCTCGATCGCCTTTGATATCGCAGCCCCCGAGGTGACGTCCAACCGTTCATCCTCGGAGAACGCAGAGGGCTCCGAGTTAAGGATCGGGGCCGGAGCGTGTGCGGCCTCCAGGGTACTTTTCGGAGGCAGAGCTATATCATGCCCCTCGAAATAGTGCGGCGCGCTTGGCTGTGGCTCGAACCCGTCGAAGATCAAGTCTCCGCGGATATCAGCCGTGTAGTTTAAGCTTCCAAACCTGACTTGATGGCCAGGGGCGTAGCTTTCGATCTGCTCTAGATGACCAAGCGAATTGGCCTGCAGAGCGAAGCCGCCGAAGACGAAGATTTGTCCGGGGAGGAAAGTCTCACCCTGGACCTCATCGTTGTTGATGATCAAAGGAGCCATCGGGCCTAAAAGCGACAACACAGACGAACTCTCAATGAAAGCACAAATGTCGGTGTCAAAACTAGTGGATCTCGGGTAGGGGGTCCCGAACTGTGCGTCAAGGTCGGATGGTAACAGGAGACAAGGGACACTTTATTTTACCCAGGTTCGGGCCCTCTCGGTGGAGGTAAAACCCTACTCCTGCTAGATTAATATTGATGATATGGGTAGTACAAGAGTGGATCTACCACGAGATCAAGGAGGCTAAACCCTAGAAGCTAGCCTATGGTATGATTGTATATGATGATGGTTGTCCTACGGACTACAACCCTCCGGTTTATATAGACACCGGATAGGGTTAGGGTTACACAGATTCGGTTACAATGGTAGGAGATCTTGAATATCCGCACGCCTAGCTTGCCTTGCACGCCAAGAAAAGATCCTTCTGGACACGGGACGAAGTCTTCAATCTTGTATCTTCATAATCTTGGAATCCGGCTGAAGGTATAGTCCGGCTATCCGAACACCCCCTAATCCAGGACTCCCTCATTCCCACTTGCACTAGAATCAATAATCTAGATTACATAGTAATGATTCTAACACCCATGGAGTCTTGGTGCTGATCATGTTTTGCTCGTGAGAGAGGCTTAGTCAACGGGTCTGCAATATTCAGATCCGTATGTATCTTGCAAATCTCTATGTGTCCCTCCTTGACTTGATTGCGGATGGACTTGAAGCGTCTCTTTATGTGTTTGGTTCTCTTGTGAAATCTGGATTCCTTCGCCAAGGCAATTGCTCCATTACTGTCACAAAATATTTTCATAGGACCCGATGCACTAGGTATTACACCTAGATCGGATATGAACTCCTTCATCCAGACTCCTTCATTTGCTGCTTCCGAAGCAGCTATGTACTCCGCTTCACACATAGATCCTGCCACGACTCTCTGCTTGGAACTGCACCAACTGATAGCTCCACCATTCAATATATATACGTATCCGGTTTGTGACTTAGAGTCATCCGGATCAGTGTCAAAGCTTGCATCAACATAACCGTTTACGACAAGCTCTTTGTCACCTCCATAAACGAGAAACATATCCTTAGTCCTTTTTAGGTATTTCAGGATGTTCTTGACCATTGTCCAGTGATCCACTCCTGGATTACTTTGGTACCTCCCTGCTAAACTAATAGCAAGGCACACATCAGGTCTGGTACACAGCATTGCATACATGATAGAACCTATGGCTGAAGCATAGGGAATGACTTTCATTTTCTCGCTATCTTCTGCAGTGGTTGGGCATTGAGTCTGGCTCAACTTCACACCTTGTAACACAGGCAAGAAACCTATCTTTGACAGATCCATTTTGAACTTCTTCAAAACTTTATCAAGGTATGTGCTTTGTGAAAGCCCAATTAAGCGTCTTGATCTATCTCTATAGATCCTGATGCCCAATATATAAGCAGCTTCACCGGGGTCTTTCATTGAAAAATTCTTATTCATGTATCCTTTTAATTATGCTATTCAGAAATTCAGTATTTCCAATCAACAATATGTCATCTACATATAATATTAGAAATGCTACAGAACTCCCACTCACTTTCTTGTAAATACAGGTGTCGGTGTTAAAATCGGCCGATCTCGGGTAGGGGGTCCCGAACTGTGCATTTGTAGATTGAAGGTAACAAGAGGCGGGGGACACGATGTTTACCCAGGTTCGGGCCCTCTTAAGAGAGGTAATACCCTACTTCCTGCTTGATTGACTATGATGAGTATAGGGGTTACAACAGTTGATCTACCTCGAGATCGTAATGACTAAACCATAGATGTCTAGCATGTATGAATTCTGATGATCTGTTGTAACGCCCTCGATGCGGCTATATCTCCCACGTGTCGAAGCATGACTTAGAGGCATAACCGCATTGAAAGCAATGTCGCAAGTGAGGTAATCTTCACACAACCCATGTAATACATAAGGGAAAGAGATACATAGTTGGATTACAATCGCCACTTCACACAAATACATGAACAAAACATTACATCATACGGTTACAATCAGGGCCCGACTACGGAGCCAAAATAAAAGAAGAAACCCCAAAAGCGACAAAGGTCCACGATCGACCCCAACTGGGCTCCACTACCGATCGACTAGAACGAAACAACATAAAGGACAAGATCTTCATCGAACTCCTCCTTGAGCTCGGGTGTGTCACCTGCACGGTCTCATCGGCACCTGCAAACTGGTTTTGGAAGTATCTGGTGAGCCACGGGGACTCAGCAATCTCACACCCGCGAGATCAAGACTATTTAAGCTTATAGGTAGGGTAAAAGGTATGAGATGGAGCTGCAGCAGCGACTAGCATATATGGTGGCTCACATACACAAATGAGAGCGAGAAGAGAAGGCAAAAGCACGGTCGAACAACTATGATCAAGAAGTGATCCTGAAACTACTTACGTCAGACATAACTCCAACAACCGTGTTCACCTCCCGGACCCCGCCGAGAAGAGACCATCACGGTTACACACGCGGTTGGTGTATTTTAGTTAAGATCAACTTCGGGTTTTCTACAACCGGACATTAACAAATTCCCATCTGCCAATAACCGCGGACACGGCTTTCGAAAGTTCAAACCCTGCAGGGGTGTCCCAACTTAGCCCATGATAAGCTCTCGCGATCAACGAAGGATATTCCTTCTCCCCGGGAAGACCCGATCAGTCTCGGAATCCCGGCTACAAGACATTTCGACAGAATAAAACAAGTCCAGCAAAACCGCCCGATGCGCCGACATCCTGATAGGAGCTGCACATATCTCGGTCTCAGGGCAACACCGGATGAACACTACGTACGGCAACCGACGATACCCCAAGTTGCCTAGGGGTGGCACCGCAAGTGGCTCTGGTTTGGACCAACACTTAGACAAGCATTGGCCCGGGGGGCTGAATAAAGATGACCCTTGGGTTAATTACTCCCAAGGGAAAAGTAGGTGGTGGTGAGGCAAATGGTAAAACCAAAGTTGGGCCTTGCTGGAAAAGTCTTATTCAAAGCGAACTGTCAAGGGGGTCCCATAAATCACCCGACCGCGTTAGGGACGCAAAATCCGGGAACATAACACCGATATGACGGAAACTAGGGCGGCAAGAGTGGAACAAAACACCAGGCATAAGGCCGAGCCTTCCACCCTTTACCAAGTATATAGATGCATTAATTAAATAAGATATATTGTGATATCCCAACAAGTAAACATGTTCCAACAAGGAACAACAAGTCCATGTTCCAACAAGGAACAAACTTCATCTTCACCTGCAACTAACAATGCTATAAGAGGGGTTGAGCAAAGCGGTAACATAGCCAAACAACGGTTTGCTAGGACATGGATGGTTAGAGGCTGACATGGCAATATGGGTGGCATGATATAGCAAGTGGTAGGTATCGCAGCATAGGCATAGCAAAAGAGCGAGCAATCTAGCGAGCAAAGATAGAAGTGATTTCGAGGGTATGGTCATCTTGCCTGAGATCCCGCAAGGAAGAAGAACGAGTCCATGAAGAAGGTAAACGGATGAAGTCGAACGAATCCTCACAACTCCGGAACGAAACTGAAGCTAACGAGAGAAGCAACCCGGAAAGAAACAAACAACATAGTAAACAACCAACACATAAACATGGCATGATGCACAAACAAGAATGATGCATGTCCGGTTTTAAAAATGCATGCCATGGCAAAGTGCAACAAACAACGCTACAAATTAAATGGAGCTCAATATGCAACGAGTTGCATATTGACAAAACACCACAACAAATATTTAGTTCGATCTTGTTTATGTACCCAACAATATTAAATGTTGATTAACATGGCAAGGGGTGAAGCACAACAAAACTACCTATCTGGGCAATTTAAATGAGGCCGGAAACAACGAACAACAATTCCGGAAACTCCTCATATGCATATTTTAGATTAAGTACTGTTCTGCCCTAAACACAATTTTAATGTTGTTAAGCATCAAAATAAAGTGCACCATGTTAAACTAGGCATTTTTTTACCCTATTTACATATAAAGTTTATTTAAAACCGAGCTACGGTTATTTAGTTATGAATTAAATCATTTTAACATGGCATTTAGCCAAATAAATGCAAACAACAATTTTAATCATTTTAAATGTTGTTATCATGATGCGGATGACAATTTCAAGTTTTATGCAATTTTATGAAAATGTTGACATGAGCATGTTATGAAGCAATTGTCACCGTGGTGGAAGAAAGGGGTGCCACGGCAACGAATCCGAAAATGATGCCACGGCAACATATCGGTACCGATAACTCGATTGAGATGTCGGTGCAAAAGAAAGCGTGCGGATGCGAGTTGGGAAAGATGGTGGGGTGATCCCGGATACCGGGTTCCCACGAGACGATGGCATGGCAATGAGTGACAAATTGGACACGGTGAAAACACGAGCATCTCATACAACCCACATTCGTTCTCGGAAGGTCGTCTCGGCGGTTATACCTTTGAAGCGTGCAAAGGAGACGGTTCTCGTTCATAGAGGGAAGTAGAGGAAGTAGTCGTTCAAGCGTCAGATGGTACGGTACTCGGTCGTTTCGAAGAGGTACTTGGGGTCATTTGAACTTGCCGATCTCGTCATCTCGAAGGGGTACTTGATGTTCTTAGCGATTCCGAAGACGAGGTAGAGGTACACTTGCTTTAGGGGTACTTGTCGGATCCACGGCGACGGTAGAGGTACAAATGTTCTCGCAGTACTTGTCGGTCCAGTCTTGGTGTAGATGTACATCGCAACCGTAGTGGTACTCGCGGACTTCGGCACCGGTAGTCGTACACGGTTCGTAGGGGTACTTGGCTTTCCGGTCTGTTCAGTGGTCGTTGGCCTCGGCGCATCGTGTAGTCGTGGTACTTGGCGAAACGAGGGGTGCACCGGGCCTTGGCGTGCGGAAGACACTTGGAACAGAGAAGCCATCGGACTGCTGTTCGTTGGAAACGAGATGAACCAGGGGGGTCAAAGCAGCAGCGGGGCAAGCACTGGTCCAGTAGGCCGCGGGGTCGCCGGGAACCCAGTGGAGCAACGGCAACAGCGAACGGAGCGGTGGTACCATGGATGGAGCTTGGGGAGGCGAGGTAGCAGGCCGGCAGGAGGGTCGACGGGGCGACACTCGCCGGAGTCAGGGCAGAAGGGGACGGTCAAGGGGCTCCTCCCCTGGCGACGGAGCTGACGAGCCGGTGGCGCCGTGTAGGCGAGGAGGCGGCGAGGAGGTAGAGGGCGGAGGATGGAGCAGGTCCAACGAGGAAGATGCAGGGGAGGCCCAGCAGGCTGTGGTGCCCGGCGTCCCTGGCAACGCGGCAGGGCGGCGAGCTCGGCCCTCGCGGTGATGGTGAAGGAGAGCAGGGGACGGGATCGTGTAGAGGAGCGAGAGGGGGAAGGAGTGGAGAGACGAGGGAGAGTGGGGGATCGAGGGCGAAGCCCTGGCGGCGGGGGAGGAGAACGAAGGAGAGGGAGAGAGCGAGGGGATCGGGCGAGGCTGGATCGGGAGAAGGGAGCTGGGGCTCTCCCCTGGCGGCTAGGGTTAGAGCCGGTGGGTTGCCTAGGAGGCCGGCGGCTGGGCCTTGGCCAAATGGGCCGGCTTGGCTGCAGGGTCTCTTCTCTCTCTCCTCTCTAAAAAGAAAAGAAGAGATAAAAAAACAGAGATAAAGAAAGAAAAGAAAGAGGGGTTAGAGGAAGAAGTTTGACACACAGACAATTTTTACGGACTCGTTAAAATGTGCATGGTCCACGAAAATTAGGAGAGGCATGATTGCAAGAATTAAATTCAAATTCATTTGAATTTAATTCAAAAGGTTTGAATAGGAAGTGAGGGTTGGAAAGGTCCAAAAATGTTGAACATTTAGGAAGAGCTCCGAAAAATGATGAAAGAATTTATGGGCAAGGTTGGAGACCAAGGATTGGGATAACAAAGGCATGGTATAATTTTGCAAGTGTGTTATGGTTAATTCCAAATAAATGGAATGCTTATTATAGCTCCCTAGTATTGGGAGGATATGTTATAAAGAGAAATCACCCTTGTGAATATCCCTCAATTTAAATGGACCGAGGTCCACACGATTCATTTAGTAGAGTTATGAAAGGGTTGCATGATGACAAGATGCAATGCAAAAGATGCAATGATGAATGCATGACATGAGCAAAAAGCAAAACGAAGACAAAAACCCAACCACGAAGCAAATATCATATCACATCTCCGAAAAAGGCAAGAGTTGGGGTTAAGAATATGGAAAATTGTATCCGGGGCGTTACAACACTCCACCACTACGAGAGGATCTCGTCCCGAGATCTAGGACGGCACCGGAGGGAGAAGGAAGAGGAAGATAAGAGGTAAAACTAAGTTGCTTCTTTGACAAATGAGTGAAACTATGAACCTTCAGAGGTTGAAAAGTAGAAAGAAAGAAACACAACGGAGTTGAACGAACTTGAAAACACTCTGTTAGAAAAGAGGAACAAGGAGTATTACGAGAACTTGAAGGTTAAAAGGAGAAGACAACTTGATGAGAAGAAAGATATTGAAGAGATGATACAACACTCCGGTTAAAAGGATAAGCAAGAAAAGAAGATGATCTTGACAAAACAAGAAGATGGTTCGAAGAGAGCAATAACACAATGCCTTCGGGACAAATGAAAGAGTGGAATCAAGAGAACAGAGAAGAGAACAACAACTTCTATCACAATTGAATTTGAAAGAGCCTCCTTAAAATAAGGATTGAAACGGAGTTGTTGGAGAACCAACAACGAAAAGAATAAGCTTGTAGTGGGCTTATGGAAACATCTCAAAATTATGAGGTGAGCTTCAACCACCAACGGAAACAAATGATTGGACTGATATCAACAAGGAGACGAGAAACTTATTTCACCGGGAGGACAAATGAAGAACTTGGGTCATTAATGAGCACCATAAATAGCAACAATTCTTAGGGAAGGCTTTAGGTGAAATATAACCCAAGATAACTCCAAGGAAGAAATTGATGGATTTAATATACCTCATTCTTGACAACATGTGAATCATGAAACACGAAGGGAAATTGTCAAGAACGACATAACACCACCTCAAAAGATAAGGTAGAAAGAATGGCGCTTCGGAATGCAAGATGAAGAATGCTTGAACTCCTCCAAACAAAACATGTGTTGAACACCATGTTTATTTTAGAGTATGGCTTGACGGATCTTAACTCCGAGAGAAATCTTGATGAACAATTGAAGAATGAAAAGAATCCTCGATGAACCATCATGTAGAGCCTCCATGAAAAACTCCGGTAAGAAAAAGATGATAAAAAGAAAGAGAAGTTGAAAATACAAGGTGAAGCCTTGCAATGATTTAGATGGATCTCCGCGACGAGATAGCGGAAAACTTGGAACTCCGGAAAAAGAAGATGAACAAATGAAATCAGGAATTTTGATGAACCTCCGGAATAAGGAATTAATCACTTGGAAGAAACAAGAACAAGAATTATGTTATGCGTATCATTCACCAATTAAATTGATGATAAGCAATGGATTTGGCATACTACTTATTCTCGTAGGAAGGATTAAGATATATATAGCACAAACTTGGGAAAAGTCTTCAACGAGCCACCGGTAGGATTGAAAAGAATGAATGAATTGGTATGATAACAACGGAAGAAGGATCTTGAACGAACCACCGTAAGAATTGAAAATGAACGAAGAAAAGATACAGAAACACCGGGAAGAATTAGAAAAAGACGTTGATACTTGAGGGAATTTAGATACAATTGAATGCAGAGATGAAGAGCTGATTAGAGAATATTGAATGATGCACCGGTAAGATTCGGAGAACGATAGACGAAGCTGAGAATGAATAATTCTGAGATAATGGCTCCGGATAATCAAACTGAAAAGACTCCTGAAATGCTCCAGATGGGTGAAAAGAATTCTCACAACCAAAACAATTATGAGAGAATGGCATCAATCTAGAACCACGCATCTTCAAGAGAATGGACAAGATTTAAGGGAAACTATTCTTCGGTCTTCAAATGTTGAGAATGACGACGAAAAACACCACCATGAATTTGTTGAGGCACTCCGGAATGAAAATTAGAAAGGTTGAACCAACGATGAAAGAATTGAAGGATATTGGAGAAAGACATATGACTGATGACAATTCATTCTTACGTCAAACTTTTAAATGAATTTGAGAATAGCTCCGGGAAAATAAGAAGAGTCAGGTAAGATCCTGGAAAAAGACCTGTGGGTTAGGGCCCACTCAAAAGAAACACCGTTGAACGATTACTGGAAAGGAGAGATTGCACCGATTGAATTAAATGGCTTGAATGAGATAGCATCCTCAAAAGAACTTGAGTGAATTGAGAATGGAAACTTGAATCTTCTGAGATATCTTCATCACTCCGGAACAAATGAATAGTGAGAGGTGAATGATTAAGAGATACACCAGCATTAGAAAACATTAGAAACGAGGAAAAGATATGATCGATAAAGCTTGAATTGGAACCGCCGGAGAAGAAAAGAATGACGAATGATGAACTTGAAGCTCCGTTAGTATCATCCTGAGAATCACCGGATACGAACATCGGCGGAAAAGAATGGAGAGGCTTCACAAGAATAAAATGGATACTTGATTAAGAAATCTGCGTCCTTGAAGAAATAAGGGTGGGAGGGCGGGAAAACAAAGACAACTTGGGACGAATGAAACAAACACCGTTTAGAATACTTAGAGTTGATCTTGCAGATGTTGAAAATGATCGGATTTACTTGAAGAGGGACACACCGGTTGGAAAAGAATTGGCATGATAATCTTGATGATCAAGAAGGATTAGTATTCACATAGCAATATGAGAACACCACGTAGAAAAGGTATGGAATCAACACTTGACATTGAAGCAACTCGAATACCACAAAACAAAACAAAACAAAGGATTGGCTTGCAGAATAAGCTGGAAACAAACCTATGATAGATCCCATATCGTATCATGTGTCTGTCGGAAAGAATTCCTACGTGATACTTGAATTCCCACTTATAAACTCCCGAAACTTTCTGGTTATGCAATCAGGTGTTGGGGATACAGGGGACACAAAATATGTCACCCAAACTAACAATACCTAGATCCAGTTGTATCCATCCTTCAACACATAACCAAGAAATCCTTGGAAATCGTCTACCTCAACCTTCGAAAAGCATCCGTTATACGAGTCATGGCAATACTCCCGCACTCGCCTCAGTACTAGGCTATCAGGGTTATCTCACCAACAACTGTACAAAAGAGATTTTCGATGTCGGCGTACTAAACTCAGGTATTCCAAAACCGCAACGATAAGATTATGACAACAACACCTCGGAGCTCAACTCCCCGGGACACTGCCACAACCCCTAAATGTCAGGACGCAACCAAGACAATGTTGTCATCATAAAACCATCGGAACGATTGTAATATACCCGCGTGATCCTAAATTTTTTTTAGTGAAATTTGAGAAGAGAAGAGTCAAAACTCTACGTCAGGATGCCTTACCAGAGCGATGAGGAGACTGGGAATTAAAAAGAATTCCTAAACTCTCCGATATATAATTCCTAAATGACTCAAAACATTTTTCTAGACACCACTCGGCCGCTAAAAAACGATCAATCAGTGGGGGCTCCTAAGGTCGGGGAAGGCTCTGATTACCAACTTGTAACGCCCTCGATGCGGCTATATCTCCCACGTGTCGAAGCACGACTTAGAGGCATAACCGCATTGAAAGCAATGTCGCAAGTGAGGTAATCTTCACACAACCCATGTAATACATAAGGGAAAGAGATACATAGTTGGCTTACAATCACCACTTCACACAAATACATGAATAAAACATTACATCATACAATTACAATCAGGGCCCGACTACGGAGCCAAAATAAAAGAAGAAACCCCAAAAGCGACAAAGGTCCACGATCGACCCCAACTGGGCTCCACTACTGATCGACTAGAATGAAACAACATAAAGGACAAGATCTTCATCGAACTCCTCCTTGAGCTCGGGTGTGTCACCTGCACGGTCTCATCGGCACCTGCAAACTGGTTTTGGAAGTATCTGGTGAGCCACGGGGACTCAGCAATCTCACACCCGCGAGATCAAGACTATTTAAGCTTATAGGTAGGGTAAAAGGTATGAGGTGGAGCTACAGCAGCGACTAGCATATATGGTGGCTAACATACGCAAATGAGAGCGAGAAGAGAAGGCAAAAGCACGGTCGAACAACTATGATCAAGAAGTGATCCCGAAACTACTTACGTCAGACATAACTCCAACAACCGTGTTCACCTCCCGGACCCCACCGAGAAGAGACCATCACGGTTACACACGCGGTTGGTGTATTTTAGTTAAGATCAACTTCGGGTTTTCTACAACCGGACATTAACAAATTCCCATCTTCCCATAACCGTGGGCACGGCTTTCGAAAGTTCAAACCCTGCAGGGGTGTCCCAACTTAGCCCATGATAAGCTCTCGCGATCAACGAAGGATATTCCTTCTCCCCGGGAAGACCCGATCAGTCTCGGAATCCCGGCTACAAGACATTTCGACAGTAATAAAACAAGTCCAGCAAAACCGCCCGATGCGCCGACATCCTGATAGGAGCTGCACATATCTCGGTCTCAGGGCAACACCGGATGAACACTACGTACGGCAACCGACGATACCCCAAGTT
Source organism: Aegilops umbellulata (assembly GCA_032464435.1). Classification (NCBI taxonomy): domain Eukaryota; kingdom Viridiplantae; phylum Streptophyta; class Magnoliopsida; order Poales; family Poaceae; genus Aegilops; species Aegilops umbellulata. Next base: position 229,825,788 of record CP136060.1, read on the forward strand.
GCCTAGGGGTGGCACCGCAAGTGGCTCTGGTTTGGACCAACACTTAGACAAGCATTGGCCCGGGGGGCTGAATAAAGATGACCCTTGGGTTAATTACTCCCAAGGGAAAAGTAGGTGGTGGTGAGGCAAATGGTAAAACCAAAGTTGGGCCTTACTGGAAAAGTCTTATTCAAAGCGAACTGTCAAGGGGGTCCCATAAATCACCCGACCGCGTTAGGGACGCAAAATCAGGGAACATAACACCGATATGACGGAAACTAGGGCGGCAAGAGTGGAACAAAACACCAGGCATAAGGCCGAGCCTTCCACCCTTTACCAAGTATATAGATGCATTAATTAAATAAGATATATTGTGATATCCCAACAAGTAAACATGTTCCAACAAGGAACAACAAGTCCATGTTCCAACAAGGAACAAACTTCATCTTCACCTGCAACTAACAACGCTATAAGAGGGGTTGAGCAAAGCGGTAACATAGCCAAACAACGGTTTGCTAGGACATGGATGGTTAGAGGCTGACATGGCAATATGGGTGGCATGATATAGCAAGTGGTAGGTATCGCAGCATAGGCATAGCAAAAGAGCGAGCAATCTAGCGAGCAAAGATAGAAGTGATTTCGAGGGTATGGTCATCTTGCCTGAGATCCCGCAAGGAAGAAGAACGAGTCCATGAAGAAGGTAAACGGATGAAGTCGAACGAATCCTCACAACTCCGAAACGAAACCGAAGCTAACGAGAGAAGCAACCCGGAAATAAACAAACAACATAGTAAACAACCAACACATAAACATGGCATGATGCACAAACAAGAATGATGCATGTCCGGTTTTAAAAATGCATGGCATGGCAAAGTGCAACAAACAACGCTACAAATTAAATGGAGCTCAATATGCAACGAGTTGCATATTGACAAAACACCACAACAAATATTTAGTTCGATCTTGTTTATGTACCCAACAATATTAAATGTTGATTAACATGGCAAGGGGTGAAGCACAACAAAACTACCTATCTAGGCAATTTAAATGAGGCCGGAAACAACGAACAACAATTCCGGAAACTCCTCATATGCATATTTTAGATTAGGTACTGTTCTGCCCTAAACACAATTTTAATGTTGTTAAGCAGCAAAATAAAGTGCACCATGTTAAACTACGCATTTTTTTCTACCCTATTTACATATAAAGTTTATTCAAAACCGAGCTACGGTTATTTAGTTATGAATTAAATCATTTTAACATGGCATTTAGCAAAATAAATGCAAACAGCAATTTTAATCATTTTAAATGTTGTTATCATGATGCGGATGATAATTTCAAGTTTTATGCAATTTTATGAAAATGTTGACATGAGCATGTTATGAAGCAATTGTCACCGTGGTGGAAGAAAGGGGTGCCACGGCAACGAATCCGAAAATGATGCCACGGCAACATATCGGTACCGATAACTCGACTGAGATGTCGGTGCAAAAGAAAGCGTGCGGATGCGAGTTGGGAAAGATGGTGGGGTGATCCCGGATACCGGGTTCCCACGAGACGATGGCATGGCAATGAGTGACAAATTGGACACGGTGAAAACACGAGCATCTCATACAACCCACATTCGTTCTCGGAAGGTCGTCTCGGCGGTTATACCTTTGAAGCGTGCAAAGGAGACGGTTCTCGTTCATAGAGGGAAGTAGAGGAAGTAGTCGTTCAAGCGTCAGATGGTACGGTACTCGGTCGTTTCGAAGAGGTACTTGGGGTCATTTGAACTTGCCGATCTCGTCATCTCGAAGGGGTACTTGATGTTCTTAGCGATTCCGAAGACGAGGTAGAGGTACACTTGCTTTAGGGGTACCTGTCGGATCCACGGCGATGGTAGAGGTACAAATGTTCTCGCGGTACTTGTCGGTCCAGTCTTGGTGTAGATGTACATCGCAACCATAGTGGTACTCGCGGACTTCGGCGCCGGTAGTCGTACACGGTTCGTAGGGGTACTTGGTGTTCCGGTCTGTTCAGTGGTCGTTGGCCTCGGCGCATCGTGTAGTCGTGGTACTTGGCGAAACGAGGGGTGCACCGGGCCTTGGCGTGCGGAAGACACTTGGAACAGAGAAGCCATCGGGCTGCTGTTCGTTGGAAACGAGATGAACCAGGGGGGTCAAAGCAGCAGCGGGGAAAGCACTGGTCCAGCAGGCCGCGGGGTCGCCGGGAACCCAGTGGAGCAACGGCAACAGCGAACGGAGCGGTGGCACCATGGATGGAGCTTGGGGAGGCGAGGTAGCAGGCCGGCAGGAGGGTCGACGGGGCGACACTCGCCGGAGTCAGGGCAGAAGGGGACGGTCAAGGGGCTCCTCCCCTGGTGACGGAGCTGACGAGCCGGTGGCGCCGTGTAGGCGAGGAGGCGGCGAGGAGGTAGAGGGCGGAGGATGGAGCAGGTCCAGCGAGGAAGATGTAGGGGAGGCCCAGCAGGCTGTGGTGCCCGGCGTCCCTGGCGACGCGGCAGGGCGGCGAGCTCGGCCCTCGCGGTGATGGTGAAGGAGAGCAGGGGACGGGATCGTGTAGAGGAGCGAGAGGGGGAAGGAGTGGAGAGACGAGGGAGAGTGGGGGATCGAGGGCGAAGCCCTGGCGTCGGGGGAGGAGAACGAAGGAGAGGGAGAGAGCGAGGGGATCGGGCGAGGCTGGATCGGGAGAAGGGAGCTGGGGCTCTCCCCTGGCGGCTAGGGTTAGAGCCGGTGGGTTGCCTAGGAGGCCGGCGGCTGGGCCTTGGCCAAATGGGCCGGCCTGGCTGCAGGGTCTCTTCTCTCTCTCCTCTCTAAAAAGAAAAGAAGAGATAAAAAAACAGAGATAAAGAAAGAAAAGAAAGAGGGGTTAGAGGAAGAAGTTTGACACACAGACAATTTTTACGGACTCATAAAAATGTGCATGGTCCACGAAAATTAGGAGAGGCATGATTGCAAGAATTAAATTCAAATTCATTTGAATTTAATTTAAAAGGTTTGAATAGGAAGTGAGGGTTGGAAAGGTCCAAAAATGTTGAACATTTAGGAAGAGCTCCGGAAAATGATGAAAGAATTTATGGGCAAGGTTGGAGACCAAGGATTGGGATAACAAAGGCATGGTATAATTTTGCAAGTGTGTTATGGTTAATTCTAAATAAATGGAATGCTTATTATAGCTCCCTAGTATTGGGAGGATATGTTATAAAGAGAAATCACCCTTGTGAATATCCCTCAATTTAAATGGACCGAGGATCCACACGATTCATTTAGTAGAGTTTTGAAAGGGTTGCATGATGACAAGATGCAATGCAAAAGATGCAATGATGAATGCATGACATGAGCAAAAAGCAAAACGAAGACAAAAACCCAACCACGAAGAAAATATCATATCACATCTCCGGAAAAGGCAAGAGTTGGGGTTAAGAATATGGAAAATTGTATCCGGGGCGTTACATCTGTATGGACTAAACCCTCCGGTTTGTATAGACACAGGAGGGGGCTAGGGTTGTACAGAGTCGGTTTACAGAGAAAGGAAGTTTCATATACGAACGCCAGGCTTGCTATCCACGCAAAGGAGAGTCCCATCCGGACACAGGGGAAGGCCTTCAATCTCGTATCTTTACGACTCATCAGTCCGGCCCATGTAACATAGCCCGGATGCTCGGGGACCCCCTAATCCAGGACTCCCTCAGTAGCCCCCGAACCAGGCTTCAATGACGACGTGTCCGGCGTGCAAATTGTCTTTAGCATTGCAAGGCGTGTTCCTCCTCTTCCAAATAGTCCAAAGTAAATTGAACAAAAGAGTTGTATTCGTCTTTTCAACAACGACGCAGTATCCGGCTTCATATCTTCGGCTTTGTAAGGTGGGCCCTCCATGGTACTTTGGACAGCTTCGGCTTTACATTAAATATCATACCTTTCAGCTTCTGCGCCACCGTCGCCTCAGCTTCCATGTGTCAGACGAATACAAAGGGTCCAAGTGTTTTTATAGATAACACCCTGACTTTGTAGGGAAGGCGTCTAGTTAAGGAGATTGGATCCCAGATGCCATTCCACACCAGGCGAAAATCCTTAGAGCTTGCCATAGGAAACTGCGCAAACATGGCTGGCGCTCCCAGTTCTTCCTCACGCCCCCACGGCCCTCAAAAAGGCGATTGGGAGAGCTTCTCAGTATTCCACGCCCAGCTGACTAAGCTTCACATACATGGGTATCTCCCTCCCGCGGATCTAGTCCCTGTTCGGGCGGGATTAACTTCCAGCAATGGCGAAGCCTTGGCGGAAAACTTCCCCAATCCTTCTGAAGTGGAGCGAGTGTGCTTCCTTTCCTTCCTATTAAGAGGTGTTGGATTTCCAATCCACCATTTCCTCTGAGGTCTCCTGGAGTATTATGGCCTCCAACTGCACAATCTCACGTCGGGCTCCATTCTGCACATCGCGGGCTTCGTCGCTCTTTGCGAGCTGTTCCTAGACTGCGAGGCCCATTTTGAGTTATGGATGAAATTTTTTTGCCTCGTCCCCCGCTCCCAAAAGGGATCCATATTCGAGGTGGGAGGTGCCGAAGTATGGCGCGTAGCCGGAATAGGATACTGTCCGGCACTCCGAAGAAGGTATCTGAAGAGTGGCCCTCAGAATGGTTTTATATTGAAGACATTGTTCTTACAGACCCAATCCGACGGGGTCTTCCCAAATTTTCCAATGCTCTATTAAAGAAGCGCACCAACTGGCGCCCCCGAAGCCTCGAGGAGGAAGACAGTGCGGAGATTAAAAAGCTAATGAGCAAGATAAAAATACTCGCCCAATCCGGACTATCTATAATTGAGGTAATGGCGATTTCAATAATGCGAGGCGTTCAACCACTCCAATCCAGAGGACTCCCCATGTGGATTACAACGGGGAAGATGGCGCATCACACTATGGGCACAAGGGTCCGGACAACTTTGTCGCCTTGGCTGCCATGTTGGCTGATCTTTACAAAGGGGAGAAAGAAGATTTTACTCGCCTTAAATTCCAAGAAGGTCTTTCCATGTACAACCCTGCTAACTGGGTGAGCTTTCGATCAGTAGCCTTATTCAATCCTCTTCCTGAGTCGTGCTTAGTTGAACTTAATCTGAATATTTTTAACAGGAATGTAGAAAGATTGTCGCAGGGATCCATAGTCCCGCTCCACAGCCGGAGGACCATATTCGAGACCTGGATCTCGGATTTGAAGAGGATTCGATATATTTATAGAGCTTAAGGAGGGGGTCTTTTATCAGGCAAGCTACGACAGCACAGAAGTAGCCCTCACAGCCGATTATCCCGACCGTCTCCCCTCCTCCAACGTAAGTGCCCAGGAGACATCTTTTCAACAAGAGCTTTCCCATTGCGCCTCGCCCACCGCACTATCTCATGCTCCGAAGGGGTGGCGCTCGTCCCGCCAAACTGTATCGAAGGCGTCCTCCAGGAAGGCGACGCTCGCGCGGGGTGAGTCTTTGAATAGAGAGGTGGGCGGTGATACTACCGAGCCTCCTCATTCACCAAAGAGTTCGGCAAATAGGCTGGATTGTGACATGCTCCTCCGTGCTATATTTCAAGAAGAGCATACACCGGACGGTATCCGGAGGTCTCGCCGGCCATGCATCGGCCAATCCGTCCCAGACCCTGCCACTGGGACTAGAGTTGGTACGGGTGCCACGCCGGATTGTCACCTCCACGAGGATTCAGATATTGTATCTGTCACCAATTCCAAAGTGGAGAGCACAATGGTCCATTGACGGCGGAAAGAGGCCATGCGCGACCAAGTTTCACCGAAGAGGTGTTCAACGCCCTCAGCTATGCGGACGCATATATCCGAGCTGCTCGAGATGGACTTGCCGGAGTGACATACCACCTTTGAAAGGATATGCAGGTAAAGACTTTGTGTAGATTCAATAATCATGTGCCAGTAGCCCCGGAGACTTGAAGCAGTTGGCGCAACTGATTTAAGGATCGTTGTATAATCAGGTACTCATGGAGAAGAACAACATGCTGTCTCAGGAGCTTGAAGAATGCAAGACCAAGCTAGCTCTTGCCACCGCCGAACTGGAAGATTTGAAGAAATCCCAGAAGGCATCGAATGGTAAGTACAACCATTGCCGGAAAGTACAATTCTGTGGCAACGATGATTTTTAAATGTGCATTGTTTAACAGCGACAGGGTCGATAAATCAGTTGGAGGAGAGGCTAAAGGCTGCTGAGGCGGCTAAAGAACATGCCGAAGGGCAAGAAGCCACTGGTCAATGTGTGTTGACACGGACCATCAATGACAAAAACAAACTACAAGATACCAACATCCAGCAAGACGAGGAACTGAAGGACGTAAGAGCCCAACTATCAGATGCCTTGAAGGAAAACAGAAAGCTGAAAGGCGGCATATTTAGTATGCCCTTTAACCTGTCTTTCATATGGCCCCTTGATGGAAATTGTTGTTTTACGAGATTGTTCCTATAGGTTTACTAAGGGGTCGGCCTGAAGGAGAAGTATCCGGATTTCAAGGCGACCTGCTGCCAGAGTTATCCAAGGTGCACGAGCGAGATTGGAAGGCGATGAGGAGTATGGCTAAGGCGTTATGGCCATCCGAGTCCCCTCCAAGACTAATGGGGGAGCTCACGGAGCTATTCAAAGGAGCTCATCTTTGCTTTGAGCTATGGAAGGCATCGGCATGTCGAGAGGGTGCACAAGAGGCCTAGGCCATGGTGAAAACACAGTATACCGGACTTGATCCGAATCATATGGCCCGGTGATAATCCCCAAGTGCAGGGAATCATCGTAGCAATTCCCAACGATGGAAGTGGTAAGTATGGAGTGTCAAACCCACAAGGAGCTAAAGGTAAGATCAATATTCTCTCAAGTCCTATCTGCCACTAATACGACTCTACGTACACCGAACGTTTGCTTCCAACTAGAAACAAGAAATAAAACTACGTAGTGGGTATGAAGAGGATAACTTTGCATGATATCGGAGAGCTAAAACATAAAAGTAGGTGATGTTATCATAAATTTAGAAGATATTACTAAATATTATAAATAGCGAGTGTGGAATAATGATGGGTTGGTGTGCGGAATTATCCTAGGCTATTGTTAACAAGACTGGTAGTCGTCATTGCAATTTCATATGAGGGAGAGGCATAAGCTAACATACTTTCTATTCTTGGATCATATGCACTTATGATTGGAACTCTAGCAAGCATCTGCAACTACTAAAGATCATTAAGGTAAAACCCAACCATAGCACTAAAGCATCAAGTCCCATTTATCCCATACGCAACAACCCCCTTACTCGGGTTTATGCTTCTGTCACTCAAGCAACCCACTATAAGCGAATCATGAACGTATTGCAACACCCTACAGCGGGAATCCCTCACGCTTGCGCGACACGGATGGCACAATAGGACAAAGGATTTCTACTGAAAAAGACAAAGGATATCTACTCAAAACATCATAGGATGGCAACACAACATTGGATCATAATATGTGGCATAAAGCACCATGTTCAAGTAGGGATTACAGCGGGGTGCGGGAGAGTGGACCGCGTAAAAGAGATGAGGATAGTGATGATGGTGGTGATGTTGATGAAGACGATCACCGCGGTGATGATTCCCCTCCCGATGGCACTCCGGTGCCACCGAGAGAGAGAGGAGAGGTTCTCCCCCTTATGCTTCCTCCTCCATGGCCTCCCCCTAGATGGGGAGAGGTTCTCCCTCTGGTCCTTGGCCTTCATGGAGATGATGGCCCCTCCGGGATCCTCCTCCATGGCCTCCGGTGATGATGGCCCCCTCCGGCAGGGTGCCAAAGAGGGCCTAGATTAATTTGTCGTGGCTACAGATGCTTGCGGCGGCGGAACTTCCGATCTAGGTTATTTTTTGGAGGTTTCTGTATTTATAGGAATTTTTGGCGTAGGTCTCACGTCAGGGGGGTCTTTGAGTCGTCCACGAGATAGGGGCCCACGCCTAGGGGGGTGAGCGCTCCCCCCACCCTCGTGGACAGCCCGGGACTCTTCTGGCCCAACTCTTTTACTCTCGGGGCTTCTTTTGGTTCATAAAAAATCATCCAAAATTGGCACGTCAATTGGACTCCGTTTGGTATTCCTTTTCTACGATACTCAAAAACCAGGAAAAACAGAAACTGGCACTAGGCTCTAGGTTAATAGGTTAGTCCCAAAAATCATAAAAAAAATCATATAAATGCATATAAAACATCTAAGATGGATAATATAATAGCATCAATACTTCATAAATTATAGATACGTTGGTGATGTATCAGCATCCCCAAGCTTAATTCCTGCTCGTCCTCGAGTAGGTAAATGATAAAAGAAATAATTTATGAAGTGTGAATGCTAGCAGGTGCACAAGTTTGATCAATGATAATTTCAATCACCTTTTCTAGCATCATTATATGTCATAACAGTAACTCATCTCATAAAACTTTTCATGATCAAGTAACAAGCTATTCACATGTTAAATTATAGATCATAGACTTTCTTGAAAACTAACAAACAATGCTCTTAGTCATCAAACAATTGCAATTCATCTTATTTTCTGGAAGGGTCTATGTAAGAGCTTTGATTCAGCAAGCTCCACATACTCAACTATCATTTAATCTTTCACAATTGCTAACACTCATGTGATATTTATGGGTTCAAAGTTTTAATCGTACATAAAGAAAGATAGGGGCTTATAGTTTCGCCTCCCAACCTTTTACTACAAGGGTAATTTCAACAATAATAATTTATGAAAACTTCCATCCAAGTGGATATATATATCTGGATCGCTCCAACACAAAGAGCTTGCCAAAGGAACAAGTGTAAAAAGGAAAGGTGATGATCACCATGACTCTTGTATAAGGGTAGAAGATAAAAGTAAAAGATAGGCCCTTCGTAGAGGGAAGCAGAGGTTGTCATGCGCTTTTATGGTTGGATGCGCAAAATCTTAATGCAAAAGAACGTCACTTTATATTGCCGCTTGTGATAAAGACCTTTATTATGCAGTCCGTCGCTTTTATTTCTTCCCTATCACAAGTTCGTATAAAGCTTATTTTCTTCGCACTAATAGATCATACATATTTAGAGAGCAATTTTTATTGCATGCACCGATGACAACTTACTTGAAGGGTCTTACTCAATCCTTAGGTAGGTATGGTGGACTCTCATGGCAAAACTAGTTTAAGGGATGTTTGGAAGCACACGTAGTATTTCTACTTGGTGCAAAGAATTTGGCTAGAATGAGAGGGAAAGGCAATCCCAACATGTTGGATTATCCAAGACAATATAACGTTTCGGATATAGGAAAACGTAACCTATTAAGTTGTCTTCCTTGTCCAACATCAACCTTTTAGCATGTCATATTTTAATGAGTGCTCACAATTACAAAAGATGTCCAAGATAGTATATTTATATGTGAAATCTCTCTTCCTTCAATATTCTTTCATGAATTGTTCACGTGACCAATTCTGCATTTGCTAACTTTCAATAAGTTTACTACCTATATTCTGTGTGAAGTCATTACTCCCCATGGTATAAGCATACGAAACATATATAAATTCAGATTTATGATATTAAATTCATTCAACCATTTACTCATAGGATATATGTGAAGCACGTGAGTAAATGACAAACTACTCCAAAAAGATATAAGTGAAGAACACTGAGTAGTCAAATAATTAACTAGCCATGGGAGGATTATTTTTCATTCAAGATTTCAGATCAAATGATTTTATTCAAACAGCAAGTAAAATTGAAAATACGCTCCAAGCAAAACACATATCATGTGACGAATAAAAATATAACTCCGAGTAAGGTATACCGATAGTTTTGAAGACAAAAGAGGGGATGCCTTCCAGGGCATCCCCAAGCTTAGGCGCTTGAGTCTTCCTTGAATATTACCTTGGGGTGCCTTGGTAATCCCCAAGCTTAGGGTCTTTCCACTCCTTATTCTCCTCATATCGATATCTCACTCAAAGCTTGAAAACTTTAATCACACAAAACTTAACGGAACTTCGTGAGATAGGTTAGTATGATAAAGAGTAAACCATTCACTTTGGTACTTTAAAAGACAAGGTTCATAATTGTTCTCACATAATGCCTACTTTACCATACCATTTATACAATTTATATTGAGAAATATAAGCCATACAAACTAGAAAACAAGCAAACTATGCAATGAAAACAGAACCTGTTAGAAACAGAACAATCTGTAATGATCTCAACAGCAACCATACTTCTGATACTCCAAAAATTATGAGATAAATTGGTGGACGTGAGGAATTTTTCTATTAATATTCTTCAAAAAGAATCAACTCAAAATCACTCTTCCTTAAAAAATGGTAGCTGTTCCTGTGAGCGCAAAGTTTCTGTTTTTTACAGCAAGATCACATTAACTCTCACCCAAGTCTTCCCAAAGGTCTTACTTGGCACTTTATTGAAACAAAAAGCTATAAAACATGATTACTACAGTAGCTTAATCATGTAAACACACAAAAACAGTAAGGTTAAATATCGGGTTGTCTCTCAACAAGCGCTTTTCTTTAATGCCTTTTAGCTAGGCATGATGATTTCAATGATGCTCACATAAAAGGAAAGAATTGAAACATAAAGAAAGCATCATGAAGAATATGACTAGCACATTTGAATCTAGCCCACTTCCTATGCCTAGGGATTTTGTGAACACATAATTTATAGGAACAAGAATCAACTAGCATAGGAAGGCAAAACAAGTACAACTTCAAAACTTTAAGCACATAGAGAGGAAACTTGATATTATTGCAACTCCTACAAGCATATATTCCGCCCTCATAATAACTTTCAGTAGCACCATGAATGAATTTAACAATATAACTGTCGGTGTACTAAAGTAGGGGTACCTTAGTACCCCGAACTTGTGCACGGGCAGCCGTAGCACCCCGCGGCAAGGCTTGCCAGGCGATCGCCAAAACTCTCCATGGTCCCTTTTTTGGGCCATCTAAGAACAAAATAATAGAGCCAAGGCCCCGGCAGGAGGAGCTTGCCGGGAAGGCCACCCGAAGAGAGCAAGGCCCCGGCAAGAGGAGCTTGCCGGGACGGCCGCTCCAAGCACAAGGCCCCGGCAAGAGGAGCTTGCCGGGAAGGCCGACCAGGGCACGACAAGAGACTTGCTGCGACGCGCCACGCGTCCCGGCAAGGACCGGTGAGCAACAAGCTCCCGGGCGCGACAAGGCATCAACCGCGGCAAGGCGCTTGCCGCGGCAAGTCACCACCCCGCGCCTGCGTTCCAGCTCATCCACCCACGCGTCGCTCTGGGGCCATTCCAGGCGTACGTGGTGAGAGGCTGCGCAGCTAGGGGCATGCGGTGGCGAAGCAACGCTGATAGGGTAGCCGTCGTGGCAAACGGTGGCGCCCCTGACGGTCCCTTCTCTGCACTGTTTGGGCGACCTAGACGGGCATTTAATGCCCTTGTCCCCTGCCGTCAGAGTTAGGTATGATAGCACTGTGCAAACAGCTGTACCCAACACAGCGTTTTCCAGTTTTACCCCCGCCTACGTTGCCACCTGTGGGTAACCCCTTGCGCATATAAAAGGAGGCCCCATGCGCAACGTGAGGAAGGAGGAGGAAGGAGGCCACTCACGCTCGGTCTGATTAGTTGCCTGAGTGTACTGTAGCACTCAGCGCTCCCGAACAAGAACACAATACAAACCAGAAAGCAGCAGTAGGGTTTTACGCATCCGTGCGGCCCGAAGCTGGGTAAACCCCTTGTGTGCATCGCCTCGATCCGCTCTTCGCGCGACCTCCGCCCCCCGCCGAACCAGAAAGGGGCTCGGTCCCCATAGGTGTTCGTGGAGGCAGATTTCCCCCGACACCTTTGGCGCGCCAGGTAGGGGGCGTCGAAGTTGTGTGAACCTGATCCGGCGTCTGCACAGGCTAGATCTCCATCATCTTCATCGACATGCCACCAAAGAAGAAGGCTCCGGAGGCGGCTGGTCCGTCCGCGTCGAACCCACCGCCCCTGGAGCAAACGGGTGGTGGGGACGGCACCGACGGCGGAACGGGCGTCGCCGAGCCAGCTCATGGTGCCACGGCGCCCGAACGTGCACCGCGCCCCTCACAGGAGGCACGGGACCAGCAGCGTCTTGGCACTCACGGTACCATACGCTCGCTGGACCCAGATTGAGCTGGCGGATCCCAGGGTGCTCAAGGCCAGCATACACACCGACGTGCTGGCACAAGCGTGGCGCGACTGCCTGGTCCGGGTGCTGCTCCTTCTAACATAGTTAGAAGTTCGAGCACATCCCGCTCCACGCGCCATTCGCCACCGCTGCCCGCCACTCCAGCAGAAGCTCTAGCATGAGCTCAACTGCTCCTAGACTACCCTCCAACGGCGGACAAGCTCGACGACTGGAGGGCCACGATACAGAGTCTCATCGGCTTCGCTAATGGGGACACCCCGCGGCAGCATAGTGCGTCGCAGCCGCGGCAGGTCGGCCAGGCGAGAACCGATGGCGCCAAGACCGGTGGGGGTGCGACCACCATGCATTCCCCGCCCCAAAGGCCAAGATCGCCGACTCGCCGGAACCATCACGACAACGACTCCACCGCGTCGTCAAATCCGCGAACTCGTCGCGATCAACGCCAAGTTCTTCACGAATGAGAGCAAGAGGACACTCGTACTCGCATCGAGCGTCGAAGAGAAGCGCGGCGTCAATCAGACCAGCGCGCTGGGCCTTTTGTCGACATGCATGCGCCGGGGGGACCATTCGAACTGCCGTACGCGGTAGGCTGCCCTGCGTTCACCCGTGAGCGGCGGCAAGTCCAGTGGCCCAGCACGAAGAATTTCAAGCCAGACGTACTAGAGAAGTACGACGGCAAGTCGCATCCGTCGGAGTTCCTCAGCATCTACACCATTGCGGTGCAGGCTGCTGGAGGGTGAGACGGCAAGATCCTTGCCAACTACTTCCCGTTGGTACTCAAATCCAACGTCAGGTCCTGGCTCATGCACTTGCCGGATGACTCCATAACCTCCTGGACAGACTTGTGCCATCAGTTTGTTGGCGCCTTTACAGGCGTCCACAAACCCCATGGCCAAGCAAGCGACCTTCATCTGCTCGTCCAGAAGGAAGGGGAACATGTTCCAAGAGCTGAGAACGACATTGCTGATGGCCTGTCAAAGTGCGCAGCACTTAAGTTACCTATGGAACCAGGAACCTTTGTGATCAAGCTGACTCAGCAGTCCGTAACACCATCAACCGGATAGAGCAAGAAGAGGAAGTTGGTCTCCGGCGACTATCTTCTGGCAGAGCTCCCCGGAGCCGCCGCCAAGAAGGTCCCCAAGATCGACGCCAAGAGTGCTGAGGAGCAGTCTGCTCCGGCAAACCCCAGGGTTTGTTCCATAGAAGCAGGCGCTCCCGACAAGTTTTGCTCCGGCAAGCTTGCCGGGAACATCAAGCTCTGGCTGAGCCCCAGATCCTCGCCGTAGAAGCGAACGTTCCCGCAGCAGCAGATGTGCCTTCAGTCCTTGTTGTCGAGCCACAGGCTCCAGCATGGGCGCAACAGACTGTCCATTTCCTCCAGAACGGAGAACTTCCCGAAGAACAAGAAGAAGCGGAAAGAGTAGCCCGGCGCTCAAGTATGTACCAGTTCATCGACAACACACTGTACAGAAGAGGGCGCAACGGCGTGAAATTGAAGTGTATTCCCCGGGAAGACGGACAAAAGCTGTTGGCAGAGATACATGGAGGCATATGTGGTCACCACATTGGCGCAAGAGCACTTGCCGGCAAAGCGTTCCGGCAAGGTTTCTTCTAGCCGACAGCCCTCCAGGATGCAACTGCACAAGTAACCAAGTGTGAAGCGTGCCAGTTCCATTCCAAGCAGATACACCAGCCAGCTCAAGCTCTCCAGACGATCCATTTATCCTGGCCATTTTCGGTCTGGGGGCTCGACATCCTCGGCCCTTCCCCCGAGCTGTCGGGGGCTTTGAGTACTTGTACGTCGCAATCGACAAGTTCACAAAGTGGCCGAAAGTGGAACCAATGAGGAAGGTGACAGCACAGTCAGCAGTCAAGTTCTTCAGGTCGATTGTTTGCCGCTTCGGGATCCCCAACAGGATCATCACCGACAACGGTACGCAATTCACGAGCCGCGCCTTCATGCAATACGTCCAAGATCTCGGCGCCAAGGTCTGCTTCGCTTCTGTTGCTCATCCCAGGAGCAACGGTCAAGCGAAGAAGGCCAATGCCGAAGTGCTGCGCGGGCTCAAGAACAGAACTTTCGACAGGCTGCACAAGTGCGGAAGAAACTGGATCGAGGAGCTGCCAGTGGCTCTTTGGTCGATCAAAACGACGCCAAATCGAGCCACTGGCCAGACACCATTTGCTCTAGTCTATGGAGCAGAAGTAGTTACCCCCACGGAACTCATATACGGGTCACCTCGAGTGCTCGCTTATGATGAGCTTGAGCAAGAGCGGCTGCGTGAAGATGACGCGCTGCTCCTTGAGGAAGATCGTCTTCAGGCTGCTGTGCGAGCCTCTCGCTACCAGCAAGCTTTGCGTCGCTACCATAGCCGCAAAGTTAAAGCCAGAAGCTTCGAGGAAGGCGACCTTGTTCTTCGGCGCACTCCGTCCGCCAAGAATCATAACAAGTTGACACCAAAGTGGGAAGGCCCTTACCGGGTGAGACGAGTCACGAGGCCCGGTGCTGTCCGCCTTGAGACCGAAGATGGCACTCCGGTGAGTAACTCCTGGAATATTGAGCATCTTCGTAAGTTTTACCCGTAAGGCGCGGTTGTCGGACCCCGTCCGGCAACCACCCTTTTGTACAAGTCATGCCGCTGTTGCATGTAATCCTTTGTACAAAGCCAGGCGCAAACCCTGAGCAGCAGTAAATGAAGCGCTGGCGCCCTAAGTTTTAGCATGCATGCTGAGTCGAGTCTCGTCCTTGGTTAGGGTTGATAGTGCCTAACAGCTGCTAACCCCTAGCTTAGAGGTCGGGTCTGCGTCCTTTTTTCCTGTTCTTTCGTTTCCCTTGGTTCGCAGGGTTTTGCATATCCTGGCCAGACCGCTTAAGGATGAAGAAGAGAAGAAGGGCGGACCAGCATCTGGTCCCCGGCAAACCAGTGTTGCCGGGGGCTGCAAGTACAAAGATTCGCCCGCGGCAAGCCAAAGTTGCCAGGGGCTGCAATCCCAGATAAATTTTTCATCCCTTGTCATGCATTCTCTTATGGAGTGAGGAATGCGAAAACCTTGTTTCTTCCTAAAAAGCTGTCGTCTTCCCTTAACTCTGGGCTCCAGAGCGCGTTCCTGGGGCCAGTTCTGGTAGTAGCCGCGGCGGCAAAGGGATGGAGTGAGGAGCCCGAACCCGCCTCATCCCTGCCTCCGCCAAAGGCGTGAGAAAGGTCGAGTGGCGCGGGAAGACGGCAGGGCCTGTTGCCGGGCAAAGAAGTGTCTATCTTAACGATATAAAGGATTCGCTCCTTGGTGTGGGTTTTACCCGCGAGACAAATGGCCCGGCAAACATCCCCTTTTCATTAAAAAAAACATTCCGCTCAGGTACAGTTCAGAGAGAATGAAAAACTTGAAAGATGGGATTACAAGCTTTAAATGCAACTAAAGCCCGAAGGCTTACAAGTTAAAAAGAGATAAGGTGCCCGTAATCCCTTTCTTGTCTCTCTCCTTAGGAGGTAGGACAAGGAGGCGAAAAGGGCAAAAGGGGCGCCTAGACGAGCTACGGGTGGCAGAAGACACCAAGAGAACACCCCGGGGGCCGTCTGAAAGCTGGACGGTGACGGCGGCGCCGGAAGCAGGGCTCGACGAGGCGGCAGGACGTCAGCACGCTGTCGAGGGCGCTGTGCCCTCGTACTCCGAGTTGACGGCCTTGCCGCCCGCCCTCTTCCTCTTCTGTAGCCTCCCTACGCCAGCCGCCAAGGAGACGACCCCAGGAAGCTCAAGGAGCCGGCGACACGGATGATGGGGTCGCCGGTGCCACACGGAGCCACGACCGACGCCTATTCGGACCCGTCATCCCGACGACCACTACCCTCATCGTCGCTGTCGCTCCCCTCCTCGTCACTCTCACTCGAGGAGGAGCCTTCGCTGTCGGAGGAGCTATCCACGCAGCATCGGGCCTGGGTCCCGTAGCACCCGAAGACCTTGACGGAGAGGAGATTGCCCTCCATCAACTTAAAATGGAGGGTGAACCCCTCCATCAAGCTGTGGATACGGGCGAACGTCTTCCACCCTCGACCAAGATACATCACGCCGGGGGCTGGGGACTCAACATGGACCCACGTGCTGCTGATCCCGCAGCCCCTCATGCGCAGTCTTAGTGTCTCGGGTTATTCCATCTCCATCACGCTTGCGAAGGGAGCTGGGAGACGGAGGCGACGACGAGGCGCCCGGCGCAGCCTGACGAAGAACTCGCAAGGGTCGTCCCTGATGTGGACTGCCGTGAGAAGAGGAGCCGCTGGCGGAGGCGAGGCCGGCGCGTCGCCCCGTCCGCCTCGTCCCCGAGCGCCTCGGCCTCGTCCATGACCTCGTCCACGACCTCGCCCCCTCCCCCTTCCCCTTACGGTTGGCTCTGCCACCGCGGGTGCAAGGGGAGGAGGGGCGCGTTGCCTAGTGGCGACCCTTGCCGCCACCGATGAAGGACCAGGGTTCCCTTTCTCCATGGCGAATGGAGAGAGGGGATCAGAAGCTGAAGGGAAGCAAAGATGAAGGAGTGTGGGTTTCCGTCGCCCCCTCTTGCTCTTTATAAAGGAGCAGGGTGGGGGCTCGGCCACCCCGCTCTGCCAATCAAGACGCAGGAAGAGCAGGCGACTGGGACCGGCCTGCTGCCTCGACCCGCGACGGCCCGGTTTCCTGCCTCCACCGTCCGCGACTCCAGGTGCATGGAAGCCGCGTGGCTGGCGTGCAGGACCGAGGCGACGGATGAGGCGACCTCCCCTCACCTCGTGATCGTGGGGAGCGGACGCCTCGGAAACCGTGCCTCGGCCCCGTCCAGCAAACGAGCCACGCCTCCACGCCTCCCTCCACTTATGGAGATGGCACGAACCGTCCCCCTTTATTGCGACGTGACGCATGCCTGCGGGGCCCAGCCCCGCGCACGCCGCCCACGTCACGCACGCCTCTCCCCACGATGCCGCGTTCGACGCGTGCCGTTCGGGGAGGACGTGGTGGATGCAGAAGAAGATGCAGCGTGACTTAGGCCGCGCGTGCCCGTGCACTATTTTGGGCCTGGCCCAACAGCGCTCGGCACCGTGTATGGCCCAGGCCCGGGGGCTCCTGTCGGTGTACTAAAGTAGGGGTACCTTAGTACCCCGAACTTGTGCACGGGCAGCCGTAGCAGCCCGCGGCAAGGCTTGCCAGGCGATCGCCAAAACTCTCCATGGTCCCTTTTTTGGGCCATCCAAGAACAAAATATTTGAGCCAAGGCCCCGGCAGGAGGAGCTTGCCGGGAAGGCCACCCGAAGAGAGCAAGGCCCCGACAAGAGGAGCTTGCCGGGATGGCCGCTCGAAGCACAAGGCCCCGGCAAGAGGAGCTTGCCGGGAAGGCCGACTAGGGCACGACAAGAGACTTGCTGCGACGCGCCACGCGTCCCGACAAGGACCGGTGAGCAACAAGCTCCCGGGCGCGACAAGGCATCAACCGCGGCAAGGCGCTTGTCGCGGCAAGTCACCACCCCACGCCTGCGTTCCAGCTCATCCACCCACGCGTCGCTCTGGGGCCATTCCAGGCGTACATCGCGAGAGGCTGCGCAGCCAGGGGCATGCGGTGGCGAAGCAACGCTGAAAGGGTAGCCATTGTGGCAAACGTTGGCGCCCCTGACGGTCCCTTCTCTGCACTGTTTGGGCGACCTAGACGGGCATTTAATGCCCTTGTCCCCTGCCGTCAGAGTTAGGTATGATAGCACTGTGCAAACAGCTGTACCCAACACAGCGTTTTCCAGTTTTACCCCCGCCTACGTTGCCACCTATGGGTAACCCCTTGTGCATATAAAAGGAGGCCCCATGCACAACGTGAGGAAGGAGGAGGAAGGAGGCCACTCACGCTCGGTCTGATTAGTTGCCTAAGTGTACTGTAGCACTCAGCGCTCCCGAACAAGAACACAATACAAACCACAAAGCAGCAGTAGGGTTTTACGCATCCATGCGGCCCGAAGCTGGGTAAACCCCTTGTGTGCATCGCCTCGATCCGCTCTTCGCGCGAACTCCGCCCCCCGCCGAACCAGAAAGGGGCTCGGTCCCCATAGGTGTTCGTGGAGGCAGATTTCCCCCGACAATAACCATCACATAAAGCATTATTTTCATGATCTACAAGCATAGAAATTTTTCTACTCTCCACATAAGCAAAATTCTTCTCATTCGGTACAGTGGGATCACTAATTCCTAAAGTTGACACTCTTCCAAACTCGCTTTAGAAGATAGTATTATTCATACTCCAAAAGATATAAGTGAAGTTCATGGAACATTCTACAATTAATATAGACTAACCAATATCCAAGCTCAAAATATATGAGTTTAGCACGTGAAGCATTCTATAAAAACATACTCAAAATATTTAAGTGAAGCACAAAGAGCATTCTATAAGGTCATACTCAAAAGATATAAGTGAAGCACATGAATCATTCTATAAATTGATGAAGGGACATCTCATACTAGCATGGTTCTTAAAGAAAAATAAAAACACAAAGGACAAAAATCATGTGAACAAAACAAAAACCGAGGTATACCGATAATTGTTGAAGAAGAAAGATGGGATGCCAACCGGGGCATCCCTAAGCTTAGATGCTTGAGTATCCTTGGAATATTTACTTGGGGTGCCTTGGGCATCCCCAAGCTTGAACTCTTGCCTCTCGTTATTCTTCTCACATCGGTAACTCCTCGTTCTTCGAACACTTCATCCACAAAAACTTTGTGAGATCCGTTAGTATACTAAAGCAAATCACTACATTTAGGTACTGTTGCAAAATCATTCCAATTTCATATTAGCACTTTATCTACTGTATTCCAACTTCACCATGGTTCATACCCCGCGATACTACCCATAGATTCATCAAAATAAGCGATCAGCACATAGAAAACAGAATCTGTCAAAAACAGGACAGTCTGTAGTAATCTGGAAGTTTAGTAAGCTTCTGTAACTCCAAATAATTCTAAAAAAATGACAGTTTAAAAAATGTGTACATAAGTAATGTGCAAAATGTTTCAGACCCATTTGACTTTCCAGTAAAAATGTAAATTCATGCACTACAGCCAAAGTTTCTGTTTTTGTACTGCACAAAGTAAACAAGCAATCTAATCATCCTAAAACCAAAGCTTGGCACATTATTTTTATAATACAATGGATATATACAAGGGGGTAATTATTTTTAGTGAAGCTTCCATGAAATGTTTTACATTGTTTCCATGAGCATGAACACAAGTGTTCAAGGTCGACCCTCACTTCTCCAATGCATAACCTCCCAATCACTCCTCTTATTGAAAAACTTTTTAGGCATGAGAGGCAAGTAAATATTTTTGTATTTCATTATTTTAATTTTTTTTTATGTTTCACCCACAACTAAGCAAAAATAAAAACGGAAAACAAAAACTACTTAGTGAAGAAAGCAAACAAGCATACACGAAAATATCAACCCCACGCTATCACTCCCCGGCAACGGCGCCAGAAAAGAGCTTGATAATCCCCAAGTGCAGGGAATCATCGTACCAATTACCAATGGTGGAAGTGATAAGTATGGAGTGTCGAACCCACAAGGAGCTAAAGGTAAGATCAATATTCTCTCAAGTCCTATCTGCCACTGATACGACTCTACCCTACACCGAACGTTTGCTTCCAACTAGAAACGAGAAATAAAACTACGTTTTGGTATGAAGAGGATAACTTTGCATGATATCGGAGAGCTAAAACATAAAAGTAGGTGCTGTTATCATAAAGTTAGAAGATATTACTAAATATTATAAATAGCGAGTGTGGAATAATGATGGGTCGGTGTGCGGAATTATCCTAGGCAATTGTTAACAAGACCGGTAGTCGTCATTGCAATTTCATATGAGGGAGATGCATAAGCTAACATACTTTCTCTTCTTGGATCATATGCACTTATGATTGGAGCTGTAGCAAGCATCCGCAACTACTAAAGATAATTAAGGTAAAACCCAACCATAGCATTAAAGCATAAAGTCCCCTTTATCCCATACGCAACAATCCCCTTACTCGGGTTTATGCTTCTGTCACTCAAGCAACCCACTATAAGCGAATCATGAACGTATTGCAACACCGTACAACGGGAATCCCTCACGCTTGTGCGACATGGAGGGCACAATAGGACAACACCAAAATAAAACATACAACTCATACCAATCTAGATCATCAATCAACCCAAAGACAAAGGATATCTACTCAAAACATCATAGGATGGCAACACATCATTGGATCATAATATGTGGCATAAAGCACCATGTTCAAGTAGGGATTACAGCGGGGTGCGGGAGAGTGGACCGCGTAAAAGAGATGAGGATGGTGGTGATGCTGATGAAGACGATCACCGCGACGATGATTCCCCTCCCGATGGCACTCCGGCGCCACCGATAGAGAGGAGGAGAGGTTCTCCCCCTTATGCTTCCTCCTCCATGGCTTCCCCCCTAGATGGGGAGAGATTCTCCCTCTGGTCCTTGGCCTTCATGGCGATGATGGCCCCTCCGAGATCCTCCTCCATGGCCTCCGGTGATGATGTCCCCCTCCGGCAGGGTGCCAAAGAGGGCCTAGATTGATTTCTCGTGGCTACAGAGGCCTGCGGTGGCGGAACTTCCGATCTAGATTATTTTCTGGAGGTTTCTGTATTTATAGGAATTTTTGGCATAGGTCTCACATCAGGGGGGTCTCCGAGTCGTCCACGAGATAGCCAGGGTGTGGGCACGCCCCCCACCCTCATGGACAGCCTGGGACTCTTCTGGTCCAACTCTTTTACTCCGGGGGCTTCTTTTGGTCCATAAAAAATCATCAAAAATCGGCTGACTTCGTTTGGTATTCCTTTTCTGCGATACTCAAAAGCAAGGAAAAAACAGAAACTGGCACTGGGCTCTAGGTTAATAGTTTAGTCCCAAAAATCATATAAATGCATATAAAACATCTAAGATGGATAATATAATAGCATGAATACTTCATAAATTATAGATATGTTGGAGACTTATCACCCGGGTCGGACCTCGGGGACCAGATGGACAAGAAATTCTCGTTAGCTTGGTGTATGACCAAGTAAAGATAGCCGCCAAATTTTCACTGCAGGATTGTAAATTAGACAGCCTGATAGATGGCATAGATAAGGAGTAGGCGTGCGATTTTACATGATAATTCACTTTATCAGCAAACTTACCTCCGGCCGAATTGTAAAAGATTGTCATAGCAGACCTTTCGCTTCAGCCTCCGAAACCCAAGGGTGGAGTGTTTCCGAATACTATACCGGTGGAAAACACCAAGTACGTCTGGAAACCAGGCGATCTAGTCATAATGCTTAAACAGACAAGCTGTATTCGGGGAGTTATGTTATATTACTTTTTAATGTAAGAAACATCTTCCAGGAAGAATAGTTCCGTTAAGGGTTCCTCTACCTAGGTCAGCATGTATGTATGCATGACTATGAAAGAATCATAGGAGCTTTTGTAATCTTGTTAGTTTATATTGCTACGAAGGTAGTTTGTCATTTGTCCGCCGACCAGTTATTCCCTTAAGAACGCTAGCTTTCGGCTTCACCCGTCTGAGGTACATCTCCGGATGACCCGGTTGTAACAATCGCAGAGGTGCTCCCTTTATGCCCTAGCCGAACATCGGGAACGTAGGGCATAAGCACAGGAGCCAGGCAACCCAGCTTGGCAAAAACTTAAGTCATAGAGGTGCATATAATGGCGAAGACAAGATGTATATGAGTAAGCAAAGACACACACACACACACACACACACATATATATATATATATATATATATATATATATATATATATACATATGGTGAGCCTTATGCTCGATATAATAAAGAGCTTCTATTTGAAGGAAGACCCCAGTTATAGTGGGGTGTGTACATTTAAAGATGAATTCCTTGCAAGTGTGCGGCTTACCCGAACACACGCCAGAAATCATAAAACAAATGAAAAGAAGAAAGAGAAAAAAGAGAAAAAGGTAACGAACAGTGTGTCCGGACTTAGGCATAGAATCTTTGGAGTCTGGCATCGTTCCATGGGTTCGGCTCTAAGCAATTGTCCGATGCATTACGAAGGCGATAGGCTCCTCAAGTGAGAACTTCATCTATAATGAAGGAACCCTCCCATCCGGGCTTTAGCTTGTCCCTTTTCTTCTCTGGTAGGCGTAGAACGAGTTCACCGACATTATAAGTCTTGGCCCGCACTTCTCTGCTTTGGTATCTTCGAGCTTGTTGTTGGTAGAATGCAGAACGAGCTTTTGCGACATAACGCTCCTCCTCCAGGCCATCTAAGTCATCTTGCCGATCGAGCTCGGCCTCTCTCTCTCTTCGTACATGCGCACTCGAGGTGAGTCATGAATAATATCGGAAGGCAAGACCGCCTCTGCGCCGTACACCATGAAGAACAGTGTGTATCCGGTCATGCTATTGGGTGTGGTCCGTAGCCCCCAGAGTACGGAGTCGAGCTCCTCAACCCAGTGTTTATCTGACTCCTTTAGGGATCGCACTAGTCTAGGTTTAATGCCGCACATTATCAGGCCATTGGCCCGCTTGACTTGACCGTTTGTTTGAGGGTGATATATGGAGGCGTAATCGAGCTTGATGCCCAGATTAGCACACCAAGTTTTTTCCTCGTCGTCTGTAAAGTTAGAGCCGTTGTCGGTGATGATGTTGTGTGGGACACCATAACAGTGTACGACACCAGATATGAAATATATCACTGGTCCGGCTTCAACCGTTTTAACTGGTTTGGCCTCTATCCACTTAGTGAATTTATCTACCATGACCAGCATGTATTTTTTCTTATGGCTTCCCCCTTTAAGGGGTCCAACCATGTCAAGCCCCCAGACCACAAAAGGACAAGTAATGGGGATTGTTCGTAGGGCGGTAGGTGGCATATGTCTTTGGTTGGCGAAAAGCTGGCATCCTACACAATGTTGGACGAGGTCTTGTGCATCTGCTCGGGCCGTAGGCCAAAAGAAATGAGTACGGAAGGCCTTACTTACAAGGGCCCGAGCTGAAGTGTGATGGCCGCCAAGACCAGCATGGATTTCGGCCAAGAGCTGCCGCCCCTCTTCTTCGGAGATACATGTTTGAAGGACTCCGATAGTAATTTTCTTGTAGAGCTCTCCTTCATGAACCTTATAGGCTTTCGAACATCGAACGATACACAAGCCTCATTCTGGTCCTCAGGGAGCTCCCTCCTATTAAGGTAGGCCAGGAAGGGTTCGGTCCATGGGGCGATTACTGCCATAATTACATGGGCGGAAGGCGTTGGCTCTGTGCCCGAGCCCTCGATGATATGTGAATCGTGTTCGGCATCTGCGGGCGTGATCGGTGCTGGACTGTTGGTTCTACTCTCGTCCTGCCATACTACGGATGGCTTGAAGAGCCGCTCCACAAAGGTGTTAGGCAGAACGTGGTCGCGTTTAGTGCCCATTCGAGCAAGGATGTCCGCTGCTTGGTTACTATCTCAGGCCACGTGATGGAACTCAAGCCCCTTGAACCGAGCTGATATTTTGACTGCGGCATTGCGGTAACCTGCCATCTTTGGATCTTTTGCATCGAATTATCCGTTTATTTGGGATATTGTGAGATTTGAATCCCCTCGCACCTCGAGGCATTGTATGCCCATAGAAACAACCATCTGGAGACCATGTAGTAGGGCCTCATATTCGGCTACGTTATTGGAGTCCATATACATGATTTGTAGTACGTAACGGACTGTGTCCCCTGTAGGGGATGTTAGGATGACACCGGCCCCTAATCCGGCTAACATTTTAGAGTCGTCTAAGTACATCACCCAGTTGGAGTATGTGCTGTACTCTTTAGGGAGTTCGGCTTCTGTCCATTCGGCAACGAAGTTGGACAACACCTGAGATTTAATTGCTCGGCGTGGTTTGTACGTTATTTCAAATGGTAGGAGCTCGATGGACTATTTTGCAATGCGGCCGGTAGCGTCTCGATTGTTTATGATATCATTGAGTGGTACCTCGGAGGCCACCGTGATAGAGCACTCTTGAAAGTAGTGTCGCAGCTTCCGAGATGCCATGAAAACCACATATGCTATCTTTTGATAGTGCGGGTATCGGGATTTTCATGGTGTGAGAACCGCTGATACATAGTATACAGTTTTTTGGGGTGGGAATTTATGTCCCTCTTCCTCTCGTTCGACGACGAGTATTGCGCTCACTATCTGGTGAGTTGCAGATATATACAGTAGCATAGGTTCGCCACTGTTAGGTGCGGGAAGGATTGGGTTGCTTGCTAGCAGAGTTTTTATTTCTGCCAGCCCGGCTGTTGCCGCGTCCGTCCACTTGAAGTGGTCGGTACGCCGAAGCAGGCAATATAGCGGCAACGCTTTTTCTCCCAATCTGGAGATAAAGCAGCTCAAGGCTGCCACGCACCCATGTAGTTTTTGGACCTACTTTAGGTATGTTGGTATCGCCAACTGTGACAAGGCTAGGATTTTGGCTGGGTTTGCATCGATTCCTCTATTGGAAACGATGAACCCGAGCAATTTTTCGGCCGGAACGCCGAAAACGCATTTTTTTGGATTGAGCCATATGTCATATGTTCGGAGGTTGTCGAATGTGAGACGTAAGTCGTCCACCGATGATTCGAGATGTTTGGTTTTGATGACTACGTCATCTACATATGCCTACACCGTCTTGCCAATTTGTTTTTCCAGGCATGTTTTTTGACTGTACATAGTAAGGCAATGCCCCACTACAATTATTATAAATAAATCAAGAAGGTCTTATACAAAGAACAGATTAAAGGCTTGATCTAAGCCACTGAAAAGAAGAAGAACATGAGAGAAAAGCAAAAAAGAAAGAAAAAAACTAGAGCTAAAGGACTAGAAGGAGAAAAAACAACAAAAGAAGATTACAGCAGATTGTCCAACCAGGTATGAAATTCAGTAGCATATTTCTTCTTGATTCTGTGCCTTAACCATTGTAACTCATGAAAGAAGATTGCTCTCCAGCCTTGAAATGATGGCTGGATTTGGTTGAAAATCATATTATTCCTTGAAATCCAGATAGCCCAAGCCCCAAGAATGATTATTTCCATGAAAAAAGGTAGTCTGAGTTTGTCCTTCATATCTTCCAATGCTTCCCAAATTGAAAGTGGGTTAGTTCTATTTGGGAAAATGAAACTCCAGCATCTGTCAGCAAATGGGCAACCCAAAAATAGATGAAAGAGAGTTTCCTCCTGGCCACAATCCATTAGTGCATAGTTGTAAGTCTCCAAGTAAAAAGTTTTCCTTCTCAAAAGATTTCCGGTATTGACCCTGTCATGAAGTAACATCCAGAAGAAAATTTTGTGCCTTGGCTGGCAAGAGCTATTCCAAATCCATTGGAACTGAGGAGGAACTGTTTTTATCCCAAGCAGTACTGTATAAGCCTTCTCAGCACAGAACTTCTCATAACCCCAAATGTATGACCAGGTATCATTAAAATGTGCAAGATTCAGGTTTCTTTGTTCCTCACAAATGTTCTCCAATTGTAAAAACTTCTCATAAGCTTGCACTATGAGAGGAAGATGAAACAGGTCTTCAAGAAACTCAGTCTGCAGGGTCTCAAAGACGGTGATGTTGATGTTTTTAGCAAAGGAAAAAAGGTGTGGGAAACTATGGTGTTGGCAGGAAAAGTGCCATAAGTCTGTCCATAGTAGAGCAGATTTCCCATCACCAAGGTTACACCTTGCCATTGATTTAAACTTATCAATGAGCTTTAGATTTGCTTTCCACCAAAACGAGCCTATTGTCTGTTGTCCTGGTAATTGTCCCTCTGCATAGTAAGCTTCCCAGACCATATTGACCTAAGGGATGTCTTGTCTATTGTAGAACTTGTGTAGATTTTTCAAAAGAAGTGCTTGATTTTGAACTGTAATGTCCTTAACTCCTAGACCTCCTTGATTTTTTGGCCTACAGACCACAGTCCATTTCACCATAGCAGGCCTGTGATCCTCTGGGCCAGGTCCTCTCCATAAGTAGTGCCTCAGGTATTTATTGATTTGCTTTCTAATAGTCTCTGGCAGATCCAGGCAACACATTGCAAATATTGGTAAAGAAGCTAGGATTGATTTGACAAGGAGGAGTCTTCCTGCTTGAGTCATAAAAGTGGCCAGTCCAAGCAACTTAGTAGAAATTCTCTTGACCAGGGCAAACACTGCTCCATAGTTGGTTTATACAAACCCAAAGGCAACCCAAGGTAAGTGAAAGGGAATGATTCCTTTTTGCAACTTAAAGTTCTGATCAGGATTTCCACTTTTTCCTCAGAAACATTGATGGGGATCAAGCTGGACTTTGAATAATTAACCTTGAGGCCAGTAGCATCATCAAAAGTATTCAGGATAGCTTTGAGGAACACTAGTTGTCTAGCATCAGCTTGTAGAAGGATGAGTGTGTCATCAGCATACTGCACTATAGGGATGTCAGGGCAGGAGTTGAACTGCAAAGGTGATGTAAGCAACCCCTGATGCATTGCCTTGTTCAAGATTGATTGCAAGAGGTAAGCAACAACAACAAAAAGCAGAGGGGATAGTGAGTCACCCTGTCTAACACCTTTCTTACAATAAAACTTTTTTCCTGGCACTCCATTCAATAAAACAAAAGAGGAAGCAGAGTTGAATAGGAGGCCCATCCACATGATCCATCTCTCACCAAAGCCTTTAGCCCTGAGAATCTCAATAATTGCCTTATGTTTAATGCAATCAAAAGCTTTAGCTAAATCTAGCTTCAAGACCACCATCTCTTCTCTAGATTTGTGACACTGGTGTAAATACTCATAAGCCCAGCCAAGACAGTCATGTATTGCTTTGTCCTTCAGAAATCCATACTGATTAATGTGCACAATCTTTAGTATAATCTTTTGCAATCTATTAGCTAGTAGCTTGGTGATGATTTTCAAGCATATGTTTAACAGAGATATAGGTATGAAATCATTAGCAGTAACTGGAGCTGAGATTTTTGGAATGAGTGTGATGTGAGAGGTGTTGATACTTTCCAAATTGACATTTCCATCATAAAAGTCATGAATAAGTTTCCTGACATCATCACCAATGATATCCCAGCAAGCCTTAATGAATTCATTGTTAAAACCATCATGACCAAGGGATTTGTCAGAAGGCAGATTTTTTATTACCTCATCAATTTCCTCAGTAGTGAAGTTCTTCTCCAGATCAATAAAAAATTGTGGGTCAGAGATTGGACCATACAATGATTGTAAATCAAAATGCATGTGGGTGTCCTTAGTTGTCCCGAATCTCTTCCTGAATGATTCCCATAACAAAGCAACTTTGCTTTCATGATCTGTGAATTCCACTTGGTCTTCATTCTGAAGCATAGCAATGTGATTGTGTCTGTGATTAATAGTTGCTTTGGTATGGAAAAAAAATTGTGTTCTCATCCCCAAATCTGACCCCTTTAATTTTTCCTCTTTGCTTCCAATAAATCTTCTGGTTCTTGAGCAAAGTGAGGAGTTCCTCTTTCAACAGATTCCTACAATTCCATTCAAAATCACTAAGATTTCTGAACTCTTCAACCAAATCCAAAAAGAATATGATCTCATTCAGATTCTCAATTTTTCTCTTCAGACAACTAAGAGTTTTGGCCCAATGCTTTAAAGCCCTTCTAAGATTTTTGAGTTTAGCATTGATGCTCTTGGCAGAATCAGAGTGCCCAACTAGAATATTCCAAGCATTGGCAACCACATCCTTGATGTCACTGTGTTGCAAACAATAGTTCTCAAATCTGAAAATTTTAGACTTAGGAATCAGGGTGCCAATTCTCACAACACAGGGAATGTGATTAGAGGTAGGTCTAGCAAGAGGCATGGCCATGGTGTCTGGAAAGGCAGTCATCCAGGCAGTAGAGGTGAAGATCCAATCCAGCTTTTCTAAAAGAGGGTTATCCTGCATGTTACTCCAGCTGTATTTTCTGCCCTTCAAAGGCAATTCCACAAGCCCTAATTTACTGATGGCTTCATTGAACAATAACATTTCATTGACATCACCTCCAGGTTTGTTTCTGTCAGAAGGATCTCTGATAAAATTAAAATCCCCCATAATTATCCATTCAATGTCATTGGGCATGTGAATGTTCTTAAACCAGTCAATGAAGATAGCTTTCTCACTAGGAACACATGGGCCATAGATGTTGGTGTGAATCCATGATTTTGGAGATATTTTGCATGTGAACTGAATTGATACTGAATAACTATTTTTGAAGATAGTCTCACCCTCAAACAAAGCACCATTGCAAGCAATTAACAACCCACCAGAAGCTCCCTGAGATGGGAGATAATCAAATTTATTAAACCTAGGGGGCAGAAATTTCTCAAGTAGGTAAGATCAAAGTGCTCCCTTTTATTCTCTTGCAAACAGATAAAGGAACTAGAACTTTCCTCAATTTTCTGGTGAACAGCCAGCCACTTATTATCAGAATTAATGCCTCTAATGTTCCAGTTTAGGATATTCAATTTCTGTTGTTACTCATATTGGAAACTTGCTTGAGAGATGCAAACTGATAAGCACCAGCACTTATCACCATTCAATACACATGTAACCAGACATGCAGAAAAAGTGCAGCTTTGAAAGTACCAACATTCAGCAAACTGTAGCCAGCATTTAGTTCTAAGAGCATAAACAGGCCAATTCATACAGAAGTTATCAGCCACAGACCAGTAATAATTATTACAAAAGCCAAATGCATACAAATTATACTTAGAGCAGGTCCTAAAGATAACTAGACCCCTACTGGCCTTGCATTTCTTTGAGTGCCCAATCATTCTTGCACAGTTGTAGCTGTTTCCTCATTCTTGTCCATGGGAACCATGTCCAAGCCTTTCTGAGATTTCTTCTTCTGCTTTTTGCTAAGTTGCAGCTCCAGCTCATCCTCAGACACCTTGCAAAAGGACTTAGTCAGGTTTTTGACTATATTTTTTGAAATGATAGGAGGAGTATCATTGCAAGGTAAACACGAAGAGATATGTCATCAGCCCCTCTTAAATCCTTTATTAATTTTACTGATCCTATCACTTCTCCTTACCTCTGATTCCACTACAGGTGTCTTTCCTCCTATCCTATTCCTGGCATTATCATTCCCAAAAGGAAGGAGTAAGGCCTGTTCTTGGTTGAGCTCCTGAGGTATCTCACTGTTTGACTGTCCAGCAGCTTGAGTTTGGCAGACTGGTGGCTCAGAAACCTGACATTGACCAGGAATGTGGAAAGTGATTAAATCTTTAGACATACCAGGTGCAGTCAGTAATTCCCACATTGTTGATTTGAGCATATTAACAGTCCATTGAAATTTGTCTGGGGTCATAAGTAGGTGTACAATGAAGTTGAACCAACTTACTGGTATCTGAACTGTAAAAGCAGTCGAGGCCTCATCAGATTTTTTTGCAAAATGCTTCTTCCATAAGAGCAATCCCTCCTCAGAAAGCACTGTATCAGAGGAAGAGGCAGCCATAAGTTGTAGTTGTTTTTGGAATAGCATAGAAGCACCCTCAGGATAATTTTTAAAATGCACTTCAAGAAGCTCAGACCAAGTAAGCTTATTTCCATTACCTGGATTTTCCTTGAGAGCTAGTGAAGTTGAGGAAGCTGGCAGTTGTGCTAAAGTCTCAAGTTGCAGGTCCCGAGGCCCATGATTAGAAACCATCATGCTGTCAGAAATAGGAATATCTCTTTGCACTGACATATGAGACGGAGAAGGTGGAACAATGACAGACTGCACTGCAACAATTTGCTCAGAAGTTGCAACAATTTGCTCTTGAGCTGAAGCACTGCCAGATCCTAGCTCCATGGTGTGAGACACTGGGTTTTCCTCCTCCTCAATTTCAGCATATGCAGTAAAAAGGCACTGTAACCAGACCCTAGAGATTGCAAACCAGGATTGAGCTCACTGGCAGTGGCCCCAACATCCAGATGATTGAGATTAGTGGAATCACCCTCAGAAACAGAGACAGTGGTTGTAGTGCTAAATCCATTCTGCATAGGCATGTCTTCAATCAAATCTGGACCAATATCTTGGACCTGTTGCTGAACCTCTTGCTCCATAATCTGAACTGGTGGCTGCTGAAAGGCCCAATGCTCATCCTGCTCCCATTCATCTTCATTCATCTCATCATCATCATTGTTTAGCAGGGCCTCATTGTTCTGACAATTAAAAGATTGCATAGGCAGAGGGTGTGGATCTTCACCTGGAGGAGGAATTGGGTCCTCATCTGCAGGCCCTCCTCCAAGTAATTCCTGATGAATAATCTCCACCAAACTAGACCAACCATCTTCTTCAAAAGTTTCACCTTCAGGCAACCTGATGCTGCGAGGGATATGAACAAGATCTGTCACTCTCACCTTGGCCAGGATTCTGCCCTTCTCCCCGGGGTCATTCTCCCATGCAATTAGCTTGCCCCACTTACTAATCGCAGTAGCGAGGTCATCCGTGGTCTGATAGTCAAGGGGGACGCCTAAAATCATAATCCAACATAGCCTATTGAAATAAATTCTTCGCCAGTTCCTGCCTTCATTATGCTTCACAAAAGTAATGGAAACATCCCCATAAATATGTGGACTGTTGTTGACTAATCTGACCCTGTCATGTACATGCTGAAACTGCACAAAAGTTTCTCCAACGGGGCATCTCTGAACTGATCTAACACCCACATGCATGACCTCATTGAGAAATTCCTCTAAAACCGCTGTGACATTGGGGAAGAGTACCTGGTCTGGCAATGGATGGATGGTGGCCACAGCAAAGTCTTCATGGCGCGGGCTGCGCCATGGCACCACTGCGTGAGAAACTCCGGGCCGCCCTTCCACTGGAATCACTTCGAACCTATTAGGCAGGAAAGGAACTGGGTCGAAAGGAATATTGGCCATGGCGGTCTCAGTGAAAGGTCGAAGGTGGTTTTGCTCGTCGGAGATGGCAAGGTGGGTGGTGCTTGAGGTTTGAACTGTGGCTGAAACAGAGGAAGGTGAAGCAGAATGCGAGGAGACAGGCACTCGTCTCGGTTGGAAATTGGGAAAGAGCCCCGAGACCAGCTCCCCAAAAGAGGAAACTACCTTAATTGGTGGCGCGGGCCCATGGGCCCGAAACCAGCCTGCAACCACCCCATCCGCCCAGGCACATTCCGGGGGCCCAACAAAAGTGTCGTACGTGATATGAGGTAAGAGCCCAGTGAGGCGAGGCTGGGAACAGAATTTGGCTATGTGGCCTAGCATGCCACATGCAAAGCACGTCAAACGTGTCGGCACAATGTTACGTTGATCCTCTGGCACCTCATTAGCAGTGACAATTGAAGAGGCATTAGGGGGCACATTAAGAGAATCATTATTGGGCATATTCAACTGTGTTGAATGATGGTCAAGCGTAGATGGATCAGGGGCGGACAACTATTGGAAAACCGAAACCGGTCGCCGTGCCGGCGAGGCCGTACGGCGGTCACCGCCGGTGAGAACCCGACCATTGCGGCCAAACAGAGACCATTCCTCCTCTTCTTCCCGATAAAACTTGATCTCCTCTTGAACCCAAAGAGGTCCACCATTAACCCAAAGATTGAAAACCATTTCAAACTATTTCTCAGCGATTCTACCCGCATTGTAAACTCCAAAGCCCACGGATTTAGAAGCCACACAGAATTGGAACGATCTATCTTTCAAAAAGCGAACACGAAAGCCTTGTGGATAACCACCAAAACAGGCATGAAGAGCCACACTAACCGTATGGACATCGAGGCGGAAAGTGGCACGACAGAAAGATACCACCAAGGTGAACTCCTTATGTCTGAAGCCCGGGGAGAAAACCACCGGGTGCCCAAACTTTCTTCTCATCTCCGCTTGGAAAGCTTTTCCACGCAAGAAGTTGAGCACTGGAGGGGCCATGGTTTGCCAGAGACCTTTTGGGGCGGCCGTGGCCGGAGTGACCAATGGCCGGAAGGGTGGCCGCCGTGGCCGGAGTGGCCACCGGCGCAAAATCGCCTTCGAGTCGCCTAGGAGCCTAGGAGCCTAGGAGCCTCTCTTGACTAAGGTTTGGAAGAAAACCTCATATATTCATCTTCCAGGCATGTTTGAATCATCCATTGGTAGGTGGCACTAGCGTTCTTGAGTCTGAAAGGCATAGTGTTGAAGCAGAAAGGCCCATAAGGAGTGATAAATGCCGTTGCGGCCTGATCGGATTCCTTCATCTTAATCTGATGGTATCCGGAGTGTGCGTCGAGGAAACATCGTGAATCATGTCCTGAAGTTGCATCAATGATTTGGTCTATGCGGGGCAGTGGGAAGGGGTCCTTAGGGCAAGCTTTATTAAGGTCCTTAAAATCGACACAAAGGCGCCAAGATGTGTCCTTCTTTGGGACCATGACCAGGTTTGCTAGCCAATCTGGGTGTTTTATTTCTCGAATAAACCTGGCTTTGAGTAGTTTGGCTAGATCCTTCCCCATAGCTTGCCGCTTGGGTTCGGAAAATCGCCGTAGCGCTTGCTTAACTGGTTTGAACCCCTTTATTATATTGAGGCTATGTTCGGCCAGTCTGTGTGGGATTCTTGGCATATCCGAAGGGTGCGAGGCGAAAATGTCCCAATTATCGCGTAGGAATGCTCTTAGAGCAGTATCGACCGCCGGATCCAGCTGTGCCCCAATGGCTGCTATTTTATTGGGATCCGTTGGGTGGACTTGGAATTTGACTATTTTGTCTGCTAGCTTGAAAGAAGTGGATTTAGGCCTTTTATCAAGAATTACGTCGTCTCTATCCACTATGGAACACAGAACGCTAAGCTCCTCGGCCTCAAGGGCTTCGGACAGTGCCTCAAGGGCCAGAGATGCGGTTTTGCTTTCGGCGCGGAGTGCTATGTCCGGATCACTGGCGATAGTGATAACACCGTTGGGCTCGGGCATTTTGAGCTTCATGTACCCGTAATGAGGTATGGCTTGAAAGCGTGTGAATGCATCTCGCCCTAACAGGGCATGATATCCACTGTTGAAAGGTGCCACCTGGAAGATTAATTCTTCGGACCTGTAGTTCTCAGGCGTGTCGAATACCACATCAAGTTTTCTTTTTCCTGAACACCGCGCTTCTCGGCTAGGGATGATACCTCGAAAGTTTGTACTGCTCTGCTCGATGCGGCTCTTGTCTATTTGCTTTTTATCGAGCGTGTCCTCATAGATGAGGTTCAATCTGCTGCCGCTATCCATGAGCACTTTAGTGAGCCGAAGCCATCTACAATTAGGTTTAGGACCAAAGCGGCTGGTGCTCAGACTGATCGGGCCCTTGGTTCCTCACTAACATTGAAAGTTATCGCCATATCGTTCCAAGGATTTATTGCGGCTACTTGGTTGACTTCGGCTAGGTCGCGAAGCGCCCTTTTATGCTGATTATTTGAAGAAAAGGTCTCGAATACCGTAAACACATTGAGATCTTTATCCTCGGGGGACTACCTCACCGGGGTAGTGTTGGTGAGGATGGCATCACCGCTTTTAGCCACCTGCTGGAGTATCCAACATGCCCGATGGCTATGTGTTGGTTCAGACTTTGGCATCGCGTGTATCTGACAAGGCTTGTCGAGCCATTCGTCAAGGACAATTCTATGTCCCATTAAGGGCTTAATTTTCCTTCCCGTGAAGTAATGATCAGGTGCCCCGTAAGGGTGCATCCTTTTTGCCCGACCGGTGGGTGGTTTAAAGGCTGGTGGTTCCCACCTAGCTGTCTGGGCTTTCCAAGTGCTTTCTATTGTGCAATACTTCTGTACTATGTGTGTCAAATCTGAAAAGTGCAGTATGCAACATCGATTAAGGGCATTGAGGATCCCCTTGTCCGTACAATTGCGGCAAAAGACTGATACCGCATCGTCGTCGCAGCAATCTTTAATCTTGTTTTTAACAAGTAGGAATCTAGCCCAAAAGTGATGGACTGTTGCCTGAGGTTGCTGTCGTATATACATTAAGTCGCATATGTCCGGGGGACCGGAATTTCTTGGAGAATATTGATTGTGGTGGGTGGGTGGGCTTAAATCCGAGCCCTGACTCGCCGTGGAATCCGGATTTTCAAAAATTTCTAAGGTCATTGGCCCAGGATCCAGAATGTCATGGGGGGTTTTTAGGTTCAACACCTGATTCTATGTTCGGAGGACAGATGATCTCTTCTCGAAGATGGGTGTCCGATTCGTAGGGCTCGGAGATCCGAACATAGTTAGTTTTTAGCATAGGAGGAGCAGTATCCTCAACTTGCTCTTCCACGACAGTCACCAGGTGGGTGACAGGTGGGACCTGATTTCCCTCTGATCGGGTTTAAGCCCAATCAAATTGTAATCTGTTGCGACCCCCAGGGCGGCGATGCAATCTAGCAATTTGTTTAAAGACGAGATATCTGCCAGATCCATCTTATCGACGCTTTCGGGGTTGATACAGAGATTATTTTTGGCAATCCGGAAGACCGCCTTGGGCTTAACGGTCGGGCGGGCGCCTATGGCAAAATTGCCGATCTGGAGGATCTGCCCAGGAATAGGGCCCTTTCTAGAGGTGATTTTGTCGTTGACGACAAGGCGAGCTATCGATCCTTCTATTGACAACATGGAGGAACTCTCAATGAAAGCACCAATGTCGGTGTCAAAACCTGCCGATCTCGGGTTGGGGGTCCCGAACTGTGCGTTTGTGGATCAAAGGTAACAGGAGGTGGGGGACACAATGTTTACCCAAGTTTGGGCCCTCTTAATGGAGGTAATACCCTACTTCATGCTTGATTGACTATGATGAGTATAGGGGTTACAAGAGTTGATCTACCTCGAGATCGTAATGACTAAACCCTAGATGTCTAGCATGTATGAATTCTGATGATCTCTAGGGACTAAACCCTCCGGTTTATATAGACACTGGAGGGGGCTAGGGTTGTACAGAGTCGGTTTACAGAGAAAGGAAGTTTCATATCCGAATGCCAGGCTTGCCATCCATGCAAAGGAGAGTCCCATCCGGACACAGGGGAAGGCCTTCAATCTCGTATCTTTACGACCCATCAGTCCGTCCCATGTCACATAACCCAGATGCTCGGGGACCCACTAATCTAGGACACCCTCAACAGGCTTCTCCAAAATTCTGTATAAAACCATATGCTTTGATCACACTATCAAAGCATATATTCCAACTCTAAGAGGCTTGCACCAGTCCATAAATGGATCGTTGGAGCTTGCACACTTTGTTAGCACCTTTTGGATCGACAAAACCTTCTATTTGCATCATATACAACTCTTGTTTAAGATATCCATTAAGGAATGCAATTTTGACATCCATTTGCCAAATTTCATAATCATAAAATGCGGCAATTGCTAACATGATTCAGACAGACTTAAGCATTGCTACGGGTGAGAAGGTCTCATCGTAGTCAACTCCTTGAACTTGTCGAAAACCTTTCTCAACAAGTCGAGCTTTGTAG
Source organism: Aegilops umbellulata (assembly GCA_032464435.1). Lineage (NCBI taxonomy): Eukaryota > Viridiplantae > Streptophyta > Magnoliopsida > Poales > Poaceae > Aegilops > Aegilops umbellulata. The sequence continues at coordinate 229,861,367 of CP136060.1, forward strand.
ACAGTAACATTACCGTCAGTGTCAGTCTTCTTCGTGAAGATCCATTTATTCTCTATTGCCTTCCGATCATCGGGCAAGTCAACCAAAGTCCACACTTTGTTCTCATACATGGATCCCATCTCTGATTTCATGGCTTCAAGCCATTTCACGGAATCTGGGCTCATCATCGCTTCCTCATAGTTCGTAGGTTCGTCATGGTCAAGTAACATGACCTCCAGAACAAAATTACCGTACCACTCTAGTGCAGATCTTACTCTGGTTGACCTACGAGGTTCGGTAATAACTTGATCAAAAATTGCATGATCATCATCATTAGCTTCCTCACTAATTGGTGTAGGAATCACCGAAACTGATTTCTGTGATGAACTACTTTCCAATTCGAGAGAAGGTACAATTACCTCATCAAGTTCTACGTTCCTCCCACTCACTTCTTTCGAGAGAAACTCTTTCTCTAGAAAGGCTTCATTCTTATCAACGAATATCTTGCCTTCGGATCTATCATAGAAGGTTTACCCAATAGTCTCCTTTGGGTATCCTATGAAGACACATTTCTTAGATTAGGGTTCGAGCTTATCAGGTTGAAGCTTTTTCACGTAAGCATCGCATCCCCAAACTTTAAGAAATGACAACTTGGGTTTCTTGCCAAACCACAGTTCATATGGTGTCGTCTCAACGGATTTAGATGGTGCCCTATTTAACATGAATGCAGTCGTTTCTAAAGCATAACCCCAAACGATAGTGGTAAATCAGTAAGAGACATCATAGATCACACCATATCTAATAAAGTGCGGTTACGACATTCGAATACACCATTACGCTATGGTGTTCTAGGTGGCATGAGTTGCGAAACTATTCCGCACTGTTTTAAATGAAGACCAAACTCATAACTCAAATATTCTCCTCCACAATCAGATCGTAGAAACTTTATTTTCTTGTTACGATGATTTTCCACTTCACTCTGAAATTCTTAAAACTTTTCAAATGTTTCAGAGTTATGTTTCATCAAGTAGATATACCCATATCTGCTCAAATCATCTGTGAAGGTCAGAAAATGACGATACCCGCCGCGAGCCTCAACACTCATCGGACCGCATACATCAGTATGCATTATTTCGAACAAGTCTGTTGCTCGCTCCATTGTTCTGGAGAATGGAGTTTTAGTCATCTTGCCCATGAGGCATGGTTCGCAAGCATCAAGTGATTCATAATCAAGTGATTCATAATCAAGTGATTCGAAAAGTCCATCATCATGGAGTTTCTTCATGCGCTTTACACCAATATGACCTAAATGGCAGTGCCTCAAATAGGTTGCACTATCATTATTAAACTTGTACCTTTTGGCTTCAATACTATGAATATGTGTATCACTACTATCGAGATTCAACAAAAATAGACCACTCATCAAGGGTGCGTTACCATAAAAGATATTACTCATATAAATAGAACAACCATTATTCTCTGATTTAAATGAATAACCGTCTCGCACCAAACAAGATCCAGATATAATGTTCATGCATCACGCTGGCACCAAATAACAATTATTCAGGTCTAAAACTAATCCCGATGGTATATGTAGAGGTAGCGTGCCGACGGCGATCACATCAACTTTGGAACCATTTCCCACGTGCATCGTCACCTCGTCCTTAGCCAATCTTAGTTTAATCCGTAGCCCCTATTTCAAGTTGCAAATATGAGCAACACAACCAGTATCAAATACCTAGGCTCTACTACGAGCATTAGTAAGGTACACATCAATAACATGTATATCAAATATACCTTTCACTTTGCCATCCTTCTTATCCGCCAAATACTTGGGGCAGTTCCGCTTCCAGTGACCAGTCCCTTTGAAGTAGAAGCACTCAGTCTCAGGCTTAGGTCCAGACTGGGGCTTCTTCACTTGAGCAGCAACTTGCTTGCCGTTCTTCTTGAAGTTCCCCTTCTTTCCTTTGCCCTTTTTCTTGAAACTAGTGGTCTTGTTAACAATCAACACTTGATGCTCCTTCTTGATTTCAACCTCCGCAGCCTTTAGCATCGCGAAGAGATCGGGAATTGTCTTATCCATCCCTTTCATATTATAGTTCATCACGAAGCTTTTGTAGCTTGGTGGCCGTGATTGAAGAACTCTGTCAATGACACTGTCATCTAGAAGATTAACTCCTAGTTGAGTCAAGTGGTTGTGGTACCCAGACATTCTGAGTATATGTTCACTGACAGAACTATTCTCCTCCATCTTGCACCTGTAGAACTTATTGGAGACTTCATATCTCTCAATCTCTGCATTTGCTTGAAATATTAACTTCAACTCCTGGAACATCTCATATGCTCCATGACGTTCAAAACTTCGTTGAAGTCCCAGTTCTAAGACGTAAAGCATGGCACACTGAACTATTGTGTAGTCATCAGCTTCGCTCTGCCATACGTTCATAACGTCCGGAGTTGCTCCTGCAACGGGTCTTGCACCTAGCGGTGCTTCCAGGACGTAATTCTTCTGTGCAGCAATGAGCATAATCCTCAAGTTACAGGACCAGTCCGTGTAGTTGCTACCATCATCTTTCAACTTAGCTTTCTCTAGGAACGCATTAAAATTCAAAGCAACGGTAGCACGGGCCATTGATCTACAACAACATAAACATGCAAAATACTATCAGGTACTAAGTTCATGATAAATTAAAGTTCAATTAATCATATTACTTAAGAACTACCACTTAGATAGACATCCCACTAGTCATCTAAATGATCACGTGATCCATATCAACTAAACCATGTCCGATCATCACGTGAGATGGAGTAGTTTTCAATGGTGAACATCACTATGCTGATCATATCTACTATATGATTCACGCTCGACCTTTCGGTCTCAGTGTTCTGAGGCCATATCTGCATATGCTAGGCTCGTCAAGTTTAACCAGAGTATTCTCTGTGTGAAAAATTGGCTTGCACCCGTTGTATGTGAACGTAGAGCTTATCACACCCGATCATCATGTGGTGTCTCGGCACGACGAACTGTAGCAATGGTGCATACTCAGGGAGAACACTTATACCTTGAAATTTAGTGAGGGATCATCTTATAATGCTACTGCCGTACTAAGCAAAATAAGATGCATAAAGGATAAACATCACATGCAATAAAAAAAGTGATATGATATGGTCATCATCATCTTGTGCCTTTGATCTCCATCTCCAAAGCACCGTCATGATCACCAACGTCACCGGCTTAACACCTTGATCTACATCGAAGCATCATTGTCGTCTCGCCAAATATTGCTTCTATGACTATCGCTACCACTTAGTTATAAAGTAAAGCAATTACATGGCGATTGCATTTCATACAATAAAGTGACAACCATAAGGCTCCTGCCAGTTGCCGATAACTTTTACAAAACATGATCATCTCATACAACAATTTATATATTATCACGTCTTGACCATATCACATCACAACAAGCCCTGGAAAAACAAGTTAGATGTCCTCTACTTTGTTGTTGCAAGTTTTATGTGGCTGCTACGGGTTTCTAGCAAGAACTCTTCTTACCTACGCATCAAAACCACAACGATTTTTTATCAATTGTGATGTTTTAACCTTCAACAAGGACCGGGCGTAGTCAAACTCGGTTCAACTAAAGTTGGAGAAACAGACACCCGCCAGCCACCTGTGTGCGAAGCACGTCGGTAGAACCAGTCTCATGAACGCGGTCATGTAATGTCGGTCCGGGCCGCTTCATCCAACAATACCGCTGAATCAAATTAAGACGTTGCTGGTAAGCAGTATGACTATTATCGCCCACAACACTTTGTGTTCTACTCGTGCATTTAACATCTACGCATAGTCCTGGCTCGGACACCACTGTTGGGGAACGCGGTATTTCAAAAAAAATTCCTACGATCATGCAAGATCTATCTAGGAGAAGCATAGCAACGAGCGGGGAGAGTGTGTCCATGTACCCTCATAGACCAAAAGCGGAAGCGTTTAGTAACGCGGTTGATGTAGTCAAACGTCTTCCCGATCCAACCGATCCAAACACCAAATGTACGGCACCTCCGCGTTCGGCACACGTTCAGCTCGATGACGTCCCTCATGCTCTTGATCCAGTTGAAGACGAGGGAGAGTTCCGTCAGCACGACGGCGTGGCGACGGTGATGATGATGTTACCGGCGCAGGGCTTCGCCTAAGTACTATGACGATATGACAGAGGTGTGTAACTATGGAGGGGGGCACCACACACGGCTAAGAGAAGGCTTGGTGTGTCTTTGGGGTGCCCCCTCCCACGTATATAAAGGGGGAGGAGAGGTGGCCGGCCCAAGGGGGCGCGCCAGGTGTGGGGAGTCCAAGTAGGATTCCCCTCTCCTTTTTCCTTTTTCGGAATAGCAAAGAGGGAAAGAGAGGAGGAGTAGGAGAGGGAAAGGGGGGCGCCGCCGCCACCCCTTGTCCATTTCGGATTGGCAAGGGGGGGCGCCACCTCCCTGGCCGGCCCTCTCTCCTCCACTAAGGCCCATGTGTGGCCCATTAACATTGCTTGAAAGGCTCATTAGACACATTGCTTGCAAGGCTCATAGTGATGTGCGTTACCGAGAGGGCCCAAAGATACCTCTCCGATACACTTAGTGACAGATCCTAATCTCGATCTATGCCAACTCAACAAACACCATTGAAGACACCTGTAGAGCATATTTATAATCACCCAGTTACGTTGTGACGTTTTATAGTACACAAGGTGTTCCTCCGGTATTCGGGGGTTGCATAATCTCATAGTCAGAGGAACATGTATAAGTCATGAAGAAATCAATAGCAATAAAACTAAACGATCATAATTCTAAGCTAATGGATGGGTCTTGTCCATCACATCATTCTCAAATGATGTGATCTTGTTCATCAAATGACAACACATGTCTATGGTCAGGAAACTTAACCATCTTTGATTAACGAGCTAGTCTAGTAGAGGCATACTAGGGACACTCTGTTTGTCTATGTATTCACACATGTACTAAGTCAAGGCGCCGTCTGGGTGACGCGAGCGGCCCGATGCTCGGCTCGGACATGGCGAGCGTCGGCCATGGGAACGACAGAACGACGGTGGAGCGAACGGTGGGAGAGAATCTTCGTCACACCCCTACCTAGCACGCCAAATGTCGGATTCAGGGCTCTGCAGACCCGAGAATGGTTCAAACTCTGGGGCGTGTGCGAAGAACTCAACCTCCCCAGCCAACCGATTCATCGCTGAAGGGGAACGTAGTAATTTCAAAAAAATTCCTACGCACACGCAAGATCATGGTGATGCATAGCAACGAGAGGGGAGAGTGTTGTCTACGTACCCTCGTAGACCGAAGCGGAAGCGTTGACGCAGCGTAGAGGAAGTAGTCGTACGTTCTCCTCGCGATCCAACCGATCACAGCACCGTTACTCCGGCACCTCCGAGTTCTTGGCACACGTTCAGCTCGATGACGATCCCCGGGCTCCGATCCAGCAAAGCGTCGGGGAAGAGTTCCGTCAGCACGACGGCGTGGTGACGATCTTGATGTGTTACCGGCGCAGGGCTTCGCCTAAGCACTGCAACGATATGACCAAGGTGGAATTTGGTGGAAGGGGGCACCGCACACGGCTAAGGAAAGATCTCAATAATCAATTGTGTGTCTATGGGGTGCCCCCTGCCCCCGTATATAAAGGAGCAAGGGAGGGGGTGGCCGACCTAGGGTTTGGCGCGCCAGGGTGTGGAGTCCTACTAGGTCTCCAAGTCCTAGTAGGAGTCCACCAAGAGGGGAGGAAGGGAGAAGGAATAGGAGGAGTAGGAAAGGTGGCCGGCCCCCTTTTCCCTAGTCCAATTCGGACTAGAGGGGAGGGGGGGCGCAGCAGCCTTTTCCTCTTCCCACTAAAGCCCATCAAGGCCCATTACTTCTCCCGTAATCCCGTAACTCCCCGATACTCCCGAAAATACCCGAATCACTCAGAACCTTTCCGTTGTCCGAATATAGTCGTCCAATATATCGATCTTTACGTCTCGACCATTTTGAGACTCCTCGTCATGTCCCCGATCTCATCCGGGACTCCGAACTCCTTCGGTACATCAAAACTCATAAACTCATAATATAACTGTCATCGAAACCTTAAGCGTGCGGGCCCTACGGTTCGAGAACAATGTAGACATGACCGAGACACGTCTCCGGTCAATAACCAATAGCGGGACCTGGATGCCCATATTGGCTCCTACATATTCTACGAAGATCTTTATCGGTCAGACCGCATAACAACATACGTCGTTCCCTTTGTCATCGGTATGTTACTTGCCCGAGATTCGATCGTCCGTATCCAATACCTAGTTCAATCTCGTTACCGGCAAGTCTCTTTACTCGTTCCGTAATACATCATCTCACAACTAACACATTAGTTGCAATGCTTGCAAGGCTTATGTGATGTGCATTACCGAGAGGGCCCAGAGATACCTCTCCGACAATCGGAGTGACAAATCCTAATCTCGAAATACGCCAACCCAACATGTACCTTCGGAGACACCTGTAGAGCACCTTTATAATAACCCAGTTACGTTGTGACGTTTGGTAGCACACAAAGTGTTCCTACGGTAAACGGGAGTTGCATAATCTCATAGTTAAAGGAACATGTATAAGTCATGGATAAAAGCAATAGCAACATACTAAACGATCGGGTGCTATGCTAATGGAATGGGTCATGTCAATCAGATCATTCAACTAATGATGTGATCTCGTTAATCAAATAACAACTCTTTGTTCATGGTTAGGAAACATAACCATCTTTGATTAATGAGCTAGTCAAGTAGAGGCATACTAGTGACACTCTGTTTGTCTATGTATTCACACATGTATTATGTTTCCTGTTAATACAATTCTAGCATGAATAATAAACATTTATCATGAATTAAGGAAATAAATAATAACTTTATTATTGCCTCTAGGGCATATTTCCTTCAGTCTCCCACTTGCACTAGAGTCAATAATCTAGTTCACATCGCCATGTGATTTATCAGCAATAGTTCATATCACCATGTGATTAACACCCATAGTTCACATGGATATGTGACCAACACCCAAAGGGTTTACTAGATTCAGTAATCTAGTTCACATCGCTATATGATTAACACCCAAAGAGTACTAAGGTGTGATCATGTTTTGCTTGTGAGAGAATCTTAGTCAACGGGTCTGCTACATTCAGATCCGCATGTACTTTGCAAATTTCTATGTCAACAATGCTCTGCATGGAGCTACTCTAGCTAATTGCTCCCACTTTCAATATGTATCCAGATTGAGACTTAGAGTCATCTGGATCAGTGTCAAAACTTGCATCGACGTAACTCTTTACGATGAACCCTTTTTTTTTCACCTCCATAATCGAGAAACATATCCTTATTCCACTAAGGATAATTTTGACCGCCGTCCAGTGATCTACTCCTAGATCACTATTGTACTCCCGTGCCAATCTCAGGGTAGGGTATACAATAGGTCTGGTACACAGCATGGCATACTTTATAGAACCTATGGCCAAAGCATAGGGAATGACTTTCATTCTCTTTCTATCTTCTGCTGTGGTCGGGCTTTGAGTCTTACTCAATTTCACACCTTGTAACACAGGCAAGAACTCTTTCTTTGACTGTTCCATTTTGAACTACTTCAAAATCTTGTCAAGGTATGTACTCATTGAAAAAACTTATCAAGTGTCTTGATCTATCTCTATAGATTTTGATGCTCAATATGTAAGCAGCTTCACCGAGGTCCTTCTTCAAAAAACTCCTTTCAAATACTCCTTTATGCTTCACAGAATAATTCTACATTATTTCCGATCAATAATATGTCATTTACATATACTTATCAGAAATGCTGTAGTGCTCCCACTCACTTTCTTGTAAATACAGGCTTCACCGCAAGTCTGTATAAAACTATATGCTTTGATCAACTCATCAAAGCGTATATTCCAACTCCGAGATGCTTGCACCAGTCCATAGATGGATCGCTGGAGCTTGCATATTTTGTTAACACCTTCAGGATCGACAAAACCTTCTAGTTGCATCGTATACAACTCTTCTTTAATAAATCCATTAAGGAATGTAGTTTTGTTTATCCATTTGCCGGATTTCATAAAATGCGGCAATTGCTAACATGATTCGGACAGACTTAAGCATAGATATGAGTGAGAAACTCTCATCGTAGTCAACACCTTGAACTTGTCGAAAACCTTCTGCGACAATTCTAGCTTTGTTGATAGTAACACTACTATCAGTGTCCGTCTTCCTCTTCAAGATCCATTTATTTTCTTTGGCTTGTCGATCATCGGGCAAATCCATCAAAGTCCATACTTTGTTCTCATACATGGATCATATCTCAGATTTCATGGCCTCTAACCATTTCGCGGAATCTGGGCTCATCATCGCTTCCTCATAGTTCGTAAGTTCGTCATGTTCTAGTAATATGACTTCCAGAACAGGATTACCGTACCACTCTGGTGCGGATCTCACTCTGGTTTACCTACGAGATTCGGTAGTAACTTGATCTGATGTTACATGATCATCATCATTAAATTCCTCACTAATTGGTGTAGGAGTCACAGGAACAGATTTCCGTGATGAACTACTTTCCAATAAGGGAGCAGGTACAGTTACCTCATCAAGTTTCTACTTTCCTCCCACTCACTTCTTTCGAGAGAAACTCCTTCTCTAGAAAGGATCCATTCTTAGCAACGAATGTCTTGCCTTCGGATCTGTGATAGAAGGTGTACCCAACTGTCTCCTTTGGGTATCCTATGAAGACACATTTCTCCGATTTGGGTTTGAGCTTATCATGTTGAAACTTTTTCACATAAGCATCGCAACCCCAAACTTTAAGAAATGACAATTTTTGGTTTCTTGCCAAACCATAGTTCTGATTGTGTCGTCTCAACGGACTTTAGATGGTGCCCTTTTTAACGTGAATGCAGCTGTCTCTAATGCATGATCCCAAAACGATATTGGTAAATCGGTAAGAAACATCATAGATTGTACTATATCCAATAAAGTACGGTTATGACGTTCGGACACACCATTATGCTGTGGTGTTCCAGGTGGCATGAGTTTGTGAAACTATTCCACATTGTTTTAATTGAAGACCAAACTCGTAACTCAAATATTCTCCTCCACAATCATATCGTAGAAACTTTTATTTTCTTGTTACGATGATTCTCCACTTCACTCTGAAATTCTTTGAACTTTTCAAATGTTTCAGACTTATGTTTCATCAAGTAGATATACCCATATCTGCTCAAATCATCTGTGAAGGTCAGAAAATAATGATACTTGTCGCGAGCTTTAATATTCATCAGACCACATACATCAGTATGTATGATTTCCAACAAATCTGTTGCTTGCTCCATTGTTCCGGAGAACGGTGTCTTAGTCATCTTGCCCATGAGGCACGGTTCGCAAGCATCAAGTGATTCATAATCAAGTGATTCCAAAAATCCATCAGCATGGAGTTTCTTCATGCGCTTTACACCAATATGACCTAAACGGCAGAGCCACAAATAAGTTGCACTATCATTATTAACTTTGCATCTTTTGGCTTCAATATTATGAATATGTGTATCACTATGATCGTGATCCAACAAACCATTTCGTTGGTGTGTATAACCATAGAAGGTTTTATTCATGTAAACAGAACAACAATTTATTCTCTTACTTAAATGAATAGCCGTATTGCAATAAACATGATCAAATCATATTTATGCTCAACGCAAATACCAAATAACACTTATTTAGGTTCAACACTAATCCCGAAAGTATAGGGAGTGTGTGATGATGATCATATCAATCTTGGAACCACTTCCAACACACATCGTCACCTTGCCCTTTAACTAGTCTTTGTTCATTCTGCAACTCCCGTTTCGAGTTACTAATCTTAGCAACTTGAACTAGTACCAAATACTGAGGGGTTGCTATGAACACTAGTAAAGTACACATCAATAACATGTATATCAAATATACTTATGTTCACTTTGCCATCCTTCTTATCCGCCAATCACTTGGGGTAGTTCCGCTTCCAGTGACCAGTCCCTTTGCAGTAGAAGCACTTAGTCTCAGGCTTAGGACCAGACTTGGGCTTTTTCACTTGAGCAGCAACTTGCTTGCCGTTCTTCTTGAAGTTACCCTTCTTTCCTTTTGCCCTTTTCTTGAAACTAGTGATCTTGTCAACCATCAACACTTGATGTTTTTCTTTGATTTCTACCTTCGCCGATTTTAGCATCGCGAAGAGGTTGGGAATATTTTCCGTTATCCCTTGCATATTATAGTTCATCACGAAGTTCTACTAACTTGGTGATGGTGACTAGAGAATTCTGTCAATCACTATCTTATCTGGAAGATTAACTCCCACTTGATTCAAGCGATTGTAGTACCCAGACAATCTGAGCACATGCTCACTAGTTGAGCGATTCTCCTCCATTTTTTAGCTATAGAACTTGTTGGAGACTTCATATCTCTCAACTCGGGTATTTGCTTGAAATATTAACTTCAACTCCTGGAACATCTCGTATGGTCCATGACGTTCAAAACGTCTTTGAAGTCCCGATTCTAAGCCATTAAGCATGGTGCACTAAACTATTAAGTAGTCATCATATTGAGCTAGCAAAACGTTCATAACGTCTGCATCTGCTCCTGCAAAAGGTCCGTCACCTAGCGGTGCATCAAGGAAAAAATTCTTCTGTGCAGCAATGAGGATAAACCTCAGATTACGGATCCAATCCACATCATTGCTACTAACATTTTTCAACACAATTTTCTCTAGGAACATATCAAAATAAACACAGGGAAGCAACAATGCGAGCTACTGATCTACAACATAGATATGCTAATACTACCAGGACTAAGTTCATGATAAATTAAAGTTCAATTAATCATATTACTTAAGAACTCCCACTTAGATAGACATCCCTCTAATCTTCTAAGTGATCACGTGATCCAAATCAACTAAACCATGTCCGATCATCACGTGAGATGGAGTAGTTTCAATGGTGAACATCACTATGTTGATCATATCTACTATATGATTCACGCTCGACCTTTCGGTCTCCGTGTTCCGAGGTCATATCTTATATGCATAGCTCGTCAAGTATAACCTGAGTATTCCGCGTGTGCAACTGTTTTGCACCCGTTGTATTTGAACGTAGAGCCTATCACACCCGATCATCACGTGGTGTCTCAGCACGAAGAACTTTCGCAACGGTGCATACTCAGGGAGAACACTTCTTGATAATTAGTGAGAGATCATCTTATAATGCTACCGTCAATCAAAGCAAGATAAGATGCATAAAAGATAAACATCACATGCAATCAATATAAGTGATATGATATGGCCATCATCATCTTGTGCTTGTGATCTCCATCTTCGAAGCACCGTCATGATCACCATCGTCACCGGCGCGACACCTTGATCTCCATCGTAGCATCGTTGTCGTCTCGCCAATCTTGTGCTTCCACGACTATCACTACCGCTTAGTAATAAAGTAAAGCATTACATCGCGATTGCATTGCATACAATAAAGCGACAACCATATGGCTCCTGCCAGTTGCCGATAACTCGGTTACAAAACATGATCATCTCATACAATAAAATTTAGCATCATGTCTTGACCATATCACATCACAACATGCCCTGCAAAAACAAGTTAGACGTCCTCTACTTTGTTGTTGCAAGTTTTACGTGGCTGCTACGGGCTTAAGCAAGAACTCATCTTACCTACGCATCAAAACCACAACGATAGTTTGTCAAATAGACTCCGTTTTAACCTTCTCAAGGACCGGGCGTAGCCACACTCGGTTCAACTAAAGTTGGAGAGACAGTCTTCCGCAAGCCATCTATGTGCAAAGCACGTCGAGGGAACCGGTCTCGCGTAAGCGTACGCGTAAGGTTGGTCCGGATCGTCTCGTCCAACAATACCGCTGAACCAAAGTATGACATGCTGGTAGGCAGTATGACTTGTATAGCCCACAACTTACTTGTGTTCTACTCGTGCAAATAACATCAAACCATAAAACCTAGGCTCGGATGCCACTGAAGGGGAACGTAGTAATTTCAAAAAAATTCCTACGCACACGCAAGATCATGGTGATGCATAGCAACGAGAGGGGAGAGTGTTGTCTACGTACCCTCGTAGACCGAAGCGGAAGCATTGACGCAGCATAGAGGAAGTAGTCGTACGTTCTCCTCGCGATCCAACCGACCACAGCACCGTTACTCCGTGTCGGGGCGGACTGCGTCCCCCGCGAGCACCTATGGGGCCGGAGCCCCTTTCGTTGTCCGGTGAGGGGGGCGGAGGGAGCACAGAGAGCAGATCGAGGCGAGCACACGAGCGGTTTACCCAGGTTCGGGCCGCGATGGTCGCGTAAAACCCTACTCCTGCTTGGTTGTATTGAACTGGGGAGCTCGGGAGCTTGGAGAGCTAGCTGCACTGAGCGTATGGCTGTCTGGGTCCCAAATCTCCGAACCTCGGAACCCCGGAACCTCGGAACCCCGGAACCTCGGAACCCCGGAACCTCGGAACCCCGGAACCTCGGAACCCCGGAACCCCCTCTACGTTGCACACGGGCCTCCTTTTATAGCGCAAAGGGGTCACCGATAGGTGTCAACGTAAGAGAAAGGGGTAAAAGTGTAAAAGGGGTGGTAGCTGTAACAGTGCGGGAACGGTGGCGCTACAGTGCGGCACAGTGTTATCATACCTACTTCTGACGGTAGGGGACAAGGGCATTAAATGCCCGTCTCGGTCGCCCGGACAGCACCGAGGCGGACCGTTAGGTGCGCCACCGCTCGCCACGATGGCGGCTGCATGCCACCGCATGCCCCAGGCTACGCGGTGCCCCGCCACGTGCCCTTGGGGGAAGCCCCGGAGCGACGCGTGGGCGGGCGAGCTGGAGCGCAGTCCTGAGGTGGCGATTTGCCGCGGCAAGTGGCTTGCCGCGGGGGTCGTCTTCCTGTGCCTGATAGCTTGCCGGCTATCAAGCCTTGCCGGGGCGCATGGCGCGCCGTGGCGGGCTCCTCTTGTGGTGCCTGGGTTCGGCCTTCCCGACAAGCTCCTCTCGTCGGGGTCTCGATCTTCTGTCTCGTATACTTTGTTCTTGGATGGCATTACATGGGCTCAGTCGTCCCGGCAAGCTCCTCTTGCCGGGGTCTTGTCTTCTTGGCCCGGCAAGCTCCTCTTGCCGGGGGCCTTGTCTTCTTGGCCCGGCAAGCTCCTCTTGCCGGGGGCCTTGTCTTGAATGCTTGGTCTTCTCTTGGCGCTTCCTGGGCGGGCCTCGCCGCAGGGTGCTACAACTGCCCGTGCACAAGTCTGGGGTACTAAGGTACCCCTACTTTAGTACACCGACAGGAGCCCCCGGGCCTGGGCCACACACGGTGCCGAGCGTCGTTGGGCCAGGCCCTAACAGTGCACGGGCACGCGTGGCCTTGGTCGCGCTGCTCCTTAACTCCGCACCCGTCGCACCTTCCCCAGGCGGCGCGCGCTTATCGCGGCGTCGTGGGGGCGGGGCGTGCGGGGTGAGCGTGACGTGGGTGGCGTGCGCGGGGCTGAACCGCGCAGGCGCGCATCACGTCGCGCACGATCTCTTTATTCGGAGAGGCGAAGCGTCCCCCCCCCACCTCTTCCTCTTATAAGCGGAGGAAAGCAGGGGCGGTTCGCCTTTCCCTTGGTTGCTACCTCTCTAAAACCTCTGCCACCTCCTTCTCCCAGAGGCAGCAGCGATCTGTCCTTGGAGCGCCCGGCGTTGTCAACTTCGACGATCCCCCTCCCCCGCCCCCGCCATGGCCCCGAAGAGCGATAAGGCGAAGGGGAAGGCTGCGAAATCGGCCGAGGCGCTACGGCTTGAAGCGCTTCGGAAGGAGACGGCGACGTTCCCCCCCCCCCCCAGCTCGGTGCGGTGGACCTGAGGGACAAGTACTGCCTTTTCTGGTCGACGAAGACGCGAGCGCATCCGCGCACGCGGGTGCTCCCCGCCGAAGCCCAGAAGCAGTACCCGACCGGGTATCCTTTCTTCGTCGTCTTCTTCTACTGCGGGCTCTGCCCGCCTTACTCGGAGTTCTTCTGTGAAATCATGAACACCTATGGCCTCCACCTCCTCGACTTTACCCCCAATGCCGTCCTCACAATGGCGGTCTTCACGCACCTCTGCGAGAACTTCGTCGGAGTTCGTCCCAACGTGGCCCTCTTCCGGCACTTCTTTGTCCCTCGGGTGGAGAAAGGGGAGCCGCTGTCCGGTGGGATCGCCTGGGTTTCCCGGTCCGGCAAGAAGGAGGCCTACTTGGATGGGGACCTCCGCGGCAGGTGGGAGGAGTGGAGGGCGGAATGGTGCTTGATTGTCGAGGACCATCTGCAGCCGTTCACCGTCGTGCGCCGAACTCCGGTGGTGCGCGGCGATGGCTGGAGCGAGGTGTCCCCGGACGATGTCAGATTGAAGATCGCCATCACCCGGATCCTGCGTCTCAGGCTCGCCGGTCTCACCGTCGGCGCCGTCGGCGCGGATTTCCTTCGCCGCCGGATCGCCCCCCTGCAAGAGAGGGGGAAGCCGGCCTGGGAATTCCAGAATGCGGCGGACATCATGAGGCTGCGTCCGGGCCTCAATTTCAACTTCACCGTGCTGGAGCACGACGCGATGTTGAAGGAGTTGTTCAAGCACGACCCCGACCACCCGGAGTGGTTCTGGCTGCCGCCGGGCGTCGTTCCCTTGTGCAACAACTCGTCGCTCAGCCATATCCTTGCGATGATGCCATCGTGCGACTCGCATGGGATCAACGCGACCTGGCGGGAGCCGCCGGAGGATGTCGTGCGGGCCTTCTTCGACGGCCTGGAGGAGGAGCCAGTCGATCCCGCCGAGAAGGATGGCCTCATCCGAGACACCACCGCGGCGGAGTTGGCTTACATTGCCTCCAGGATGGAGGAGGCGGCGGCCGCCGCGGCCGCGGGCGAAGCTGGGTTTACCGAGGCCGAGGCGGAGGCGGCGGAGGCAGAGAGCCTCGCCGACCCGTCGGAGCTTGTCGACCAGGGGGAACCAGCCGGGCACGGCGGCGAGGACGAGTCTGCCCAAGGCGCGAGCGGCTTGCCGGAGGTCGGCGTTGCCTTCCTGCAGCCTCCGGGCGGCTCGCCGCAGGCGGAGCCCCCGGCCCAGCCGAGGAGGCGCCTCCGCAGGGCCGGGTCGGCAGCGGGAGCGGGGTCTTCGCGGGCTGGGGCTTCGGTTGCCGCTACGCCCCGCGCCGCGGCGTCGACGGGGGCGGAGTCATCTACTGCCCCCGCCAAGCGGCCTCGGGAGCCCACTCCCCTGCCCCCCCCCCCCGCGTCAGGGCCGAGCCGGTTTTCGACTATTCTGCGCTCAGCTCCGACGACGAGGAGGACGGAGAGTAAGTTCCCCATGGAGCTCATATCTTTTTCCCTGATGGTTCGTCCTGTTCGACAGCTCGTTCGCCCTTCCCTTAACCCGGTCCCCTTTTCAGGACCCTGGCTCAGAGGAGAGCGAAGAGATCGAGGACCCCGTGGGTCATCCTTGATGACGAATCTCCCCCGGCAAGCGAGGTCGTGTCGGAGGCGTCCTTACCGGACCCGGCAGGGGATCCTCAGGGCAGCCCGCAACGCAGCCCCCAGCGTGAGCACATGACTTGCTCCTGCCGCTTGGCGCGTACGCGAGCCCTCCTTCTTCTTGTTGTTGATGCGAAGTTGTTGCTTTTGGGCAGGAGCGGAGCAGCTCCGGCGGGCGCATCCAGAGGGCGCCCCCGCCGTGCCGACCGCGTCTACTACCCTGCCAAGGGAGAGATCCCCGGCGAGGGAGGAGCCCCCGGCAAGGGAGGACCTTCCGACGGGGGACGCAGCCAATGATCCCCCAGCCGCGGCGAGCGCGGCTTCGGACCCCGTCGCCGGTAACTCTCCCTTGCGCAGGAAAGCTCCCCTTGGTCTTTTCTTCCTTTGACTCGTTCGATTGATCTTTCTCCTTCCCTCAGACCCGCCCGCCTCGGATTCGATAGAGGATGAGGTCGCCGTCGAGGAGGGCGCGCATGGCGATGCCGACGATGTTGCCGGCGCTCGGGAGGCGGACGGCGTTGATATCCCCGCGGGCGACGGGGAGGCCGAGGAGCAGCAGAGGCTCGCCGCCGCGGAGTTATCCGCGCGGGAAGGCGAGCTGGTGCTGAAAACGGCCAGCCTCGCCAACCACGAGGAGGAGGTTGCCGCGCGCGAGCGGGCGCTCAGCGGAGACCTGAAGAAGGCGCAGGACGCTGCTGCAGCCGCTGAGGTCACCAAGAAGGGGCTGGAGGCGAGGGTGGCACAGCTCGATTCCGACCTCAAGGCGAAGGACGAGGAGCTCGCCGCGCTCCGGCAGGAGCGCGAGAAGGGTGCGCTCACCCTCGGTGAGCTTCAGGGTCGCTTCGCCGAGAAGATCCGGGAGCTTGACGCCGCCAAGAACTCCAACTCCACTCTGGAACTGAAATTGGAGGCGCTCGGCAAGGCGCTGGACAGCGCTAAGGAGCGGGAGGCTGCTTTACGGAAGGAGGTCGACGGCAACGAGGAGCTGCTGAGGCGCGCCGCCGTTTCCCAGAACACCTTCAGGGATACAGTGGAGCGGTGGACCGAGGGCCTCGTCGACATCGCCGCCACCATCGACAAGGAGCTGACGCTGCTGGGGATCGAGGGCCACCAGCCCCTCACCGACGAGGACGTCGTGCCCAGCGCCAAGCTCACTTCCTTCTTCCAGGGGGTGGTGCGGGCGCTCCAGCACCTCCGAACGTCGCTTCCGAAGGAGCGGGCCGACGAGACGCGGGAGGCCATCTCCGGGGCCCTCGAGAGGGTGCTGGTGAAGATCGTTTTCCGCAATCCCGACATCAGGCTTACCAACGTCCTCAGGCCCTTGCCGGAGAACGCAGACCTGACGGGGATCCAGGCCCTCATCGCCCCTATCGTCAAGAAGGCGGCCGGGGTCAAGAGGATCGAGGGCGACCGCGTGGACTAGGCCGCCTGCCCCTTTCTTTTATCTCCTTTCCCTGCCGCTGTTAAATATGCCATGGAAACGGCTGGTTAGAGCAGCAGTAAGGCATTTTGTAATATAACTTTTTATCTTAGGCAATGCATCGCACTGTTATCTCCTCTACTTGACCGGCGCCTTGTTTGTTTCCGCCCTACGCTTTCGGGGACTTGCCGGCGTAGGCCTCCGCCTTGCCACGGGCGCCGAGTGCGGGACGTCAGCGACCCGCTGGCGGGGCTACCACCGGCAAGGAACCTCGCCGCGGCTGGTTGCCGCTCACTCAGGTTGTTGAGCAGGCTCAAGGCAAAGTAAGCGGTGCGACTGCGGTCGCAGCACGCTTAGGGTGCCGGGCGAGCTCGAAACAAAGTGAGGACGCTACTCGGGGTGTAGCACACTCAAGTCGTTGAGCGGACTCGAAACGAAATGAGGGCGCAACCAGTCTCGTGCTGGTCCTTCCGTGCTCAGGCCTCTCAACCAAGGCTCGGTCGTTCGAGGGAGATAACTCTTAAAAATTGATGGGGCAATTGCTCGAGCTCCGGCAACTTATCTTTTCTTATCGCTTGCCGCCCGGTAGGGTAAAACCTCCTTGGGCAGCATCCAGCCCATCCTGGGGGTAAGCAAAGGCGCAGGGCCTCACGACCCTCCGGAGCTAGGCGTAGCTATGCTTGGGGATCCGCGCCCCTCTCTGCGCCAAGGATCACATGCAACTGCGGCAAGACTTGGGCAGAGAGGATGGTTGGCGGAACGGGTTCCGGCAACCGCGCTGGCAAGATTCCTCCCACGGTCGGCGTCAACTCGTTTGGCACCCCGGCGGACGAGGCGCGCCGGGGGACGAGGTCGCCTTTCTCGTGACTTCTGGCGCTAACTTCTGCGGCTACGGGAGCGGCGCAGAGTTCGCTGGAGGCGAATCGTTCGCCCAGCGGCCAGAAGGCGGTCCTCCTCAAGGAGCAGCTGCTTCTTGCCCAGTCTCTGCGCGAGTGGATACTCGAGGAGGGCCGCACACGAGCCCGTGGGAAGGAATGCCAAAGCTTGTCGGGAACCCCCGCTTCGACTGGACAGATCCTCGGATCCGCAGGAGCGGACTGTTCCTTAGCGTTCAGACTGCTGATCTGCTTGCCGGAGCAAGGCTTATCGGGGACACCTGCTTCGACTGGACGGATCCTGGGATCCGCAGGAGCGGGCTGTCCCCCCGAGTGCCCCCTACCTGGCGCGCCAAAGATGTCGGGGCGGACTGCGTCCCCCGCGAGCACCTATGGGGCCGGAGCCCCTTTCGTTGTCCGGTGAGGGGGGCGGAGGGAGCACAGAGAGCAGATCGAGGCGAGCACACGAGCGGTTTACCCAGGTTCGGGCCGCGATGGTCGCGTAAAACCCTACTCCTGCTTGGTTG
The DNA here is from genome assembly GCA_032464435.1 of Aegilops umbellulata. NCBI lineage: Eukaryota > Viridiplantae > Streptophyta > Magnoliopsida > Poales > Poaceae > Aegilops > Aegilops umbellulata. The sequence goes on from CP136060.1 coordinate 229,879,739, forward strand.
TATTGAACTGGGGAGCTCGGGAGCTTGGAGAGCTAGCTGCACCGAGCGTATGGCTGTCTGGGTCCCAAATCTCCGAACCTCGGAACCCCGGAACCTCGGAACCCCGGAACCTCGGAACCCCGGAACCCCCTCTACGTTGCACACGGGCCTCCTTTTATAGCGCAAAGGGGTCACCGACAGGTGTCAACGTAAGAGAAAGGGGTAAAAGTGTAAAAGGGGTGGTAGCTGTAACAGTGCGGGAACGGTGGCGCTACAGTGCGGCACAGTGTTATCATACCTACTTCTGACGGTAGGGGACAAGGGCATTAAATGCCCGTCTCGGTCGCCCGGACAGCACCGAGGCGGACCGTTAGGTGCGCCACCGCTCGCCACGATGGCGGCTGCATGCCACCGCATGCCCCAGGCTGCGCGGTGCCCCGCCACGTGCCCTTGGGGAAAGCCCCGGAGCGACGCGTGGGCGGGCGAGCTGGAGCGCAGTCCTGAGGTGGCGATTTGCCGCGGCAAGTGGCTTGCCGCGGGGGTCGTCTTCCTGTGCCTGATAGCTTGCCGGCTATCAAGCCTTGCCGGGGCGCATGGCGCGCCGTGGCGGGCTCCTCTTGTGGTGCCTGGGTTCGGCCTTCCCGACAAGCTCCTCTCGTCGGGGTCTCGATCTTCTGTCTCGTATACTTTGTTCTTGGATGGCATTACATGGGCTCAGTCGTCCCGGCAAGCTCCTCTTGCCGGGGTCTTGTCTTCTTGGCCCGGCAAGCTCCTCTTGCCGGGGGCCTTGTCTTCTTGGCCCGGCAAGCTCCTCTTGCCGGGGGCCTTGTCTTGAATGCTTGGTCTTCTCTTGGCGCTTCCTGGGCGGGCCTCGCCGCAGGGTGCTACAACTGCCCGTGCACAAGTCTGGGGTACTAAGGTACCCCTACTTTAGTACACCGACACTCCGGCACCTCCGAGTTCTTGGCACACGTTCAGCTTGATGACGATCCCCGGGCTCCGATCCAGCAAAGCGTCGGGGAAGAGTTCCGTCGGCACGACGGCGTGGTGACGATCTTGATGTGTTACCGGCGCAGGGCTTCGCCTAAGCACTGCAACGATATGACCAAGGTGGAATTTGGTGGAAGGGGGCACCGCACACGGCTAAGGAAAGATCTCAATGATCAATTGTGTGTCTATGGGGTGCCCCCTGCCCCCGTATATAAAGGAGCAAGGGAGGGGGTGGCCGACCTAGGGTTTGGCGCGCCAGGGTGTGGAGTCCTACTAGGTCTCCAAGTCGTAGTAGGAGTCCACCAAGAGGGGAGGAAGGGAGAAGGAATAGGAGGAGTAGGAAAGGTGGCCGGCCCCCTTTTCCCTAGTCCAATTCGGACTAGAGGGGAGGGGGGCGCAGCAGCCTTTTCCTCTTCCCACTAAAGCCCATCAAGGCCCATTACTTCTCCCGTAATCCCGTAACTCCCCGATACTCCCGAAAATACCCGAATCACTCAGAACCTTTCCGATGTCCGAATATAGTCGTCCAATATATCGATCTTTACGTCTCGACCATTTCGAGACTCCTCGTCATGTCCCCGATCTCATCCGGGACTCCGAACTCCTTCGGTACATCAAAACTCATAAACTCATAATATAACTGTCATCGAAACCTTAAGCGTGCGGACCCTACGGTTCGAGAACAATGTAGACATGACCGAGACACGTCTCCGGTCAATAACCAATAGCGGGACCTGGATGCCCATATTGGCTCCTACATATTCTACGAAGATCTTTATCGGTCAGACCGCATAACAACATATGTCGTTCCCTTTGTCATCGGTATGTTACTTGCCCGAGATTCGATCGTCGGTATCCAATACCTAGTTCAATCTCGTTACCGGCAAGTCTCTTTACTCGTTCCGTAATACATCATCTCACAACTAACACATTAGTTGCAATGCTTGCAAGGCTTATGTGATGTGCATTACCGAGAGGGCCCAGAGATACCTCTCCGACAATCGGAGTGACAAATCCTAATCTCGAAATACGCCAACCCAACATGTACCTTCGGAGACACCTGTAGAGCACCTTTATAATCACCCAGTTACGTTGTGACGTTTGGTAGCACACAAAGTGTTCCTACGGTAAACGAGAGTTGCATAATCTCATAGTTAAAGGAACATGTATAAGTCATGGATAAAAGCAATAGCAACATACTAAATGATCGGGTGCTATGCTAATGGAATGGGTCATGTCAATCAGATCATTCAACTAATGATGTGATCTCGTTAATCAAATAACAACTCTTTGTTCATGGTTAGGAAACATAACCATCTTTGATTAATGAGCTAGTCAAGTAGAGGCATACTAGTGACACTCTGTTTGTCTATGTATTCACACATGTATTATGTTTCCTGTTAATACAATTCTAGCATGAATAATAAACATTTATCATGAATTAAGGAAATAAATAATAACTTTATTATTGCCTCTAGGGCATATTTCCTTCAATCGCCCCCACGGCCTAGCTCGATGAACAAGAAGGAAGACGAACACAACAGTTACCCAGGTTCTGGCCACCTTGCGGTGTAAGACCCTACTCCTGCTTTGGGGTGGATTAGCCTTGCGAGGGGCTGAGGATGAACTAGTACAGAGGAAGAACAACCTCAGGATGTCGGTTCTTGTGTGGGTGAGAGCTAAGGATTCGATCTCTCTGGGTTTCGCCCCTCTCTATGGTTGTAGCTAGGATATACTTATAGTGGCCTTGGTCCTCTTCCTCCAAGCAAAGGCGGGAAGGGACACCATAGCGGCCAATTTTGAAAGGGGACAAGAAGTACATCCTATCCTAACGAAAGGTGGTCTTCGCCTGCAAAGCTTCTGGTCATGACACCATGGTGGGCTCGGCGATGACATCTGTCCTGCCGCCCTGGCGGTCTTGGTCTTGTAGCACAAGAATGGAAACCTTTGGGTGATTTCTCGAGAACCCGCACCTGCGCTTGCCTCCTTAGCACCAAAGAGGAAACTTGCTGCTCTGCACACGTTGGCGCCCGCCTGGCCTTGGTCGTCATGGCTCGCGTCAACCTCATGAGATGGGCGCCTGCATAGGAATCTCCGCTCCTCGGGAGCCTGCCTGGGGAGGCCACTCCCTCAAGAGGTCTTGGTGTCGTCTGCCTCGCGAGGCTTGGCCCCTCGCGAGGGTCTTGTCTTGAAGGTGTTGAAGATGGGCCATACCAGGCCGTCGATGGAGCCACGCCATGTGCCGCAGGCAGGCAAGTCTGGGTACCCTGGTTCCCAGAATGCCGACACATGTGGTCTTTTCAGATGTCATTATAGTGTAATAGCGCAGCACGAGGCCACTGCTATTGGCACATCTAACCAATAAACAGATCGTGCTCCGGATTTGCAGTGACATTGTTAACAAAACCCTTGATTCGCACATGCACGTAACGCACATCGCATGGGAACCCACGAAATTACTGCCACGCGGTATGCCTCTTCAATGTTTTTCCTGGCCCATAAAAGGCACACTGTGAAAACGAATCAAGCTTCACGCTCTCTATCTCACACTCACTCCCCTCAACTTCAAGCTCCAGCACATGAAGAACAGAGTCCAAAAAAGCTTTGAATCCCCTTTTCCATCCTTTCATCCTCGAGTGATGGCCGGAAAGGGAGCCCGTGTAGTGGTGGCGAAAACCTCCAAGAGTGATTCGAAGGCCACTACAGGGAGCCCGGGTGCACCCAGTGACGTGCAGAAGGCGGTGGGGCAAGAGAGGGCCATGGCTCCCCTCTGCCATTACCGCGGGAGACATCGCTGAGCTCCAGGAGCTCGGGTACCTTCCGGTGCCCGAGATCACCCCATGTCGTTCTTTGCACACCGGAGGGTCATCGGGCCGCTCCTCCATCAAGGCACTGAAGCCCCGCGCCGGTGAACATGTCGTCTTCATTTTGCATCTCCTTTGAGGTCTGGGGTTTCCCATCCACCCCTTTCACTGAGGTCTCCTCTTTCTTATGGCATCCAATTCCACCATCTCGCCCCCAACTCCATTCCCCGTATCGCATTCGGCATCACCTTCTACGAGGCATTCCTCTGCATCAAGCCCCACTTTGGGCTCTTGCTCAAATTGTTCCGCGTCAAGGTGTAGACTAACAAGGTTCAGCCCACGAAGTGTGAAGCAGCCATGATCAACTAGATCCCAAGAGCCAAGTGGCTGCCCGGGAAATTCATCAAAACGGTGAAATTATGGCAGAAGGGGTGGTTCTATGTGGCTGACATGCCATTGGGCAACCGGGAAGGGGTCACCGCCTTCTCAGTCACCCCTCTTGAGAGGCTGCATTCATGGGACCCCCAAATCTTACATGGGGGCAAGGAGGAACTGGAGGCCCTTTAGGAGCGAGTGAAGTTATGCGTCAATCAAGGCGACACTCTCTTTGATGTGGTGCATGTCATGCTTCATGGCAGCGTCTAACCTCTCCAAGCCCGAGCTTCCCCCTTGTGGAAGTTCATCATGGGCGACAAGACCTCAATCATCCGAGATTTCTACAAGGGGAGGGACCTTGACGAGATGCACACATTCCTCTTCACGACCAAGAGCCAAACTTTCCAAATCAAGGGGGACGACTGTCGGTGTCAAAACCGGCGGATCTCGGGTAGGGGGTCCTGAACTGTGCGTCTAGGATCGATGGTAACAGGAGATAGGGGACATGATGTTTACCCAGGTTCGGGCCCTCTCTATGGAGGTAATACCCTACTTCCTACTTGATTGATCTTGATGAATATGAGTGTTACAAGAGTTGATCTACCACGAGATCGTAATGGCTAAACCCTAGGAGCCTAGCCTATGTGAATATGGTAATGAATGTCCCCTATCCGGACTATGCTCTCCGGTTTTTATAGACACCGGAGAGATCTAGGGTTACATGGAGTCGGTTACATAAGAAGGAATCTTCACAGTTGGTCGCCTAGCTTGCTTTCCATGCCAAGGAAAGTCCAATCCGGACACGGGTATAGTCTTCGGCCTTCGTATCTTTACAGCCCATCAGTCCGGCCCAATGAATAACAGGTCGGATGCCCGAGGACCCCTTAGTCCAGGACTCCCTCAGTAGCCCCTAAACCTGGCTTCAATGACGAGGAGTCTGGCGTGTAGATTGTCTTCGGCATTGCAAGGCGGGTTCCCCTTTTTCCAAACTCCAAGATAGTCTTCGGACGAGACGGTTGTATCCGGACCTGTTATACACCATACACAACCGCAGAGAGAATATAATATTTGCACGAATCTAATCTGTTCATGGCTTCTTTACAACACGACATTGCGTCTATCTGGTCATAATTTCGAACCATTTTTCATCTGCCATCCCACGTTCCAAGACGTGGTTGCTATTGGCACGTCTTGTCGAAGCAGAGATCGTGTCCCCTTATTGCGGGATTCTCATCAATGCGGGCATGGGTAACTCAACCATGCCGTTTATACAGCCCTTAGGAATAGGCGTTTCATATTTGCTGCCTTTATAAGGGGATAAGGATTCCCTCTTCCTCCTCTCACGCTCTCTCTCTGTCTCCGCCTTCCCGATCTCGAGCTCCAGCGCCCAAGTCCTCATCTCCTTTCCACTCAAGCAACCATGTCCGGATCCGGCGGTCAGGGCAAGTGGATGGTCTCCTCCGTCAAGGAGGAGGACATTACTGAGCTTCGGGCGGCCAAATATCTAGCGAAGGAGATCGCCCACCGTCTGTCGGCCGAGGGACAAGTCGTCCCCACGCCGGAGCCCACAGAGAGGGTAGTATTCATCCCCCATTTCTTCCGCGGGCTAGGGTTTCCAATCCACCCCTTTGTCCCCGGGCTGATGTATTATTACGGGATAGATTTCCATGATCTTTACCCGAATTCCTTCCTCAATATTTCGGTGTTTATCGTCATGTGCGAGGCCTTCCTCAGCATCCAATCCCACTTCAGGCTGTGGATCAAAGTCTTCAACATGAAGCCGAAGGTGGTGGACAGCTAGCACGCGGAGTGCGGAGGAGCCATGGTGAGCAAGCTGCCCAACGTCTCCTGGCCGAAAGGTATTTTTGTGGAGACATTGAAGGAGTGGCAGAGACAATGGTTCTACATCGTAGAACCCCGCGGCACCACCTGGGTCGCGGCTGCCGAATTCCGCTCCAGTGCTCCCATGCGGCTCACCTCTTGGGTCGAGAAGAGTATGGACTGGTGTTCGTCTGATGAGCTGATAGCATTGCAGAAGCGCGTCCAGAGAATGATAGCCAAGAATGTCAAGCTCGTCGATGTGATCCAGGTGATGCTAGTTCGCCGGATTCTTCCATGCCAGCGCAGAGGACGGCCTCTGTGGGATTTCAACCCGAAGAAGCATCGGACCCTGGTGAGGCTCTTCGAGACCACCCACGAAGATGCCTGGAAGTTGCTCTTTAAGGGCAACGAGAAACCGCCGGTCACGGATTCAGACCGTGGTCACGACTGTAAACACCCTGCCAGCGAGGTATGTTACTTTTGACGTATCCCCAACTTAAATGTTTCGAGGATTATGTCTGAGATTTTATTATTGCTCCCTTAGGACTGGATGGAGAGGGCAAAGCGGATCCAGTGTCCGGCTCCGCTACCCGAAGAACCGGTCATCCCACGCCTAGCGAAGATGCTGGTACCGGTGCCATACAAGGCGCCGGAGAAGAAGGCCAAGGGGGCCAAGAGTGGCCCCCGTCGCAAGGGCGCTTTGGACGCGACGCCCAAAGACGAGGAAGCCCATTCCTCTGTCCCTGAGGACAATGATGAGGAAGAGGATGAGCAGGAGGAGGAGAAGAAAAAGAGGGCAGCCTCAGCGCAACTGGAGGCGAAAGCGCCCAAAAAGGGGAAGGGCGCCCCAGCGGTTGATACGTCTACAACGTATCTATAATTTATGAAGTATTCATGCTATTATATTATCCATCTTGTATGTTTTGTGGGCTTTACTATGCACTTTTATATTATTTTTGGGACTAACCTACTGACCCAAAGCCCAGTGCCAGTTCCTATTTTTCCCTTGTTTCAGTGTTTCGAAGAAAAGGAATATTAAACGGAGTCGAAACGGAATGAAACCTTCTGGAGAAGTTATTTTTGGAAGGAAAGAAACCGGGGAGACTTGGAGTCCATGTCAAGAAAGCAACTACGAAGGCACGAGGCAGGGGGGCGCGCCCACCCCCCTGGGCATGCCCTCCACCCTCGTGGGGCCCTCGTGGATCCCCTGATGTATTTCTTCCACCTATATATATCCATATACCCTAAAACGATCGGGGATCAGAATAGATCGGGAGATCCGCCGCCGCAAGCCTCTGTAGCCACCAAAAGCCAATCAGGACCCTGTTCCGGCACACTGCCGGAGGGGGGGAACCTCACCGGTGGCCATCTTCATCATCCCGGCGCTCTCCATGACGAGGAGGGAGTAGTTCACCCTCGGGGCTGAGGGTATGTACCAGTAGCTATGTGTTTGATCTCTCTCTCTCTCTCTCGTGTTCTTGATTTGGCACGATCTTGATGTATCGCGAGCTTTGCTATTATAGTTGGATCTTATGTTTCTTCTCCCCCTCTACTCTCTTGTAATGGATTGAGTTTTCCCTTTGAAGTTATCTTATCGGATTGAGTCTTTAATGATTTGAGAACACTTGATTTATGTCTTGCCGTGCGTATCTGTGGTGACAATGGGATATCACGTGATTCACTTGATGTATGTTTTGGTGATCAACTTGCGGGGTCCGCCCATGAACCTATGCATAGGGGTTGGCACAGGTTTTCGTCTTGATTCTCTGGTAGAGACTTTGGGGCACTCTTTGAGGTTCTATGTGTTGGTTGAATAGATGAATCTGAGATTGTGTGATGCATATCGTATAATCATACCCACGGATACTTGAGGTGACATTGGAGTATCTAGGTGACATTAGGGTTTTGGTTGACTTGTGTCTTAAGGTGTTATTATAGTACGAACTCTAGGGCTGTTTGAGACACTTATAGGAATAGCCCAACGGATTGATTGGAAAGAATGACTTTGAGGTGGTTTCGTACCCTACCATAATCTCTTCGTTTGTTCTCCGCTATTAGTGACTTTGGAGTGACTCTTTGTTGCATGTTGAGGGATAGTTATATGATCCAATTATGTTATTATTGTTGAGAGAACTTGCACTAGTGAAAGTATGAACCCTGGGCCTTGTTTCCTAGCATTGCAATACCGTTTACGCTCACTTTTACCACTTGTTACCTTGCTGTTTTTATATTTTCAGATTACAAAAACCTATATCTACCATCCATATTGCACTTGTATCACCATCTCTTCGCCGAACTAGTGCACCTATACAATTTACCATCGTATTGGGTGTGTTGGGGACACAAGAGACTCTTTGTTATTTGGTTGCAGGGTTGCCTGAGAGAGACCATCTTCATCCTACGCCTCCCACGGATTGAGAAACCTTAGGTCATCCACTTGAGGGAAATTTGCTACTGTCCTACAAACCTCTGCATTTGGAGGCCCAACAACGTCTACAAGAAGAAGGTCGTGTAGTAGACATTAAGCAGTTTCTGGCGCCGTTGCCGGGGAGGTGAGTGCTTGAAGGTATATATTTAGATCTTGCAATCGAATCTTTTAGTTTCTTGTTTTATCACTAGTTTATTCTATAAAAGAAAACTACAAAAAAATGGAATTGAGTTTGCCTCATACGCGTCATCTTTTTAATATGTTTCGTGAAAATGATGGAAAGAAAATTGTGCTCAAGTGATAGAAGAAGAATGCATTAGAATGTTTGGCACTAAATATTTATATGATGAGCATGATTGCAATGTTTTTAGTATGAATTCCTTGATTATCCATGATGGTAATGATATGCAAAGCCACAAGCTTGGGGACGCTATGTTTGATGAAGATGATATTTTTTGTCCCCCAAGCTTTGATGAGCAAATTTACTATGATGAAAGCATGCCTCCTATCTATGATGATTATTGTGATGACACATATGCTATAAAGAATAAAGATAACCATTAAACTTGTCATCTTGATCTTAATTTTCAATCACATGATAGTTGTTTTGTTGAGTTTACTCCCACTAATCCGAATGAGAAGAATTTTGCCTATGTGGAGAGTAATAAAAATTATATGCATGTAGATCATGAAAAGAATGCCTTGTGTGATGGTTATATGGTTGAATTCATTCATGATGCTACTGAAAATTGTTATGAGAGAGGATCATATGCTTGTAGGAATTGCAATAATATCAAGTTTCCTCTCTATGTGCTTAAAGTTTTGAAGTTATGCTTGTTTTGCCTTCCTATGCTAGTTGATTATTGTTCACATAAGTTGTTTGCTCACAAAATCCCTATGCATAGGAAGTGGGTTAGACTTAAATGTGCTAGCCATATTCTTCATGATGCTCTCTTTATGTCTCAATTCTTATCTTTTATGTGAGCATCATTGAAATCATCATGCCTAGCTAGGGGCGTTAAACGATAGCGCTTGTTGGGAGGCATACCAATTTTATTTCAGTTTCTTGCTTTTTGGTTTTGTTTAGGAATAAATAATTCATCTAGCCTCTGGTAGATGTGGTTTTATGTTTTAATTAGTGTTTGTGCCAAGTAGAACCTTTGGGAAGACTTGGGTGAAGTCTTTAAGATCATGCTGTAAAAAGCAGAAACTTTAGCGCTCACGAGATTAGCTAATTTTTTTACTGGAGAGTGCTATTTAGTTGATTATTTTTGTAGATGATTACTAGAAAAATTCCTCAGGTACAACAATTTATTTTAGAATTTTTGGAGTTCCAGAAGAATACGTTTGATACAGATTACTACAGACTGTTCTGTTTTTGACAGATTCTGTTTTCATTGTGTTGCTTGCTTATTTTGATGAATCTATGGCTAGTAAAATAGTTTATAAACCATAGAGAAGTTGGAATACAGTAGGTTTAACACCAATATAAATAAAGAATGAGTTCATTACAGTACCTTGAAGTGGTGTTTTCTTTTCTTTCGCTAACGGAGCTTACGAGTTTTCTGTTAAGTTTTGTGTTGTGAAGTTTTCAAGTTTTGGGTAAAGATTCGATGGACTATGGAATAAGGAGTGGCAAGAGCCTAAGCTTGGGGATGCCCAAGGCACCCCAAGGTAATATTCAAGGATAACCAAGCGTCTAAGCTTGGGGATGCCCCGGATGGCATCCCCTCTTTCGTCTTTGTTCATCGGTAACTTTACTTGGAGCTATATTTTTATTCACCACATGATATGTGTTTTGCTTGGAGCGTCATTTGGTTTTCTTTAGCCTTTCTTTATGTTTGAATGAATTACCAAGATCTAAAATTATTAACTGAGAGAGAGTCTTCACATAGCTAAATAATTATTTAACTACTCATTGATCTTCACTTATATCTTTTTGGAGTAGTTTGTTATTTACTCGTGTGCATCACTTATATCCTATGAGTAAATGGTTGAATGATTTGAATGTCATAAATCTGAAATTATATATGTTTCATATGCCTTTCTGATGACCCACGAGTATAGGGGATCTATCGTAGTCCTTTCGATAAGTAAGAGTGTCGAACCCAACGAGGACCAGAAGGAAATGATAAGCGGTTTTCAGCAAGGTATAGTCTACAAGTACTGAAATAAGTAGTAACAGATAGTTTTGTGATAGGATAATTTGTAACGAGCAACAAGTAACAAAAGTAAATAAAGTGCAGCAAGGTGTCCCAATCCTTTTTATAGCAAATGACAAGCCTGGACAAACTCTTATATGGAGAAAAGCGCTCCCGAGGACACATGGCAATTATCGTCAAGCTAGTTTTCATCACGTTCATATGATTCGCGTTTGGTACTTTGATAATTTGATATGTGGGTGGACCGGTGCTTGGGTGTTGTCCTTCCTTGAACAAGCATCCCACTTATGATTAACCTCTATTGCAAGCATCCGCAACTACAACAAAAGTATTAAGCTAAACCTAACCTTAGCATGAAACATATGGATCCAAATCAGCCCCTTACGAAGCAACGCATAAACAAGGGTTTAAGCTTCTATCACTCTAGCAACCCATCATATACTTATTACTTCCCAATGCCTTCCTCTAGGCCCAAATAATGGTGAAGTGTTATGTAGTCGACGTTCACATAACACCACTAGAGGCTAGAGAACATACATCTCATCAAAATATCGAACGAATACCAAATTCACATGACTACTAATAGCAAGACTTCTCCCATGTCCTCAGGAACAAACGTAACTACTCACAAAGCATATTCATGTTCATAATCAGAGGTGTATTAATATGCATAAAGGATCTGAACATATGATCTTTCACCAAATAAACCAACTAGCATCAACTACAAGGAGTAATCAACACTAGTAGCAACCTACTACTACCAGTCCCGGACTTGGAGACAAGAATTTGATACAAGAGATGAACTAGGGTTTTGATATGAGATGGTGTTGGTGAAGATGTTGATGGAGTTTGCCCTCTCCTGATGAGAGGAGCGTTGGTGATGACGATGGCCATGATTTCCCCCTCCCGGAGGGAAGTGTCCCCGGCAGTACAGTTCTGCCGGAGCCCTAGATTGGTTCCGCCTAGGTTCCACCTCGTGGCGGCGGAGTCTCGTCCCGAAAGGTTGCTTACGATTTTTCCCTTGACGAAAGACTTCACATAGCAGAAGATGGCCACTGGAGAGCCAACAGGGGGCCCACGAGGCAGGGGGGCGCACCCCCCACCCTCATGGCCAGGTGGGTCCCCCTCTGGCGTACTTCTTCCGCTCAATATTTTTTATTATTTCCAAAAATAACTTTCGTGGAGTTTCAGGACTTTTGGAGTTGTGCAGAATAGGTCTCTAACATTTGCTCCTTTTCCAGCCTAGAATTCCAGCTGCCGGCATTCTCTCTCCTTATATAAACCTTGTAAAATAAGAGAGAATAGGCGTAAGTATTGTGACATAACATGTAGTAACAGCCCATAATGCAATAAATGTCAATATAAAAGCATGATGCAAAATGGACGTATCAACTCCCCCAAGCTTAGACCTCGCTTATCCTCAAGCGGAAGCCGATAACGATAAATATGTCCACATGTTTAGAGGTAGAGGTGTCGATAAAAATAAAATACGGACATGAGAGCATCATGATTATTCTCATAACAGCAACATATATAGATATTGTCATATGATTTCTTATGCTCAAGTAATAATATATTCACAATGCAAAGTATGAATCAGAAACTTTATTGAGAACTAACAAACTATAATATCAGTCATTGAAGCAATTGCAATTTATCATAACATCAGAAAGAGTCTATGTTAGAGCTTTATAGCAAGTCCACATACTCAACTATCATTTAGTCTTTCTTAATTGCTAACACTCACGCAATACTTGTGGTTACGGAGTTTTAATCGGACACAGAGATAGATAGGGGCTTATAGTTTTGCCTCCAAACCTTTTACCTCATGGGTAATGTCAACAATAATAACTCATGCTGACTTACATCCAATTAGATATATCTATCAGGATCTTTCCAACACCCTGTGCTTGCCAAAGGATAAAATATAAAAAGGAAAGGTGAAGATCACCATGACTCTTACATAAGGTAGAAGATAATAATAAAAAGATAGGCCCTTCGCAGAGGGAAGCAGAGGTTGCCATGCGCTTTTACGGTTGGATGCACAAAATCTTAATGCGAAAGAACGTCACTTTATATTGCCCCTTGTGATATGAACCTTTATTATGCATCCCGTCGCTTTTATTTCTTCCACATCACAAGATTGTATAAAGCTTATTTCCTCCACACCAATCAATCATACATATTTAGAGAGCAATTTTTATTGCTTGCACCGATGACAACTTACTTGAAGGATCTTACTCAATCCATAGGTAGATATGGTGGACTCTCATGGCAAAACTGGTTTAAGGGTTTTTGGAAGCACAAGTAGTATCTCTACTTGGTGCAAAGAATTTGGCTAGCATGAGGGGGAAAGGCAAGCTCAACATGTTGGATGATCCATGACAATATACTTTATCTCAGATATAAGAAAACATAACCCATTACATTGTCTTCCTTGTCCAACATCAACTCTTTAGCATGTCATATTTTAATGAGTGCTCCCAATCATAAAAGATGTCTACGATAGTATATTTATATGTGAAACCTCTCTTTACTTATTACTTCCTATTAATTGCAACGATGACCAAAGCTATGTTTGCTAACTCCCAACAACTTTTAATCATCATACTCTTTCTATGTGAAGTCATTACTCTCAATAAGATCAATATGATCTCTTTGTATCTTTTTATTCTTTTTCTCTTTTCTTTTATTCACTCAAGATCATGGCAAAATAATCAAGCCCTTGACTCAACACTAATCTTTATTATATATCTCACGGACTCGATTACATAGAGGGATCATAAAGCAAAAACTCAAAACTAGATCATACCATAAACTTCATTCTACTAGATCAAGATACTACTAATAGGATCAAACTAAGGAAAATGGTAAAGATAGGAGTGTGATGGTGATACGATACCGGGGCACCTCCCCCAAGCTTGGCAGTTGCCAAGGGGAGTGCCCATACCCATGTGATTATATCTTCTTCTTTGTTGGTGAAGAAGGTGGAGGTGGTGATGTTGATGATGCGGGCTTGTCGTCCATCTTCCAAGGCATAGGGTCACCATCATAGAAGGATGATCGAGTCTCTGGGACCCTCAAATCTACAGCTAAACTCATCCTTTTGAGTCTATATTCATACTCACAGTTTTGGTTTTGCAGGTCATAGATTTGGGCTTGAAGGTGCTCGATCTTCTCGTGAAGCTTGAAGATGGTCTCCCCAATGTTGCTGGCATCCAGCTTGTGGTTGTTGGTGAACTCCGCGATCATCATGTGGTTGGAGTTGAGTCCACGTTCCACCATCCCCTGGCACTTGAAATCTTGTTGCTCCATTGCTTCGAGCCTCGTCTCCACGCTTCCGGTCCCCTTCGGTCCCTCAACATCGCGGATGTGCAGGAACCCATCACGCATCTCAATGGTTTGAGGGTGTCGCAGCACCTCCGCGAGGTAAGGGTTGATGACCTTCTCGAAGAACTTGTCCTTGGGGGCACTTGGAGACGTCATGATAATCTAGATCTGTCAGAAAAATAGCTCGAAATAAGAACAGAGGATAATTGCGTGATACATGAGTCAAAACCTTCGGGAGATTATATAACGAATTTTTACCGACCAAAATGCGTATTGGGCAAGAAAACGGAGTCCGGAGAGCACACGAGGTGCCCACGAGGTAGGGGGCGTGCCCTGGGGGGTAGGGCGTGCCCTCCACCCACGTGGAGCCCTCGTGTCCTTCCCGGACTACTTCTTATTTTTCTATTTTTCTAAATATTCCAAAACAGAGAAATATTGCCTTAAAAATTGTTTTGGAGTCGGTTTACTTACCGTACCACATACCTATTCCTTTTCGGAGTCTGAAACATTCCGGATAGTGTCCCTTATGTATTCTTTCAGGGTTACGGTTTCAATAACATTGGTTTCAACATTTATGGGATTACCTGAGATATAATGTTTAATTCTTTGACTGTTCACCACCTTCGGATTTGTGCCTTCGAAGTTGTTGATTTTTATGGCACCGGAACGATAGACCTCCTCGATAACGTAAGGGCCTTCCCACTTAGAGAGAAGTTTTCCTGCAAAAAATCTTAAACGAGAGTTGTATAGCAATACATAATCACCTACATTAAACTCATGCTTTTGTATCCTTTTGTCATGCCATCTTTTAACTTTTTCTTTAAACAACTTGGTGTTTTCATAAGCTTGGGTTCTCCATTCATCAAGTGAGCTAATATCAAATAACCTCTTCTCACCGGCAAGTTTGAAATCATAGTTGAGATCTTTAATATCCCAATATGCCTTATGTTCTAGTTTGAGAGGTAAGTGACATGCTTTTCCATAAACCATTTTATACGAAGACATGCCCATAGGATTTTTGTATGCAGTTCTATAGGCCCATAATGCATCATCAAGTTTCTTGGACCAATTCTTTCTAGACCTATTGACAGTCTTTTGCAAAATTAATTTGAGCTCTCTATTACTCAATTCTACTTGACCACTAGACTGTGGGTGATAAGGACATGCAATTCTATGATTAACATCATACTTAGCAAGCATTTTACGGAAAGCACCATGAATAAAATGTGAACCACCATCAGTCATTAAATATCTAGGGACTCCAAACCTCGGAAAAATAAATTCTTAAAGCATCTTAATAGAAGTGTTATGATCAGCACTACTAGTTGGAATAGCTTCTACCCACTTAGTAACGTAATCAACAGCAACTAAAATATGTGTATATCCATTAGAGGCAGGAAAGGGTCCCATATAATCAAAGCCCCAAACATCAAATGGTTCAATAACAAGTGAATAGTTCATAGGCATTTCTTGACGTCTACTAATATTACCAATTCTTTGACATTCATCACAAGATAAGACAAACTTACGGGCATCCTTGAAGAGAGTAGGCCAATAAAAACCGGATTGCAATACCTTATGTGCAGTTCTATCTCCAGCGTGGTGTCCTCCATAAGCTTCGGAGTGGCACTTGCGTAGGATCTGTTCCTGTTCATGCTCAGGTACACAACGTCTAATAACACCATCTACTCCTTTATAAAGATGTGGGTCATCCCAAAAGTAATGTCTCAAATCATAGAAAAACTTTTTCTTTTGTTGGTATGTGAAACTAGGTGGTATGAATTTAGCAACAATATAATTAGCATAATCAGCATACCACGGAGCAGTACGAGAAGCATTTATGACATTTAATTGCTCATCAGGAAAGCTATCATCAATAGGTAGTGGGTCATCAAGACTCTTTTCTAACCTAGACAAGTTGTCTGCAACGGGGTTCTCAGCTCCCTTTCTATCAACAATATGCAAATCAAATTCTTGTAGCAGGAGAACCCATCTAATGAGTCTAGGTTTAGCATCTTTCTTTTCCATAAGATATTTAATAGCAGCATGATCAGTGTGAATAGTTACTTTAGAGTCAACAATATAAGGTCTGAACTTATCACAAGCAAATACGACTGCTAAGAATTCTTTTCCAGTAGTAGCATAATTTCTCTGAGCATGGTCTAGAGTTTTACTAGCATATTGAATAACATTTAATTTCTTATCCACTCTTTGCCCTAGAATAGCACCTACAGGATAATCACTAGCATCACACATAATTTCAAAGGGTAAATTCCAATCAGGTGGCTGAACAATAGGTGCAGAGATCAATGCTTTCTTAAGGATTTCAAATGCTTCTACAGAATCATCATCAAAGACAAATGGTATATCTTTTTGTAATAAATTAGTCAGAGGCCGAGAAATTTTTGAGAAGTCCTTAATGAACCTCCTATAAAATCCGGCGTGACCAAGGAAACTTCTTATACCTTTGATGTCCTTAGGACATGGCATCTTTTCAATAGCATCAACCTTGGCTTTATCAACCTCAATACCTCTTTCAGAAACTTTATGCCCCAAGACAATACCTTCATTAACCATAAAGTGGCACTTTTCCCAATTCAAGACAAGATTAGTTTCTTCACATCTCTGCAAAACTCGATCAAGGTTGCTCAAGCAATCGTCAAAAGAGGATCCATAGACGGAAAAGTCGTCCATGAAAACCTCACAAATATTTTTACAAAAGTTAGAGAATATAGCCATCATGCATCTTTGAAAGGTAGCAGGTGCATTACATAAACCAAAAGGAATACGTCTATAAGAAAAAGTACCAAAAGGGCAAGTAAAAGTAGTCTTTGATTGATCATTGGCTGACACGGGTATTTGAGAGAAACCAGAATAACCATCTAGAAAGCAAAAATGTGTATGTTTGGATAATCTTTCTAGCATTTGATCAATAAAAGGTAAGGGGTAATGATCCTTTTTAGTAACCTTATTTAATTTGCGGAAATCAATTACCATCCTATAACCTGTAATAATTCTTTGGGGAAGCAATTCATCTTTATCATTAGGAACGACAGTAATACCTCCCTTCTTAGGGACACAATGGACAGGACTTACCCACTGACTATCAGCAACGGGATAAATTATACCTGCCTCCAGAAGCTTTAGTATTTCTTTCTTACCACTTCTTTCATCTTAGGATTCAGCCTTCGTTAATGATCAAAAACTGGTTTGGCATCTTCTTCCAAATTTATTTTATGTTGACATAGAGTGGGACTAATGCCCTTAAGATCATCAAGAGTATATCCAATGGCAGTGCGGTGCTTCTTCAGAGTTTTCAATAATCTCTCTTCTTCATGCCCTGAAAGGTTAGCACTAATAATAACAGGATATATCTTCTTTTCATCAAGATAAGCATATTTGAGAGTATCAGGCAACGGTTTAAGCTCAAACACGGGATCACCCATGGGTGGAGGAGGATCCCCTAGGATTTCAACAGGCAAATTGTGTTTCAGGATAGGTTCATGTTTAAATAATACTTCATCTATTTCCCTTCTTTCATTCATA
This sequence comes from Aegilops umbellulata, assembly GCA_032464435.1. Taxonomy (NCBI): domain Eukaryota; kingdom Viridiplantae; phylum Streptophyta; class Magnoliopsida; order Poales; family Poaceae; genus Aegilops; species Aegilops umbellulata. The sequence continues at coordinate 229,897,174 of CP136060.1, forward strand.
AACATATCATTTTCATGGTCTAGCAAATATTGTTCTAAAGGATCACTAGGAGGCACGGCAATAGAAACAAGACCAATAATTTCATCCTTACTAGGCAATTCTTCTTCACGGTGTTGTCTACTAAATTTAGAGAAACTAAACTCATGGGACAAATCACCCAAGCCAATAGTGACAACATTCTTTTCGCAGTCTATCCTAGCATTAACTGTGTTCAAGAAGGGTCTACCAAAAATAATGGGACAAAAGCTATCTTGTGGGGAACCAAGAACAAGAGAATCAGCAGGATATTTAGTTTTCCAACACAAGGCTTCAACATATCTAACAATTCCAATGGGTGATATTGTATCTCTATTAGCAAGTTTGATGGTAACATCAATACCTTCTATCTCAGCAGGTGCAATTTCATGCATAATTTCTTTGTATAGGTCATGAGGTATAGCACTATCACTAGCACCCATATCACATAAGCCATGATAACAATGATCTCCTATTTTAACAGAAATAACATGCATGCCTACCACAGGTCTATGTTTATCTTTAGCACAAGGTTTGGCAATTCTAGCAGTTTCACCGCAGAAATAAATAACATGCCCATCAATATTATCAGCCAAGAGATCTTTAACAATAGCAATATTAGGTTCAACTTTAATCTGCTCAGGAGGAGTATAAGGTCTAATATTGCTTTTACGAACTACAATTGAAGCTTTAGCATGATCCTTTATCCTAACAGGGAAAGGTGGTTTGTCAACATAAGAGGTAGGAACAACAGGATCATTATAAGTGACAATCTTTTCTTCAACTTTAATAGGTGTAGCTACTTTTACTTATATGGGAGGATGATATTTAAACCACTTATCCTTGGGGAGATCAACATAAGTAGCAAAAGATTCACAGAAAGAAGCTACTATCTCAGAGTCAAGTCCATATTTAGTGCTAAATTTACGGAAAACATCGGTATCCATAAAAGATTTAACACAATCAAACTTAGGTGTCATACCTGACTCCTTACCTTCGTCGAGATCCTAATCTTTAGATTGTGTTTAATTCTATCCAATAAATTCCATTTGAATTCAATAGTCTTCATCATAAAAGAGCCAGCACAAGAAGTATCGAGCATGGTGCGATTGTTATCAGAAAGTCGAGCATAAAAACTTTGAATAATTATTTCTCTTGGGAGCTCATGATTGGGGCATTAATATAACATTGATTTAAGCATCCCCCAAGCTTGAGCGATGCTTTCTCCTTGGTGAGGCCAAAAATTATATATATAATTGCGATCACGATGAACAAGATGCATAGGATAAAACTTCTGATGAAATTCCAATTTCAATCGTTTGTAGTTCCATGACCCCGTATCGTCACATAGCCTATACCATGTCGATGCCTCTCCCTCCAAAGATAAAGGGAAGACCTTCTTCTCAACAACATCATCGGGTATACCTGCAAGCTTAAATAATCCACAAACTTCATCCACATAGATTAGGTTCTCATCAGGATGCTTTGTTCCATCTCCTGCAAAAGGATTAGCTAGCAGTTTTTCTAACATACCCAAAGTAACTTCAAAGGGAACATTTTCATTTTCAGTAGGTTCAGTAGGTTGAGGAGCAACTCTTTGCTCTACTGGTCGGGGTGAAGATACCCTGAACAAGCCCCTCAGAGGATTACTTTCCATAGTATCAAGTGACGGTAAATTTCAGCAAACTATATAAAATTTTCCTTACCAAATTCCACATACCAAAGGCGCTTCACTCCCCGGCAACAGCGCCCGAAAAGAGTCTTGATGACCCACAAGTAAAGGGGATCTATCATAGTCCTTTTGATAAGTAAGAGTATTGAACCCAACTAGGAGTAGAAGGAAATGATAAGCGGTTTTCAGCAAGGTATTCTCTGCAAGTACTGAAATAAGTAGTAACAGATAGTTTTGTGATAGGATAATTTGTAATGAGAAGCAAGTAACAAAAGTAAATAAAGTGCAGCAAGGTGGCCCAATACTTTTTATATCAAAGGACAAGCCTGGACAAACTCTTATATGGAGAAAAGCGCTCCCAAGGACACATGGGAATTATCGTCAAGCTAGTTTTCATCACGTTCATATGATTCGCGTTCGGTACTTTGATAATTTGATATGTGGGTGGACCGGTGCTTGGGTGCTGTTCTTACTTCAACAAGCATCCCACTTATGCTTAACCTCTATTGCAAGCATCTGCAACTACCAGAAAAGTATTAAGGTAAACCTAACCATAGCATGAAACATATGGATCCAAATCAGCCCCTTACAAAGCAACGCATAAACTAGGGTTTAAGCTTCTGTCACTCTAGCAACCCATCATCTACTTATTACTTCCCAATGCCTTCCTCTAGGCCAAAATAATGGTGAAGTGTTATGTAGTCGACGTTCACATAACACCACTAGAGGCTAGACAACATACATCTCATCAAAATATCGAACGAATACCAAATTCACATGACTACTAATAGCAAGACTTCTCCCATGTCCTCAGGAACAAACGTAACTGCTCACAAAGCATATTCATGTTCATAATCAGAGGGGTATTAATATGCATAAATGATCTGAACATATGATCTTTCACCAAATAAACCAACTAGCATCAACTACAAGGAGTAAGCAACACTACTAGCAACCTACTAGTACCAATCCCGGACTTGGAGACAAGAATTGGATACAAGAGATGAACTAGGGTTTTGATAGGAGATGGTGATGGTGAAGATGTTGATGGAGATTGCCCTCTCCCGATGAGAGGAGCGTTGGTGATGACGATGGCGATGATTTCCCCCTCCCGGAGGGAAGTGTCCCCGGCAGAACAGCTCTGCCGGAGCCCTAGATTGGTTCCGCCTAGGTTCCGCCTCGTGGCGGCGGAGTCTCGTCCCGAAAGGTTGCTTATGATTTTTCCCTTGACGAAAGACTTCACATAGCAGAAGATGGCCACCGGTGAGCCAACAGGGGGCCCACGAGGCAGGGGGCGCGCCCTGGGGGTAGGCCGCACCCCCCACCCTCGTGGCCAGGTGGGTCCCCCTCTGGCGTACTTCTTCCGCTCAATATTTTTTATTATTTCCACAAATAACTTTCGTGGAGTTTCAGGACTTTTGGAGTTGTGCGGAATAGGTCTCTAATATTTGCTCCATTTCCAGCCCAGAATTCCAGCTGCCGGCATTCTCCCTCCTTATGTAAACCTTGTAAAATAAGAGAGAATAGGCATAAGTATTGTCACATAACATGTAGTAACATCCCATAATGCAATAAATATCGATAGAAAAGCATGATGCAAAATGGACGTATCACTTTCCCATGGGGAGTAATGCCTTCACATATAAGAAGTAGAGGTGGTAAATTTATTGAAGGTTAGCAAACATTGTATTGGTCACTTGAATAATTCATGAAAGAATATTGAAGGAAGAGAGATTTCACACATAATACTATCTTGGACATCTTCTATGATTGTGATCCCCATTAATTATTTTCACACCTGAGCAAATTAGTTGAAGTTGGACAAGGAAGAAAACATAATGAGTTATGCTTGGGTATATTTGTATAAGTTATATTGTTTTGGGTCCTCTAACATGTGGTGCTTGCTATTTAGAATCCTTTGCTAGCCAAAATATCTGTACTAAGCGGGAATACTACTTGTGCATTCAAATTCCTTGAACCAAGTTTCTTCCATGAGTGTCCACCATATCTACCTATATGTGGTATTTACCTGCCGTTCCAAGTAAATTTGCATGTGCCAAACTCTAAACCTTCAAATAATAATCTGTTTTCTATGCCCGAATCGCTCATGTAGCGACTACGGGTTAGCAGTATCTTCCATGCTAGGTGGGTTATTCTCACGATGAGTAGACTCCGCTCATCATTCACTAGAAAATGGCTGGTAACTGGGATGCCCAGTCCCATGATCAAAAGATCGAAATCAAATCAAAAATAATTGCAAACAAAACTCCCCCAGGTTTGATGTTAGTTGGAGGCACCCGTTGTTTCGGGCAAGCCATGGATTGATGATTGTTGGTGGAGTAAAAATATTTACCTTTTTGTTTGGGAACCGCCTATAATGTATGTAGTATGGAAGATATTGGGAACTCTTGGTCGTTATGTTGACAATGAAAGCATACCTTTGAAAATTATTTTCATCTCTGTTTTTGGTTCGAGCTCTGGCACCTCTGCAAATCCCTGCTTCCCTCTACGAAGGGCCTATCTTTTACTTTTATGCAAGAGTCAGTAGTATTCCTTCTCATTCCAACCTACTCTTTAGTTGGCAAGCATCATATGATGGCAATATCTAAGCATATATGGCCACTCAAATATATTTGAGCATGAATTATTACTATTGACAGTACCCTTGAGGTAAAAGGTTGGGAGGCGAAACATTAAGCCCCTATCTTTCTCTGTGTTCGATGAATACTAATTGTTCTAAAAATATGCTTTGAGTGGTAGCAATCATGGAAGACTAAATGATAGTTGAGTATGTGAAGTTTGCTGAATCAAAGCTCTGACATAGACTCTTCCTGAAAATAAGATGAATTGTAACTGTTTGATGACTAATAACACGGTTTGTTAGTTCTCAAGAAAGTTTGTGATCTATACTTTAACAGGTGAATAGTTTGTTACTTGATCATGCAAAGCTTTATGATATGAGCTACTGTTATGACATATAATGATGCTAGAAAAGGTGATTGAAATTATCATTGATCAAACTTGTGCACCTGCTAGCATTCACACTTCATATATTCTTTCTTTTATCATTTACCTACTCGAGGACGAGTAGGAATTAAGCTTGGGGATGCTGATATGTCTACAATGTATCTATAATTTATGAAGTATTCATGCTATTATATTATCCATCTTGGATGTTTTATGGGCTTTACTATGCACTTTTATATTATTTTTGGGACTAACCTATTGACCTAGAGCCCAGTGCCAGTTCCTGTTTTTTCCCTTGTTTCAGTGTTTCGAAGAAAAGGAATATCAATAGGAGTCGAAACGGAATGAAACCTTCTGGAGAAGTTATTTTTGGAAGGAAAGCAACCTGGGAGACTTGGAGTCAACGTCAAGAAAGCAACGAGGAAGGCACGAGGCAGGGGGCGCGCCCACCCCCCCTGGGTGCGCCCTCCACCCTCGTGGGGCCCTCGTGGCTCCCCTGACGTATTTCTGCTGCCTATATATATCCATATACCCTAAAACGATCCGGGAGCAGAATAGATCGGGAGTTCCGCCGCCGCAAGCCTCTGTAGCTACCAAAAACCAATCGAGACCCTGTTCCGGCACCCTGCCGGAGGGGGGAACCCTCACCGGTGGCCATCTTCATCATCCCGGCGCTCTCCATGACGAGGAGGGAGTAGTTCACCCTTGTGGCTGAGGATATGTACCAGTAGCTATGTGTTTGATCTCTCTCTCTCTCTCTCTCTCTCTCGTGTTCTTGATTTGGCACAATCTTGATGTATCGCGAGCTTTGCTATTATAGTTGGATCTTATGTTTCTTCTCCCCCTCTACTCTCTTGTAATGGATTGAGTTTTCCCTTTGAAGTTATCTTATCGGATTGAGTCTTTAATGATTTGAGAACACTTGATGTATGTCTTGCCAAGCGTATCTGTGGTGACAATGGGATATCACGTGATTCACTTGATGTATGTTTTGGTGATCAACTTGCGGGTTCCGCCCATGAACCTATGCATAGGGTTTGGCACACGTTTTCGTCTTGATTCTCCGGTGGAGACTTTGGGGCACTCTTTGAGGTTCTATGTGTTGGTTGAATAGATGAATCTGAGATTGTGCGATGCATATCGTATAATCATACCCACGGATACTTGAGGTGACATTGGAGTATCTAGGTGACATTAGGGTTTTGGTTGATTTGTGTCTTAAGGTGTTACTCTAGTATGAACTCTAGGGATGTTTGTGACACTTATAGGAATAGCCCAACAGATTGACTAAAAAGAATAACTTTGAGGTAGTTTCATACCCTACCATAATCTCTTCGTTTGTTCTCCTCTATTAGTGACTTTGGAGTGACTCTTTGTTGCATGTTGAGGGATAGTTATATGATCCAATTATGTTATTATTGTTGAGAGAACTTGCAATAGTGAAAGTATGAACCCTAGGCTGTGTTTCCTAGCATTGCAATACCGTTTACGCTCACTTTTACCACTTGTTTCCTTGCTGTTTTTAGATTTTCAGATTACAAAAACCTATATTTACCATCCACATTGCACTTGTATCACCATCTCTTCGCCGAACTAGTGCACCTATACAATTTACCAAATTATTGGGTGTGTTGGGGATACAAGAGACTCTTTGTTATTTGGTTGCAGGGTTGCTTGAGAGAGACCATCTTCATCCTACGCCTCGCACGGATTGATAAACCTTAGGTCATCCACTTGAGGGAAATTTGCTACTGTCCTACAAACCTCTGCACTTGGAGGCCCAACAACGTCTACAAGAAGAAGGTTGTGTAGTAGACATCAGCGGTCAATACATTAGTCCGGAACGACTCCCCCTTACTAAGCCCCAGCCTGCATCGTAAGTGACTTGGTTTATTGATGCGCATGTCCAGCCCATCTCTTTATTATTTTGACATAGTTAACTACACTACTGCAGTCTGGCCCGTTACCTTATCCAGCGATCCTCATCTGGAGGTTCGTTGGCTCCGTCGGAGACGGCGAGCATGTCGCCACCGGCTGCTTATTCCCCTGGGGCTAGGGACGACACCGAAGTGTTGTCCCGGAGGACCGCTCCGAAGAGAGGAGCCCAAGATGGTGTCCGGGAGGCGCCACAAGGCGAGACCTCCACTGCCGGACACATGGGGGAGCCAATCCTTATGGAGACTGGCGAAGAGGGTCGTATCTAGTTCGGCCCTCAGTCGAATACGATTCCGGAGACCCGTATGGCTCCGGAGTCGGGCGAGCAGCCCCTTTGAAGGAGGGGGTGCGCCGCTTCCGCCGATGGCTCCCGTCCATCCGGGGGGGCGGATATCCTTATGGAGGCACTGCGACGTGCCTCCGTTATGGACGAGCACCGTGTTCTTATGGGCGCGGTGATCGAGAAGGTTTAGTCCACCAAGAGTGGATTGAACGAAGCATGCAGCAACCTGTTGACAGGTTTCGAGGTAAGTGACATAAAAAGAAAAAAAAACATGTAGTCAGTAGCCCCTGAGACACTGTCTGGTGTTCGGCGAGGAGGACCGGACAAAGGATCAGTCTTTTGTTGCAGGAGACTAACGTAATATGTATGCATAAGCAGGCGTCGCTGTTGGCCGCAACCTCGCATGCTGCCGAAGTCTCTGAATTGAGGCGGAGACTGGAGCAGACCGAGAACGAGATCGGCGAGGTTAGGGTTCGGCTCCAGGAGAAGCAAGGTGAGTAACGACTTGCTGTATGTTTGGAAAGCGTAGGCGTTTTATATTGACTGTAGTGTTGTAATATGTGCAGGAGCCGCGACCGAGGCCGAGGCCCCGAGGAAGGCCCTGGGCGAGGCCGAGGAGAAAGCTGTCCAACAGCAAGCCGCCCGTAAGAAGCTCAAGGCCCTAGTCAAAGAAATCCAGCAGGAGCTCCAGGATGCGGTGAAAAAATGTGAGACCTTGGAGCATGACGCGTCGGCTCAAGGGGCTGAACTCAACAAGGCTCGTCAGAGTGCGGAGACTACACGGAATGAGGCCCAGGCCGCCCTCCAGGAGATCTAGGAGGCCAAGAAGGTCACGGCGGGTAAGGCTTTTAAGATGCAAAGCAAGTATGCGGCGAAGCAGTACCTTTTACTAACCTGGGTTCGTAGTTCCCCAGGGGATTTTGAAGATATACCATGTAGCGAATCAGATGCTGCAGAGTTCTACCGAGCCGAAGGAGGAGGTTCTACTGAGAGGCTATTCTGGTCGCAGTATGCGACGCCAGAGCATCCTGTGTCCTTCACCGATCAGCTGAAGCAGCTGGTGGAGCTGCACCGGGTGGCCGAAATAGCCATGAAGGATGTGATGATCCGGCTATGGCCAGCCGAAGCTATGCCCGGCAGCTACTTTGGACTCATGAGGCGTCTAGTGGAGGCCTGTCCGCGGCTGGACGTCGTCAAGCGCTCAGCCTGTATTGAAGGTGCCCGTATGGCCTTCGCTCGTTGCAAGATGTGGTGTGCGAAGATGAACGCCGTTGAAGTTGCCAGCGGGCCGCCGGAGGGCAAGGAGCACCGCACACCCGAGAGATATTTTGCGGATGTCACAGAAGGGTCTCGGCTTGTGGCAGCTCAATGTTCGCAGGACATTGTGTTTGAATAAATATATTCATGTTGCCCCCGCATTGTATGATGGAAACAAAGCCTATAATGAAATTTTGTTGTGCTTTAATTGTCTCCTCCTGTGCGGCCGTGTTATTTGTAATTTGAGGGTTGCCAGTCGTCGGCTTCTGCCCTCGCGTAGGTAGTTTGGAGGTGTTCGGGATGGGATCTAAACAATCTTGATCCAATTATATGTTCCTTTTGAGGAGTTTTTTAGCGCAACGAACAAGGCAATCAGACTATATGGCTTAAACGCCCTCACTTAGCCATAGGAGTTTTATAATTAAGCAAGTGCGCAGCCGCTAGTCCAAGCCAGGGTGCTGTCGGCATCTAATCGGGAAGTGCCGATCCTTTGCATGACGCGGGAAAAATCTCCAACAATTTTGTAAACCTCGAACAGCTGACCGGCTCTCGGCATATCATGACAGTCAGTTTTCGGCTTTCTCTACTGAGGTGCTCATCCGGTCGAGGCCAGGGCACAACCGCAGTAGTTCTCCCTTTACTACCCTAGCCGATGGAGCAGAACGTAGGGTAGCAAGCACAGGAGCCGGGCAACCCAACTATTGACCAAAGACATGATTCGGAGCCAATGCATATAATGCTAAATTCGGTGTGCCGAACTTATATATAAGAAGTGTTCGGACTTTTGCTGTCGTATTGTGGGGCGACAAGTAGCCCCTGGCAAATATGAAACGTACAAAAGAGTACCGATGCAGCCAATAAGCAAGTAAAACAAAGTAAAAATGCGAAAACCGCAAAAACTGGGCCACGAACCATTTTTATTATAACTGGATGGATACGTCAAGGTGTATCTTGTACAGATGGTGTGAGAAGTATACGGGTTGTGCTGCTTGCCTTCGTTGTATGACTGCCCTTTAAAAGGACTTGCGATCAGGCCCGCGGAAAAAGTAACCTGAAACAAGAAAAAGGTAAAAGTATGTGTGTCCGGGATCGGTCTGGCCGAACTGTAGACCCCGGGTTATCTTGTGCCTCCGTCGATGTCCATGGAATTTGGAGTGTGTAATTGTGTACTCGTGGTACGAATGCCACTACCTCGTTGGGACTAGGACGGAGGCCGAATTGCTAGTAGAGCTCCTGACGAGCCACACCGTCATGTTGCAGCGTAGTCCGGAACCTCTTAATGATGTCCGAGGGCTCGATAGCCGTACTATGGTGTTGCTTGAGAAGGCCGCTCTATGCTTCTGCTGCTAGGGTTGCGGTGTGCTCCTCTGTTCGGAGGGAGCGTTCCGTATTGCCAATGACTGTTATGACGCCGCGTTGACCGGGCATCTTGAGCTTGAGATAAGCATAGTGTGGCACTACGTTGAATCTAGCAAACGCGGTTCGTCCGAGCAATGCGTGATAGCCACTGCGGAACGGGACGATATCAAAGATTAACTCTTCGCTTCGGAAGTTGTCCGGAGAACTGAAGACCACCTCCAGCGTGATTGAGCCCATACAGCGGGCCTCTACGCCTAGTATGACTCCTTTAAAGGTAGTCTTTGTTGGTTTGATTCGCGAGGGGTTAATGCCCATCTTCCGCATTGTGTCCTGATAAAGCATGTTGAGGCTGCTACCACCATCCATCAGGACTCGTGTTAGGTGAAACCCGTCAATAATTGGGTCGAGGACTAGTGTGGCTGAACCGCCATGGCGGATACTGGTTCGGTGATCTCGACGATCGAAGGTGATCGGGAATGATGACCACGGATTGAATTTTGGGGTGACTGGCTCTACCGCGTAGACGCCCCTAAGTGCTCGCTTACGCTCCCTTTTGGGGATGTGCGTAGCGTATATCATGTTCACCGTTTTGACTTGAGGGGGAAATTTCTTCTGCCCTCTGGTGATTGGCTGCCCGGGCTCTTCATCCTCGTCCTCACTTTGTGAACCCTTTTCTTTGTTTTCGGCTTTTAACTTGCCAGCCTGCTTGAAGACCCAACAATCCCTGTTGGTATGATTGGCTTGCTTATCCGGGGTGCCGTGAATTTGGCACGGACGGTCGAGTATGCGATCCAGGCTGGAAGGTCCTTTGTTGTTTCTTTTGTAGGGCTTCTTCCATTGGCCGAACTTGGAGCCACTGAATCCGGCATTGACTGTGGTGTCATCGATGGTGTCGCCATTGCTTCGGCGTTTGTGTCTATTGCGCCGTAGCTTGCCGGTGTTGTTCTTGGCCTCAGTGGGGCCTGCCTCGTTGGCTGCGTTTTTACTATGAGCCAGCCAACTGTCCTCACCCGCGTAAAAGCGGGTCATGAGTGCCGTGAGGGTTGCCATAGACTACGGCTTTTCTTGGCCGAGGTGGCATGCTAGCCATTCGTCACGAATGTTGTGTGTTGAAGGCTGCTAGGGCCTCGGCATCCGGACAGTCAACGATCTGGTTCTTTTTGGTTAGGAACCTAGTCCAGAATTTTCTGGCTGATTCTCCAGGTTGTTGAACTATGTGGCTTAAGTCATCGGCATCTGGTGGCCAGACATAAGTTCCTTGGAAGTTATCAAGGAAAGCCTCTTCCAAGTCCTCCCAGCTGCCGATGGAATTCTCAGGCAGGCTATTTAACCAGTGTCGAGCTGGTCCTTTGAGCTTTAATGGGAGGTATTTGATGGCGTGGAGGTCATCTCCTCGAGCCATATGGATATGGAGAATAAAATCCTCGATCCATACTGCGGGATCAGTTGTGCCGTCGTATGCTTCAATGTTGACAGGCTTGAAGCCCCCAGGGAATTCGTGATCCAGCACCTCGTCTGTGAAGCAGAGAGGGTGTGCGGCGCCTCTATAGCGGGCCGCATCACGGCGGAGCTCTGATGGAGTCCGTCTGGGGCATTCGGCTCGGGCGTGGTTAGGTTTGTCATGTCCGAATAGGTAGCCTTCATCGTGCCACGAAGCACGTCCTCGCGATCCGTAGATCGATCTTGTATGTCCTGCTCTACTGTCCAGTCTCTGCCAGAGGTCGTACGTATGACCCCGAACTCTTTCGTCTCTATTTTTACGGGGCGGTGGGGCAGGCTGCTATTCGGCCTGAGTTGCCGCTTTATCCCGACCGCGGGGTGGCCGGTCGGCTGCCTTGTCTCGACCATGTGGTGGTCGTTCCGCATTACGCGAGGGAGAAATCTGCTCCGGTGCCTCCTCACCGAATTGAGGCAGCAGTCTGCGTTTCGGGTAGCTCTTGGCTAGGCACTTGAGGCTGTATTATTCGGCTGTTAGGACGTCAGTCCATCTATCGACGAGCAGGTCTTGTTCAGCTTGAAGTTGCTGTTGTTTCTTTTTCAGTCTCCTTGCAGTGGCTATGAGTTGAAGCTTAAAGCGCTCCTGCTACATAGGATCCTCAGGCACGATGAAGTCTTCATTGCCGAGGCTTGTCTCCTCCTCGGAGGGTGGACGGTAACTATTGTCCTCCGAGTCATCTTCTTTGGCCTGTTCATCGGGGTTGTCTTGCCTGTTTTCATGTTCCTCCTGTTCGGATGTAGCTCCGACAGGGTCTTCGTTGTTTTCGGCGTCGCCCGGAGTACTATTTTCTCTGGCGCCAGTATTGCTAACTTTTGAGCGGCGAGGCTTAGAGCGGCGTTTGGGCCGCCGACGCTTGGACTGCGTCTCAGAGGGTTTATTCGTGTTTGTCTCTTCTTTGTCGTCGCCAGATCCTTTAGGTGTATCGACCATGTACACGTTGTATGAGGAGGTGGCCGTCCAGCATCCAGTAAATGGCGCGTCTTGGCCTTACTCCTTGTTCGCGTCGTCGCCCATATCGTCGATGTCTTCGGAGCCATAGTCAAGCACGTCGGTTAAGTCATCGACGGTGGCTATAAAGTGGGTGGCGGGTGGGAAGCAAAATTCCTCATCGTCCGCCTCTAGCTCGAACCGAACATAGTTCGGCTATGGGTCTTCCTCCAAGGACAAGTTTTTAAAAGAGTTTAGTACGTCACCCAAAGGTGAGTGCTGGAAGATGTCTGCGGCGCTAAATTGAAAAATCGATAACCGATCCAGCTTGATGTCCGCAGGTGCACCTGATCCGGAACGTATAGCCAGAGGCGAGTCCGGAGTTCCATTGATGCGCTCGTTGCAGGATGTCCAGTCCATGTGCGGCTTCAACACCGCAGACTTTGTGGCCTCGGAGGTCACGATCTGTTTTGGTTCTGAAGCCGTTGCAGCAACAGGATCCATCTCCTGGACGTAATCCGATAACAGATTTAAGTCACGTTCATCGGAGCACGGAGGAGCAATTGTCGCGGTCTCAAATACATTGAAGATCATGTCTCCACGGATATCCGCGACATAGTTCAAGCTTCCAAATCTGACCTGATGGCCAGGGGTGTAGCTGTCGACCTGCTCCAGATGGCCAAGCGAGTTGGCCCACAGTACGAGGTCGTCGAACACAAAGATTTGTCCGGGGAGGAAGGTTTCTCCCTGGACGACGTCATTACTGACGATCGAAGGGGCCATCGAGTCCTTTGCCGACGGCATAGTGGAACTCTCAATGAAAGCACCAATGTTGGTGTCAAAACCGGCGGATCTTGGGTAGGGGGTTCTGAACTGTGCGTCTAGGATCGATGGTAACAGGAGACGGGGGACACGATGTTTACCCAGGTTCGGGCCCTCTCTATGGAGGTAATACCCTACTTCCTGCTTGATTGATCTTGATGAATATGAGTGTTACAAGAGTTGATCTACCATGAGATCGTAATGGCTAAACCCTAGGAGCCTAGCCTATGTGAATATGGTAATGAATGTCCCCTATCCGGACTATGCTCTCCAGTTTATATAGACACCGGAGAGATCTAGGGTTACATGGAGTCGGTTACATAAGAAGGAATCTTCACAGTTGGTCTCCTAGCTTGCCTTCCATGCCAAGGAAAGTCCAATTCGGACACGGGTATAGTCTTCAGCCTTCATATCTTTACAGCCCATCAGTCCGGCCCAATGAAGAACTGGCCGGACGCCCGAGGACCCCTTAGTCCAGGACTCCCTCAATGACATCGCCTACTGCTTGGAATGCCGGACTACCAGGGTTGGTCACTTAGGCTTTTATCTTTCGGGTTAATTTTATTTCGTCATACCATGCCAAATGATCGGGTCTGCCTTATTGTATTGAATGAGCATCCTGAAACACGGCTGGTTTTTGCAAAAATTGAGTTCAAAATTCAGTTTTAGGTTTCCACAGTATGTATTTCAGAATGATCGAGTTGAAAATTTTGGAAGTACCGAGGCTGCAACAGAGACTAGGTCACATTGTTTTGGTTACATGAAAGTGAGACTTGGTCTTTTTGAAGAGCTCATGGCAGTGCAGAAATGTAGAATCGGTCTCACCGATTAGTATCTTTTGGTTGCACCAAAAAGTGTTTCAACTCCACATGATCTTGGAGGCTCCCAAGTGACATCTAACCAATCTAGGAGACACCAATCTCCAAAAGTTAATAAATGGTGTGTTGATGCTGAACTCCTTACTCTTGTGCTTCAAAAGATAGTCTCCTCGACAGTCAATCACTCTCTCACAGATTTGGCTTGGGTATGAGAAGGATTGGAGTGGAAAGCAACTTGAGGGGGCTAGAAATCAAGGTTTAAATGGTTGGATGGGAATGCCTTGATCTCAACACATGACTAGGTGGTTCTCTCTCAGAAAATGAATGGTGGAAGTGTAGTTTCATTCCGATGGCCCTCCCTTATAGTAAGTGGGTGGAGGGGTATAAATATCCTTCACCGAGAATCCAACCACTAAAACCTTTTGACTCAACTCGGTGGCACTCAAACAAAAATCTCGGTGAGACCGACCTGTGTAAAATATTTGAACGTTGAGCTTTTCAGTGAGACCGAATGGAACAACTCGGTGGGACCAATGTGCAATGACCTAAGCAAGACTTCGTTTCGGTAATTCCGGTCGAAACATCTCGGTAATTCCAAAATGATGTGAAAGGGTTATAGAAACTTGGTCAGTGCAAATAGGTGAGGCTAATCATCATCTCGAAGGAATCGATGTTCTAGGGTTTGGCTATGGCACTGTCTAGGATCAACTCGGTGGGTCCGGATGCAGAAGTTTCGGTGGGACCAAGTTGGAGTTTTAGGTTTTGGACAGATATGATTTGGAGAAGGTGGTTGAGAATTTTTGAAGCAATATCTTCAAGCAGTTGAGCAATTGAGTCATGATGAAAACATCACCCCCTTTAAATAGTATTGAATTTCCTATGGACTCAATGTGATCTTGGATCACTTAAGCCAAAATGTAGAGTCTTGATGCTTTCAAAAATCAATGTTCTTAGTATTTCGAGGGGTCGACACTCTCATGTCCTTACCATGCCAACATTGAACTTTCCTGAAATCTATCTTTCAATAGGCATTAGTTCAATGACATATATGTTGTTATTCATTACCAAAACCAAGGAGTTTGTAAGGGCAAGGAGATCACCTATTTCATGAAGATCTATGCTAGTGAGTCTAGTCCTTTGTGGACAGAAGCCATGATATCATAGACAAGGTTGCTTCTCCATGGACCCAACTACTTGTGATAGGCATTGGGATTTCTCTGAAGAGGAAGGGTGAAGTAGTATAGTAGCAGGAAGTATTTCCCCCAGTTAAGAACCAAGGTATATCGATCCAATAGGAGATCCAAGCAAATGACCTTTAGTAGTACCCACACACACAAGAGCAAATACTTTCACCTAACATGGGCAAGAGAGTTGTCAATCCCCTTGTACTTGTTAATTGCAAGGATCAAATTTGATAGTAGGAGATATATAAATTACAAAACTAAATACAAGTAAATAAATTGCAGCAAGGAAATCAGGGTTTTAGCAATATGATTTAGATGGACCCGGGGGCCATAGCTTTCACTAGAGGCATATCTCTCAAGAATATAGCAAACGGTGGGTACACAAATTACTGTTGGCGAATTGATAAAAAAGCGCGTAGTAATGATGTTATTCATGGCGTGATCGGTACTTAGAAATTACGTCAATGACAAGTAGAAAGTTAAACTTACTGGCACCTACCACTATTACTCCACTTCAAGAGTGCTTCTATGTTTGCCTCTCTACGTATTAAGTTAATGACAAATAGATTAATGCATGAAGTACTCGTGCTTGACGGCCCACACGCGCGGTGGCTCGCAGGACGAGGAGAAAATTTTACTACTCTCTCCGTTTACTCCTCGTCCCTACCTTGGTTAGAGAGATTATCATATTGTTTGAAATATATGTATTTTAGTATATTTCAATATGAACTACTAGTACATACTCCAAACACTGATGTATATAGACGTATTTTAGAGTGTAGATTCACTCATTTTGCTCTGTATGTAGTCCATATTGAAACGGATGTAATACTAGTATGCAGTCTCCCTCGCCCCTTGCCCCTCGACAGTCGCTCGACCCTCGCCCACGTGGTGGATGTGTAGCAGTTCATTCGGTCTCAGATAGCCAGAACGATATATACTGAAGTACCATTATTGCTCGACTTCCCGAAGAGGCGAAGAGCCAAGCACAAGGTTAATATTTTAGAGATGACAAGCGCAATGTCTATAGGAGAACGAGTAGTAGTAGTAGTAGTAGTAGTAGTAGTAGTAGTAGTAGTAGTAGTAGTAGTAGTAGTAGTATTAGTAGTAGTAGTAGTAGTAGTAGTAGTAGTAGTAGTAGTAGTAGTAGTAGTAGTAGTAGTAGTAGTAGTAGTAGTAGTAGTAGTAGTAGTAGTAGTAGTAGTAGTAGTAGTAGTAGTAGTAGTAGTAGTAGTAGTAGTAGTAGTAGTAGTAGTAGTAGTAGTAGTAGTAGTACGTACCAGTGGTACATACTGTATGAGGAAGAAGGCAACAAGATGTACGTTTTGCGTGACAGCCTCTTCTTACAGGACGTGCTAGACCTAGTGGACCTCATTGTTGCAATGGGAGTACTCCCTATCATAGATGGCACGATTCAGAGTGGTGGGCGGCGGGCATAATTCAGAGCTGCTTAGTCTTAAACCACATGAAGAAGTCCCATCGAAAGGAATACCCGTCCTCTACACGTGCTCCTATGTAAAATGAGTAAATGAGACAAAAAGAGAAAGAGGCAAAGTAAAAAAAATCACCAGCCTTAGATCCAGCCCTATTGTATCAGTGAATGATATTTCTACGTAGTGATTGACAAGGCTATATTATTAACCATGCTACGGAGGTAGAAGCGGATTTTTATTTATTTGCAGAGGTAGTAGCGGATGGATATTCAATGAGGAGTGAAATGATGGCTGCTTCCTCGGTCAAACGTAGAGAAAGGTGGGCCTCGTGATTTGACGGCTTATTAGTCATTATTACTGCCTATACTCTTTGCCCATATATAATAACCGTGTGGTACAGTAGTGGGCTATACTTTTAATAACCATGCTCGAAGAGAAGAGGTGCACACACCCACGCACGTAGTACTAGTAGCATTCTTTGCGTCTTCCCCAACCACACATGTGACACGGTGGAGCTCATTTCTGTAAGATGATGTAACCCACGTGATAATTTGACGCGTCTAGTAGTAGTTACTCACTTATAAATAATGGAGGCTCGGGAACCATGCATGAACGGTGCCGCGCCATTTATAAATAAAGTTTTTCTCTTCAGTGTCACATACGCAATATAAATAGATTCATATGGAGAGAAAAGGAAACCGCTCCACTATATACATAGCCAGGACGAGCCTATATGGTTGCTTGCTGTGGTTGCTCTCTTCACACTCTCTCGCACAAAATGATTGTGGCCACATCTCTAACATCCGGGCGGATCACGTCCGCCGGGGGAAGGGGTGGATGCTTTGTGTAGATGCAGCCGCCATCGCCGACGGCGAAAACCCACTATCGGCACATCCTGATCAGGGGTTCCTATCGTTCTCTCTCTCAAAGCCGGTGAGGTTGCCTTCGTCCCTTGCTCACTGCCGCGACATGGGTAGTTACCGCCTCCCGCCGCCCTCCTCTAGGTTGAGCTACGTCCCGACATCCCTCAGGTACAACTTCCTTATAGCCGGCTTGCACCACTGCCCCAACTACCCACATCGCTCCATGTGGATATTTCTCTACTTCTTTGCCACGCACATACCTCTACTAGCTTCTACTGTATTTGTGATGAGTTTTGTCGGTGTACTAGAGTAGGGGTACCCTAGTATCCCGAACTTGTGCACGGGCAGTCGCAGCACCCTGCGGCAAGGCTTGCCAGGTGATCACCAAGGCCCTCTATGGTTCCTTTGGAGCCATTCAAGAACAAAGTATTTAAGCCAAGGAGACAAGTCCCCGGCAACAGGAGCTTGTCGGGAAGGCCACTCGAGGCACAAGACCCCGGCAAGAGGAGCTTGCCGGGAAGGCCAACCAGAGCATCTCAAAGAACTTGCCGCGACGCGCCACGCGTCCCGGCAGGACCCGGCGAGCGACAAGCTCCCGGACGCGGCAAGACAACGGCCGCGGCAAGGCATTTGCCGCGGCAAGCAACCACTCTGTGCCTGCGCTCCAGCTCACCCACCTACGTGTCGCTCTGGGACCCTTCCAGGCGTACGTGGCGGGAGGCTGTGCAGCCAAGGGTACACTATGGCATGCGGCGCTGACAAGATCGCCATCGTGGCGAGCGGTGGCGCCCCTGACGGTCCCTTTTCTGCACCGTCTGGGTGACGTAGATAGGCATTTAATGCCTTTGTCCCCTGCCGTCAGGGTTAGGTATGATACACTGTGTAGGTAGCTGTACCTACCGCAGCACCTTTCCATTTTTGCCCTTGCCTACGTTGCCACCTGTTGGAGACCCCTTGAGCATATAAAAGGAGGCCCATGCACAACGTAGGGGGAGATGGCCCCCAGAAGGACGAACAGTAGAACACTCCCACTCGGTCTCGTTAGCTGCTGGTGTGTACTGTAGCACTCAGCGCTCCCGAGCAAGAACTCAATACAATCCACAAAGCAGCAGTAGGAGTATTATCTCTCCGGAGAGCTCCGAAGCTAGGTAAAAACCCCTCGCGTGCCTCGCCTCGATCCGCTCTTTGCGCGACCTCCGCCCCCCGCCGAACCGAGAAGGGGCTCCGTCCCCATAGGTGCTCGAGGAGCCAGATTTCCCCGGCATCTTTGGCGCGCCAGGTAGGGGGCGTCGAGGTTGTGTGAACCCGATCCGGCATTCGCACGAGCTAGATCTTCATTGACTTCATCGACATGCCGCCGAAGAAGAAGGCTTCGGAGGCGGCTGCTCCGTCCGCGTCGAACCCACCGCCGCCGGAGCAAACGGCTGGTGGGGAAGACGCCGGCGGAAGAACGGGCGTCGACGAAGAAGCCCATGGTGCCGCCAGGTCCAAGGACAAGGCTGCGCTGTCCGTCGGCGGTGTAGCAGGCTCCCACGACAACCGGGCGTTGATGGATGCTCCGCGCCCATCTCAGGAAGCGCGGGACCGGCGGCGTTGTGGTACTCACGATACCATACGTTCGCTGGACCCAAATCGAGCTGGCGGATCTCGAGATGCTCAAGGCCAGCATGCACGCCAACGTGTTGGCGCAAGCGAGGCACGATCGCCTGGACAGAATACTGCTCCTTCTAACGTCGTTGGAAGTCTGAGCATATCCCGCTCCTCGCACCGTTCGCCACCGCTACCCGCCACTCCAGCAGAAGCTTTGGCGCGAGCTCAACTGCTCCTAGACTTCCCTCCAACGCCAGACAAGATCGACGACCGGAGGGCCACCATTTAGAGCCTCATCGGCTTCGCCAACGGCGACACTCCGCGGCAGCCGACCACATCGCAGCCACGGCAAGCCAGCCAGGTGCGAGCCGATGGCGACAAGACCGGTTGGGGTGCGACCACCGTGCACTCCCCGCCCTGAAGGCCAAGATCGCCGACTCACCGGGTCCACCGCGACAGCGACTCCACCGCTTCATCAGATCCGCGAACTCGTCGCGATCAGCGCCACGTTCTTCACGAACGGCAGGAAGAAGACGCTCGTACCCGCATCGAGCGCCGAAGAGAAACGCGGCGTCAATCAGACCGACGCGCTGGGCCCACTGTCTACATGCATGCGCCAGGGGAACCAGGCAACCTGTCGTACGCGGTAGGTTGCCCTGCGTTTACTCGTGAGCTGCGGCAAGTCCAGTGGCCCAGCACGAAGAATTTCAAGCCAGACGTACCCGAGAAGTACGACGGCAGGTTGCATTCGTCAGAGTTCCTCAGCATCTACACCATCGCGGTGCAGGCTGCCGGGGGGCGAGACGACAAGATCCTTGCCAACTACTTCCCGCTGGTGCTCAAGCCCAACGTCAGATCCTGGCTCATGCACTTGCCGGAAAACTCCATATCTTCTTGGGCAGACCTATGCCATCAGTTTGTCGGCGCCTTTACGGGCGGCCACAAACCCCATGGCCAGGAGAGTGACCTTCACCTGCTTGCCCAGAAGGAAGGAGAGCCCTTGCGCAAGTACAACCAGAGATTCAGCCAAGTGCAACGTAACATCCCAGATGTCCACCCTGTCGCGGTCATCAGCGCGTTCCATCAGAACGTGCGTAACCGCAGGATGCGGGAGGAGATGGCGATGTGCAAGATCAGAGACGTCAGCGAGCTGTATGCCCTGGCCGACAGGTGTGCACGCGCTGAGGAAGGGAGGAAACTCCCCGGAGAGAATACAGGAAGAGGAGGATCTGACAGTGAGGATGCTGCCCCGGCAAATAAAAACCGGTGGCGGAACAACAAGAAGAGGAAAGGCAAGGATGTGCTAGTTGTTGAGCAGTCCGGCGACGACGGTGGCGCCAAGAAAGCCAAAGATGGCAGCTCCGGCAAGGAGGTTGCGCATGCGCCAACTGCCAGGCCGTGGCGGCCGCCGACAAGCAGGACGGCACCAACAAACATTACTGCAAGATCCACCGCACCAAGGGCCATGACCTCCAGAGCTGCAAGAAGGTCGAGCAGTTTGTCGAGATGCAAAAGGCCGAGTACGAGCGACGCGACAAGGAGAAAGCCCAAGCAGGTGCTGGAGGATCCGGTACGAAGCGCACCGGCCGGGGAGGACATCGCGGCAAGGCCAATCAACGGCAAGGAGACAGACCTCCACGCGGCCGCGACAAAGATGAAGACGACGACGACGAAGACATGGATGATGACGAGACCAGCGAGCAGGAGTTTCAGAAAGCTACAGAGGTCTTGTGCGTTGACAGTGGTGCTTCTCTGCATACTTCGCACCGCCAACTCAAACAGTGGGTGCGGGAAGTCAATGCGGCAGAACCACCCGTCGAATCACGCAAGCTTCTGAAATGGTCCAGCACGCCTATCATCTTTGATATTGAGGACCGCCCTGATCGCACAACTGCGGTCGGGTGTTTGCCGATGTTGGTCTCGCCAACTATCCACAACCTCAAGGTCACTAAGATGCTAGTTGACGGCGGGGCCGGCTTGAACCTGATCTCCTCCACTGTGCTCCGGAAACTCCAAGTCCCTGATAGCGAGCTCGAAGAGACCAGCACATTCCAAGGAATCAACCCGGGAAGGAGCAAGCCAAAGGGGAAGATCACGCTGCCGGTGACATTTGGCAGCGAGCTGAACTTCAGGACTGAGAGGATCACTTTCGACGTTGCCAATTTTCCATTGCCTTACAATGGAATTCTCGGCCGTCCAGCGCTCGCCAAGTTCATGGCGGCCTCTCACTACGCGTACAACATGCTGAAGATGCCAGGCCCGATAAGTGTCATCTCTGTCCATGGCGACCAGAAAGATGCTCTTATCTGTGCCGACAAGATCTACCGGGAAGCAGCAGCCGCAACGGATCGCGAGACACTTGCCGCTGAAGCTCCCGGGGGTAAGAAGAAGACCAAGTCCGGCAAGAGTTCTGATGCCCACTCCGGCAAGCGCACCTCTTCGGAGTGCTGCGCTACCGTCGAGGATGCACCATCGAGCTCCACCGGCAAGTGTAAGAAGACGATGGCAGCTCCACCAGCGACCAAGAAGGTGTCCGCCAAGAAGGACGGCACTGGTGGTACTTTCACCATCAGTGCCACTCTCGACCCTAAATAGGAAAGCACGCTCGTTGCTTTCCTGCGGGCGAATGTCGGTGTGTTTGCGTGGCAACCGTCTGACATCCCCGGCGTTCCCAGGAAAGTAATTGAGCACCACCTTGCCGTTTGTCCTCATGCGCGGCCCGTCAAGCAGAAAGTCAGGAAACAAGCAGTGGAGCGCCAAGAATTCATCGCAGAAGAGATCAAGAAGTTGGAAGCAGCAGGCCTTGTCAGAGGAGTGCTCCATCCTACGTGGTTGGCCAATCCTGTAGTCGTGCGCAAGGCAAACGGGAAGTGGAGGCTTTGTATCGACTTCACCGATGTTAACAAATCTTGTCCCAAAGATCTATTTCCCTTGCCGCGCATTGACCAGATTGTTGACTCCATCGCCGGATGTGACTTGCTTTCATTTCTTAATGCATACTCAGGATACCATCAGATCTTCATGGCAGAAGAGGATGAGGAGAAGACCGCATTCATCACTCCATGTGGCACGTACTGTTTCGTATGGATGCCTTTCGGTTTGAAGAATGCTGGTTCAACATTTGCAAGGGTAGTCCATACTGCTTTTGAGCCACAAATACACAGAAATGTGGAAGCCTACATGGATGACATAGTGGTCAAGAGTAGGGACAAAGCAACTCTGATTCAAGATCTAGAAGAGACTTTTGCAAATCTGCGCAAGATCAGCCTC
Organism: Aegilops umbellulata; assembly: GCA_032464435.1. Classification (NCBI taxonomy): domain Eukaryota; kingdom Viridiplantae; phylum Streptophyta; class Magnoliopsida; order Poales; family Poaceae; genus Aegilops; species Aegilops umbellulata. The sequence continues at coordinate 229,919,067 of CP136060.1, forward strand.
AAGCTCAACCCCGAGAAGTGCGTGTTTGGAATCCCTTCCGGCAAGCTTCTCGGGTTCTTCGTGTCTCAGAGGGGAATTGAAGCCAATCCCGACAAGATCAAGGCCATTGAGCAGATCAAAGCACCGAAGCGCGTCAAGGATGTGCGGAAACTTGCCGGCCGCGTGGCGGCTCTCAGCAAGTTTATCTCTAAGTCTGCTGAGCGCGCCCTGTCGTTTTTCAAAATCTTGAAATAGGCAGGTCCAATGAAATGGACTCCGGAAGCGGAGGCTGCGCTGCAGGAATTGAAGAGATACCTGTCCTCCACTCCAATACTTGTCGCACCTAAGCCATAAGAGAAGTTGCTGCTATATCTGGTGGCAACCAATCAAGTGGTTAGTGCTGCGTTAGTAGCGGAGAGGGAGGCTGATGATGAGCCAGCGACCGCGGCAAGCACATGCAGCGACAAGCAGGGGGCTTCTCCGACAAGCTCTGGTCTCGACAAAGATGGATCTGCGCAGATGTGCGAGGGGATACAGCAGAAGAAAATGGTGCAGCGCCCAGTCTACTTTGTCAGTTCCCTTCTGCAGGGGGCTAGGTCAAGGTACTCTGGTGTGCAGAAATTGCTTTTCGGCCTTCTCATGGCCTCGAGAAAGCTGCGCCATTACTTCCAAGCACATGAGATCACGGTTGTCACTCGCTTTCCGCTAAAGAGGATACTGCAGAATCCCGAAGCAACAGGCAGGATTGTTGAGTGGGCCCTGGAACTGTCAAGCTTTGGCCTCAAGTTTGAGATCACTTCAACTATCCAAAGCAGAGCATTGGCAGAATTCATAGCAGAGTAGACGCCAACACCAGATGAAGAAATTTCGGAAACGAGCATCCCCGTCAAGGAAGCAAGCAAAGAGTGGCTAATGTACTTTGACGGTGCTTTCTAGCTGCAAGGCGCCGGTGCTGGCGTGCTGCTTGTCGCACCCACCGGAGAGCACCTCAAGTACGTAGTCCAGATGCACTTTCCCAAGGAGCAAGCAACGAACAATACTGCAGAGTATCAGGGATTGCTCGCCGGTCTCAGGATCGCGGCAGACCTTGGGATCAAGCAGCTCATTGTCAGGGGTGACTCGCAGCTTGTCGTCCGCCAAGTGAACAAGAATTATCAGAGTCCGTTGATGGAAGCTTACGTTGATGAAGTGAGGAAGCTAGAAGAGCGCTTTGTCGGCCTACAGATGGAACATGTTCCAAGAGCTCAGAACGACATTGCTGACGGCCTATCAAAATGCACAACACTTAAGTTACCTGTGGAACCAGGGATCTTTGTGCTCAAGCTGACTCAACCATCCGTGACGCCATCAACTGGACAGAGCAAGAAGAGGAAGTTGATTTCCAGTGACTATCTTCCGGCAGAGCTTCCCGAAGCCGCCGCCAAGAAGGTCCCCAAGATCAACGCCAAGAGTGCTGAGGAGCAGCCTGCTCCGACAAGCCCCAGGGTTTGTTTCGTTGTAGCAGACGCTCCCAACAAGTTTTGCTCCGGCAAGCTTGCCGGGGAACGTCAAGCTCCGGCTGAGCCGCAGGTTCTCGCCGTAGAAGCGGATGTTCCTGCAGCAGCAGATATGCCTTTAGTCCTTGTTGTCGAGCCACAAGCTCCAGCATGGGCACAGTAGATCATCTGTTTCCTCCAGACAGGAGAACTTCCCGAAGAGATAGAAGAAGCGGAAAAAGTAGCCCGGCAGTCAAGTATGTACCAGTTTGTCGACAACGCACTGTACAAAAGAAGACTCAACGGTGTGAAATTGAAGTGTATTCCCCGGGAAGATGGACAGAAGTTGTTGCAGAGGTACATGGAGGCATATGTGGTCACCACATTGGCGCAAGAGCACTTGCCGGCAAAGCTTTCCGGCAAGGCTTCTTTTGGCCGATAGCCCTCCAGGATGCAACTGCACAAGTAACCAAGTGTGAAGCGTGCCAGTTCCATTCCAAGCAGATACACCAGCCAGCTCAAGCTCTCCAGACGATCCATTTATCCTAGCCATTTTCGGTCTGGGGGCTCGACATCCTCGGCCCCTTCCCCCGAGTAGTCGGGGGCTTTGAGTACTTGTACGTCGCAATCGACAAGTTCACAAAGAGGCCGGAAGTGGAACCAGTGAGGAAGGTGACAGCACAGTCAGCAGTCAAGTTCTTCAGGTCGATTGTTTGCCGCTTCGGGATCCCAAACAGGATCATCACCGACAACGGTACGCAATTCACGAGCCGCACCTTCGTGCAGTACGTCCAAGATCTTGGCGCCAAGGTCTGCTTCGCTTCTGTTGCTCACCCCAGGAGCAACGGTCAAGCGGAGAGGGCAAATGCTGAAGTGCTGCGTGGGCTAGAGACCAGGACTTTCGACAGGCTGCACAAGTGAGGAAGAAACTGGATCGAGGAGTTGCCGGTGGTTCTTTGGTCGATCAGGACGACGCCAAATCGAGGCACTGGCCAGACACCTTTCGCTCTAGTCTATGGAGCAGAGGCAGTTATCCCCACGGAACTCGTATACGGGTCACCTCGAGTGCTCGCTTATGATGAGCTTGAGCAATTGCAGCTGCGACAAGATGACGCGCTGCTCCTTGAGGAACATCGTCTTCAGGCTGCTGTGCGAGCTGCTCGCTACCAGCAAGCTTTGCGCCGCTACCATAGCCGCAAAGTTAACGCCAGAAGTCTCGAGGAAGGCGACCTTGTTCTTCGGCGCGTTCATTCCGCCAAGAATTCCAACAAGTTGACGCCGAAGTGGGAAGGCCCTTATCGGGTGAAACGAGTCACTAGGCCTGGCGCTGTCCGCCTTGAGACCGAAGATGGCATTCCGGTGATCAACTCCTGGAACATCGAGCATCTTTGTAAGTTTTACCCGTAAGGCGCGGTTGTCGGACCCTGTCCGGCAACCACCATTTTGTACAAGTCTTGCCGCTGTTGCATGTAATCCTTTGTACAAAGCCAGGCGCAGACCCTGTGCATAAATAAAGCTCACATGCTCCACACACCTTGTCAATTTCATGCTTTTCTGCATGAATTATCTAACACTTTGTGCAGCGAACACCCCCGGTAAGCAATAACGAGCCATAAGGCTCCATATCATTATTTTCTCTACTTTCTTTATTTTGTCTTTCAAGGAAATGAAGGCTCCTTCGCCCACAAGTTTGCCGGGGGGGAAGGGGAAGATAATGGTATGGACCAGGCGTCGTTCAAGAAAGTTTCGCCTTGCCGGGAAGCAAACAACAGAAAAGCTAAGTGCCAAAGTTTGAGCAATCAGATTTTTTAATTTTAAGTTATTTTCCTTGCGACCATGCTTTGTATGGAAAACCTGTGCGCGAAGGAACTGGCTCGTGGCTAGTTGCGCCCTTACTTTCTTTCGAGTTCGCTCAACAGTTTAAGTGTGCTGCGACTAGAGTCAGACCCTTACTTTGTTTCGAGCCCGCTCCACAACTTAAGAAAGATGTGACTAGTTACGACAAGTTTCTTGTCGGCAACGGCACTGCCAGCAGACTACTGACGTCCCGCACTCAGCGCTCGCGGCAAAAGTGCCTACGCCGGCAAGTTCCCTAAGAGCGTAGGGCAAAAACATACAAAGGAAGGAGTCAAGTAAAGGAAATAACATTGCAATCACTACCCAAAATAAAGTCATATATTACAAGATAGCTTGTCGCGGCTCTAATAGACTGCTTTCATAACATGATTAGCAGCGACAAGAAAAGAAGAAAACGGGCGGCCTAGTCCACACGATCACCCTCAACCCTCTTGATCCCGCTCACCTTGTCCACAATGGGTGCGACAAGGTCCTTGAGCGCCTCCAGATCAGCTTCCGCCGGCAGGGATCTGAGGACATTGGTGAGGTTGAGGCGCGGGTTGCGGAAGGCTACCTTCACCAACACCTTCTGAAGAGCTCCCGCGCAGATCTTGCGCGACTCGTCGGCCAGCTGCTTTGGGATCCTTTCCCGCAGTCGCTGGAGGGCCGTCGCCACGCCTTTGAAGAACAGAGTGAGCTTGGCGCTGGATGGGAGGGTCTCATCAGAGGGATACCAGAGATCCCCCATCCCCAGCTGCGTCAGCTCCTTGTCGATGTCTGCGGCAGCATTCACAAGACCCTCCGTCCACTGCTCCACAGTCTCTCTAAAATCATTCTGGGTGGCGGCAATGCTCTCCAGCAGCGCCTTGTTAGCCTTGATCTCCTTCTTCAGGGACGCCTCCTGCTCCCTGGCGCCGTCCAGCGTCTTGGTCAAGACAGCCAGCTTCAGCTCAAGATCGGCGTTGGAATCCTTAGCGGCGCTAAGATCCTTGACCTTCTCGGCGAGACGACCCTGCAGCTCACCAAAAGTGTAGGCGTCCTTATCGCGCTCATGCTTGAGCGCGGCAAGCGCTTCACCACTCTCCTTAAGATCAGCCTCCAGCTGCGCCACCTTCGTCTCTAGCTCCTTCTTGGCGGCCTCGGCAGCTGCGGCGGCGTCCTTTGTTTCCTTGAGAGCTCCGCTGAGTGTTTGCTCGCGCGCAGCAAGCTCCTCTTCGTGGCTGTTCAGGCTAGCTTTCAGCTGCACTAATTCGCCCTCTCGCGCAGATAGCTCCTCGGCGGCAAGCCGCTGTTGCTCTGCAACTTCTGCCTTCTCGAGGATGAAGGCCTTCTATGCCTCATCAAGCTGCACACGCTCCGCCGCCAGCTACTGGAGAGCTGCCTGGTTAAGACCCCGGAGATCCTCCGCGCGCTTCTCCATGTCCACCCCCGCCTTCGCGACAAGCGCTTCGTGGGACTCCAGTTTGGCTTGTCGAGCGCGGTAGAGCGACACCAGCTTCCGCAGCAGTCGCTCTTCCTCAGGCTCGTCGCTGCTACTGCCTGGCGCGTCGACCAGCGTCAGCCCAGCGGAGGTGAGCACCTCCACGTCAAAGCTTTCTCCTTCGACCGGCGCCCTGGACGTTGACGCCCAGGGGAGGTTGATGAAGACGCCATCACCGGCCTTCAAGTAGACGCCTGGCTGGGGCTCTTCGGAGCCTGGCGCTGCGGCAGCAGCGGGAGGATCGGCGGTCGGTGTAGCGCCTATCACTCCTGTGGCCTCAGGGACATCAGTACGATCACCGGACCCCCCCGTCGGCTACTGCGGCGGCAGCCCTGGCGGCCTCTTCGCTAGCGGGATCATCAGCGCCGACCGCTTCTTCGGTGGCGGAGGCATCATCAACAGCGACCTCAGTCTCCATCGGCTCCACAGTAGATGGATCTGACGGCCGGAGAAGGAAGAAAAGTCAAGCAAATACCCAAAAAGAAAAACCCAAGGGAAGTGTAGAAGCAAGGAGTACCTGTACCAGGCTCGGTAGTTGGGATCTCTGCTGCCGGGGGGTCGCTGGTACTGTCCCTTGCCGAAGACTTCTCCCTTGCCAGGGAGCTCTCCCACGTCGGAGACTTCTCCCTTGTCGGGGAGCTCTCCCTTGTCGGAGACTTCTCCCTTGTCGGGGAACTCTCCCTTGCCGGAGTATTCTCCTTTGCCGGAGAACCCTCCCTTGGCGGCGTAGTCGAAGCAGATGGCATGTCAGGGGCGGCGTCCGGACGCTCCTGGTGGGGATGCTCTGCTCCTACACAAGCCAACAGTCAGATATCAGCAAGCAAAGAGTATCCATGCGCGCCTAACAGCGGGAAGTAAACCATATATTTACGCTGGGGGCTGCTCTGAAGAACAACTGTCGGGTCCGGCAAGTTTGTCTCGGGCACACCCCCTGCTTGCACGGTGGGATCATCCTCGATGACAATCACCGGGACTTTGGCTCTCTTTGCCATTCTCTGGGCCAGAGTCCTAAAAAGGAATAAGTTCAGAGTAAACCAAATGAGATACAAGACAAGACAGCAAGTATTGAAGACATGCAAGTACAACAAGGATCTTACTCTTCTTCTTCCTCGTCGGAGCTGAGCGCGGAGAAGTCAAAGCCTAGCCCACCTCCGGCGTGAGGAGGCGGAGGAGTAGGATCCCTTCACCGCTTGGCGGGAGCTGGAGCGGCGGATCAGGAGGACCCCGCTCCAGATGCCGCTGCAGCGTGAGGTGCTTCCGCGGCGACGGAACTTGCCGCGGTGGAGCGTGTCGTGCGGCGCGGCGGGGGTTGACTCGTCCGCCGCTCTGCTACGTCCCCGGCCTTGCGAAGACGCCTTCTTGGAGCCAGGGGCTCTATTGGCGGAACCGAGGGCTCTGCTTGTGGAGCCGGGGGCTCTGCTTGAGGAGCCGGGGGTTCTGCTTGCGGCAAGCTGTCCGAAGACGAAGAGGAAGAGGAGCCGATCTCCAACGAGCCGCTTGTATCCTCGGCGGGCCCGCTCGGACCGACGTCATGCCCGGCGGACCTCTTATCGCCGGCAAGCTCCTCTCGGTCGGCAAGGCTTGCCGCCTCTGCTACATCTGCCTCCTCCACTGTGAACCCAAACTCACCCGCAGCTGCGGCTGCCGCCGCCTCCTCCAGCCTGGTGGCGATGCGCTTGAGCTCATCATCGGTGGTGTCCCGGGTGAGGCCCCTTTTCTCGTCAGCGTCGATCGGCACTTCTATCAAGTTGTCGAAGAACGCCCGCACGACATCATCTGCAGGCTCTATCCAGGCTGGATCAATTCCATGCGAGTCGCACAGCGGCATCATTGCACGGATGCGGTCGAGCGCGGAGTTGTTGCACAGCGGAACGACGCCCCTCGGCAACCTGAACACTTCGGGATGCTGTGGGTCATGCTTGAACAGCTCCTGGAGCATCGCGTTGAGCTCCAGGACAGTGAAGTTGAAGCTGAGGCCCGGCCGCAACCTCATGATGTCCGCCCCATTCTGGAACTCCCAGGCGGGTCTCCTCCTCTCCTGCAGGGGGGCGATGCGGCGGCGGAGGAAATCCGCGCCAACCGCTCCTACAGTAAGCCCGGCAAGCCTGAGGCGTAGGATCCGAGCGACGGCAATCTTCAGTCTGTCGTCTTCCGGGGCCAGGCTACTCCAATCACTGCCGCGCACTACTGGGGTTTCGCGCAGAGCAGTAAACGGCTGCGGGTTCTCCTCGACAATCAGGCACCAGTCTGCCCTCCACTCCTCCCACTTGCTGCGGAACTCTCCATCCAGATAAGCATCCTTCTTGCCGGCTTTCGAGATCCAGGCGATTCCTCCGGATAAAGGCTCTCCTTTCTCAACCCGAGGCGAAAAGAAATGGCGGAAAAGGGCTACGTTTGGATGGATCCCGACAAAGTTTTCACAGAGATGTGCGAAAACTGCCATGGTCAGGACAACATTGGGGGTGAAGTCAAGGAGGTGGAGCCCGTAGGTGTTCATGATATCACAAAAGAATTCAGAAAAGGGCGGGCAGAGCCCGCAGTAGAAGAACAAGGCGAAGAAGGGATACCCAGTGGGATACTTATCCCAAGCAGTGGCTGGGAGTACCTTCGTGCGCAGATGCGCTCGCGTCCCCGTCGACCAGAAGAGGTAGAAGTCCTCCTTCAGCTCTGCCGCCTCGAGCCTCGGAGGGAAGATTGCCCGCTCCTTTCGCAGCGCCGCGAGCCGCTGCGCCTCAGCCGACTTCGCCTTCTCGGCTTTCGGAGCCATGGCGGGAATGGTGAGGGAGGACGACCGCGTTGGTGGTGCTGGTGGCGATGGGGGCGGGGCGCTGCTATCCTTCGGCTTCGGGAAGAAGGGGAGTGGCGGAGATTCTCGAGGAGGGAATAGCAACAGGCAGATGGGCGAACTGCCCCTGTTCCCCCCGCTTATAAGGAGGGAGGGGGAGGACGGTCCGTCTTTCCGAATAAAGAACCACCCAAGACCTCTCCCACGACGCCGCAATCGACGCGTGCCGTTCGGGGAGGGTGCGGTGGATGCGGAGTAAGGCACGATGTGACCTAGGACGCGCGTGCCCGTGCCCTATTTTGGGCCTGGCCCAACAACGCTCGGCATCGTGTATGGCCCAGGCCCGGGGGCTCCTGTCGGTGTACTAGAGTAGGGGTACCCTAGTATCCCGAACTTGTGCACGGGTAGTCGCAGCACCCCGCGGCAAGGCTTGCCAGGTGATCACTAAGGCCCTCTATGGTTCCTTTGGAGCCATTCAAGAACAAAGTATTTAAGCCAAGGAGACAAGTCCCCGGCAACAGGAGCTTGTCGGGAAGGCCACTCGAGGCACAAGACCCCGGCAAGAGGAGCTTGCCGGGAAGGCCAACCAGAGCATCTCAAAGAACTTGCCGCGACGCACCACGCGTCCCGGCAGGACCCGGCGAGCGACAAGCTCCCGGACGCGGCAAGACAACGGCCGCAGCAAGGCATTTGCCGCGGCAAGCAACCACTCTGTGCCTGCGCTCTAGCTCACCCACCTACGTGTCGCCCTGGGACCCTTCCAGGCGTACGTGGCGGGAGGCTGTGCAGCCAGGGGTACACTGTGGCATGCGGCGCTGACAAGATCGCCATCGTGGTGAGCGGTGGCGCCCCTGACGGTCCCTTTTCTGCACCGTCTGGGTGACGTAGATAGGCATTTAATGCCTTTGTCCCCTGCCGTCAGGGTTAGGTATGATACACTGTGTAGGTAGCTGTACCTACCGCAGCACCTTTCCATTTTTGCCCTTGCCTACGTTGCCACCTGTTGGAGACCCCTTGAGCATATAAAAGGAGGCCCATGCACAACGTAGGGGGAGATGGACCCCAGAAGGACGAACAGTAGAACACTCCCGCTCGGTCTCGTTAGCTGCTGGTGTGTACTGTAGCACTCAGCGCTCCCGAGCAAGAACTCAATACAATCCACAAAGCAGCAGTAGGAGTGTTATCTCTCCGGAGAGCTCCGAAGCTGGGTAAAAACCCCTCGCGTGCCTCGCCTCGATCCGCTCTTTGCACGACCTCCGCCCCCCGCCGAACCGAGAAGGGGCTCCGTCCCCATAGGTGCTCGAGGAGCCAGATTTCCCCGGCAAGTTTTTATCTCATCAACTAGTACTAGTAATCTTATTCTAATCATGCTTATTCAATTTCTTTGCTACAGGGATGCTCATCTCGATTTTAGTGAAACTACAAAAAATGATCCGATGGTCAAAGGGTTGCAAACTTCATTTCTTCGGAAGCTTCAAGGTTCGCCAGTAAATTAAAGCTTGGTTAGGGTTTAGGGTTCAAGGGCTAGGGACTGCATGGATCATTTTTTTCTTTAGCTGTCTCTGTTCCAAAATAAGTGTCAACTTTAGTAGTAGTACAACTTTGTACTAAGTTTGCATAAAGTTGACACACTTATTTTGGAACAGAGGGAGTACATATTGGCTATGATCTATCAATCATTTAGATGCAATAGCATGCATGTTAGTCTACTTTGTATTTGATGAAATGTTGCAACGGGGAAACCTTGGACGCAAGATACATGAAACATAAGCTGGAAGCTTCATAGCATTGTACAAATTTATCTCACTGAGAAATTACAGTACATACTATACTACTATGTAAATATTTAGGTGTCGCACGGTGTCCAGAAAATATGGTGAGAGTGTGAGGTGGGTCATGTAATCACTGAGCCTGCGTGGTTTCACTACTTTCACACTCCTCCATTGTAAGAATGGAGAAAATTGCAATCTAGTACCTCCTTTCGCTAAAGCGTGGGACATCCAGTCGTACCACCTCAGTAATAATGACCAATGAGCCATCAAATCACATAGACCCCGCAGTAAGTTGGATGGACGAAGCAACCATCACTCTTGAATCCGCTTCTCCCTTCAACGCAGGAGCCAGTGAGAGGTCGCGTCCGTTATACCCAGGCATGAATGCGGCACCGATTCTTTGGAGCGGCGCTGACCGTTTCGGGTGGGAAGCGCACACGAGCGATGGAGGGGCTTCGGGTGGGCCAGGCTGGTTAGTAGAGGGCATGGCAGCTGTTCTGACCGGACGCCCGGAAACGAGAGGATGCACCGACTGCCGCGGCTAAATCGTACACTAGACACAATCTCTCTGTAGGAGTAGGACGATGTGTCGCTCTCTCTAACACACACATGCTGTTAAACACACACACACACACACACACACACACACACACACACACATGCGCGCGCGCACACACACACATAGATTCATAGAATAGGAATATCGTGCAAGTGCGAAGCCACATGAAGTGAGATATAAATGGAGTACGTACAAGAAGAGACGAGGTGACGAATATTCCTTCAAACCTGGACTGAGGAGTAGTACTCCCTCCGTCTAGGTGTTAAGTCATCTTACGAAAATCACATATTCCCAAAATGTTTAGGCGTCATCCATTAACTTCGCATCTCAATCCCCTCCTAGCCTTGTTTCTAGCAAGCGTTGTTACTTACTCTGCCTTGTTATCTCCCCCGGAAACCCAATGCATGGAGCGCTACTACGTGTTGATCAGTCAAGAAATTAAAGTCGGCTTGCATGCGAGTTAATACGTTGCCCTGCATCGTAGCTAAAACAACATCTCTTAATTGTTGTGATTAATTGTTGCGTTTAGACACACAAATCAGGGCTTTGATTGGAGGAAAGACCGGTCAAGTTTCTCCTTATCCTCCAATATGCTTGCACCTTGGTCCCGCTGCACCTTCTAACGTGACTTACACCTAGACAGAGGGAGTAGTACAAGATACAGTTGCACACTGACTTAGGTCGAATACAAGTGCCCAAAATTATTTGAAGAGAGCAAAGTGTACAAACTAAATAATTAAAATTGAATTTCTCATTTATTTTTCCAAAACGGAGGCAAAAGATTTGCCTCATCCACTAAATAAGAGGAGAATAGAGTTTCATAGTTTGCAAGTGACCCTACAAATATATACCATGGCAATTACTCTTAATACGCCCTAGTTTCTTAGCACCCGTTCTAACCCTTAGTACATACGGTGGCACACTGACTTAGCTCGAATACAAGTGCCCAAAATATTTAAAATTGGAGGATGGTACAGCCCACATTTATGATATTTTGACCGTTTGTGGTTCAGTTGTTGTTCACTTCGGAGGGTCGTCTACCACATGTGAACGTTAGTAAGCGTGACCGGGAGGCGTGCAGCGTTAATTGCGAGTTGACTCCTTCGAGCGTTAAATTTTCTTCATGTATTAGCATTGCCCCTAGTATTTTTCTTCACTACGTTAAACAAAGAGTTTCATTTCATGCACAATTTAAAAAGATTTTTATGGAAAGAAAAAGAAAACCACTCCATGTATATACATTGCAGCCTCAGCGCTTGTTTTCTAGGGTTTGCACTCTACATACTCTCTCTCCACTATATATATACACGTTGGAGCCTCAACTCTTGTAGTTGCTCTCTTCACACTCCCTCACCCTCTCTAGATCTAAACAAGACTTCGTTGGCCTCTCTCTCTCTCTCCCCCCTCACTATTGGTCAAAGAGCCGGCATGATCTGTCCACCGGGAAGGGAAGGAGGCTTAACGCTATCGCCATAGGTGAGGGAGGGAATCCACTACCGGCGCAGCTGTTCTCTTTCACCAAGTGGCAGCACGGGAGGGCCTCTGACCCCTTCTTCCTTGCTGCCGTACATAGTGTGGGCAGATCGGCCTCCGTCCGCCCACTGAGCCACACCCATAAGTTATAATTTACTTATTCCACATGCATTGCTCTAGCGGCATATGGGCTTTTTCCGCTTCTGCACTCGAATCTAGGTGTTGGATCAAATAGGAAAGTAGTGGGGAAAGTTGTATAGCATGAATATGGGACGTGGTTCAAAGAGGAAAGGAAGGGGGAAAGTAGTGGGGAAAGTTGTATAGCATGAATCTAGGACGTGGTTCAAAGAGGAAAGGAAGGGGGAAAGTAGTATAGACCGGCTATCCAGCACCTACGTTGGTCGAAAAGTGAAAACAATGACAAACGCAGTACGCACATCTGTAACAAACTGATCTTTTTGGTTTGGGGGACAAGGCTGTAGAGTTTGAGCAGGACTAGATTTGGTGCCCTCACATAGGGAAATGTGTCTAAAGATAACAAAACTGGGACCAACACAAATATGCTCCTTGGTTGCTTGTTATTTGGTGCAACAGGCTGTGCATCACCCCTTTATACATCGGTAGATGCACATGGTGCTGGTGCGTCCACTGTCCCGTGCAACTCTTTAGCTATTGTTAATCTAAGGCCCTGCTTGGTTAAAAAGTCCTACGACTTTTTTTAGTCCCAACTAAAAAGCCCCTAGTCCCTACCTGCTTGGTTCCAAGGACTAAACATGGACTAGAGGTTATTAAATGACATGCTAAAAGACCATTTTACCCCTAGTAATGAAATAATAGAGATAAGATGTGATGCGGGGCAGGGGCAACTATTGGAAAAAGTCACAAAAAGCTCTCCCTTAGGGTCTTCTTTCTTTAGTCCCAAATGCCCACTTTTAGTCCATAAAAGTCCCTCCTGATTGGTTTAGATGGGGCTAAAATGGACTTTTTATAGTCCCTACACAAAAAGTCCCTGTAAACAAATGCCCTCTAATAACGCCGCTTGAAATTGAAGCAATGCCACAGTTAAAAGCAAATTACATGTTTAACGAATTTTATTGTTAATATAATCTCTCTGTTAATATGAATCAATGCCACCATTTGATAAATGCTACTGTCTTGCTTTCTTTCACATTTAGATAAGTTAGATGCTTATTTTTGTTGGCTTATGTGTCATCCACCGTTATTGACCACTAGTTGTTTCCTTTGCGCCTCTCTGGAAACATGGTTATCTACTTCACCTAGTTGCTATTGTGACGTTTTTTGCACTGCACAAAACACTTTATTTTTAAGAGTGTTTTGTGCAGTTCAACAAAAATGTCACACCGACAACGTTGCTTGATTGCTTGATCTTAGTGGAACTGCACAAGAGGAGATCTGACTTCCTATCTGTGTTGGCAAATTTATTTCAGATCTTCTTCTTGTGAGTTTTTTGAATTCCGCGTCATGAGAGGTCAGTACTAGCCTTCTTTCACATGATTGTGCAGTGTGCTTCCATATGTTGTGCTACTTATACGGTAATGTTGCTTGATTTTAGTGAACTACATAAATGGAGACAAGACTTCCAATCTGTATGTGCACCGCAATACCCCATTGAGGTAAGAAAAGGATATTTCACAACTGTTGGCCTGTATTTTGCCACTTTCATCACAAAATTAGTGTTGTTTTTTAGTGCCATACTTGTGCTCCCTAATTTACATGCCAAATCTTGCATTGAAGGCGAAGCTTGTCTATTATTGAACCAAGTGATGAAGGGGAAGAACAAGCGGAAGAAAAACAAAAATCTACTCCCGGTGCTGTAATGAAGCACTGGAACTGTGATGACACAAGTAATGATATAGTTTTGCATCTTAATTTATTGCTATGGCTGGAACGAGCAATTGTTTTGCAACTGATTTGATGCCACTCTTAATGCAATATGTAATTATCTCTACTTGTGCAAACAGGGATCTTCTTTGAAGATAACATATATTTTAGTGAAACTACACAAGAAGATGTTGGAAACATTAAACTAATCGAGGAGTATATAGTAAGCATGGCAACCATAGTAGATAACAACAGATGGTTCCGGAGAAGTGTCTGATCTGTATGCTCTACACAATAAGCCTCCTGACAAAGGTTGGTACTTGCCCACGGTTTTCATCCATATGATTGAGCTTTGTCATCTCTATTGGTGTTGTGCTACTGTTTAGATACTGTCATGAGAAAGTGGTATTGTCCTTGAGAAGTGCTTCATTTGTGTTGTTTTAAATATTTCCTTTCCTTTTTTTTGAGCAAACAGGGATGCTAGCATTTAGTTGTCCTCTTGTCTTTGCACCATAGGATCATCCTCCTCTGAAGAAGAATATGGAGTACGTGAAGTGCCTAGTTCCCATTTATGCCAGGATAAAGAAGCCAAGCCTCTCTCTTAAGAAGGGAGTACTTGAAGGATGGTTACATTATTGCCCACAAGAACAAACTAACTTCAGCTCAGAAGGACTCACGGATCTCCATCTTTGTTGCTGTGATGGCCAATACAGTGTTGTGTTAGGATTCCTTCTGGTGAGTTCCATTTTTTAAAATGTGTGCCCTGCATAGATCATGTAGGTTGCATGTTTAAACTGTCAATTCATAGTACAGTTTGCTTCATACTAATCACTTCTTTTTTATTTGTACAAACAGTGGTGCTCAGCCTGATTTCAATGGGAACTGCACAAAATGTTCATGAATACATCGAATCATTCCTTTCCACCACAAGAAAGGAGGTGCCGATATGTTCAAGGCGTTGCAACATATAAAGGTGAAATCATACAAGCTACGCGCGAATTTGGTTGATTTTGGTGGAACTGCACAAAAAGAACAGCTGGTTTATTTAGCACAAGGTGCCATGCCAATGTCCGAACTGATAGCAAACCCTGCCCATTCCACAATTGTAGGCATTTGATATTTTGGAATGGGAAAACCTTGTCAAAGTTTGCTCATTGATGTACACAAAACAACACACATTTGACATTTTGGAATGGGACAACCTTGTCTTTGCTCATTGATGTTAGCAAGAGGACATGCATTTGATATTTTTGAATGGGACGCCCTTTGCTGTCAGCAGCATCGATCGATTTTTCTTTATTCTTTAGTTGTGAAGTAAATATTGGCTCTGACATGTGAATCGCTGAGATGCATAATCATCGATTGTTTTGAATGTTCTCTATGAATTGCCAGGCCTGTGTGTTTGATTGCAATGTATAGGAACGCTAAAAAGCTGCTCAAACTCTTTGTACTCCCTCTGTTCCTTTTTACTTCGCATATTAGATTTCTTCCAAGTCAGTTGATTTTACATTGTGAATGTTCATACTTTATTCTATAAGATTGGTCAAAGTAGAGATACATTGACTTCAGACAAAACTTATATGCAGACTAAAAAGGACCGGAGGGAGTACATGTGAAACTGCTGCAAACGAGGTGATCACCTTGGGAATAATGCTAGTACGTATTGTTTTGCATGTTCATCCAATGCCAGTGATACAAGAATTCGAACTAATCGAACTAAATTCATTCATACACTGGCGAATTTCATGTAAATGTGTCGGATTTCATTACATTTCACACATTCTTCAACTAAAAAGGGGTGCGCTGGAGGTATAATTAATTAACCGGAGCTACCCACCCGTGTCCGGCTGAGCCAAACAGAAGCTTGTTCTCCAGCACAGCTCTCTGACTCCACGTCGCCGCCAAGAAGCTAATCGGCCATCAATGGTCAACCCGCCTAGCTTGGCTTCAACCCGAGGGTAGCAGCGGTGGCCTTACTTGGACCCGAGTGGCAGCGACCTACCGTGTTCTACTCTTCCTTGTTTTCTGTGTGGCGCGACCTCGTTGGCAGCGGGGCGGGGCCTCGGCGGAGCCGGCGATGTCCTCTTTCTTGTTGCCGGCGATGTGAAGGAAATATACCCTAGAGGCAATAATAAAGTTATTATTTATATTTCCTTATATCATGATAAAAGTTTATTATTCATGCTATAATTCTATTTACCGGAAACTTAGTACATGTGTGAATACATACACAAAACAGAGTGTCCCTAGTATGCCTCTACTTGACTAGCACGTTAATCAAAGATGGTTATGTTTCCTAACCATAGACATGTGTTGTCATTTGATGAACGGGATCTGAAAGGATCGAGAAGAGGAGTCTTGAGGAGGGTGAATAGACCCTTAGCAAGAAAAGTGGCAGTTTGTAATTTCTTTAAGTTGAAGTGGAGTTTTAGCACATGTTTAAACATTCACAATAGATATCAAGCAAGCATGATAAGAGTATATGAGCAGCGGAAAGTAAAGCATGCAAATTGCAAGAATGTAAAGGGATGGGATTGAAGTGTGCAAACGCAATTGGAGACTTGGAGATTTTTTATCCGTGGTTCCGATAGATAGTGCTATCGTATATCCACTTTGATGGAGACTTCAACCCACGAAGGGTAATGGTTGCGCGAGTCCACGGAGGGCTCCACCCACGAAGGGTCCACGAAGAAGCAACCTTGTCTATCCCACCATGGTCGTCGCCCACGAAGGACTTGCCTCAGTAGGGTAGATCTTCACGAAGTAGGTGATCTCCTTGCCCTTACAAACTCCTTGTTCAACTCCACAATCTTTGCGGAGGCTCCCAAGTGACACCTAACCAATCTAGGAGACACCACTCTCCAAAAGGTAATAGATGGTGTGTTGATGATGAACTCCTTGCTCTCGTGCTTCAAATGATAGTCTCCGCAACACTCAACTCTCTCTCATAGGATTGGATTTGGTGGAAAGATGACTTGAGTGGAAAGCAACTTGGGTAAGGCTAGAGATCAAGATTTATGTTGTTGGAATGGAATATCTTGACCTCAACACAAGTGTAGGTGGTTCTCTCTCAGAAAATGTATGTTGGAAGTGTAGGCATGTTCTGATGGCTCTCTCCACGAATGAAGAGTGGGTGGAGGGGTATATATAGCCTCCACACAAACTCTAATCGTTACACACAAATCACCAAAGTCGGTGGGACCAAGCTATAAAACTCAGTCGGACCGATTTGGTTGATAATGTGACCGTTAGTATTTTCGATGGAACCAACATGATCAACTCGGTGGGACCGATTTCATTAGGGTTAGGGCACAGCGTAATCTCGGTGAGACCGATTACACAAACTCGGTGGGGCCGATTTTGGTAATAAGCTAACCAGAGAGTTGGTCAGGCAAACTCGGTGGGACCGATTCGCTCATCTCGGTTGGGTCGAAACGTTATGAAAGGGACACAGAGAGTTTTCATTGCGAACTCGGTGGGACCGATCACATATCTCGGTGAGACTGAGATTATTGCAATAGGCAACAGAGAGTTTGCAATCCCATCTCGGTGATACCGAGATCCCTATCGGTGGGACCGAATTGATTAGGGTTTCTGGCAGTGGCTATGTCAAGATAACTCGGTGGCGCCAGATAGAAAGTTTCGGTGGGGCCGAGTTTGACTTTTGGATTGGGACATATGTGGATGTGAGAAAATGGTTGAGGGCTTTGGAGCATATCAGTAAGCACTTTGAGCAAGCAAGCCATTAAGCAACTCCTCATCCCCTCTTAATAGTATTGGCTTCCCTATGGACTCAATGTGATCTTGGATCACTACAAAGAAAAATGTAGAGTCCTGAGCTTTGAGCTTGAGCCAATCCTTTGTCCTTATCATCTCGAAGGGGTTCCACATCCTCTAGTCCATGCCACTCCATTGTTGAACTTATCTGAAGCATACTAAATGAAAGCATTAGTCCAACAAGAGATATGTTGACATTAATTAACAAAATCACCCAGGGAGCACTTGTGATTTCAATCTCCCCATTTTTGGTAACTGATGACAACATACATCAAAGCTTTAGATAAAGATATAGAGAATAACAAGTAAAGCTTTGGAAAGACATGTAACATGCATAGGCTCCCCCTACATGTATGCAATCATGTAAATATGGAATATAGGAGCATGTGAATGCATAAGCATGACAGAGTAAGCAATGTGTTACATGTATATTGGCTATATGCATCAGAGCAAATGATGTGAGTATAGGAAATGTACCTTCATGCTCATGAGTCCTTCTTGCAAATAGTATGTACATCAGCAAGAAATCCTCATGCACATGACTATGATGCATATACTTACCTTGTGGTCTTGAGTTGGCTGAGGAAGGAATGAACCTGAGTAAACAAGGTTAGATAACACAGATACATCTACTAGCCAGAGCAAACAAAAGAAACCACAAGAGTACCAAGACTGGGATGACATGTAGAGAGTGAGTATTGACTACTCTATTGGATATAGACATGTCCCCAAAGGTAAAGATATGCAATGAATTCAAAGATTTCCTTTCCTTAGATGTCTTGCTCCCCCTGAATCTTGTATGGGATACTGGGAGAAGATAGGGAACAGAAAATCAGAGCAAAGAAAATCAGAGCAAATGCAAACAACCAAATATGAAAATGTCTTTCCCCTCTTAAAGACTTGTGACTTCTCTCCTCTTGAACACCAAGCATCTGGGGCCTTTGATGTGATTCCTCTTTCTCCCTGTTGAAGAACTCTCTCCCCCTGTCAAAGTGATTAAGCTTTGATGTGACCTCTCTCTCTCTCCCCCTTTGACATCAATTTCCAAGAAGGGATCTTCTAGAGTGAGAGTCAAAATAGGTTTGGTCCTTGAGACACAGAGCAAAGCAGCATAGAGAAGATGATGCTGGTAGAGGACAAGAATCATCGAGTGGAGTTGGAGCAAAAATGCAGGATCAAGTGGCAAGTTGTCTTTTCTGCAGTGACATCGGTGGCACCGAGTTGTGTGCTTCGGTTGCACTGAAAGGATTCGTTTGGACCGAAATCAACAGACCGGTGGGACCGAGTTCATCACAGAGAAAACACTTGTCACCTCAGCTCACTAGGAAAATAAGATCTCACAAGGATTTCAAGGAATTAACTGAAGGATTTGCAATGAATTGGACGCAGGGAATGCAAAACAAAAAATAAAAAGAAAGGAAGTCTAGATGAAGTTTTTTTGAAAGGGGAAACAAATATGCATGAGACAAATGCAAGAGCACGGAGAAACACAAGAGAACTTCATCTAGAATTGGTCGGTGACAAAGTCACGTATGTTAGAGTATATTGACTTAGGAGTCAAGTGAGGGCACTTGATCATAGGTCATACTCATCGTTTAAGCTCAAAATGGGGTTGCCATTTTTCGTTTAAGCATCTTGATGTATTCACATCTTGTTGAGTTGCTTTGACCCATGACTTGGAGTAAAGCTTCTCCAAGATGGAATAACATACCTTGGGTGGTGGTGTTGATCTTGATCATGTGGTTGAACTTGTGTGGGTTGCTCAAGGTTGATGTAGCTCATCAAGAGTCGGGATCACCACGTGGAACATCTACCTACATGGGTTAGTTTTGCAAGTAAGAGCACTTGTGTATCCAAAATGACAATCATAAAACTTAATATAGAATTTGTCAAAGGATATGTTTGAAGATTTTCATGCTTCCTTGTTTTCAAACACCATTGTGTAGAGACTTGGTGATGTAGAGATTGCTCAAGATGTGAGTGAGTTGCAATCTCATGGATTTAGATTCATCCAAGTACCTACAAGGGTTAGATAGCATGCAAGGGTGCAAGTATATCCAAGACATATAAATAGCATCACGAAAGAAATATCAAGGATTAATCAAAGGCTCATGCCTTGCATGTATCCAAATGGAGTTCCTACTCCAAGTTTGAAGCATCAATGATGTTCAATTCTCCTCTCAAACGGCAAAAAACTTTCTCATCAAGTGGTTTGGTGAATATATCAGCCAATTGCTTATCAATACGAACATGCTTAAGATCAATGTCCCCTTTAGCAACATGATCTCGAATGAAATGATGACGAACTTCAATATGCTCGGTTCGAGAATGTTGCACGGGATTGTGAGCAATCTTCATAGCACTCTCATTTTCACAAAGCAATGGAACGTGTTTCACATATATCCCATAATCTTTAAGAGTTTGGGTCATCCAAAGCAATTGACCACAACATGAACCAGCGGCAATGTATTCCGCTTCGGCGGTGGATAAGGATACCGAGTTTTGTTTCTTGGAGAACTAAGACACAAGAGATCTACCAAGAAATTGACAAGTATCCGAAGTGGACTTTCTATCAACCTTGTCTCCGGCATAGTCCGAATCGGAGTAGCCGACAAGATTGAAAGAAGACCTCTTAGGATACCAAATGCCATAATTTGGTATATGTATTAAGTATCTCATTATCCTTTTCACAGCCTTAAGATGACATTCTTTAGGGGCATCTTGATATCGTGCACACATGCACACACTTAGCATAATATAGGGACGAGAGGCACATAGATATAGCAATGAACCAATCATAGAGCGGTAAACCTTTTGATCAACCGGTTCACCATCTTTGGTCAAATCAAGATGTCCACTAGTAGGCATGGGTGTATTCATACCTTTGCATTCTTGCATATTGAACTTCTTGAATAAGTCCTTGGTGTACTTTGTTTGAGAAACAAAGGTACCTTCCTTAGTTTGCTGGATTTGCAAACCAAGAAAGAATTTGAGTTCACTCATCATAGACATCTCAAACTTCTCCGACATTCGCTATCCAAACTTCTCACTAAAATGAGGGTTAGTCGAACCAAATATAATATCATCAACATAAATTTGGCACACAAATAGTTATCCATTAACCCTTTTAGTAAAAAGAGTAGAATCTAGTTTTCCAATTTCAAAGCCTTTTTCAGTAAGGAACTTGGTCAAGCATTTATACCACGCTCTAGGAGCTTGTTTGCGACCATAAAGAGCTTTGTGAAGTTTGTAAACATGATTAGGTTTCTTAGGATTGACAAAGCCGGGAGGTTGCTTAACATAAACTTTCTCCTCAATTTCACCATTTAGAGAAGCACTTTTAATGTCCATTTGGTACAAGGTGATATCATGGTGATTAGCATAAGCAAGTAAGATGCGAATGGACTCAAGTCTAGCAACGGGGGCATATGTCTCACCATAGTCCATACCTTCGTCTTGAGTGTAGCCTTGGGCGATGAGACATGCTTTGTTGCGAACTACTTGTCCATCTTCATCTTGTTTGTTGCGAAACACCCATTTGGTACCAATGATGTTGTGGTTGTTGTCGGGCTTCTCGACCAATGTCCACACTTGGTTTCTCTCAAAGTTGTGTAGCTCTTCATGCATGGCATTTATCCAATCCGGATCTTCCAAAGCTTCTTCAACCTTCATAGGTTCAATGCTAGAGATGAATGAATAATGTTCACAAAAATTAGCCAAACGAGTTTTAGAGCGAGTGATTCTCCCGGTTTGGATATCATTGTAGATTTGCTCGACGGAATGGTATTTGGCATCTCTTGCTCGAACTCGTGGGAGCTTTTTCTTTGGTCGGGGTGGAACATCTTCTTCATCTTGTCCTTCTTCTTGGCCTTCTTCATTGTTGACGTTGTCGTTCTCTTGTCATGGTGGAGAGGGAGGTTGATGAGGTTCATCTTGGTGTACTTCCTCGTTTTCTTCATCTTGGTGTGTCCCACTCGTGGATGCTTCCATGTCGACTCTTGGTTCACCTTGTCGTGAGGTGGAAGCTTCCACTTGGACGGACGAGGTACTCTCCTTCACCTCCGTTGGATGGATCTTGCCAATACACAAGTCCTGGATTGCTTCTGAAGGGTCTTTGTCTCCTACATCAATTGGCAATTGCTCTACTTGTGAGCTGTTAGATTCATCAAACTTCACATCTACAGTCTCTTCAACCTTTCGGGTGGAACTGTTGTAGACACGGTAAGTGTGAGAGTTTGAGCCATAACCAAGTAGGAAACCTTCATGAGATTTAGGAGCAAATTTAGAATGACGATGCTTATCAAGAATGTAGCACTTTGAGCCGAATACTCAAAAGTATCCAACTTGGGGTTTGTTACCGGTGAGGAGCTCGTATGCCGTCTTGCCGAGTAGCTTGTGAAGATACAAGTGATTTGTTGCATGACAAGCTGTCTCAACCGCTTCTGCCCAAAAGTGTTTTGGAGTTTTGTACTCATCAAGCATCGTTCTTGCCATCTCAATAAGAGTCCAGTTCTTCCTCTCAAAAACTCCATTTTGTTGAGGCGTGTATGTAGCCGAGAACTCATGTGAAATCCCTTCTTCGTCAAGAAAAGTATACACATTTGCGTTCTTGAACTCCTTTCCGTTGTCGCTCCGAACCTTCTTTATCTTCACTTCAAATTGATTTTGGGCCTTCCTAGCGAAGTTTTTGAAGATCTTTTGGACCTGCGGTTTATCATCAAGAAAGAACACCCACGTAAGTCTTGCAAAATCATCGACTATGACTAGACCAAATGAGTTACCACCGAGACTCTTGTAGGCATTGGGACCAAAGAGATCCATGTGAAGTAGCTCGAGCGGTCTTCTCATGGTCATGATGTTCTTCCCGGGGTGACTTCCTCCAACTTGTTTTCCTGCTTGACAAGCACTACAAAGTCTATCCTTGTCAAATATAACATCTTTTACTCCAAGGATATGATCACCTTTAATAAGCTTATCGAGATTTCGCATGCCCACAAGACCTAACCTTCTATGCCACAACCAACCGTTAGAAGATTTAGCAATTAGGCAAGTTCTAGGTTGATCCTTTTTAGTGAAATCAACAATGTAAAGATCACCTCTACGTATACCGGTGAAGATCATTTTATGATTGTCTCTACTAAACACTTGGCAATCTACTTCAGTAATAGGACATTGAAACCGAAATCAGGAA
Source organism: Aegilops umbellulata (assembly GCA_032464435.1). Lineage (NCBI taxonomy): Eukaryota > Viridiplantae > Streptophyta > Magnoliopsida > Poales > Poaceae > Aegilops > Aegilops umbellulata. Next base: position 229,941,236 of record CP136060.1, read on the forward strand.
GTCTAGATACTGAAAGTAAATTGTACCCAAGAGAATCAACGAGCATGACATTTTGTATGGAGTTATCATGTGAGATGGCCACCTTACCGAGGGCAACCACCTTACCATTTGAGTTATCACCAAAAGTGACATACTTTCGAGGGCCGTCGTTTTCAGCAAGCTCACGAAACATATCTTTGTCTCCGGTCATATGATCAGTATATCCACTATCAAGGACCCATTCCTTTCCTCCAGCCATGTAGCCGCGAAGCTTAGCCATAAGACCAAAGTGTCTCATCACATCATCAAGATCATAGTCACTATCATCATCCTCATCATAGTATCCATGTTCAACATCGTCTTGTATTTGATCAAATCGTAGAGAGGGTAATTCATTAGATAAATGATCATCACAATGGTCATCTTTATGAATTCTAATAGCTTCGGAGATGATATTGCTAATGATTCCAACATCTCCTTTGGCACGCATGATATTGGTAAGCTCAAATAGACAATCACCAAACTTAGGATCACTGGAATTCATCTCACTCGAGGCAATAGACTTATGGAGAATTTCGTCTAAGTTTTGCAAGGAATAGTTTGGAAATCTTTCCTCAGGAAATCTCCATATAGTGTAGGCACAATAAAGAGTAGGCAAACATCCAATCAAGTTTGTAGGCAAGCCTCTAGTGATAAGATTAACAGTTCTAAGGTTGCGGATCATGTCAATAGACACATCAAGGGTAGGATGCAAAGGATCAGCATGAGGTGCACAAGGGCTAGTAATGTACTTGTTCAAATGATATTCATTGAAAATCTCAAGCATCTCATTTTTTCCACTCATGAAAGAACTCTCCGTCAAGAATAGGCACTCTACGTCTAAGACTCCCCAACGTAGACTCATCCATCTTCCTCCAAGGGTGATTAAGCCCAATAAATGGAGACCAAAGCTCTGATACCAATTGAAAGGATCGAGAAGAGGTGTCTAGAGGGGGGGGGTGAATAGACCCTTAGCAAGAAAAGTGGCAGTTTTTATTTCATTAAGTTGAAGTGGAGTTTTAGCACATGTTTAAACATTCACAATACATATCAAGCAAGCATGATAAGAGTATATGAGCAGCGGAAAGTAAAGCATGCAAATTGCAAGAATGTAAAGGGATGGGACTGGAGTGTGCAAACGCAATTGGAGACTCGGAGATTTTTTATCCGTGGTTCTGATAGGTGGTGCTATAGTACATCCATGTTGATGGAGACTTCAAACCATGAAGGGTAACGGTTGCGCGAGTCCATGGAGGGCTCCACCCATGAAGGGTCCACAAAGAAGCAACCTTGTATATCCCACCATGGCCGTCGCCCATGAAGGACTTGCCTCACTAGGGTAGATCTTCACGAAGTAGGCGATCTCCTTGCCCTTACAACCTCCTTGGTTCAACTCCACAATCTTGACGGAGGCTCCCAAGTGACACCTAACCAATCTAGGAGACACCACTCTCCAAAAGTTAATAGATGGTGTGTTGATGATGAACTCCTTGCTCTTGTGCTTCAAATGATAGTCTCCCCAACACTCAACTCTCTCTCATAGGATTGGATTTTGTCGGGGAAGCTGACTCCGCGAGCACCTATGGGGACGGAGCCCTTTTTTGGTTCGGCGGGGGGCGGAGGTCGCACAAAGAGCGGATCGAGGCGAGACACACGAGGGGTTTTACCCAGCTTCGGAGCTCTCCGGAGAGATAATACTCCTACTGCTGCTTTGTGGATTGTATTGAGTTCTTGCTCGGGAGCGCTGAGTGCTACAGTACACACCAGCAGCTAACGAGACCGAGCGTGAGTGTTCTACTGTTCGTCCCTCCCCCTTTTACGTTGCGCATGGGCCTCCTTTTATATGCTCAAGGGGTCACCGACAGGTGGCAACGTAGGCAAGGGCAAAAATGGAAAAGGTGTTGCGGTTGGTACAGCTACCTGCACAGTGCATCATACCTAACCCTGACGGCAGGGGACAAAGGCATTAAATGCCTATCTACGCCGCCCACACAGCGCAGAAAAGGGACTGTCAGGGACGCCACCGCTTGCCACGATGGTGATCTTGTCAGCGCCGCTTGCCACAGTGTACCCCTGGCTGCACAGCCTCCCGCCACGTACGCCTGGAAGGGTCCCAGAGCGACATGTAGGTGGGTGTGCTGGAGCGCAGGTATAGAGTGGTTGCTTGCCGCGGCAAGCGCCTTGCCGCGGCCGTTGTCTTGTCACGTCCGGAAGCTTGTCGCTCACCGGACCCTGCCGGGACGTGTGGCGCGTCGCGGCAAGTTCCTTGAGCTGCCCTGGTTGGCCTTCCCGGCAAGCTCCTCTTGTCGGGGTCTTGTGCCTTGAGTGGCCTTCCCGGCAAGCTCCTCTTGCCGGGGCCTTGTCTCCTTGGCTTAAATACTTTGTTCTTGAGTGGCTCAAGAGGAGCCACAGAGGGCCTTGGTGGTCGCCCGGCAAGCCTTGCCGCGGGGTGCTGCGACTGCCCGTGCACAAGTTCGGAATACTAGGGTACCCCTACTCTAGTACACCGACAGATTTGGTGGAAAGATGATTTGAGTGGAAAGCAACTTGGGGAAGGCTAGAGATCAAGATTTATGTGGTTGGAATGGAATATCTTGACCTCAACACAAGTGTAGGTGGTTCTCTTTCAGAAAATGTATGTTGGAAGTGTAGGCATGTTCTGATGGCTCTCTCCATGAATGAAGAGTGGGTGGAGGGGTATATATAGCCTCCACACAAAATCTAACCGTTACACACAAATCACCAAACTCGATGGGACCGAACTATAAAACTTGGTCGGACCGATTTGGTTCATAATGTGACCGTTAGGATTTTTGGTGGGACCGACATGATCAACTCGGTGGGACTGATTTCATTAGGGTTAGGGCATAATGTAATCTCGGCGAGACTGATTACACAAACTTGGTGGGACCGATTTTGGTAATAAGCTAACCGGAGAGTTGGTCAGGCAAACTCGGTGGTACCGTTTCGCTCATCTCGGTTGGACCCAAACGTTACGAAAGGGAGACAGAGAGTTTGCATTGCGAACTCGGTGGGACCGATCGCAAATCTCAGTGAGACCGAGATTATTGCAATAGGCAACAGAGAGTTTGCAATCCCATCTTGGTGATACCGAGATCCCTATCGGTGAGACCGAATTGATTAGGGTTTCTGGCAGTGGCCATGTCAAGAGAACTCGGTGGCGCCGGATAGAAAGTTTCGGTGGGGACGAGTTTGACTTTTGGTTTGGGACATATGTGGATGTGGGAAAATGGTTGAGGGCTTTGGAGCATATCACTAAGCACTTTGAGCAAGCAAGCCATTAAGCAACACCTCATCCCCTCTTAATAGTATTGGCTTTCCTATGGACTAAATGTGATCTTGGATCACTAAAAAGAAAAATGTAGAGTCCTGAGCTTTGAGCTCGAGCCAATCCTTTGTCCTTATCATCTCGAAGGGGTTCCACATCCTCTAGTCCATGCCACTCCATTCTTGAACTTATCTGAAGCATACTAAATGAAAGCATTAGTCCAACAAGACATATGTAGACATTAATTACCAAAATCACCCAGGGAGCACTTGTTCTTTTAGGATCACATCATTAGAGAATGATGTGATGGATCAGACCCATCTGTTAGCTTAGCATAATGATCGTTAAGTTTTATTGCTATTGCTTTATTCATGACTTATATATATTCCTCTGACTATGAGATTATGCAACTCCCGAATACCAGAGGAACACCTTGTGTGCTATCAAATGTCACAACATAACTAGGATATTATAAAGATGCTCTACAGGTGCCTCCGAAGGTGTTTGTTTGGTTGGCATAGATCGAGATTAGGATTTGTCACTCCGTGTATGGGAGAGGTATCTTTGGGCCCTCTTGGTAATGTACATCACTATAAGCCTTGCAAGCAACGTGATTGGTGAGTTAGTTACAGGATGATGCATTACGAAACGAGTAAAGAGACTTGCCGGTAACGAGATTGAACTTGGTATGATGATACCGACGATCGAATATCAGGAAAGTAACATGCCGATGATAAAGGGAATAATGTATGTTGTTATGCGGTTTGACCGACAAAAGATCTTCATAGAATATGTAGGAGCCAATATGAGCATCCAGGTTCCGCTATTGGTTATTGACCGGAGATGTGTCTTGATCACGTCTACATAGTTCTCGAACCCGTAGGGTCCGCACACTTAACGTTCGATGATGATTTGTATTATGAGTTATGTGTTTTTGATGACCGAAGTTTGTTCAGAGTACCAGATGAGATCACGGACATGACGAGGTGTCTCGAAATGGTCGAGAGGAAAAGATTCATATATTGGAAGGTTGTATTCGGACATCGAAATGGTTCCGAGTGATTCGGGTATTTTTTCGAGTACCGAGGGGTTACTGGAACCCCTCAGGGGAATATTGGGCCTACATGGGCCATTGGGGAGAGGGGAGGCAGCCCACAAGGGGTGGCCGCGTCCTCTCCCTATAGGGAGTCTGAATTGGACTAGGGAGGGGGGCGCCCCCCCTTTCCTTCTCCTCTTCCTCTCCCTTCCCTCTTTCCCCCTCGGGAAAAGGAAAGGGAGTCCAACTAGGATTGGGAGTCCTAGTTGGACTCCCCCCTTTGGCGCAATCCCTAGGCCGGCCGCCTCCTCCCCTCTTCCTTTACATACGGGGGCGAGGGCCCCCCAGAGGCACTCCAAGATTTGTCTTAGCCATGTGCGGTGCCCCCCTCCATAGTTTACCACCTCGGTCATATTGTCGTAGTGCTTAGGTGAAGCCCTGCGCAGATCACATGTTCAACACCGTCACCACGCCGTCGTGCTGACGAAACTCTCCCTCGACCCTCTACTAGATCAAGTGCTCAAGGGACGTCATCGTGCTAAACGTGTGCTAAACATGAAGGTGCCTACATCAACCGCGTTAGCATAATGCTTCCGCTTTCGGTCTACGAGGGTACGTGGGCACAATCTTCCCCTCTCGTTGCTATGCATCTCCTAAATAGATATTGTGTGATCGTAGGAATTTTTTTGAAATTGCATGCTACGTTCCCCAATAGTAGCATCCGAGCCAGGTCTATGTGTAGATGATATGCAAGAGTAGAACACAAAGAGTTGTGGGCGATAATAATCATACTGCTTACCACCAACGTCTTACTTTGATTTGGCGGTATTGTTGGTTGAAGCGGCCCCGAGCGACATTTCATGATCGCGTTCATGAGACTGGTTCTACCGACGTGCTTCGCATATAGATGGCTGGCGGGTGTCCATTTCTCCAACTTAGTTGAATCGAGTTTGACTACGGCCGGTCCTTGTTGAAGGTTAAAATAGCACACTTGATGAAAAATCATTGTGGTTTCGATGCGTACGTAAGAACGGTTCTTGCTAGAAGCCCGTAGCAGCCATGTAAACTTGCAACAACAAAGTAGAGGACGTCTAACTTGTTTTTGCAGGGCATGTTGTGATGTGATATGGTCAAGACGTGATGAGATATAAATTGTTGCATGAGATGATCATGTTTTGTAAAATTTATCGGCAACTGGCAGGAGCCTTATGGTTGTCGCTTTATTGTATGAAATACAATCGCCATGTAATTGCTTTACTTTACCACTAAGCGGTAGCGATATTCGTGGAAGCACCAGTTGGCGAGACGACAACGACACTATGATGGAGATCAAGGTGTCAAGCCGGTGACGATGGAGATCATGACAGTGCTTTAGACATGGAGATCAAAGGCACAAGATGATGATGGCCATACCATGTCACATATTTTGATTGCATGTGATGTTTATCCTTTATGCATCTTATTTGTTTAGTACGATGGTAGCATTATAAGATGACCCCTCACTAAATTTCAAGGTACAAGTGTTCTCCCTGAGTATGCACCGTTGCTACAGTTTGTCTTGCCGAGACACCACATGATGATTGGGTGTGATGAGCTCTACGTTGACATACAATGGGTGCAAGCCAGTTTTGCACGTGCAGAATACTCGGGTTAAACTTGACGAGCCTAGCATATGCAGACATGCCCTCGGAACACTGAGACCGAAAGGTCGAACGTGAATCATATAGTAGATATGATCAACATAGAGATGGTCACCACGGAAAACTACTCCATCTCACGTGATGATCGGACATGTTTTAGTTTATATGGATCACGTAATCATTTAGATGACTAGAGGGATGTGTATCTAAGTGGGAGTTCTTAAGTAATATGATTAATTGAACTTAATTTATCATGAACTTAGTCCTGATAGTATCTGCATATCTATGTTGTAGATCAATAGCTTGCGATGTAGCTCCCCGTTTATTTTTTGATATGTTCCTAGAGAAAAATAAGTTGAAAGATGATAGTAGCAATGATGCGGACTGGGTCCATGATCTGAGGATTATCCTCATTGTTGCACAGGAGAATTATGTCCTTGATGCACCGCTAGGTGATGGACCTATTATAGGAGCAGATGCAGACGTTATGAACGTTTGGCAAGCTCGGTATGATGACTACTTGATAGTTTAGTGCGCCATGCTTTACGGCTTAGAACTGGGACTTCAAAAATGTTTTGAACGCCACGGAGCACATGAGATGTTCCAAGAGCTGAAATTGGTATTTCAGACTCATGCCCGAGTCAAGAGGTATGAGACCTCTGACAAGTATTTTGCCTACAAGATGGAGGAGAATAGCTCAACCAGTGAGCATGTGCTCAGAATGTCTGAGTACTACAATCGCTTGATCAAGTGGGAGTTAATCTTCCAGATAAGATAGTGATTGACAGAGTTCTCTAGTCACTATGACCAAGTTACTAGAACTTCGTGATGAACTATAATATGCAAGGGATGATGAAAATGATTCCCGAGCTCTTCGCGATGCTGAAATCGGTGAAGGTAGAAATCAAGAAAAGCATCAAGTGTTGATGGTTGACAAGACCACTAGTTTCAAGTAAAAGGGCAAGGGAATGAAAGGGAACTTCAAGAAGAATGGCAAGCAAGTTTTCATTCCCATGAAGAAACCCAAAGCTAGACCCAAGCCTGAAACCGAGTGCTTCTACAAGGGAAACGGTCACTGGAAGCGGAACTGCCCAAAATACTTGGCGGATAAGAAGGATGGAAAAGTGAGAAAAAGTATATATGATATACATGTTATTGATGTGTACTTTACTAGTATTCATAGTAGCCCCTGGGTATTTGATACCGGTTCAGTTGCTATGATTAGTAACTCGAAACAGGAGTTAAAATATGAACGTAGAATAGTTGAGGGCGAGGTGACGATGTGTGTTGGAAATGATTCCAAGGTTAATAAGATCACCATCGTATACTCCTTCTACCTTTGGGATTAGTATTGGAACTAAATAAATGTTATTTGGTGTTTGCTTTGAGCATGAATATGATTGGATCATGTTTATTGTGATACGGTTATTCATTTAAGTCAGAGAATATTTGTTGTTCTGTTTACATGAATAAAACCTTCTATGGTCTTACATCCAATGTAAATGGTTTACTGAATCTCGATCGCAGTGATACACATATTGATAATATTGATGCCAAAAGACGCAAAGTTAATAATGATAGTGCAACTTGTTTGTGGAACTGCCGTTTAGGTCATATTGGTGTAAAGCGCATGAAGAAACTCCATGCTGATGGGATTTTGGAATCACTTGATTATGAATCACTTGATGCTTGCGAACCAAGCCTCATGGGCAAGATGACCAAGACTCCGTTCTCCGGAACAATGGAGCGAAACACTGACTCATTGGAAATAATACATACTGATGTATGCAGTCCGATGAGTATTGAGGCTCGCGGCGGGTATCGTTATTTTCTGACCTTCACAGATGATTTGAGAAGATATGAGTATATCTACTTAATGAAACACAAGTCTGAAACATTTTGAAAAGTTCAAAGAATTTCGGAGTGAAGTGGAGAATCATCATAACAAGAAAATAAAGATTCTACGATCTGATCGTAGAAGTGAATATTTGAGTTACGAGTTTGGCCTTTATTTAAAACAATGTGGAATAGTTTCACAACTCACAAAACCTGGAACACCACAGCGTAATGGTGTGTCATAACCTCGTATCCATACTTTTTTAGATATGGTGCGGTCTATGATGTCTCTTATCAATTTACCACTATTGTTTTGGGGTTATACATTAGAGACAGATGCATTCACGTTAAATAGGGCACCATCTAAATCCGTTGAGACGACACCGTATGAACTATGGTTTGGCAAGAAATCTAAGCTGTCGTTTCTTAAAATTTGGGGCTGCGATGCTTCAACATGATTAGCTCGAACCCAAATCAGAGAAGTGCGTCTTCATAGGATACCAAAAATAAAATGTTGGGTACACCTTCTATCACAGATCCGAAGGCAAGACATTTGTTGCTAAGAATGGATCCTTTCTAGGGAAGGAGTTTCTATCGACAGAAGTGAGAGGGAGGAAGTAGAACCTGATAAGGTAGTTGTACCTTCTCTCGAATTGGAAAATGGTTCATCATAGAAATCAGTTCTAGTGATGCCTACACCAATTAGTGAGGAAGCTAATGATAATGATCATGAAACTTTAGATCAAGTTACTACCAAACCTCGAAGGTCAACTAGAGCATGTTCCGCACCAGAGTGGTATGGTAATCCTATTCTGGAAGTCATGTTACTAGACCATGCCGAACCTGTGAACTATGAGGAAGCGATGATGAGCCCAGATTCCAATAAATGGCTTGAGGCCATGAAATCTGAGATAGGATCCATGTATGAGAACAAAGTATGGACTTTGATTGACTTGCCTGATGATCGGCAAGCCATTGAGAATAAATGGATCTTCAAGAGGAAGATGGACGCTGATGGTAGTGTTACTATCTACAAAGCTCGACTTGCCGCAAGAAGGTTTTGGCAAGTTCAAGGTGTTGACTACAATGAGATCTTCTCACTCGTAGCAATGCTTAAGTTTGTCCGAATCATGTTAGCAATTGTTGCATTCTATGAAATCTAGCAAATGGATGTCAAAACAACATTCCTTAATGGATTTATTAAAGAAGAGTTGTATATGATGCAACCAGAAGGTTTTTTTGATCCTAAAGATGCTAACAAAGTGTGCAAGCTCCAGCAATCCATCTATGGACTGGTGCAAGCATCTCGGAGTTGGAATATATGCTTTGATGAGTTGATCAAAGAATATAGTTTTATAGAGACTTGCGGTGAAGCCTGTATTTACAACAAAGTGAGTGGGAGCACTACAGCCTTTCTGATAAGTATATGTGAATGACATATTGTTGATCGGAAATGATGTAGAATTTTCTGGAAAGCATAAAGGATTGTTTGAAAGGAGTTTTTCAAAGGAAGACCTTGGTGAAGCTGCTTACATATTGGGCATCAAGATCTATAGAGATAGATCAAGATGCTTAATAAGATTTTTCAATGAGTACATACCTTGACAAGATTTTGAAGTAGTTCAAAATGGAACAGTCAAAGAAGGAGTTCTTGCCTGTATTGCAAGGTATAAAGTTGAGTAAGACTAAAAAACCCGACCATGGCAGAAGATAGAAAGAGAATGAAAGTCATTCCCTATGCCTCAGCCATAGGTTCTATAAAGTATGACATGTTGTATACCAGACCTATTGTGTACCTTGCCATGAGTTTAACAAGGGGATAAAATAGTGATCCAGGAGTTGATCACTTGACAGCGGTCAAAATTATCCTTAAGTACCTAAAGAAGACTAAGGAAATGCTTCTCGGTTATGGAAGTGACAAAAAGTTTGTCGTAAAAAGTTAGATCGATGCAAGCTTTAACACCGGGCTACTTTGAAATCTGATGGTGTTTTTCGCAGCAGTCCAAGGGGTTGGTTCACTTTTGGTCATGCTACCTTTGCTTTGCTCTTCTTTTTCGGACACATTTGGCATGGCGCTAGAACATTGTTCCTGTAGCGACCCGACCTCAGATGGTCAAGTCTCTGTGCTCAGGTGTCATCCCTGGATCAGTAATGCTGACACCACACAGTACTTCGAAGGATCTATAACAGAGTAGCAATCACACACTTATTACATCGATGTCTCAAAGAGAACTTATTACAATAAATATGGCTTAAGGCCGTCTAATATCGATAACAACGGAAGGCTTGGAAGATAAGTGAGTCCATCAACTCCAACGGCATCACTGAGTATAGAACCACGACCTAAAGGCACCTTACTCATCGTCTGAAAAGTCTGCAACATGAAAGTTGCAGCCCGAAAACGGGTCAGCACATGGAATATGCTGGCAATGTAACACAAAGAGAGTAATGAACAGTAATGAACTATACTATATGCATGTATGGCTGGTGGAAAGCTCTATGGTTACAGTTTTGCGTAAAGCCAATTTTTCCCTATTGCAAAGGAATAAATTTTTATTTAACTATCATGGTGGTTGTTAAACATTGAGAATGGTTGACAGCATCCTCAACCCCAATTAAAAGTAATCATCAATAACCCAACAATATTAATTTAGAAGTAACATGATGAGATTCACATGATATTCAAGTAGTAGATACTCAAGTTGTCCATAACCGGGGACACGGCTAATCATGATTAGTTTGTACACTCTGCAGAGGTTTGCGCACTTTTCCCCACAAGACTCGATCGCCTCCGTTTGGTTTCTCGCACTACAGGGTGTTTGAGAAACGGATGACCGAGACATAGTCTTTCAGAGGCGCTAGCACCTTACGTTGTGATAGACCGTACCAACCTACAACCCCTACATCAGCTAGTCTACCACTGTAAGAGTTCGCACGACTTAGTCAACTATGTCAGAGCCCATAATGGCTTGCGGCTGCACACGGAAGTTACTAGCATGAATGATCTTATGATCCCTTTGAGCCTGGGTGGCGGTCCAAAAAAAACAGGCAAGTCCTGATAGAAACCAGGTGCCTCAATCCACCCAGATGTGTGTTTAAGTTGCCACCTTAAGTAAACCATTAAAATTAACAAACTCACATCTGTCATGGATATCACTCACCCAATCCACGTCTACTAGCATAGCATGGCATAATAAGCAACGTAGAGTAACTCCCAAGGGTTTCATAATAAAATAGGTAATAGGTACTACCTCATCTACTTCCCATCCCACAATTTGATTAGATCCTAATCATGAAGTGTTTGAGGATTGATCTAATGCAATAAAACTGGGTAGTAGAAAAGGTATGATCAAAGTGTTACTTGCCTTGCTGATGATCCGCGAAACCTAGAGATTCGAAGTAGCAGGCGGCGCACTCCGGGTATTCTATCGCAGACAAACAAACAAGCATACAATAAGTATTCATCTAATGCACAGGTAAAACTCAAATAGAGATCTAACCAGAAAGTTCAACTTAAGAACCCTGGTTTGCAAAAAGAATTGAATCGAACAAAGCAAAGAAAATCAAACGGCGAAAGAATTCAACTTCGTTCTAGTAATCTGGTCCTAAGTCAAATTTTACAGTAGCAAAAACTAGTTTAAGTTGATTATTCGGAAAGAGGGTTTCGAGACGAAACTCCAGGCGCTTGAATCGCCTGATTCCGATAAACGAGCGAAAAGTTATACTAAAACGAAAATCGGATCAGAAATCGCGATCAGAAAATAACCGCGGAAAATCCGACAAAAGAAAAAACAACGAACAGATTAATCGTTAATTAACTTAATCCGAAAATATTTTTTTAATAAAAAATAAAAAAATCTAAAAATCAAAAATAATTCCTAAAAAATAATTAAAATAATAAAATAATAATAAAAAGTAAAAAAATTGAAAATAATTTCGATGAAAAATATTTTTTTTAAATAATTTTTTGGCACGGAATTCGAGGCGGCGGCGAACCTGGTGGCGGCGGGCGGCGGCGGCGGCGGGCTCGGGTGGGCTGGGGTGCTATGGGGCTCGGGCGCTCGGTATATAAAGGCGCCCCCCGGGCGGAGTCCCGCTCGGGTACGGCCCAAGGTCGGTTCCGTTTTTCTTAAACGCTCGGAAAAAAAATGAAAAAGAGTACCAAACGGACTCCAAAAATCGTGAAATAAATTTTCCCGGGTTTCTAAAATCGAGCCCGATAAAGTGGACAGTTATTGGGGCCCAAAATACAATTTTGAAAAACGCGTATTTTTCCTAAATTCAATTAAAAATACCGAAAAACTCCGAAATAAATCTTATTTGATTTTCTTATTAAATCCTCAATATTTCTATATTTTGGGAAAGTCATTTTTACTCCCTCTCTCATATTTTTGTAATAGAAATAATTGACTATAAAATAAAAAAATCACGTGATCCTATTTTCAAAATTTGAGAAAACTCAAATATGAAAATAACGAAATCTCCAACTCTCTCCGTGGGTCCTTGAGTTGCTTAGGATTTTCTAGGATCAAAACCAAAAGCAAAATAAAATATGATATGTATGATGATCTAATGTATAACATTCCAAATTGAAAATTTGGGATGTTACAAACCTACCCCTCTTAAGATGAATCTCGCCCTCGAGATTCGGGTTGGCTAGAAAATAGGTGAGGGTGGTCCTTGAGCAAATCTTCTTCTCTCTCCCAGGTGGCTTCATCCTCTGAGTGGTGGTTCCACTGAACTTTGCAAAACTTGATAACCTTGCTGCGGGTAACTCTGCTGGCATAATCGAGAATCCTGACTGGTTTCTCCTCATACGTTAAGTCATTCTTCAACTGAATCGCTTCAAGCGGCATTGTATCTCTTAGCGGTACCTCCGCCATCTCGGTGTGACATTTCTTCAGCTGAGAAACATGGAACACATCATGAACTCCTGACAGTCCCTCTGGTAATTCCAACTTATAAGCGACTTCTCCCATACGTTGCAAGATCTTATACGGTCCAATGAAACGCGGTGCTAATTTTCCCTTAACTCCAAAGCGCTTAACTCCTCGAAGTGGGGATACTCGAAGATAAACTTTGTCTCCGGTTTCGTAAACTGTCTCCTTGCGTTTAGAATCTGCGTAGCTCTTCTGCCTAGACTGGGCTACCTTGAGCCTATCGCGAATCAACTTAACTTTCTGTTCAGACTCCTTAATCAGATCTGGTCCAAAGAACTGACGGTCTCCAACTTCGTCCCATGACAACAGTGTCCTGCACCTCCTTCCGTATAAAGCTTCGAAAGGTGCCATCTTCAGACTGGTTTGGTAACTGTTGTTATAAGAAAACTCCGCATATGGCAAGTTATCGTCCCAACTAGATCCATAATCTAGCGCACAAGCTCTCAGCATATCTTCCAAAATCTGATTGACTCTCTCAGTCTGTCCATCCGTCTGTGGGTGAAAAGTTGTGCTGAACTCTAGTCTGGTTCCCAAAGTTTCATGCAACTGATTCCAAAACTTTGAGGTAAATTGGGTTCCTCTATCTGATACGATACTCCTCGGAACTCCATGCAAACAAATAATCCTGGTCATGTATATCTTTGCCAACTTAGCACTGGTGTAAGTGGTCTTAACTGGGATGAAATGTGCTACCTTCGTCAAACGATCAACTACTACCCATATCGAGTCATAGCCTGCCTTCGTCCTGGGTAGTCCTGTGATAAAATCCATGCCTATCTTATCCCACTTCCATTCGGGTATCGGCAATGGTTGTAACAATCCGGCTGGCTTCTGATGTTCTGCCTTCACTCTATGACACACATCACAAATTGCTACATATGCTGCAATATCCTTCTTCATTCCGGTCCACCAGAATGTTTCCTTCAAATCCAAATACATCCTGGAATTTCCTGGGTGAATCGAATAGGGTGAATCATGTGCCTCTTGCAGAATCAACTTCCTGATCTCCGGGTCATTGGGCACATAAACACGGTCCTCAAACCATAGGGTATCGTGCTCATCCTCATGAAATCCCTTTGCTTTTCCTTCGCTCATTTTCTTCTTTATATCTGCAATCTCCTTGTCAGTTTTTTGAGCTTCTCTGATTTTATCCATCAAGGTAGATTGTATTTCCAATGCTGCTACATAGCCTTTCGGAACTATTTCCAAACATAGCTCACGAAGATCTTCGGCCAATTCCCTCTGTAACTCTCCGGTCATCAATGTATTGACATGGCTCTTACGGCTCAATGCGTCAGCTACAACATTAGCCTTTCCTGGATGGTAATGCAATCTCATATCATAATCCTTGATGAGTTCCAACCATCTCCTTTGTCTGAGGTTCAACTCCTTCTGCGTGAAAATATACTTCAAACTCTTGTGATCCGTATATACTTCACAATGATTCCCAATGAGAAAATGTCTCCAAGTTTTCAATGCATGCACTGCGGCTGCTAACTCCAAATCATGTGTAGCATAATTTAATTCATGAGGTTTCGGTTGTCGTGAGGCATACGAAACAACTCTTCCTTCCTGCATAAGCACTGCTCCAAGTCCTCGACGTGAAGCGTCGCAATACACCTCATAATCCTTGTTCTGATCTGGCAGAATCAATACTGGTGAAGAAACCAATCGTTTCTTCAACTCCTAAAAACTGGCCTCACATTCCTCAGTCCAATTGAACTTGGTATCCTTCTTCAGCAATTCAGTCATAGGCTTTGCAATCCTTGAGAAATTCTCAATGAATCTCCGGTAGTATCTTGCGAGTCCAAGAAAACTCCGGATCTCTCCAACTGTCGTTGGTGCTTCCCATTCGGTTACGGTCTCAACCTTTGTGGGGTCAACTGCTATCCCTTCTCCGGATATAACATGTCCAAGAAATCCAACTTCCTTGAACCAAAACTCACATTTGCTGAATTTGGCATATAACTGATGTTCCCTTAGTTTCTCCAAAACCAAACGCAAATGTTCCTTATGCTCCTCTTCATTCTTTGAGAAAATCAGAATGTCATCAATGAACACTACGACGAACTTATCCAAAAACTCCATAAATACCTTGTTCATCAGGTTCATAAAATAGGCAGGTGCGTTAGTCAAACCAAATGACATAACGGTATACTCGTACAATCTGTATCTCATGGTAAAAGCTGTCTTGGGTATGTCCTGCTCCCGAATATTCAACTGATGGTACCCTGATCGTACATCGATCTTGGAAAACACTTTAGCTCCTTGCAAACGATCAAACAGATCATTAATCATTGGCAGTGGGTACTTGTTCTTGATGGTTACTTCATTCAATCCACGGTAATCACCAACCATCCTTAATGATCCATCCTTCTTCTCCACTAGAAGTACGGGTGATCCCCAAGGCGAAGAACTTGGGCGTATGTAACCTTTATCCAATAACTCCTTAATCTGCTTCTTGATTTCTACCAAATCCTTTGCTGGCATCCGGTATGGTCGCTTCGATATTGGGCCTGTACCTGGCAAAAGCTCAATTAAGAACTCGATATCTCTATCAGGTGGCATTCCTGGCAATTCCTCAGGAAATACATCAGGGTAATCCTTCACCACTGGTACTTCTTCCTGCACAACTCCTGATAAAGAATTCACTTGATTCCTATTTGATCCATGTCGTGATACATACTTGATCCTTCTTCCTTCTGGCGTCGTGAGTAAGATTGTCTTACTAGCGCATTCAATGTTCCCTTCATACTTTGATAACCAATCCATGCCTAATATCACATCCAATCCTTGAGATTCCAATACTATTAGGTCTGAGGGAAACACATAGTTACCAATCCTTAATGGTAACCGATCACACCATCGTCTAGCCATATACTCCGCTCCTGGTGAGCTTACTAACATCGGTGACCTAAGGGCTTGGGTTGGCAGGTTATATTTATCCATAAATCCCCTTGATATGTATGAATGCGATGCACCAGTATCAAAAAGAACAAGTGCAGTAAATGACTTAACCAAAAACTTACCGATTACTGCATCAGGCTGAGCTTCAACCTCCTCCACGCTAACGTGGTTCACTTGTCCCCTATTGAAGGGGTTCGGCTTCTTCCCAGAGCTTCCATTGCCATTTCCATTCTAGCCTTCAGGACATTCATCGGCATAATGTCCGGTCTTCGAACACTTGAAATAGGTGACTTGACTCAGATCTCTCTTAGCTGGGGTTGATGGGGTGGTACGGTTCTGGCCGTTGCTTCCTCCATTCCCATTACCATTCTTGTGGCCATTATGGTTGTGCGAACTACCTCCTCCATGGGTATGCTGAAACTGAACTCCCGGTTTAGGGGTAAAACGGGGCTTCTGCTGGGCTCCAGAGTTATACTTCCCCTGTCCATACTTCCTCTTGCGGTTCTCAATCTGTTGTTGCTTCCCTTCAATCATGATGGCACGATCTACCAACTCCTGGTAGTTGTTGAAACTTGCTACCATCAACTGCATGCTTAGCTCATCATTCAGTCCTTCCAGAAACTTCTCCTGCTTAGCTGCATCTGTAGCAACGTCATCTGGGGCATAACGTGCTAACTTGCTGAAGTCGTCAACGTACTGGCCAACTGTCCTTCCTCCTTGGCGTAAGTTGCGAAACTCACGCTTCTTCATGGACATAGCTCCTGCTGAAACATGGGCAGTGCGGAAAGCTTGCTGAAACTGATCCCATGTGACAGTGTCAACTGGGTAAGTGGCTGTGAAATTCTCCCACCATGCTGTCGCGGGTCCATCAAGCTGATGTGCGGCAAACTTCACTTTTTCATCATCTGTGCAACCTGCAGTGGTCAACTCCCTTCCTGTCTTGCGGAGCCAATCGTCTGCTACTATTGTCTCGGTGCTACTGGAAAACACCGGTGGATTTAGCCTAAGGAAACGGGTTAGGTGATCAACAGGTGGCGGCGGCGGAGGGTTGTTGTTGTTGTTCTGCTGGTTCTGGACTAACAACTGCATCAATTGATTCTGCTGCTGGATCAACTGAGTGAGCTCCGGTGGAAATCCATTGTCACATCTCGGAGGCATCTGAGGATTTAGAAAAGACGAGAATTAAGAATAGAGTGAGGTCTAAAGAGAAAACACTACCCCAATGCACATGAGCAAATGCACACAAAATCACTTCATTCAATTCAAACAAGGGCATACAAACGGTCTAGAACTATCGCAAAAGTGCTCGAACTATAATATATACATGGGGGAAATACTACTAATATTTGGTGGTCATCTAGAAATTTGAATCGGTGGAAGACTCCATGATGTCTGCTCCAGCTTCGTCTTCAAAGTCGGGTTCACTTGGATCCGAATCGGTGTCGTCGATGATGATGTAGTTGTCCGGACATGCGACGTACTTGTCTTCCTTCTTGGATGCTAATTTCCCCTTGAGTTCTTCAATCTTCTGCTTAAGATCGCCATTGTGCCTTGCTAGAGCTACGATCTCGTCCATGTAGTCCTTGCGTGTAGTCTTCAGTTCTCCTGCTAGCTCGATGATCCTTGCCTTCACATTCTTTAACTCTATCATATCATTGCACATCTGGTTCTCGTGGCGTCGAATGTGCTGGTTTAACTCCTGGATGAAAGCTGCAATGGATCTATCCTTCTTGGTGCTGACTATCTCCCATTGTTCATCTCGGCGTTCGCAAATCTGGTAGATAGTGTCCTTGAGGTCTTCTTGATAAACTTCTCCAATGCATCCCATGGTGATATGAGCTGCCATGCTCTTTCCCAGACTCCAGGTTGGTGCACTGAAAACACTATCTATGGGCTTCGTGATTGGCGCGAATGTCCTTCCCGGAACATGAGCTTGAATCTTCCAGCGCTCCTCTTCAGGCAGAGTGGCGTTGAAGGTCCCGGTGAAGCTTGGTAGTCCAATGTTCAGGTACTTGGTGACTTCCTTCAAGTGAAATCCAAAAGGTGTGCCTTCATCCGGTTGAGTGTACTTGATCTTCGCGTCTGTCATCCTAAAAGAGTAGAAAAGATGAGGAGTTAGAAAATGAGAAGAGAATAGTGATCTATGGCTTTAACTTAGTGGTCGTGTCCTACAGTCAGCGTGTGCTCTGATACCATCTCTGTAGCGACCCGACCTTAGATGGTCAAGTCTCTGTGCTCAGGTGTCATCCCTGGATCAGTAATGCTGACACCACACAGTACTTCGAAGGATTTATAACAAAGTAGCAATCACACACTTATTACATCGATTTCTCAAAGAGAACTTATTACAATAAATATGGCTTAAGGCCATCTAATATCAATAACAGCAGAAGGCTTGGAAGATAAGTGAGTCCATCAACTCCAACGGCATCACTGAGTATAGAACCACGACCTAAAGGCACCTTACTCGTCGTCTGAAAAGTCTGCAACATGAAAGTTGCAGCCCGGAAACGGGTCAGCACATGGAATATGCCGGCAATGTAACACATAGAGAGTAATGAACAGTAATGAACTATACTATATGCATGTATGGCTGGTGGAAAGCTCTATGGTTATAGTTTTGCGTAAAGCCAATTTTTCCCTACTACAAAGGAATAAATTTTTATTTAACTATCATGGTGGCTGTTAAACATTGAGAATGGTTGACAGCATCCTCAACCCCAATTAAAAGTAATCATCAATAACCCAACAATATTAATTTAGAAGTAACATGATGAGATTCACATGATATTCAAGTACTAGATACTCAAGTTGTCCATAACCGGGGACACGGCTAATCATGATTAGTTTGTACACTCTGCAGAGGTTTGCGCACTTTTCCCCACAAGACTCGATCGCCTCCGTTTGGTTTCTCGCACTACAGGGTGTTTGAGAAACGGATGACCGAGACATAGTCTTTCAGAAGCGCTAGCACCTTACGTTGTGATAGACCGTACCAACCTACAACCCCTACATCAGCTAGTATACCACTGTAAGAGTTCGCACGACTTAGTCAACTATGCCAGAGCCCATAATGGCTTGCGGCTGCACACGGAAGTTACTAGCATGAATGATCTTATGATCCCTTTGAGCCTGGGTGGCGGTCCAAAAAAAAACAGGCAAGTCCTGATAGAAACCAGGTGCCTCAATCCACCCAGATGTGTGTTTAAGTTGCCACCTTAAGTAAACCATTAAAATTAACAAACTCACATCTGTCATGGATATCACTCACCCAATCCACGTCTACTAGCACAGCATGGCATAATAAGCAACGTAGAGTAACTCCCAAGGGTTTCATAATAAAACAGGTAATAGGTACTACCTCATCTACTTCCCATCCCACAATTTGATTAGATCATATTCATGCAGTGTTTGAGGATTGATCTAATGCAATAAAACTGGGTAGTAGAAAAGGTATGATCAAAGTGTTACTTGCCTTGCTGACGATCCGCGAAACCTAGAGATTCGAAGTAACAGGCGGCGCACTCCGGGTATTCTATCGCAGACAAACAAACAAGCATACAATAAGTACTCATCTAATGCACAGGTAAAACTCAAATAGAGATCTAACCAGAAAGTTCAACTTAAGAACCCTGGTTTGCAAAAAGAATTGAATCGAACAAAGCAAAGAAAATCAAACGGCGAAAGAATTCAACTTCGTTCTAGTAATCTGGTTCTAAGTCAAATTTTACAGTAGCAAAAACTTGTTCAAGTTGATTATTCGGAAAGAGGGTTTCGAGACGAAACTCCAGGTGCTTGAATCGCCTGATTCCAATAAACGAGCGAAAAGTTATACTAAAACGAAAATCGGATCAGAAATCGCGATCAGAAAATAACCGCGGAAAATCCGACGAAAAAGAAAAAACGACGAACAGATTAATCGTTAATTAACTTAATCCGAAAATAATTTTTTTAAAATAATAATAATAATAATAAAATAAAAAAATCAAAAATAATTCTTAAAAAATAGTTAAATTAATAAAATAATAATAAAAAGTAAAAAAATCGAAAATAATTTCGACGAAAAATATATTTTCTTTTATAAAAAATAATTTTTTTGGCACGGAATTCGAGGCGGCGGCGAATCTCGGCGGCGGCTCCGGCGGCGGCGGCGGGCTCGGGTGGGCTGGGGTGCTTTGGGGCTCGGGCGCTCGGTATACAAAGGCGCCCCCCGGGCGGAGTCCCGCTCGAGTACGGCCCAAGGTCGGTTCCCTTTTTTTTAAACGCTCGGAAAAAAAATGAAAAAGAGTACCAAACGGACTCCAAAAATCGTGAAATAAATTTTCCCGGGTTTCTAAAATCGAGCCCGATAAAGTGGACATTTATTTGGGCCCAAAATACAATTTTGAAAAACGTGTATTTTTCCTAAATTCAATTAAAAATACTGAAAAACTCCGAAATAAATCTTATTTGATTTTCTTATTAAATCCTCAATATTTCTATATTTTGGGAAGGTCATTTTTATTCCCTCTCTCATATTTTTGTAATAGAAATAATTTACGATAAAATAAAAAAAATCACGTGATCCTATTTTCAAAATTTGAGAAAACTCAAATATGAAAATAACGAAATCCCCAACTCTCTCCGTGGGTCCTTGAGTTGCTTAGGATTTTCTCGGATCAAAACCAAAAGCAAAATAAAATATTATATGCATGATGATCTAATGTATAACATTCCAAAATGAAAATTTGGTATGTTACAGTTCCGAGATGTTTTTGCTGGTATTGATCCAGATTTGGATGCTCAAGTGGAATTTGGAACAATCCAAAAAGTGGGAGATCCAACTACAAGGAAACAGGCAGTCTGATACACATTGTTATAGTATCTTTCACCTCTCTTTTTTGATTTGACATGGGAAACATCTCCCATCCTTTCTTTGACTCTTTTTCTTTCTTTATATGGGAAATTATCCCAAATTACAAATGAATAGGTGTGGAAGTTATAATTGTAAATAAACCAGGATCGAATCTATGGAAGCATTGGTTTATACGTTCCTTTTAGTTTCGACTTTAGGGATAATTTTTTTCGCTATCTTCTTCCGAGAACCACCTAAGGTTCCACCAACTCCAACTAAAAGAATAAAATAATTTCATTTAAGTAAGAAGTCCCCCTATCTGGGAGACTTCTTACTTAAATTAGTCTCCGTGTTCTTCGAATGGATCTCTTAATTGTTGAGAGGGTTGCCCAAACGCGGTATATAAGGCATACCCAGTAAAGCTTACAAGTAAACCAGATATGGAGATGGCGACTAAAGTTGATGTTTCCATTTTTATAGAATTTCAAGATTACAATGGATCTACGGAAAGATCGTGTATTTACAACTACAACGGAATAGTATACAAAGTCAACACCAATGATTAACATAAGTTCATTCCATACCGAACCAGACCGTGCACATTCTTATTATGAGAAGGGGTCATTCGAGCCTATGGAAATAGGATACTCTGTTTACATAGAAATGCCTACGTCCTTACATTCTATTTAGGATTAGGAATAGGTGTAATCAGACCTTCTTTTGACATATCTATCCTATTCTTATTTGGGTACCATATGCACCTCTTTGGGCTTCTATTGAATCGAGAAATTGGATTGTACATCTTTCATCTTTTTGATTTTGATATCGATTTTGATACATATAAGGTGTCCTACGGATAATGCATATCGAAGCTATTTGATGTCTGACTCAGGCCTATATGACCGATCGATCGAAATACTCCAAGACTCCACCTTTGTCATATATTCCATATATCACATTAGATAGATATCATATTCATGGAATACGATTCACTTTCAAGATGCCTTGATGGTGAAATGGTAGACACGCGAGACTCAAAATCTCGTGTTGAAGAGCGTGGAGGTTCGAGTCCTCTTCAAGGCATAATATGGAGAATGCTCATTCAATGAGCATTCCCCGTAGAAGTATTCCGGAAATCTGGGCCTGGCGCTCTCCTCTATCTTCTGAGGTCCTTAACCATCTCCCTGAGAAAAGTAGACAGTAAAAGCCAAAATAGACTTAATATATATAGCCTGAACGATCCTAAAAATCCCTCGAAGGAGATAATAAAGAACCCAAAGCAGATGGTATCCTACTGCAAGGGTGGTCTTAAGAATCCAAAAGAGGTTGCTCAAAAGAGATAGATGTATCCCAACCTCTATTGCTCTTGCGTAAAGACTTTTTTTTACGCGACAGGAAAAAGTGACTACGAATTCCCCTTTTTGTTTGCGAATCCCAGTTTGTATCCTTTGAGCACACGCCCATTAAGTAGCGATCAAATCAAGGAAGTCGATCAAACGATCCCCGTGCCAGCCCAAATCATGATCTTCACCAACTTGGATTTGGTTCTCTCGTGAAAATCGCGAGTTGCAGAGATGAGAACCATGAAAAGCAAGATCTCGAATAAGAAAACAGAAACCGAGGAAGAGGAAACCACAAGAGTGAAGACTAGTAGAGTCTCGTCTTTTGTCATTCTTTGCTCCTTTTTCACTCAATGATTCCTTCAAATTTGCCGACCAAAAATTCTATACGTCTATTCTATCTATGATATTTCTATATATATAGAATATGATATCTAATATGACATCCGATTTGTCAAAGGGATTGGATTGGTGACTTACCCATTCAGTGACTTTGGCACTGGACGTTCCAAAAACGGGTACTATCAGATCGGGTGAATTAGAGAATAGACAGAAGTCCGTTGGCATTTCAGCCTTTCTTCTCCTTTCTGGGCCTATCCGAAAGAGAATCCAGTACCTCTTCGTCCTGAATATCAGAATAGGATGAACGAACAGGCCTCCGCGGATATCTTTGCTTAGGAACAAAACCCTGCAATCAAATAGATTGTCCCAAGGGCGCCATATTCTAGGAGCCCAAGTTATGCTATTGAAAATTCGTTCCTCTAGCAGTTCCGGTTTGAGCATCCCGTTCCCTTTTTCAAACTCCACTTCTTTTCATATAGCAATCCTGATCAAAGAGAGAACAATATCCATTTCAAAACATTTCTAACAGATTCCTTAGTTCGGACTGATGAAGTAATGTCACTCGACTATTATCAACCTGACTGCGATCTTTTTCTGTCGGTAAGGATTGCACCAGAGCACCTTCTACTTCTAATAGGCCATGAACTATAGATAGAGAAGAATCATTCTGGGCGAGTACATAAGAAGCGATCCACTTTTTTTCATCGGTTCCAGGGGAAGACCAAAGATCTTGCGCGGCAGGTCCGCCAGAAAAACTCAAAAGAGAAAGAAGTCTCGTTAATCTCTTCATGCTCGTTCCAAGTTCGAAGTACCTTTTGGCCAAAGAAAAACCCGCTTCCTGACACGATTGCCTCTTTATCTTTATATAGATAGATTCTATGGGGTTATTACTTAGTAAGTCTATTTTGTACAAGAGCCCCTCCTATCTGATAGAAAAGGGTCCCATGATCCCGAGCCGATCTTACCTTAGCTCGCAAACCCCAAGTTTGTCTATGAAGAGCTAATCTAATTGTATTTTTTCTAGAATGGATTTCTTATGTGGAATACTAATGGATAGGGCTTCGTTGCTAAGTGCTACAAGATCTAGTGCACTGGAACTCGTGGTTATGGACCCGAATCCTTTAGTATAGAACATTGTCTTTTCCAAGTAAAAACTCCTAGTATATGAAAGAATGAAAAAGTGCTTTCGTTCTTGTGGAATAAGAAGCCCTCGTACCTTAATGAAAGGAAAATCGTAATTTTTCGTTAGGTATTTGACCAAATAGGATCGTCCAGTTCCTACAGAACCTATCACTAAAATACCCGATAGGGCTAAGCAGAACGAAAAGGGTTTTCCATGAGATGGTAAATGAAAACGATTAGTCCCACACGAGGTTTGGGAATAAGTGATTGTCTGATAATGAGCAAGGAATATGCGTCTTTCTGCTAAAGAGGATCTATTAAACTCATAATTCATTAGATTCTTGTTATCAATGCCAACTAGGTATCATAAGTAAATGGATCCCGGTTGTTCAATCCTTTGATAACCAAGGCCATTCTTTGCTAAAGAGAAATGATCACTATGATTCAGACTCAATAGAATTGGATCCATTCCAAATAGCGAGAATTAGGATTCTTGATCCCTCTCAATCTCTCTTTCAATTCGAGGATCCAGAGAGGTGTTTTCATAGTCATCTCCGAATATTTGCCATCTCGGAATATTTTCGATTTCATTTTTCTATGATATGTCTTTCTATATGAAAATTGGTTATTTACGATGTACGATGATCCCGGTTAAGCATCCATGGTTGAAAGGTTAAAGCGCCCAACTCATACTTGGTAAATTTGCGGGTTCAATTCCTGCTGGATGCACACGAACGGGAACATTCCATAAGTCTATTGGAACTGGCTCTCTATCCATGGAATCTCATCCATCATCCATACATAACGAATTGGTATGGTATATTCATACCATAACATAAGAACAATAAGAACTCGAATTCTTATCGATACTGGAACTCAGAGCATAGGAGGGAAAGTCGATTTATGGATGGAATCAAATACGCAGTATTTACAGAAAAAATTCTTCGTTTATTGGGAAAGAATCAATATACTTTTAATGTCGAATCGGGATTCACTAAGACAGAAATAAAGCATTGGGTCGAACTCTTCTTTGGTGTTAAGGTGGTAGCTGTGAATAGCCATCGACTACCTGGAAAAGGTAGAAGAATAGGACCTATTCTGGGCCATACAATGCATTACAGACGTATGATCATTACCCTTCAACCGGGTTATTCTATTCCACTTCTAGATAGAGAAAAAAATAAAGGAGAATACTAAATAATATGGCGAAACATTTATACAAAACACCTATCCCGAGCACACGCAAGGGAACCGTAGACAGGCAAGTGAAATCCAATCCACGAAATAATTTGATCCATGGACGGCATCGTTGTGGTAAAGGTCGTAATTCCAGAGGAATCATTACCGCAAGGCATAGAGGGGGAGGTCATAAGCGCCTATACCGTAAAATAGATTTTCGACGGAATCAAAAAGACATATCTGGTAGAATCGTAACCATAGAATACGATCCTAATCGAAATGCATACATTTTTCTCATACACTATGGGGATGGTGAGAAGAGATACATTTTACATCCCAGAGGGGCTATAATTGGAGATACTATTGTTTCTGGTACAAAAGTTCCTATATCAATGGGAAATGCCCTACCTTTGAGTGCGGTTTGAACTATTGATTTACATAATTGGAAGTAACCAATTAGGTTTACGGCAAAACCTAGAAATCGATCACTGATCTAATTTGACTACCTCGACGGGATAGACCTCAACAAAAAACTGTTGAGTAACGGCAGCAAGTGATTGAGTTCATTAGTTCCTCATAGAAAATTATTGGCTCTAGAGATATGGTAATATGGAGAAGACAAAATTGTTTGAAGCACGCATAGGACCGGAAGTGCCCCTTGTTTCAAAGAGAGGAGGACGGGTTATTCACATTTAATTTGATGGTCAGAGGCAAATTGAAAGCTAAGCAGTGGTAATTAAGACCCCCGGGGGAAAATAGGGATGTCTCCTACGTTACCCATAATATGTGGAAGTATCGACGTAATTTCATAGACTCATTCGATCTGAATGCTACATGAAGAACATAAGCCAGATGACGGAACGCAGAGACCTAGGATGTAGAAGATCATAACATGAGCGATTCGGCAGATTTGGATTCCTTTCCTATATATCCACTCATGTGGTACTTCATCATATGATTCATATAAGATCCATCTGTCTAGAGATTGTCATATACATCTAGAAAGCCGTATGCTTTGGAAGAAGCTTGTACAGTCTGGGAAGGGGTTTTTTGAGAGAAAAGAAGAATCTACTTCAACCGATATGCCCTTAGGCATGGCCATGCATAACATAGAAATCACACGTGGAAGGGGTGGGCAATTAGCTAGAGCAGCAGGTGCTGTAGCGAAACTCATTGCAAAAGAGGGTAAATCAGCCACTTTAAGATTACCATCTGGGGAGGTCCGTTTAGTATCCCAAAACTGCTTAGCAACAGTCGGACAAGTGGGTAATGTTGGGGTGAACCAAAAAAGTTTGGGTAGAGCCGGATCTAAGTGTTGGCTAGGTAAACGCCCCGTAGTAAGAGGGGTAGTTATGAACCCTGTGGACCACCCCCATGGGGGCGGTGAAGGGAAAGCACCCTTTGGTAGAAAAAAACCCACAACCCCTTGGGGTTATCCTGCGCTTGGAAGAAGAACTAGGAAAAGGAAAAAATATAGCGATAGTTTTATTCTTCGTCGCCGTAAGTAAATACGTAACTAGGAATATGGAAAATTGCATTTTTGGAATTTGCAATAATGCGATGGGTGAACGACGGGAATTGAACCCGCGCATGGTGGATTCACAATCCAATGCCTTGATCCACTTGGCTACATCCGCCCCTTTTCCAGCTAAAGGATTTTTTTTCTTTTTTCCATTAATCATTATTCTATTTATTCTGACCTCCGTACTTCGATCGAGATATTGGACATAGAATGCCACTCTTTAAAAAGGAAAAAAAAGGAGTAATCAGCTGTGACACGAAAAAAACGAATCCTTTTGTAGCTCATCATTTATTGGCAAAGATAGAAAAGTTCAATATGAAGGAGGAGAAAGAAACAATAGTAACGTGGTCCCGGGCATCTAGCATTCTACCCACAATGGTTGGCCATACAATCGCGATTCATAATGGAAAGGAACATATACCTATTTACATAAGAAATCCTATGGTAGGTCGCAAATTGGGGGAATTCGTGCCTACTCGGCATTTCACGAGTTATGAAAATGCAAGAAAGGATACTAAATCTCGTCGTTAACTGAATTCTGAATAGAAAGATTAAGAAGAAAAAAAGATTCAAAATAAAGTAAAGGTAGGCAGGGAATAACCTTATTTATGACAAGTTTCAAACTAGTAAAGTATATCCCTAGGATAAAGAAGAAGAAAAGTGGGCTAAGGAAACTCGCAAGGAAAGTTCCAACCGATCGTCTACTTAAGTTCGAGAGAGTTTTCAAAACACAAAAACGTATCCCTATGTCTGTTTTCAAAGCACAAAGAGTTCTTGACGAAATTCGCTGGCGTTACTACGAGGAAACTGTTATGATACTGAACCTCATGCCCTATCGAGCATCTTATCCCATCTTAAAGTTGGTTTATTCGGCAGCCGCAAATGCTACTCATTATAGGGATTTCGACAAAGCGAATTTATTTATTACTAAAGGCGAAGTCATTAGGAGTACTATTATGAAGAAATTCAGACCTCGAGCTCGAGGACGTAGTTTCCCCATAAAAAAAGCATGTGTCATATAACAATTGTACTAAATATAGTAAAGAAATCTAAATAACCTTTAGATCCATCTAAGATTTCGATTCCCAGTAAAAAAATATAGAATAGAAAAATATGGGACAAAAAATAAATCCACTCGGTTTCAGACTTGGTACAACCCAAAAACACCATTCCTTTTGGTTCGCACAACCAAAAAATTATTCTGAAGGTCTACAGGAAGATAAAAAAATAAGGGATTGTATCAAGAACTATATACAAAAGAATAGGAAAAAGGGCTCGAATAGAAAAATAGAATCAGACTCGAGTTCCGAAGTAATTACACATAATAGAAAAATGGACTCAGGTTCAAGTTCCGAAGTAATTACACATATAGAAATCCAAAAAGAAATCGATACGATCCACGTCATAATCCATATTGGATTCCCAAAAAGCAATCGAAGAATTAGAGAAAGATCTAATTTTACTTTTTTGTCACAAGCAAAACATGATCACACCTTAGTACTCTTTGGGTGGTAATCACATGGCGATGTGAACTAGATTATTGACTCTAGTAAACCCTTTGGGTGTTGGTCACATGGCGATGTGAACTATGGGTGTTAATCACACGGTGATGTGAACTATTGGTGTTGAATCACATGGCGATGTGAACTAGATTATTGACTCTAGTGCAAGTGGGAGGCTGAAGCAAATATGCCCTAGAGGCAATAATAAATTTGTTATTTATATTTCCTTATATCATGATAAATGTTTATTATTCATGCTAGAATTGTATTAACCGGAAACTTAGTACATGTGTGAATACATACACAAAACAGAGTGTCCCTAGTATGCCTCTACTTGACTAGCACGTTAATCAAAGATGATTATGTTTCCTAACCATAGACATGTGTTGTCATTTGATGAACGGGATCACATCATTAGAGAATGATCTGATGGACAAGACCCATCAGCTAGCTTAGCATAATGATTGTTAAGTTTTATTGCTATTGCTTTCTTCATGACTTATACATATTCCTCTGACTATGAGATTATGCAACTCCCGAATACCAGAGGAACACCTTGTCTGCTATCAAACATCACAACGTAACTAGGTGATTATAAAGATGCTCTACGGGTGTCTCTGAAGGTGTTTGTTTGGTTGGCATAGATCGAGATTAGGATTTGTCACTCCGTGTATCGGAGAGGTATCTCTAGGCCCTCTGAGTAATGCACATCACTATAAGCCTTGAAAGCAATGTGACTAATGAGTTAGTTACGGGATGATGCATTATAGAACGAGTAAAGAGACTTGCCGATAACAAGATTGAACTAGGTATGATGATAACGGCGATCGAATCTCAGGCAAGTAACATGCTAATGACAAAGGGAATAACGTATGTTGTTATGCGGTTTGACCGATAAAGATCTTCGTAGAATATGTAGGAGCCAATATGAGAATCCAGGTTCCGCTGTTGGTTATTGACTGGAGATGTGTCTCGGTCAAGTCTACATAGTTCTCGAACCCGTAGGGTCCGCACACTTAACGTTCGATGATGATTTGTATTATGAGTTATGTGTTTTTGATGACCGAAGATTGTTCAGAGTCCCGGATGGGATCACGGACATGACGAGGAGTCTCGAAATGGTTGAGAGGTAAAGATTCATATATTGGAAGGTTGTACTCGGACATCGGAATGGTTCCGAGTGATTCGGGTATTTTTTTCAGAGTACCGAGGGGTTACCGGAACTCCCTAGGGGAATATTGGGCCTACATGGGCCATAGGGGAGAGGGGAGGCAGCCCACAAGGGGTGGTCGCGTCCCCTCCCTATAGGGAGTCCGAATTAGACTAGGGAGGGGGGCGCCCCCCCTTTTCTTCTCCTCTTCCTCTCCCTTCCCGGTTTCCACCCTCCAGAAAAGGAAAGGTAGTCCAACTAGGATTGAGAGTCCTAGTTGGACTCCCCTCTTTGGCGCGCCCCCTAGGCCGGCCGCGTCCTCCCCTCCTCCTTTATATACGAGGGCAGGGGGCACCCCAAAGGCACTCCAAGATTTGTCTTAGCCATGTGCGGTGCCCCCCTCCACAGTTTACCACCTCGGTCATATTGTCGTAGTGCTTAGGCGAAGCCCTGCGCGGATCACATCATCAACACCGTCAGCACGCCGTCGTGCTGACGAAACTTTCCCTTGACCCTCTACTGGATCAAGAGCTCGAGGGACGTCATCGTGCTGAACGTGTGCTGAACACGGAGGTGTCGTACGTTCGAACTTGGATCGGTTGGATCGTGAAGACGTTCGACTACATGAACTGCGTTAACATAACGCTTCCGCTTTCGGTCTACGAGGGAACGTGGACACACTCTTCCCCTCTCGTTGCTATGCATCTCATAGATAGATCTTGCGTGATCGTAGGAATTTTTTTGAAATTGCATGCTATGTTCCCCAACATGATGTCCTCTGTCTCGTTGTCCGCGGGATGGCGCCTCGGTGGAGCGGGGGAAATCCCCCCTAGTTGCCAGTAGGGCGGGGCCTCGGCTAAGCCAGCGATGTCCTCTGCCTCATTGTTGGCGGGGTGGGGCCTAGGCAGAGAAGGGCCTCACCCAAGCCGGCGAGGTCCTCTACCTCGGTGCCGGCGGGCGGCGCCTCGGTGTTGCCAGCGATGTCCTCTAACTCGTTGTTGGAGCGGCGAGGCCTCGGCGGAGCAGGGCCTTGCCGAAGCCGGCGAAATTCTTCGCCTTGGTGCCAGCGTGGCGGGGCATCGGCGGAGCCGGCGGTGTCCTCTGCCTAGTTGTTGGCGCGGCGGGGCCTCAGCGGAGCAGGGCCTCGTCGATGCCAGCGGAGCGGAGACTTGTCGGAGTCGACATTGTCCTCTGCCAGATCATCAGTCTCGCCAAAC
The DNA here is from genome assembly GCA_032464435.1 of Aegilops umbellulata. NCBI lineage: Eukaryota > Viridiplantae > Streptophyta > Magnoliopsida > Poales > Poaceae > Aegilops > Aegilops umbellulata. Next base: position 229,971,110 of record CP136060.1, read on the forward strand.
AGTGCCTTGCCCGCTTCATCACCCTCTTTATAAGCGTCCTCAACCTCCGCCACCCGCATGCGGTACCGCCGGCACTCGAGGCGTCTCTCGCGGGCAGAGCAGTATGAGTCAAGCAGCGCCTCCTGCTCCGCCCGCTCCGCGGCGATCTGCTCCTCCACCTGCAGGTGCTCCTGGATGAGATGGTGGTTGTAGACGGCATCGGCCTGTGCCTCCCAGAACTGCTCCTGACACTTCTGCCTCACCGTGTCCATGTATTGGGCACGGGCCTCGCCGATGGTCATGGTGCAATGCACCGGCGAGGATGGCGCGGAGGAGGGGGTTGGCGCCGGATCATCAACTACCATGTTCCCCATTGGGACGTCGTCGTCCTCCGGCTGCCTACTGGCCAGCCAGTCGACAGCAATGGCTGGCATCTCCTTGTGATCCGTCATCCGCCCGTCCCGAAGAGCGCCGGAGCGTGAGGAAGCCATGGTGAGCAGTAGTGGTGTGGACAGCAGAAAGGGAATAGAGGTGGATGATTGTGGCTTTGGCTAGCACAGTAGTATATATAGCAATGGTGGGTGGCTGAGGGACGGACGGGTGGCGTCGGATTATCCGCCTCGGCAACCGCGTATCATTAATGTGGGCGGCGGACAGATGGACGGATGGCACTTGTGTTGTTTGAACGCGGAGCAATCGCCTGCACCAGGAAGCGGGGCGGGCGGCGCTGACCATTTCAGGCGGAAAGAGCGCGTGGGCGAGGGAGGCGGTCTGGGAGGGCCAGGGCGGTCAGACTCGTGCTTGGCAGCGGGTCGGTCCAGCAGCCGGACATGCTGGCTCACGAGCGAGCTCGCCGAGCTGAGCGATGACAATCAGACGATGGACGTAGCTTCCGACCAAGAGACGACGCCACTATCCAAGCCGGCTCAAGCCGTGTTCACCATAGAGCAGGTGCGGCCGCACTTCGACGCCCTAATGGTGGAAGAGCTACCAGCGCAGGAGGACCTGTGCTGCAACCTCCTATCGGCGTTCTGAGAACGGGGGTCCCCAGACTTGCCTGCCTGCGGCCCACGGCGTGGCTCTTCTAGTGGGCCCGTACGGCCCATCTTCACCAACAAGCATTCAAGACCCTCGTGAGGGGCCAAGCCTCGCGAGGCGGGCGACACAAGACCTCCTCAGGAGCGGCCTCACCAGGTTGGCTCGCGAGGGGCGGAGAGATCAAGGAAGGGCAAACCTCGCGAGGTTCTCATGACGAGAGCCATGACGGCCGAGACCAGGCGGGCACCAGCACGGACAAAGTCCTTGTTTCCTCTTTGGTGCTAAGGAGGCAAGCACAGGCGCGGAGTACCGAGGCGTCAAGCAAAGGTTTCCATATCAGTGCAATGAGACCAAGACCAGCAGGACGACGAGACGGAGGTCACCATGGAGCCCAAGGCCGCGTCACCGCCAGAGCCTTTGGCAGGCGAAGACTACTTTTGTCAGGATAAGCTATACTAGCTATCCCCTTTCAAATTGGCCGTTGTTGGCTCCCTTCCAGCTCAATATTTGGGAAGAGGACCAGGGCCTCTATAAATAGGACTAGGCACCACCATAGAGAGGGGAATCCTCACCCGCACACCGAGCACAAGAACACCTCAACCTCAGGAGGTTGTTCTTCCCCTTGTAACTGTTCATCCTCAGCCCAAGAGGCAATCCACCACCACCACACTGGAGTAGGGTATTACACCACAACGGTGGCCCGAACCAGTATAAATCTTGTGTTCTTTGTGTTGCAAGTTCGTTGAGTTAGTCCTTGAGATCTTAGCAAAGCTAGGACGTGGATCGGTAGGGGGAGAACTTCGCGCGCACCCCAGAGTTTGAACCTTAAGGGTTTTGCAGGAACCAAAGATCGGACATTTGGCGCGCCAGGTAGGGGTGCACCGTAGCTTCCCTCCCGTCGATTTGTGATCCGCCACCACCGCGCTCCACCCTCATGGCAGGCGTCTCGCTCCCGGCTCCGACGACAGGGCCAGGGGGCTCCGAGTGTTGGGGAACGTAGTAATTTCAAAAAAAATTCCTACGCACACACAAGATCATGGTGATGCATAGCAATGAGAGGGGAGAGTGTTGTCTACGTACCCTCGTAGACTGAAGCGGAAGCGTTGACGCAACGTAGAGGAAGTAGTCGTACGTTCTCCTCGCGATCCAACCGATCACAGCACCGTTACTTCGGCACCTCCGAGTTCTTGGCACACGTTTAGCTCGATGACGATCCCCGGGCTCCGATCCAGCAAAGCGTCGGGGAAGAGTTCCGTCAGCACGACGGCGTGGTGACGATCTTGATGTGTTACCGGCGCAGGGCTTCGTCTAAGCACTGCAACGATATGACCGAGGTGGAATTTGGTGGAAGGGGGCACCGCACACGGCTAAGGAAAGATCTCAATGATCAATTGTGTGTCCAAGGGGTGCCCCTTGCCTCAGTATATAAAGGATGGAGGAGGAGGAGGCCGGCCAAGCCAATTGGTGCGGCCAAGATATGGAGTCCTACTAGGACTCCAAGTCCTAGTAGGAGTCCACCAAGAGGGGAGGAAGGGAGAAGGAATAGGAGGAGAAGGAGAGGTGGCCGGCCCCCTTTTCCCTAGTCCAATTCGGACTAGAGGGGAGGGGGGCGCAGCAGCCTTTTTTTCCTCTTCCCACTAAAGCCCATCAAGGCCCATTACTTCTCCCGTAATCCCGTAACTCCCCGGTACCTCCGAAAATACCCGAACCACTCAGAACCCTTCCGATGTCCGAATATAGTCGTCCAATATATCGATCTTTACGTCTCGACCATTTCGAGACTCCTCGTCATGTCCCCGATCTCATCCGGGACTCCGAACTCCTTCGGTACATCAAAACTCATAAACTCATAATATAATTGTCATCGAAACCTTAAGCGTGCGGACCCTACGGTTCGAGAACAATGTAGACATGACCGAGACACATCTCCGGTCAATAACCAATAGCGGGACCTGGATGCCCATATTGGCTCCTACATATTCTGCGAAGATCTTTATCGGTCAGACCGCATAACAACATCCGTTGTTCCCTTTGTCATCGGTATGTCACTTGCCCGAGATTTGATCGTCGGTATCCAATACCTAGTTCAATCTCGTTACCGGCAAGTCTCTTTACTCGTTCCGTAATACATCATCCCACAACTAACTCATTAGTTGCAATGCTTGCAAGGCTTAAGTGATGTGCATTACCGAGAGGGCCCAGAGATACCTCTCCGACGATCGGAGTGACAAATCCTAATCTCGAAATACGCCAACCCAACATCTACCTTTGAAGACACCTGCAGTACTCCTTTATAATCACCCAGTTACGTTGTGACGTTTGGTAGCACCCAAAGTGTTCCTCCGGCAAACGGGAGTTGCATAATCTCATAGTCATAGGAACATGTATAAGTCATGGATAAAAGCAATAGCAACATACTAAACGATCGGGTGCTAAGCTAATGGAATGGGTCATGTCAATCAGATCATTCAACTAATGATGTGACCTCATTAATCAAATAACAACTCCTTGTTCATGGTTAGGAAACATAACCATCTTTGATTAATGAGCTAGTCAAGTAGAGGCATACTAGTGACACTCTGTTTGTCTATGTATTCACACATGTATTATGTTTCCTGTTAATACAATTCTAGCATGAATAATAAACATTTATCATGAATTAAGGAAATAAATAATAACTTTATTATTGCCTCTAGGGCATATTTCCTTCAGTCTCCCACTTGCACTAGAGTCAATAATCTAGTTCACATCACCATGTGATTTATCAGCAATAGTTCACATCACCATGTGATTAACACCCATAGTTCACATCGATATGTGACCAACACCCAAAGGGTTTACTAGATTCAGTAATCTAGTTCACATTGCTATGTGATTAACACCCAAAGAGCACTACGGTGTGATCATGTTTTGCTTGTGAGAGAAGTTTAGTCAACGGGTCTGCCACATTCAGATCCGTTATGTATTTTGCAATTTTCTATGTCTACAATGCTCTGCACGGAGCTACTTTAGCTAATTGCTCCCACTTTCAATATGTACCTAGATTGAGACTTAGAGTCATCTAGATTAGTGTCAAAACTTGCATCGACGTAACCTTTTACGACGAACCTTTTTGTCACATCCATAATCGAGAAACATATCCTTATTTTACTAAGGATAATTTTTGACCGATGTCCAGTGATCTACTTCCTAGATCACTATTGTACTCCCTTGCTTAACACAGTGTAGGGTATACAATAGATCTGGTACATAGCATGGCATACTTTATAGAATCTATGGCTGAGGCATAGGAAATGACTTTCATTCTTTTTCTATCATCTGCCGTGGTCGGGCTTTGAGTCTTACTCAATTTCACACCTTGTAATACAGGCAAGAACTCTTTCTTTGACTGTTCCATTTTGAACTACTTCAAAAAAAATTCAAGGTATGTACTTATTGAAAAACTTATCAAGCGTCTTGATCTATCTCTATAGATCTTGATGCTCAATATGTAAGCAGCTTCACTGAGGTCCTTCTTCGAAAAACTCCTTTCAAATACTCCTTTATGCTTCACAGAATAATTCTACATTATTTCTGATCAATAATATGCCATTTACTTATCAGAAATGCTGTAGTGCTCCCACTCACTTTCTTCTAAATACAGGCTTCACCGCAAGTCTGTATAAAACTATATGCTTTGATCAACTTATCAAAGCGTATATTCCAACTCTGAGATGCTTGCACCAGTCCATAGATGGATCGCTGGAGCTTGCATATTTTGTTAACACCTTCAGGATCGACAAAACCTTCTAGTTGCATCGTATACAACTCTTTTTTAATAAATCCATTAAGGAATGTAGTTTTGTTTATCCATTTGCCGGATTTCATAAAATGCGGCAATTGCTAACATGATTCGGACAGACTTAAGCATAGATACGAGTGAGAAACTCTCATCGTAGTCAACACCTTGAACTTGTCGAAAACCTTTTGCGACAATTCTAGCTTTGTAGATAGTAACACTACTATCAGTGTCCGTCTTCCTCTTCAAGATCCATTTATTTTCTTTGGCTTGCCGATCATCGGGCAAATCCATCAAAGTCCATACTTTGTTCTCATACATGGATCATATCTCAGATTTCATGGCCTCTAACCATTTCGCGGAATCTGGGCTCATCATCGCTTCCTCATAGTTCGCAAGTTCGTCATGGTCTAGTAACATGACTTCCAGAACAAGATTACCGTACCACTCTGGTGCGGATCTCACTCTGGTTTACCTACGAGATTCGATAGTTACTTGATCTGAAGTTACATGATCATCATCATTAGCTTCCTCACTAATTGGTGTAGTAGTCACAAGAACAGATTTCTGTGATGAACTACTTTCCAATAAGGGAGAAGGTACAATTACCTTATCAAGTTTTCTACTTTCCTCCCACTCACTTCTTTCGAGAGAAACTCCTTCTCTAGAAAGGATCCATTCTTAGCAACAAAAAGTCTTGCATTCGGATCTGTGATAGAAGGTGTACCCAACAGTCTCCTTTGGGTATCCTATGAAGACACATTTCTCCGATTTGGGTTTGAGCTTATCAGGATGAAATTTTTCACATAAGCATCGCAACCCCAAACTTTAAGAAACGACAACTTTGGTTTCTTGCCAAACCATAGTTCAGATTGTGTCGTCTCAACGGACTTAGATGGTGCCCTTTTTAACGTGAATGCAGCTGTCTTTAATGCATAACCCCAAAAACGATAGTGGTAGATCGGTAAGAGACATCATAGATTGTACTATATCCAATAAAGTACGGTTATGACGTTCGGACACACCATTATGCTGTGGTGTTCCAGGTGGCATGAATTTGTGAAACTATTCCACATTGTTTTAATTGAAGACCAAACTCGTAACTCAAATATTTGTCTCCGCGATCAGATCGTAGAAACCTTATTTTCTTGTCACGATGATTTTCACTTCACTCTAAAATTCTTTGAACTTTTCAAACGTTTCAGACTTATGTTTCATCAAGTAGATATACCCATATCTGCTCAAATCATCTGTGAAGGTTAGAAAATAATGATACTTGTCGCGAGCCTTAATATTCATCGGACCATATACATCAGTATGTATGATTTCCAACAAATCTGTTGCTTGCTCCATTGTTCCGGAGAACGGCGTTTTAGTCATCTTGCCCAAGAGGCATGGTTCGCAAGCATCAAGTGATTCATAATCAAGTGATTCCAAAATCCCATCAGCATGGAGTTTCTTCATGCGCTTTACACCAATATGACCTAAACGGCAGTGCCATAAATAGGTTGCACTATCATTATTAACTTCGCATCTTTTGGTTTCAATATTATGAATATGTGTATCACTACGAGCGAGATCCAATGAACTATTTTCATTGGTGTGTATGACCATAGAAGGTTTTATTCATGTAAACAGAACAACAATTGTTCTCTAACTTAAATGAATAACTGTATTGCAATTAACATGATCAAATCATATTCATGCTCAACGCAAACACCAAATAACACTTATTTAGTTTCAACACTAATCCCGAAAGTATAGGGAGTGTGTGATGATGATCATATCAATCTTGGAACCACTTCCAACACACATCGTCACCTTGCCCTTTAACTAGTCTTTGTTCATTCTGCAACTCCTGTTTCGAGTTACTAATCTTAGCAACTTGAACTAGTACCAAATACTGAGGGGTTGCTATGAACACTAGTAAAGTACACATCAATTACATGTATATCAAATATACTTATGTTCACTTTGCCATCCTTCTTATCCTCCAATCACTTGGGGTAGTTCCGCTTCCAGTGACCAGTCCCTTTGCAGTAGAAGCACTTAGTCTCAGGCTTAGGACCATACTTGGGCTTTTTCACTTGAGCAGCAACTTGCTTGCCGTTCTTCTTGAAGTTCCCCTTCTTTCCTTTTGCCCTTTTCTTGAAACTAGTGATCTTGTCAACCATCAACACTTGATGTTTTTCTTTGATTTCTACCTTCGCTGATTTTAGCATCGCGAAGAGCTTGGGAATAATTTCCGTTATCCCTTGCATATTATAGTTCATCACGAAGTTCTACTAACTTGGTGATGGTGACTAGAGAATTCTGTCAATCACTATCTTATCTGGAAGATTAACTCCCACTTGATTCAAGCGATTGTAGTACCCAGACAATCTGAGCACATGCTCACTAGTTGAGCGATTCTCCTCCATCTTTTAGCTATAGAACTTGTTGGAGACTTCATATCTCTCAACTCGGGTATTTGCTTGAAATATTAACTTCAACTCCTAGAACATCTCATATGCTCCATGACGTTTCAAAACGTCTTTGAAGTCCCGATTCTAAGCAGTTAAGCATGGTGCACTAAACTATTAAGTAGTCATCATATTGAGCTAGCAAAACGTTCATAATGTCTGCATCTGCTCCTGCAATAGGTCCGTCACCTAGCGGTGCATCAAGGACATAATTCTTCTGTGCAGCAATGAGGATAAACCTCAGATCACGGATCCAATCCGCATCATTGCTACTAACATTTTTCAACACAATTTTCTCTAGGAACATATCAAAATAAACACAGGGAAGCAACAACACGAGCTATTGATCTACAACATAGATATGCTAATACTACCAGGACTAATGTTCATGATAATATTAAAGTTCAATTAATCATATTACTTAAGAACTCCCACTTAGATAGACATCCCTCTAATCTTCTAAGTGATCACGTGATCCAAATCAACTAAACCATGTCCGATCATCACGTGAGATGGAGTAGTTTCAATGGTGAACATCACTATGTTGATCATATCTACTATATGATTCACGCTCGACCTTTCGGTCTCCGTGTTCCGAGGCCATATCTGTTATATGCTTAGCTCGTCAAGTATAACCTGAGTATTCCGCGTGTGCAACTGTTTTGCACCCGTTGTATTTGAACGTAGAGCCTATCACACCCGATCATCACGTGGTGTCTCAGCACGAAGAACTTTTGCAACGGTGCATACTCGGGGAGAACACTTCTTGATAATTTAGTGAGAGATCATCTTATAATGCTACCGTCAATCAAAGCAAGATAAGATGCATAAAAAGATAAACATCACATGCAATCAATATAAGTGATATGATATGGCCATCATCATCTTGTGCTTGTGATCTCCATCTCCGCAGCACCGTCATGATCACCATCGTCACCGGCGCGACACCTTGATCTCCATCGTAGCATCGTTGTCGTCTCGTTAATCTTATGCTTCCACGACTATCACTACCGCTTAGTAATAAAGTAAAGCATTACATCGCGATTGCATTGCATACAATAAAGCGACAACCATATGGCTCCTGCCAGTTGCCGATAACTCGGTTACAAAACATGATCATCTCATACAATAAAATTTAGCATCATGTCTTGACCATATCACATCACAACATGCCCTACAAAAACAAGTTAGACGTCCTCTACTTTGCTGTTGCAAGTTTTACGTGGCTGCTACGGGCTTAAGCAAGAACTCATCTTAGATACGCATCAAAACCACAACGATAGTTTGTCAAATAGACTCCGTTTTAACCTTCTCAAGGACCGGGCGTAGCCACACTCGGTTCAACTAAAGTTGGAGAGACAGTCTTCCGCAAGCCATCTATGTGCAAAGCACGTCGAGGGAACCGGTCTCGCGTAAGCGTACGCGTAAGGTTGGTCCGGATCGTCTCGTCCAACAATACCGCTGAACCAAAGTATGACATGCTGGTAGGCAGTATGACTTGTATCGTCCACAACTTACTTGTGTTCTACTCGTGCAAATAACATCAAACCATAAAAACCTAGGCTCGGATGCCACTGTTGGGGAACGTAGTAATTTCAAAAAAAATTCCTACGCACACACAAGATCATGGTGATGCATAGCAACGAGAGGGGAGAGTGTTGTCTACGTACCCTCATAGACTGAAGCGGAAGCGTTGACGCAACGTAGAGGAAGTAGTCGTACGTTCTCCTCGCGATCCAACCGATCACAGCACCGTTACTTCGGCACCTCCGAGTTCTTGGCACACGTTTAGCTCGATGACGATCCCCGGGCTCCGATCCAGCAAAGCGTCGGGGAAGAGTTCCGTCAGCACGACGGCGTGGTGACGATCTTGATGTGTTACCGGCGCAGGGCTTCGCCTAAGCACTGCAACGATATGACCGAGGTGGAATTTGGTGGAAGGGGGCACCGCACACGGCTAAGGAAAGATCTCAATGATCAATTGTGTGTCCAAGGGGTGCCCCTTGCCTCAGTATATAAAGGATGGAGGAGGAGGAGGCCGGCCAAGCCAATTGGTGCGGCCAAGATATGGAGTCCTACTAGGACTCCAAGTCCTAGTAGGAGTCCACCAAGAGGGGAGGAAGGGAGAAGGAATAGGAGGAGAAGGAGAGGTGGCCGGCCCCCTTTTCCCTAGTCCAATTCGGACTAGAGGGGAGGGGGGCGCAGCAGCCTTTTTTTCCTCTTCCCACTAAAGCCCGTCAAGGCCCATTACTTCTCCCGTAATCCCGTAACTCCCCGGTACCTCCGAAAATACCCGAACCACTCAGAACCCTTCCGATGTCCGAATATAGTCGTCCAATATATCGATCTTTACGTCTCGACCATTTCGAGACTCCTCGTCATGTCCCCGATCTCATCCGGGACTCCGAACTCCTTCGGTACATCAAAACTCATAAACTCATAATATAATTGTCATCGAAACCTTAAGCGTGCGGACCCTACGGTTCGAGAACAATGTAGACATGACCGAGACACATCTCCGGTCAATAACCAATAGCGGGACCTGGATGCCCATATTGGCTCCTACATATTCTGCGAAGATCTTTATCAGTCAGACCGCATAACAACATATGTTGTTCCCTTTGTCATCGGTATGTCACTTGCCCGAGATTTGATCGTCGGTATCCAATACCTAGTTCAATCTCGTTACCGGCAAGTCTCTTTACTCGTTCCGTAATACATCATCCCACAACTAACTCATTAGTTGCAATGCTTGCAAGGCTTAAGTGATGTGCATTACCGAGAGGGCCCAGAGATACCTCTCCGACGATCGGAGTGACAAATCCTAATCTCGAAATACACCAACCCAACATCTATCTTTGGAGACACCTGCAGTACTCCTTTATAATCACCCAGTTACGTTGTGACGTTTGGTAGCACCGAAAGTGTTCCTCCGGCAAACGGGAGTTGCATAATCTCATAGTCATAGGAACATGTATAAGTCATGGATAAAAGCAATAGCAACATACTAAACGATCGGGTGCTAAGCTAATGGAATGGGTCATGTCAATCAGATCATTCAACTAATGATGTGACCTCATTAATCAAATAACAACTCCTTGTTCATGGTTAGGAAACATAACCATCTTTGATTAATGAGCTAGTCAAGTAGAGGCATACTAGTGACACTCTGTTTGTCTATGTATTCACACATGTATTATGTTTCCTGTTAATACAATTCTAGCATGAATAATAAACATTTATCATGAATTAAGGAAATAAATAATAACTTTATTATTGCCTCTAGGGCATATTTCCTTCACCGAGCCCCGCCCCCGCCTTGCGGCAGGTGCAGTGGCAGCCCAAGCTCAAGCCGGAGATGCCACCGCGCTACGACAACGCGGCGGACCCGTCAGTCTTCCTGCTGGCATATGAGGAGGCCGTCCTCGAGGCCCAGGGTGACGACAAGGTCATGGCCAAGTGGTTTCCCATGGCCCTCACCGGCGTGCCACGCGCCTGGCTACTCAACCTCCCTGGATCCACGGTGGCATCTTGGGAGGAGCTGCGCGGCCTCTTCACTGTGCGCTACGCGGCACCGGCGCACCACGCGGTCGCGGCCCTACTAGGTGGCTCTCAAGCATCGCCTTCAGATCGCCACATCAAGCCATTCCTTCGCCAAATCGGCGCCGCTTCCAAACGCTCGGGGGCTCCGCCGGGCTAGGCTGCGCCCGAGGCCAACCTCACCTTTGACTCGGAAGACACCCCATCACCACCGCCGGCTCGGGTATGCTCCCGATGCTTTGCACGCCCACTATTTGCAACGTGGCCGTTACCAAGACCCTCATCGACGGCGGCGCCAACCTCAACGTGCTCTCCGTGGAGGCCTTCAGCCTCCTTCACGTACCGCTCGAGCGGCTCAGCCTCAGCAAGCCTTTCTCAGGAGTTGGCGGCGGCACCGCCCGCTCCCTGGGGCAGATTCGCCTCCCTGTCACCTTCGGCACGCACGACAACTACCGCATCGAGCTGGTCGACTTCGACATCGCCCGCATCGGCCTCCCGTACAACGCCATCCTCGGATACCCAACTCTGGCCCAGTTCATGGCAGCAACCCATCCGGCCCACAACCTCATGAAGATGCCTGGAAGCAAGGGCGTCCTCACCATCAAGGGGGATGCCAAGGAGGCCCTGGCGGCGCTCAAGCTTGCCCTCAAGACCATCGCGGCGGCACAGCCCGCCGGTGCGGGCACCTTCGAGGCCAAGGGAGCCGCACCAACCAAGAAGAAGCAGTGTTCACCCAAGACAAGGCGGAAACCAAGCAGGTGCCGGTCGATGAGGACGGGTCCTCACGAGCCACCTTTACCATAGGTGCCGACCTCGACCCAAGCCAAGAGAAAGCACTGGTGAAGTTCTTGCGCGTGAACAAGGAGATATTCGCATGGGAACCAGTAGCTGGTGGGGATCCCGAGAGAGGTGATTCAGCATCACTTGAGGGTGTGCCCCAATGTACGCCCTGTGAAGCAGCGGGCGAGACGGCAGTCCACGGAGAAGCAGGCCTTCATCGTCCAAGAAACCCGCAAGTTAGAGGCGGCGGGTGCCATTCGCGAGGTTCGGTACCCCGAATGGCTGGCAAACCCCGTCGGTGTGTCGAAGAAAGGCGGGAAGGAGCGAATGTGCGTCGACTTCACCATCAACAAGGCATGTCCCCAAGATCCGTTCCCACTTCCATGCATCGACCAGATCGCCGACTCCACCGCCGAGTGCGACCTGCTGTGCTTCCTAGATGCGTTCTCGAGGTATCACCAGATCAAGATGGCGGTAGAAGATGTAGAGAAGATAGCCTTCCTGACCCCGTGTGGGGTGTACTGCTACACTTGCATGCCCTTTGGACTGCGTAACATGGGTGCAACCTTTCAGCGGTTGATGCACATCGCATTAGGGCGGCAGATCGGGAGAAACGCGGAGGCCTACGTCGACGACATTGTGGTGAAGTCTCGGGAGGCCAGAACCTTGATCCAAGATTTGGAGGAGACTTTCGCGAGCCTGCGCCAGGTGAACTTGCGGCTTAACTTGGAGAAGTGCGTGTTTGGTGTCCCTTCCGGCAAGCTGTTGGGTTTCCTCTTGTCCCACAGAGGGATTGAGGCGAACCCAGAAAAGATCAAGACCATTGAAGACATGAGCCCACCACAGACCCTCAAGGAAATGCAGAAGCTGGCTGGTCGGGTGACTATGTTGGGGCGCGTCATCTCCAAGCTGGGGGAGCGCGCCCTGCCCTTCTTCAAGCTGATGAAGAAGAAGGGCCAGTTCGAGTGGACCCCGGAGGCCGACCAAGCTTTTCAAGACATCAAGAGATACCTGACCAGCCCTCCGGTGATGGTGGCGCCATGGCCCCTCGAGCCCCTAGTGCTTTATCTTGCCGCCACCCCGTACTCTGCCAGCGCGGCTCTGGTGGCGGTTCAGGAAGAGCGCCAAGCCAAGGGCGCGTCATGCCAAGCTACGCCGCCAGCCAAGATGACGCAAGATCATGAAGGCACCGCAAGAACTGTAGCAGCATCCACAGAGGACCAAGCTCGACAGGACAACACCGCTGAGACCCCAACAAGAGATCAAGCGTCAGGGGCTCCACTACCCCAGGAGACACCTCGGCTCCCGCAGGACACAAGCCTCACCGACGCGCCATCTATCGTCGAGCACCAGGTGTATTTTTGTCAGCACGGTGTTGCGGGATGCAAGGGCATGGTATCCCATGCCTCAGAAGCTCTTTCTCGCGCTCTTGGTGGCCTCACGCAAGTTGCGGCACTACTTCTAGTGCCACCCCATCAAGGTCATCTCAGCCTACCCATTGGAGAGAGTGCTCAGGAGCCCCAACTCTGCTGGAAGGGTCACTGAGTGGAACATCGAGTTGCAGCCATTCCAGTTGGAGTTCAGCACTACCAGGGTCATCAAGTGAGCCGCACTCGCTGATTTCGTGGCAGAATGGACGGATGCCCCGACGCTTGAAGTAGGCGAGGACTAGTCCACCTCACCGGGAAGTGAGGCGCCAGATGGATGAGTCATGTATTTCGATGGTGCCTACGCGCACCAGGGCGCGGGGGCTGGAGCAGTACTTACCTCGCCCACCCAAGACAAGCTCTACTACGCCGTGCATCTCTGCTTTCAGCAGGGCGGGAAGGTTTCCAACAACATCGCAGAATACGAAAGCCTCATAGCTGGCCTGAAAGCTGCGGCCGGTCTGGGGGTGAAGCGCCTCGTCGTTAGGGGCGACTCGTAGCTCCTCGTCAACTTCTCCAACAAGGTATACGAGCCGAAGCACGAGCACATGGAGGCGTACCTCACGGAGGTGCGCAAGATGGAGAAGCGGTTCCTGGGCCTGGAGTTGCAGTACGTGCCCACGGCACCAACAAGGAAGCTGACGACATCGCTAGGAGGGCATCCAAGCGGCAGCCCCAAGAGCCTGGCGTCTACGAGCAGCGGCTCTTCAAGCCATCGGCGACACCACCGCTCTCAAGGACAGCTCAGCCTCGGGAGGAGCTCCCGCGGCCACCTGCCGCAGGAGCCCCAGTCTGTGGCCCGACTTCGGGAGCGCGCCTACTATTTGTGCTCGAGCCCCAGGAGGGATGCTGGACCAAGGAATTCAAGGAATACCTGATGCAAGGGGCACTGCCGGAGAAGGTGGAGGACGCGGATCGCATGGCCCGGCAAGCCACGGCATACTTCATTCGGGACGGTGAGTTATACAGGAAGCGACCAAATGACGTTTCACTGCGTTGCATCTCTAGGGGTCAGGGGAAGGAGCTACTATCCGACATACACACTGGGGATTGCGAGCACCACTCGTCATCACGGACCCTCGTCGGCAAGGCATTCCGTAGCGGATTCTACTAGCCCACGGTGCTCAATGATGCAACCAAGCTGGGGAAGTCCTATGAAGCCTGCCAGTTCCACGCCAAGCAGATCCATCAGCTGGCTCAGGGCCTCCAGACCATCCCACTCACATGGTCATTCACGGTCAGGGGCTTGATATCTTGGGCCCGTTCCCTCGAGCGCCTGGGGGCTACCGCTACCTATACGTCGCCATTGACAAGTTCACCAAGTGGGCGGAGGTGGAAGTCGTCCGCACCATCCCAGCGGGCTCCACGGTCAAGTTCATCAAGGGTCTCGTGAGCCGTTTAGGGGTCCCCAACCGCATCATCACTGATAACGGCTCGCAGTTCACTAGTAATCTCTTCAAGACGAATTGTGCTAACCTTGGAACGCAGATCTGCTATGCTTCGGTGGCTCACCCTAGGAGCAATGGTCAGGCCGAACGCGCTAACGCAGAGGTCCTGAGGGGCCTCAAGACCAGGACCTTCAAGAAGAAGCTGGAGGCCTGCAGCAGGGGCTGGTACGACTAGCCACAGTCCGTGCTTTGGTCCATCCGCACCACCACCACCAAGCCAACGGGCGAGACCCCGTTCTTCCTCGTCTACGGAGCAGAAGAGGTGCTCCCACATGAGGTCAAGCATCGCTCCGCACAGGTCTTGGCGTTTGATGAAGCGCAACAGGATGCCACGCGGGGGATGGACCTCGTGCTGGGGGAGGAACGCCGCCACAAATCCACACTACAGGCGGCAAGGTACCAGTAGGCGCTGCGATGATACCACTGCCGCAACATCCGCTCCAGGACGCTCGAGGCGGGTGACCTCGTCCTGAGGCGGGTCCTCTCCAGGGAAGGGCTGCATAAGCTCTCACCCATGTGGGAGGGCCTGTTCAAGGTCTTCCATGTCTCCAGGCCTGGCGCCGCGCGCCTGGAGACACGGGACGGGGTACCCATCTAGAACGCCTGGAACATCCAGCACCTCCAGAAGTTCTACCCATGAAGAAAGGCCCAGTGCGTGTGAAGAAGGCCCAGTGCCTTCGCCGCCCGAGACACTCTCACGTAATAACGAGTGGGGTTGTACATGCCCCGGAGTCTCAGGAGTGCCGCCCTCGGGCCTCGGGGGCTCCCTCCCACGTCTTAGTGGCAGCACTTAGCTCCGCGCTGGTGAGAAGACTTGAAGACTAGATGATACGTCTCCAACGTATCTATAACTTTTGATTGTTCCATGCTATTATATTATCCATCTTGGATGTTTATGGGCTTTATTTTACACTTATATATTATTTTTGGGACTAACCTATTGACCCAGAGCTCAGTGCCAGTTCCTGTTTTTTCCCTTGTTTCAGAGTTTCGAAGAAAAGGAATATCAAACGGAGTCGAAACGGAATGAAACCTTCTGGAGAAGTTATTTTTGGAAGGAAAGCGGCCTAATAGACTTGGAGTGCACATCAAGAAAGAAACGAGGGAGCCACGAGGTAGGGGCGCGCCCTCCACCCTCGTGGGCCCCTCGTGGGTCCCCGACGTGTTTCTTTCGCCTATATATATCCATATACCCTAAAACCTTCGATGAACAGAATAGATCTGGATTTCCGCCGCTGCAAGCCTCTGTAGCCACCAAAAAACCTCTCGGGACCCTATTCCGGCACCCTGTCGGAGGGGGGAACCATCACCGGTGGCCATCTTCATCATCCAGGCGCTCTCCATGATGAGGAGGGAGTAGTTCACCCTCGAGGCTGAGGGTATGTACCAGTAGCTATGTGTTTGATCTCTCTCTCTCTCTCGTGTTCTTGATTTGGCACGATTTGATGTATCACGAGCTTTGGTATTATAGTTGGATCTTATGTTGCTTCTCCCCCTCTACTCTCTTGTAATGGATTGAGTTTTCCCTTTGAAGTAATTTTATCGGATTGAGTCTTTAATGATTTGAGAACACTTGATGTATGTCTTGCCGTGTGTATCTGTGGTGACAATGGGATATCACGTGATTCACTATATGTATGTTTTGGTGATCAACTTGCGGGTTCCGCCCATGAACCTATGCATAGGGGTTGGCACACGTTTTGGTCTTGATTCTCCGATAGAAACTTTGGGGCACTCTTTGAGGTTCTATGTGTTAGTTGAATAGATGAATCTGAGATTGTGTGATGCTTATCGTATAATCATACCCACGGATACTTGAGGTGATATTGGAGTATCTAGGTGACATTAGGGTTTTGGTTGATTTGTGTCTTAAGGTGTTATTCTAGTACGAACTCTAGGGCTGTTTGTGACACTTATAGGAATAGCCCAACGGATTGATTGGAAAGAATAACTTTGAGGTGGTTTCGTACCCCTACCATAATCTCTTCGTTTGTTCTCTGCTATTAGTGACTTTGGAGTGACTGTTTCTTGCATGTTGAGGGATAGTTATATGATCCAATTATGTTATTATTATTGAGAGAACTTGCACTAGCGAAAGTATGAACCCTAGGCCTTGTTTCCTAGCATTGCAATACCGTTTACACTCACTTTTATCGTTTGCTACCTTGCTGTTTTTATATTTTCAGATTACAAAAACCTATATCTACCATTCATATTGCACTTGTATCACCATCTCTTCGCTGAACTAGTGCACCTATACAATTTACCATTGTATTGGGTGTGTTGGGGACACAAGAGACTCTTTTTTATTTGGTTGCAGGGTTGCTGAGAGAGACCATCTTCATCCTACGCCTCCCACGGATTGATAAACCTTAGGTTATCCACTTGAGGGAAATTTTCTACTGTCCTACAAACCTCTGCACTTGGGGGCCCAACAACGTCTACAAGAAGAAGGTTGCGTAGTAGACATCAAGCAGTTTCTGGCGTCGTTGCCGGGGAGGTGAGTGCTTGAAGGTATATCTTTAGATCTTGCAATCGAATCTTTTTGTTTCTGGTTTTAGCACTAGTTTAGTTTATAAAAGAAAACTACCAAAAAATGGAATTGAGTTTGTCTCATACGCTTCATCTTTTTAATATCTTTCGTGAGTATGATGGAAAGGAAAATTGTGCCAAAATGCTAGAAGAAGAATGCATTAAAATGTTTGGCACTAAATCTTTGAATGATGAGCATGATTGAAATGTTGTTAGTATGAACTCCTTGAAGATCCATAGTACAAATGATGATTGCACTAGTTATGATGAAAATGTCTCCTATAAACATGTCAATTTTTGTGGAGTGCATTGGGTTTGCAAGTATACACCAAATAGGGAAGATAGATATTGCAAGAGGCATAAATATTTAGAAATTAAATTGTTGCAAGAACATGGTCAATATTTTTCGCGCCCCTTGTGAACTTTGCAACGAACATGGTCATTTAAATCTCCAATGCAAATTGTTTCATGACTGAATCGTATCCAAAAATTTTGATAATTTTATTACCCTTGAGCATCATAAAGAGCTTAGTCTTCTTTTGGGGTATGAGGAAATGAAACGTATAACTGAGGGTATTCCAAAGTTTAATCTTGATAGATTTCTTGACTTTGATCTAGAGAAGATTTATATGTATTGGGTGGTGAAATGCATTGAAATCCTTATATTGCCAATTACATAAAGAAAAGAAAACAAATAGAAGATGAAGAAAATTCTAACGAAAGGGAAGATACTTCCCAATATTCTCCTATTATTTCTTATGATGAATCAGGTAACGAGAAGGAGCCTTCTATTCAACCAATCTCATTAATAAGGAGCTCTAAAAAGAGGATTGAACCCACACATGAGGTGAAGAATAAGAAAAGAAAAAGGAAGAGAGGTAAAAAGATATCTCTCCCAAATAATGTTGCTCCTATTATTATTGTGCCTCATGAAAATGAATCAAAAACAATTGTGGAAGATGATGCACTTGATGATGATCTCATTATGCCTATTGCTTGTTGTGATGATTATGATTGGGAAGGTAATGATACTTCTTATGATCTTGAAAATCTTTTTCGCACTTGCTTGGAAGAATATGATATTAATGTTTGCTATACTATTGGTGCTAACCATACTATTAATGATGAGAGTGATTATGCTTATGATATGAAAAGGCCCAAGCTTGGGGATGCTATGTTTGATGAAGATGATGTTTTGGAGAATATATTTGCTGCAATTAATTTTTGTCCCAAGCTTGGGGATTCTATATTTAATGATGATGATATTTTTAGCCTCCCAACTTTTGATATGCAAAGTAGTTACGATGATAGCATGCCTTCTACTTATGATTATTATATTGATGAAAGTGGGTTTGGAAGAGTGTCAACTTTAGGAAGTAATAATCCCACTATTTTGGAGGATGTTGAATCTTATAATATTTATGAAAGTGTATTTGGAGAGGTCATTACTTTATTTAGTGATGTATCACTATTTCGGAAGAGGTTTCAATCGATTATGATGAGAACAAAGTTGCTACTTATGATGATTATTGTGATGAAACTTATGCTATAAAAAGTAGTGATGATTATATTTATAAAACTTTTCATGATTATGATTACCCTTTTCTGAACATTACTCTTTTAATGTGTAAACAATTTATAGTATTCAAGTCTCTTATGATACTCCCACTATTCCGAATGAGAAGAATTTTGCTTATGTGGAGAGTAGTAAAATTTCTATGCAAGTAGATCATGAAAAGAATGCTTTATGTGCTGGTTATATTGTTGAATTCATTCATGATGCTACTGAAAATTATTATGAGGGAGGAATATATGCTTGTAGGAATTGCAATAATATCAAGTTTCCTCTCTATGTGCTTAAAGTTTTGAAGTTATGCTTGTTTTGCCTTCCTATGCAAGTTGATTCTTGTTCCCATAAGTTGTTTGCTCACAAAATCCCTATGCATAGGAAGTGGGTTAGACTTAAATGTGCTAGTCATATTATTCATGATGCTCTCTTTATGTTTCAATCCTTATGTTTTATGTGAGCATCATTGAAATCATCATGCCTAGCTAGGGGCGTTAAACGATAGCGCTTGTTGGGAGGCAACCCAATTTTATTTTAGTTTCTTGCTTTTTGGTTCTGTTTAGTAATAAATAATACATATAGCTTCTTTTTAGATGTGGTTTTATGTTTTAATTAGTGTTTGTGCTAAGTAGAACCTTTGGGAAGACTTGGGTGAAGTCTTTATGATCATGCTGTAAAAAACAGAAACTTTAGCGCTCACGAGATTGGCTAAAACTTTTTACTGGAGAGTGCTATTTAGTTGATTCTTGTTGAAGATGATTAATAGACAAATTCCTCAGGTCCAACAATTTATTTCAGAATTTTTGGAGTTCCAGAAGTATACGTTTGATACAGATTACTACAGACTGTTCTGTTTTTGACAGATTCTGTTTTTCTTGTGTTGTTTGCTTATTTTGATGACTCTATGGCTAGTAAAATAGTTTATAAACCATAGAGAAGTTGGAATACAGTAGGTAAAATAATGAGTTCATTACATTACCTTGAAGTGGTGTTTTGTTTTCTTTCGCTAACCAATAAGGAGTGGCAAGAGCCTAAGCTTGGAGATGCCCAAGGCACCCCAAGGTAATATTCAAGGACAACCAAGAGCCTAAGCTTGGGGATGCACCGGATGGCATCCCCTCTTTCGCCTTTGTTCATCGGTAACTTTACTTGGAGCTATATTTTTATTCACCACATGATATGTGTTTTGCTTGGAGCGTCATTTTATGTTCCTTAGCTTTGCTTGTTGTTTGAATAAAATACCAATATCTTAAATTCTTAAATTTTAGAGAGTCTTCACATAGTTGCATAATTATTCGACTACTCATTGATCTTCACTTATATCTTTCGGAGTAGTTTGTCGTTTGCTCTAGTGCTTCACTTATATCTTTTAGAGCACGGTGGTGGAATTTGTTTTATAGAAACTTTTGATCTCTCATGCTTCACTTAGATTATTTTGAGAGTCTTAAATAGCATGGTAATTTGCTTAAATAGTCCTAATATGCTAGGTATCCAAGAATAGTAAAAACTTTCTTATGAGTGTGTTGAATACTAAGAGAAGTTTGATGCTTGATGATTGTTCTGAGATATGGAGGTAATAATATTAAAGTCGTGCTAGTTGAGTAGTTGTGAATTTGAGAAATACTTGTGTTGCAGTTTGCAAGTCCCGTAGCATGCACGTATGGTAAACGCTATGTAACAAATTTGAAACATGAGGTGTTCTTTGATTGTCCTCCTTATGAGTGGCGGTAGGGGACGAGCGATGGTATTTTCCTACGAATCTACCCCCCTAGGAGCATGTGCGTAGTGCTTGGTTTTTGATGACTTGTAGATTTTTGCAATAAGTATGTGAGTTCTTTATGACTATGTTGAGTCCATGGATTATACGCACTCTCACCCATCCATCATTGCTAGCCTCTTCAGTACCGTGCATTGCCCTTTCTCACATTGAGAGTTGGTGCAAACTTCGCCGGTGCATCCAAACCCCGTGATATGATACGCTCTTTCACACCTAAACCTCCTTATATCTTCCTCAAAACAGCCACCATACCTACCTATTATGGCATTTCCATAGCCATTCCGAGATATATTGCCATGCAACTTTCCACAATTCTGTTTATCATGACACGTTCATCATTGTCATATTGCTTAGCATGATCATGTAGTTGACATAGTATTTGTGGCAAACCACCGTTCATAATTCTTTCATACATGTCACTCTTGATTCATTGCATATCCCGGTACACCGCCGGAGGCATTCATATAGAGTCATACTTTGTTCTAGTATCGAGTTGTAATCATTGAGTTGTAATAAATAGAAGTGTGATGATCATCATTTTCTAGAGCATTGTCCCAAGTGAGGAATTAAAAAAAAGAGAAAGGCCATAAAAAAGAGAAGGCCCAAAAAAAGAGAACGAGAGAAAAAGAGAGAAGGGACAATGCTACTATCCTTTGCCACACTTGTGCTTCAAAGTAGCACCATAATCTTGATGATAGAGAGTCTCTTGTTTTATCACTTTCATATACTAGTGGGAATTTTTCATTATAGAACTTGGCTTGTATCCAAGAATGGGCCTCCTCAAGTGCCCTAGGTCTTCATGAGCAAGCAAGTTGGATGCACACCCACTTAGTTTCTTTTGTTGAGCTTTCATACATTTATAGCTCTAGTGCATCCGTTGCACGGCAATCCCTACTCCTTGCATTAACATCAATCCATGGGCATCTCCATAGCTTATTGATTAGCCTCGTTGATGTGAGACTTTCTCCTTTTTTGTCTTCTCCACATAACCCCCATCATCATATTCTATTCCACCCATAGTGCTATGTCCATGGCTCGCGCTCATATATTGCGTGAAAGTTTATAGGTTTGAGATTACTAAAGTATGAAACGATTGCTTGGCTCGTCATCGGGGTTGTGCATGATGAGAGCATTCTTGTGTGACGAAAATGGAGCATGACTAAACTATATGATTCTGTAGGGATGAACTTTCTTTGGCCATGTTATTTTGAGAGGACATAATTGCTTAGTTAGTATGCTTGAAGTATTATTACTTTTATGTCAATCTGAACTTGTCGGTGTACTAAAGTAGGGGTACCTTAGTACCCCGAACTTGTGCACGGGCAGTAGTAGCGTCCCATGGCAAGGCTTGCCAGGGGAACGATAAGAGTCTCCACGGCCCTTTCTGGGCCGGACGAAGGCCAAGTGATCGAGCCTAGAAGACCAGGCCCCGGCAAGAGGAGCTTGCCGGGCCAAGGAGGCGAGGTCCGGCAAGAGGAGCTTGCCGGGCCAAGGTGACAAGGCCCCGGCAAGAGGAGCTTGCCGGGACGACTAAGCCGAAGCACCAAGGCCCCGGCGGGAGGAGCTCGCCGGGACGGCCAAGCCAAGGCACCCCAAGAAAAGCCCGCCGCGGCGCGCCGCGCGCCCCGGCAAGGCCTGACGAGCGGCAAGCTTTCAGGTGCGGCAAGACAACCACCACGGCAAGCCACTTGCCGCGGCAAACCACCACCTCAAGCCTGCGCTCCAGCTCACCTGACCACGCGTCACTCTGGAGCTTCCCCAGAGGCACGTGGCGGGGCGCCGCGCAACCTGAGGCGCGCGGTGGCATGCGACGTTGGCAGAGTCGCCCCCGTGGCAAGCGGAGGCGCCCCCAACGGTCCGCCTCGGTACTGTTCGGGCGATCCAGACGGGCATTTAATGCCTTTGTCCCCCACCGTCAGAGTTAGGTGCGATAGCACTGTGCGGCCACTGTTCGCATAGTTCCTTGCCATTTTTACCCTCACTTGCGTCGCTACCTGTGGGAAACCCCTTAGCATATAAAAGGAGGCCCATGCGCACGTAGGGGAGAGGACCCCGAGGGAGGACACCCAGTAGACCCTCGTCTACGTCCAGCTCCAACTTACTGTAGCTTCTTGCGCTCCAGAGCAAGAACTCGAATCAACCAGACAAGCAGCAGTAGGGTTTTACGCATCCGTGCGGCCCGAAGCTGGGTAAAATCGTTGTGTGTGTGTGTCGCCTCGATCTGCTCTTTGTGCAACCTCCCCCCCCCCCCCGCCGAACCGAAAAGGGGCTCCGTCCCCATAGGTGCTCGTGGAGGCCGATTTCCCCCGACATCTTTGGCGCGCCAGGTAGGGGGCTGCGTCGAGGTTGTGCGAACCAGATTTGGCGACCACAGGTAAGCTCAGGTATGGCCAGGTACCTTTCCGCTCCAACCCGCGGAGCGGAGGCATTCCTCCTCACGGACTCGTGCACGGCCCTCCTCGAGTACCCACTCACGCAGAGCCCGGGCAAGAGCAGCTGCTCCTTGAGGAGGACCGCCTTCCGGCCGCTGAGCGAGTTTCTCGCCTCCAGCAAACTCTGCGCCGCTCCCATAGCCGCAGAAGTTAGCGCCGGAAGTTGCGGGAAAGGCGACCTCGTTCTTCGGCGCGCCCAGGCCGCCAAGATCCAAACGAGTCGACGCCGACCGTGGGAGGGACCTTGCCAGCGCGGTAGTCGGAACCCGTTCCGTCGGCCATCCTCTCTGTCCAAGTCTTGCCGCAGTTGCATGTAATCCTTGGTACAGAGACGAGCGCAGATCCCAAGCATAGCTTATGTGCCCCGCGCATCATGTCGATTTCGCGCCTCTCCGCTTTGCGCATGCATTATTTGACACGATTGTGCAGCACTCGGCTCCGGCAAGCGATGGCAGGCCGTGAAGCCCCGAGCCCTCGTTATTCCCTTACCTCGAGAAGGGGGGATGACAGGATAGGCTGGGCGTCGCCCGAGGAAGCTGCGCCTTGCCGGACTGCAAACAACAGAAAAGCTAAGTTGCCAAATTTGAGCAATTAAGCTCCTTTTTACCCTTAAGTTATCTTCCTCGAACGGCCGAGCTTCGTATGGGAAACCTGTGCGCGGAGGGGCCGGCTCGTGGCTGGTTGCGCCCTTATTTCGTTTCGAGTCCGCTCAACGACTTAAGTGTGCTACATCCAGAGTGGCGTCCTTACTTTGTTTCGAGCTTGCTCGGCAGCTTAAGTGTGCTGCGACTGCAGTCGCAACGCTTACCTCGCCCTGAGCCTGCTCAACATTTTAAGTGAGTTGCGCCAGCCGCGGCAAGGGTTCTTGTCGGTGGAGGCACCGCCAGCGGGTTGCTGATGTCCCGCACTCGGCACCCGTGGCAAGGCGGAGGCTTGCGCCGACAAGTTCCTGGGAGCGTAGGGCGCGAACGTACGAAGCACAAAGTCGAACGAGGGAGATAACAGCGCAATGAACTGCCTAAGATAAAAGTTATATTCCAAAACGACTTGCCGCTGCTCTAATCAGCTATTTCTATGACATGCTCAGCAGCGACAAGGGAAGAAAAGAAAGAGGTGGGCGGCCTAATCCGTGCGGTCGCCCTCGACCCTCCTGATCCCGGCCACCCTTTCCACAATGGGGGTGACGAGGGCCCTGATCTCCGTCAGGTCGGCGTCTTCCGGCAGGTGCCTGAGGACGTTGGTAAGCCTGATGGTGGGGTTGCGGAAGACGATCTTCACCAGCACCCTCTCGAGGGCCCCGGAGACGGCTTCCCGCATCTCCTCGGCCAGCTGCTCCGGGATCGTTTCCCGGAGATGCTGGAGCGCCTCCACCAAGCCCTTGAAGAAGGAAGTGAGCTTGACGCTCGGCGAGACATTCTCGCCGGAGGGGTGCTCGTGGCCCTCCATCCCCAGCAGCTTCAGCTCCTTGTCGATGGTGGTGGCGATGTCGACGAGGCCTTCGGTCCACCGCTCCACCGTCTCCTGGAAGGCGTTCTGGGTAACGGCGGCGCGCTTCAATAGCTCCTCGTTGTCAGCAACCTCCTTCCGCAAGGTCGCTTCCTGCCCCTTGGCGCTCTCCAGCGCCTTGGCCAGGGTGTCCAGCTTCAGCTCGAGGTCGGCCTTGGAATCCTTGGCGGCGTCGAGCTCCCGGATCTTCTCGGCGAAGCGGCCCTGCAGCTCGCCAAGGGTGTGAGCGCCCTTCTCGCGCTCCTGTTTGAGCGCGGCAAGCTCTTCGCCGCTCTCCTTGAGGTCGCTGACGAGCTGCGCCACCCTCGTCTCCAGCTCCCCCTTGACGACCTCGGCGGCCGCGGCAGCGTCCTGCGCTTTCTGCAGGGCCCCGCCAAGCGTCTGCTCGCGCGCGGCAACCTCCTCCTCGTGGCTGGCGAGGCTGGCCTTCTGCTGCACCAGTTCGCTTTCCCGCGCGGATAGCCCCGCAGCGGCAAGCCTCTGCTGCTCTTCGGCCTCTGCCTTCTCGAGGAGAAAGGCCGTCCGCGCCTCGTCGAGCAGCCTCCGCTCCTCCGCCAAAGACCGGAGAGCCTCCTGGTTGAGCTCCCGGAGCTCCCCGGCACGCTTCTCCATGTCCACACCGGCCCTCGCGACGAGTGCCTCCTGGCGCTCCACCTTAGCCTGCCGGGCGCGGTAGAGCGACACAAGCTTCCGGAGCAGCCGCTCCTCCTCGGGCTCGCCGCTGCTGGTGCTTGGCGCGTCGACCACTGTCAGCCCGACGGAGGCGAGCACTTCTCCGTCCAAGGCCTCATCCTCGACCGGCGCCCTGGAGCTAGGCTCCCAGGGGAGCCTGATGAAGACGCCATCGCCGGCCTTCAGGTAGGCACCCGCCGGGGGCTCCTCGAGGCCCGACGCGGCGGCAGCAGCGGGATCGCCGGACGGCGGAGTGCTTGACGCCCCTGCCTCCCCGGGGCCGTCGGCACGGTCGCCGGTCCCCTCGCCGTCTGCCGTCGCGGCGGCCTTGGCGGCTTCGGCCTCCCTGCCGCCTGCGGGGTCGTCGGTGCCGTCCGCCTCCTCGATGACGACGACGTCGTCGGTGTCGCCGCGCGCGCCCTCCCCGACGACGGCCTCGGTCTCCATCGGGTCCGCGGTGGGCGGGTCTGATGGCCGGAAGAGGGGAGAAGAGTCAACCGAACAGCCGACAAAAAGGCTCATAAGGAAAGATAACCAGGGGAAGTTTTCCGTGCAGGGGGGCTTACCGGTGGCAGGGTCCGTGGCCGCGGCCTCCGCTGCCGGGGGATCGCTGGCCGCGTCCCTCGCCGGAGATCCCTCCCTTGCCGGGGAGGTCTCCCCTGCCGGGGGCTGCTCCCTTGACAGAGATTCCTCCCTAGGCGGGGTGGTCGACGCAGACGGCGCGGCAGGAGTGCCCCCCGGGGTCGCCTGCTGGGGCTGCTCTGCTCCTACCCAACAACAACAACAGCCACATGTCAACCACAAAGAGAAGGGAAGCTCACGCGCGCGCCAAACAGCAAGAACTAGCCGTGCACTCACCCTAGGGGCTGCACTGTGGGCTGCCCCGGGGACCCGCTGCCAAGTCCGGCAAGGTCGTCTCCGGCACCTCCCCAGTTGCCGGGGGAGATTCGCCCTCAAGGACGACCAGCGGGATCATGGCCCTCTTCGTCCTCCTCTGGGCCAGGCTCCTGAATGGGAACGGTTTCGGGGGAGGATGAGTGGGCTGCGAAACAAGACGAAGCAACAGAAATCAAGAAGATACAAGCTCTACCAGGAACTTACTCTTTGTCCTCCTCTTCGTCGTCGGAGCTAAGCGCGGAATAGTCAAAAACCGGCTTGCTCCAGGCGCGAGGAGACAGGGGAGTGGGTTCCCGGGACCGCTTGGCGGGGACGGTGGACGACCCCGCCCCCGTTGCCGCCGCGGTACGGGGAGCGGCAGGAGCCGAAGCCGCGGCCCGTGAGGACCCCGCTCCCGCTGCTTCGGAGGCGCGTGTCACGCGGGGCTGCGGTTGCTGGTCGGCCTGCCGCACCACCTCTCTGGCCCTGCGGAGACGCCTCCTCGGCTGGGCAGGGGGCTCCGCCTGCGACGAGCTGCCCGGGAGCTGCGAGAAGGGCGCATCAACCTCCGGCAAGCCGCTCGCGTCCTGGGCGGGCTCGCCCGCGCCACCGTGCTCGGCTCGTTCCTCCGCGCCGGCGAACTCCATTTGGTCGGCGAGGCTCTCCGCCTCCGCCGCGTCTGCTTCGGCCAGGGTGAAGCCAGACTCGCCCGCGGCCGCGGCGGCCGTCGCCTCCTCCATCCTGGAGGCGATGTAAGCCAGCTCCTCGGGGGTGGTGTCCCGCGTGAGGCCCCTCTTCTCGTCGGGGTCGACCGGCACCTCCTCCAAGTTGTCGAAGAAGGCCTGCACGACGTCGTCCGCCGGCTCCTGCCAGGTCGCGTCGATCCCGTGCGAGTCGCACAGTGGCATCATCGCGAGGATGCGGCTGAGCGCCGAGTTGTTGCACAGGGGGACGACGCCCGACGGCAACCTGAACCATTCTGGGTGCTCGGAGTCGTACCTGAACAGCTCCTTCAACACTGCGATGAGCTCCAGAACGGTGAAGTTGTAGTTAAGGCCCGGGCGCAGCCTCATGATGTCCGCCGCGTTTTGGAATTCCCAAGCCAGTTTCCCCCTCTCCTGCAGGGGGGCGATACGCCGGCGAAGGAAATCCGCGCCGACGGCGCCGACGGTGAGCCCGGCACACCTAAGGTGCAGGATTCGGGTGACGGCAATCTTCAGCTTGGCGTCGTCCGGGGCTAGGTCGCTCTAGTCACGGCCGCGCACCACTGGGGTTCGGCGCACGGCGGTGAATGGCGGTGGATTTTCCTCGACGATCAGGCACCACTCGGCCCTCCACTCCTCCCATCTGCCACGGAGTTCCCCCTCCAAGTAGACCTCTTTCTTGCCGGTCCTGGAGACCCAGGCGACTCCGCCGGACGGCGGCTCTCCTTTCTCCACCCGAGGAGTAAAGAAGTGGCGGAAGAGGGCTACGTTGGGGCGGACTCCGACAAAGTTCTCGCAAAGGTGTGCGAAAACCGCCATTGTCAGAACGGCGTTGGGGGTGAAATCAAGGAGGTGGAGGTTGTAGGTGTGCATGATGTCGCAGAAGAACTCGGAAAAAGGCGGGCAGAGCCCGCAATAGAAGAACACGGCGAAGAAAGGGTACCCGGTCGGGTACAGCTTCTGGGCGATGGCGGGAAGAACTCGCGTGCGCGGATGCGCTCGCGTCGCCGTCGACCAGAAGAGGCGGTATCCATTCTTCAGCCCCAGCGCATCGAGCTGAGGGGGGAACGTCGCCGTCTCCTTCCGAAGCGCTTCTAGCCGCAGCGCCTCGGCCGACTTCACGGCCTTCCCCTTCGCCTTGTCGCTCTTCGGGGCCATGGCAGATACGGGGAGGGGGAGTTGTCGGCGTTGGCGGCGCCAGGGGCTGCGAGGGCGAATCGCCGCTTTCTCTAGTAAGGAGGAAGTGGCGGAGATTTTCGAGGAACAGCAACCGGCGGAAAGGCGAGCTGCCCCTGTTCCCCTCCGCTTATAAAGAAGGGGGGCCGGGCGTTTCGCCTTTCCAAATAAAGGAATCGTGCCCGACGTGACGCATGCCTGCGGGCCTCAAGCCCCGCGCACGCCACCCACGTCACGCACGCCTCGCACGCCTCGCCCCCCCCCCATGACGCCACGATAAGCGCGCGCCACTTGGGGAGGGCGCGACGGGCACGGAGTTAAGGAGCAGCGCAACCCAGGCCACGCGTGCCCGTGCACTGTTAGGGCCTGGCCCAACAATGCTCGGCACCGTGTATGGCCCAGACCCGGGGGCTCCTATCGGTGTACTAAAGTAGGGGTACCTTAGTACCCCGAACTTGTGCACGGGCAGTAGTAGCGTCCCGCGGCAAGGCTTGCCAGGGGAGCGACAAGAGTCTCCACGGCCCTTTCTGGGCCGGACAAAGGCCAAGTGATCGAGCCTAGAAGACCAGGCCCCGGCAAGAGGAGCTTGCCGGGCCAAGGAGGCGAGGTCCGGTAAGAGGAGCTTGCCGGGCCAAGGCGACAAGGCCCCGGCAAGAGGAGCTTGCCGGGACGACTAAGCCGAAGCACCAAGGCCCCGGCGGGAGGAGATCGCCGGGACGGCCAAGCCAAGGCACCCCAAGAAAAGCCTGCCGCGGCGCGCCGCGCGCCCTGGCAAGGCCTGACGAGCGGCAAGCTTTCAGGTGCGGCAAGACAACCACCGCGGCAAGACACTTGCCGCGGCAAACCACCACCTCAGGCCTGCGCTCCAGCTCACCTGACCACGCGTCACTCTAGAGCTTCCCCAGAGGCACGTGGCGGGGCGCCGCGCAACCTGAGGCGCGCGGTGGCATGCGACGTTGGCAGAGTCGCCCCCGTGGCAAGCGGAGGCGCCCCCAACGGTCTGCCTCGGTACTGTTAGGGGGATCCAGACGGGCATTTAATGCCTTTGTCCCCCGCCGTCAGAGTTAGGTGCGATAGCACTGTGCGGCCACTGTTTGCACAGTTCCTTGCCATTTTTACCCTCACCTGCGTCGCTACCTGTGGGAAACCCCTTAGCATATAAAAGGAGGCCCATGCGCACGTAGGGGAGAGGACCCCGAGGGAGGACACCCAGTAGACCCTCGTCTATGTCCAGCTCCAACTTACTGTAGCTTCTTGCGCTCCAGAGCAAGAACTCGAATCAACCAGACAAGCAGCAGTAGGGTTTTATGCATCCGTGCGGCCCGAAGCTGGGTAAAATCGTTGTGTGTGTGTGTCACCTCGATCTTCTCTTTGTGCAACCTCCGCCCCCCCCCCCCCCCCCCCCCCCCGCGCCGAACCAAAAAGGGGCTCCGTCCCCATAGGTGCTCGTGGAGGCCGATCTGCATATTCATACCACATTAAGAAGAATTACATTGAAATTATGCCAAGTAGCATTCCACATCAATAATTCTATTTTTATCATTTACCTACTCGAGGACGAGCAGGAATTAAGCTTGGGGATGCTGATACGTCTCCAACGTATCTATAATTTTTTATTGTTCCATGCTATTATATTATCCATCTTGTATGTTTATGGGCTTTATTTTACACTTTTATATTATTTTTGGTACTAACCTATTGACCCAAAGCCCAGTGCTAGTTCCTGTTTTTCCCTTGTTTCAGTGTTTCGAAGAAAAGGAATATCAAACGGAGTCGAAACAGAATGAAACCTTCTGGAGAAGTTATTTTTGGAAGGAAAGCGACCTGATAGACTTGGAGTGCACATCAGGAAAGAAACAAGGGAGCCACGAGGTAGGGGGGCACGCCCTCCACCCTCGTGGGCCCCTCGTGGGTCCCCTGACATATTTCTTGCGCCTATATATATATCCATATACACTAAAACCCGCGATGAACAGAATAGATCTGGAGTTCCGCCGCCGCAAGCCTCTGTAGCCACCAAAAACCTCTCGGGACCCTGTTCCGGCACCCTACCGAAGGGGGGAACTCTCACCGGTGGCCATCTTCATCGTCCCTGCGCTCTCCATGATGAGGAGGGAGTAGTTCACCCTCAGGGCTGAGGGTATGTACCAGTAGCTATGTGTTTGATCTCTCTCTCTCTCTCTCTCTCTCTCTCGTGTTCTTGATTTGGCACGATCTTGATGTGTCGCGAGCTTTGCTATTATAGTTGGATCTTATGTTGCTTCTCCCCCTCTACTCTCTTGTAATGGATTGAGTTTTCCCTTTGAAGTAAATCTTATCGGATTGAGTCTTTAATGATTTGAGAACACTTGATGTATGTCTTGCCGTGCGTATCTGTGGAGACAATGGGATATCACATGATTCACTTGATGTATGTTTTGGTGATCAACTTGCGGGTTCCGCCCATGAACCTATGCATAGGGGTTGGCACACGTTATCGTCTTTATTCTCCGGTAGAAACTTTGGGGTACTCTTTGAGGTTCTATGTGTTGGTTGAATAGATGAATCTGAGATAGTGTGATGCTTATCGTATAGTCATACCCACGGATACTTGAGGTGACATTAGGGTTTTGGTTGATTTGTGTCTTAAGATGTTATTCTAGTACGAACTCTAGGGCTGTTTGTGACACTTATAGGAATAGTCCAACTGATTGATTGGAAAGAATAACTTTGAGGTGGTTTCGTACCCTACCATAATCTCTTCGTTTGTTCTCTGCTATTGGTGACTTTGGAGTGACTCTTTGTTTCATGTTGAGGGATAGTTATATGATCCAATTATGTTATTATTGTTGAGAGAACTTGCACTAGTGAAAGTATGAACCCTAGGCCTTGTTTCCTAGCATTGCAATACCGTTTACGCTCACTTTTATCGCTTGCTACCTTGTTGTTTTTATATTTTCAGATTACAAAAACCTATATCTACCATCCATATTGCACATGTATCACCATCTCTTCGCCGAACTAGTGCACCTATACAATTTACCATTGTATTGGGTGTGTTGGGGACACAAGAGACTCTTTGTTATTTGGTTGCAGGGTTGCTTGAGAGAGACCATCTTCATCCTATGTCTCCCACAGATTGATAAACCTTAGGTCATCCACTTAAGGGAAATTTGCTACTGTCCTGCAAACCTCTGCACTTGGGGGCCCAACAACGTCTACAAGAAGAAGGTTGCGTAGTAGACATCACTAGACTCGGTGCCGGACGCGGCTTTTCATTTGCTTTCCGTAGTTGGCTCGTCTCCTTTTAATTGAAATTTGCTTCTGGTGTTCCTTGCTGATTTAGTTCCGTCGCCTTTCGCCGCTATTTTCAACCTCGGTTTAACCTGTTCTCTCTCTCGCATTCCTCGCGAGGGGGCTAGGCAGGTGCCCTCGCAAGCGTTTTTCCTTTTCTCTGCCTTCCGTATGTCTTTTCGCGAGGCACCCTCGTTCGAGCCCACAAGCTGGCGTATCTCTCCTGATCCGTGCCCCTCGGGTACTGCGATGTGAAGCGCTGGGTCAAGGCTCGGGTGAACGATAAGCCTCCTAACGAGCTTCCTAACAAATTTTTTGCAGTTCCTAAGCGCCCACCGAGTCATGGAAGGCCTTGACAGGCGCCAGGAAACAAGTGCCTCGTGAAGAGGAGGCTACCCCAAGCGTGCTAAGCTAAGTCGTCTCTACGCAAAACAAAGGCACAACACAGAAACAATAAGCATAACATAGTGATTGAGGAATCATGGTTTGATACATGCCCCTCCGGGGCCCATACTGGTTCCTTTTTGATACGGGAAGAAAAGGAAGAACAAGATAAAAGCAGCGCATGTCCCTACAGTGGTTCTTGGGGACGGGCTCTTGGCAACGTCCTGAGCTCTGCTGGACCCCTCCTCGCGCTTCAGGGAGGCGCAGCAACGAGACGACCCGCTGCCACCTTCGAAGCGGGTGCGGCGGCGTGGCGGTTGGTCGTAGCCACCATTGTTGGAGCTGTCGCTAGGGGAAGAGTGCTACCTCTTGAGCTTGCGTTGGTTTTCCCCGAAGAGGAGAGGATGATGCAGCAAAGTAGCATAAGTATTTACCTCATTTTTTGAGAACCAAGGTCTCAATCCAGTAGGAGGCCACGCTCAAGTCCCTCGTACCTGCACAAAACGATAGCTACTCGCGACCAACGCGATTAGGGGTTGTCAATCCCTTCATGGTCACTTACAAGAGTGAGATCTGATAGATAGTATTTTTGGTATTTTTGGTATAGAGTGAAAAGTAAAAGGCAAAGTAAAAAAGCAAAGCAAGATTAAAGTGATGGAGATTGATATGATGAGAATAGACCTGGGGGCCATAGGTTTCATTAGTGGCTTCTCTCAAGAGCATAAGTATTCTACGGTGGGTGAACAAATAACTGTTGAGCAATTGACAGAATTGAGCATAGTTATGATAATATCTAGGCATGATCATGTATATAGGCATCACGTCCGTGACAAGTAGACTGAAACGATTCTGCATCAACTACTATTACTCCACTCATCAACCGCTATCCAGCATCCATCTAGAGTATTAAGTTAAAAACAGAGTAACGCTTTAAGCAAGATGACATGATGTAGAGAGATAAATTCATGCAATATGAAATAAACCCCATCTTGTTATCCTCGATGGCAACAATAAAATGCGTGCCTTGCTGCCCCTTCTGTCACTGGGAAAGGACACCGCAAGATCGAACCCAAAGCTAAGCACTTCTCCC
Organism: Aegilops umbellulata; assembly: GCA_032464435.1. Taxonomy (NCBI): domain Eukaryota; kingdom Viridiplantae; phylum Streptophyta; class Magnoliopsida; order Poales; family Poaceae; genus Aegilops; species Aegilops umbellulata. The sequence continues at coordinate 230,003,551 of CP136060.1, forward strand.
ATGGTAGGAAAAACCAATCTAGTAGGCCAAACCAAACTGATAATTCGAAGAGACTTGCAAAGATAACCAATCATACATAAAAGAATTCGGAGAAGATTCAAATATTGTTCCTAGATAATCTTGATCATAAACCCACAATTAATCGATCTCAACAAACACACCACAAAAAGAAGATTACATCGAGTAGATCTCCACAAGAGAGGGGGAGAACTTTGTATTAAGATCCAAAAAGAGAGAAGAAGCCATCTAGCTAATAACTATGGACCCGAAGGTCTGAGGTAAACTACTCACACTTCATCGGAGAGGCTATGATGATGTAGAAGCCCTCCGTGATGACGGCCCTCTCCGGCGGAGCTCCGGAACAGGCCCCAAGATGGGATCTCATGGATACAGAAAGTTGCGGTGGTGGAATTAGGTTTTTGGCTCCGTATCTGTTTGTATGGGGGTACGTAGGTATATATAGGAGGAAGAAGTACGTCGGTGGAGCTTCGGTGGGCCCATCAGGGTGGGGGCGCACCTGGGGGTGTAGGGCGCGCCCCCCTACCTCGTGCCCACCTCGAAGCTTCCTTGGCGTAGGGTCCAAGTCTCCTGGGTCATATTCGGTGAGAAAATCACGTTCCCGAAGGTTTCATTCCGTTTGGACTCCGTTTGATATTCCGTTTCTTTGAAACACTGAAATAGGCAAAAAAACAGCAATTCTGGGCTGGGCCTCCGGTTAATAGGTTAGTCCCAAAAATAATATAAAAGTGGAAAATAAAGCCCAATATAGTCCAAAACAGTAGATAATATAGCATGGAGCAATCGAAAATTATAGATACGTTGGAGACGTATCAGGCATCCCCAAGCTTAATTCCTGCTCGTCCTCGAGTAGGTAAATGATAAAAAGAGAATTTTTGATGCGGAGTGCTACTTGGCATAATTTCAATGCAAATCTTCTTAATTGTGGTATGAATATTCAGATTAGAAAGATTCAAGACAAAAGTTCATATTGACATAGAGAATAATAATACTTCAAGCAAACCAACAAAGCAATTATGTTTTCTCAAAGTAACATGGCCAAAGAAAGTTCATCCCTACAAAATCATATAGTTTAGTCATGCACCATTTTCGTCACACAAGAATGCTCTCATCATGCACAACGCCGATGACAAGCCAAGCAATTGTTTCATACCTTAATAATTTCAAACTCATAAACTTTCACGCAATACATTAGCGTGAGCCATGGATATAGCACTATAGGTAGAATATAATATAATGATGGGGTTATGTGCAGAAGACAAAAAGGAGAAAGTCTCACATCAACAAGGCTAATCAATGGGCTATCGAGATGCCCATCGATTGATGTTGATGCAAGCAGTAGGGATTGCCATGCAACGGATGCACTAGAGCTATAAATGTATGAAAGCTCAACAAAAGAAACTAAGTGGGTGTGCATCCAACTTGCTTGCTCACGAAGACCTAGGGCACTTGAGGAGGCCCATTGTTGGAATATACAAGCCAAGTTCTATAATGAAAAATTCCCACTAGTATATGAAAGTGACAAAACACGAGACTCTCTATCATGAAGATTTTGAAGCACAAGTGTGGAAAAAAGGATAGTAGCATTGCCCCTTTTTATTTATTTTCTTTTTTTCTTTGGCCTTTCTCTTTTTTTTGGGGACAATTCTCTATTGAATGATGATCATCACACTTCTATTTATTTACAACTCAATGATTACAACTCGATACTAGAACAAAGTATGACTCTATATGAATGCCTCCGGCGGTGTACCGGGATATGCAATGAATCAAGAGTGACAATTATGAAAGAATTATGAATGGTGGCTTTGCCACAAATACTATGTCAACTACATGATCATGCTAAGCAATATGACAATGATGAATGTGTCATGATAAACTGGATGGTGGAAAGTTGCCTGGCAATATATCTCGGAATGACTATGGAAATGCCATAATAGGTAGGTATGGTGGCTGTTTTGAGGAAGATATAAGGAGGTTTATGTGTGAAAGAGCGTATCATATCACGGGGTTTCGATGCACCGGCGAAGTTTGCACCAACTCTTGATGTGAGAAAGGGCAATGCATGGTACCGTAGAGGCTAGCAATGATGGAAGGGTGAGAGTGCGTATAATCCATGGACTCAACATTAGTCATAAAGAACTCATATACTTATTAAAAAAATCTACAAGCCATCAAAAACCAAAGCATTACGCGCATGCTCCTAGGGGGGATAGATTGGTAGGAAAAGACCATCGCTCGTCCCCGACCGCCACCCATAAGGAGGACAATCAAATAACACCTCATGTTTCAAATTTGTTGCATAACGTTTACCATACGTGCATGCTACGGGACTTGCAAACTTTAACTCAAGCACTTCTCAAATTCACAATTACTCTACTAGCATGACTTTGATATTACTACCTCCATATCTCAAAACAATTATCAAGCATCCAACTTTTCTTAGTATTCAACGCACTCAAAAGGAAGTTTCACAAATCTTGAATACCAAACATGTTATTATTAAGCAAATTACCATGCTATTAACACTCTCAAAATAATTTAAGTGAAGCATCAGAGATCAATAGTTTCTTTAAAACAAATCCACCACCATGCTGTAAAAGATCTAAGTGAAGCACATAGAGCAAAATTGTAACGCTCAAAAAATATAAGTGAAGCACATAGAGCAAAACTACATAGCTCAAAAGATATAAGTGAAGCACATAGACTATTCTATCAAATTCTAATTCATGTGTGGCTCTCTCAAAAGGTGTGTACATCAAGGATGATTGTGGAACACTAACAAACAAAGAAACAAATAATACAAGACGCTCCAAGCAAAACACATATCATGTTGGTGAATAAATATATAGCTCCAAGTAAATTACCGATGGAAGTAGACGAAAGAGGGTATGACTTCCGGGGCATCCCCAAGCTTTGACTTTTTGGTGTCCTTGGATTATCTTGGGGGTTCCATGGGCATTTCCAAGCTTAGGCTCTTGCCACTCCTTGTTCCATAATCCATCAAAACAATTCACCCAAAACTTGAAAACTTCACAACACAAAACTCAATAGAAATCTCGTGAGCTCCGTTAGAGAAAGAAAACAAAAGACCACTTCAAGGTACTGTAATGAACTAATTATTTATTTATATTGGTGTTAAACCTACTGTATTCCAACTTCTCTATGGATTATAAACTATTTTACTAGCCATAGATTCATCAAACTAAGCAAACAACACACGAAAAACAGAATCTGTCAAAAACATAACAGTCTGTAGTAATCTGTAACTAACGCAAACTTCTGAAACTCCAAAATATCTACCAAAATTATAAGACCTAGACAATTTTTTTATTGATCAGCAGCAATTGGAATCAGTATTTTATCATGTTCTGATGATTTTTAATAATTCGGGCACTGAACGCAAAGTTTCTGGAAATTACAGCAAGATCAAATAACTATCATCCAAAAAGATCCAATAGGTCTAACTTGGCACAAACACTAATTAAAACACAAAACCACATACAAACATAAGGTAGATAGGTTATTTATTCTCTAACAGAAGAAAAACACAAAAAACTAAAAATAAAATTGGGTTGCCTCCCAACAAGCGCTATCGTTTAACGCCCCTAGCTAGGCATAAAAGCGAGGATAGATCTAGGTATTGACATCTTTGGTAGGCAATCCATAAGTGGCTCTCATGATAGTTTCATATGGCAATTTTATTTTCTTTCTAGGAAAGTGTTCCATGCCCTTTTTTAGTGGAAATTGAAATCTAATATTCCCTTCCTTCATATCAATAATCGCACCAACCGTTATAAGGAAAAGCTTACCAAGAATAATAGGGCAAGAAGGATTGCAATCTATATCAAGAATGATAAAATCTACGGGCACATAATTCCTATTTGCAACAATAAGAACATCATTAATTCTTCCCATAGGTTTGTTAATAGTGGAATCCGCAAGATGCAAGTTTAGAGAGCAATCATCAAAATCGCGAAAATCTAGCAAATCACACAAAGTTTTGGGGATAGTGGAAAGACTAGCACCCAAATCACACAAAGCATAAAACTCATGATCCTTAATTTTAATTTTAGTAGTTGGTTCCCACTCATCATAGAGTTTTCTAGGAATAGAAACTTTCAACTCAAGCTTTTCTTCATAAGATTGCATCAAGGCATCAACAATATGGTCGGTAAAGGCTTTGTTTTGACTATAAGCATGTGGAGAATTTAGCACAGATTGCAACAAGGAAATACAATCAATTAAAGAGCAACTTCCATAATTAAATTCCTTGAAATCCAATATAGTGGGTTTAGCAACATCTAGATTTTTATTTCTTTCAATCCCACTTTCATCAATTTCATCATAGAGATCTAAATACTCCGAATTTTTTGGAACGCCTTCTAGGTAAAGGAAGATCATATTCAGTTTCATCAAGATTCATATTGCAAAACAAAGATTTGATAGGGCACACATCAATAACTTTTAGATCTTCATCTTGAGTTTCATAGGAATTCGGTTTAGCGGCCATTTTATTGACTAAGGTGGCTTGCATATCCGAAATTTCAGCAGTCATCTTTTCAAGACGAGCAATTTGGGATCTTATACCATCAAATTCTTTAGACATATCATCAAGCTCTTTATTCATATAACTCATAAAACTTTTTTGTTCCTTAAGCTCGTTTCTAAAGAAATTATTACGCTCAAATTGCAAAACCATAAACTTCCTAACGTTGCTTTCGATCTCCTCTAACATTTTAAGGTGAAGATCACCAAATCTCGGTTGAGCCATCACGACAGACAAGCAATCCAACAAACGAGCAAACAAAAGGCAAGCGAGAAAAAGGCAAACGGAAAAGGAGGAGGAGAAGGAGAAGGAGAAGGAGAGGGCGAATAAAATGGCAAGGGTGAAGTGGGGGAGAGGAAAACGAGAGGCAAATGGCAACTAATGTAATGCGAGAGATAGGGATTGTGATGGGTACTTGGTATGTTGACTTTTTGCGTAGACTCCCTGGCAACGGCGCCAAAAATTCTTCTTGCTACCTCTTGAGCTTGCGTTGGTTTTCCCCGAAGAGGAGAGGATGATGCAGCAAAGTAGCGTAAGTATTTCCTTCAGTTTTTGAGAACCAAGGTATCAATCCAGTAGGAGGCCACGCTCAAGTCCCTGGTACCTGCACAAAACGATAGCTACTCGCGACCAACGCGAATAGGGGTTGTCAATCCCTTCACGATCACTTACGAGAGTGACATCTGATAGATAGTATTTTTGGTATTTTTGGTATAGAGATGCAAAGTGAAAAGTAAAAGGCAAAGTAAAAAGGCAAGCAAGATTAAAGTGATGGAGATTGATATGATGAGAATAGACCCGAGGGCCATAGGTTTCACTAGTGGCTTCCCTCAAGAGCATAAGTATTCTACGGTGGGTGAACAAATTACTGTTGAGCAATTGACAGAATTGAGCATAGTTATGAGAATATCTAGGCATGATCATGTATATAGGCATCACGTCCGTGACAAGTAAACCGAAATGATTCTGCATCTACTACTATTACTCCACTCATCGACCGCTATCCAGCATGCATCTAGAGTATTAAGTTAAAAACAGAGTAACGCTTTAAGCAAGATGACATGATGTAGAGAGATAAATTCATGCAATATGATAAAACCCCATCTTGTTATCCTCGATGGCAACGACACAATACGTGCCTTGCTGCCCCTTCTGTCACTGGGAAAGGACACCGCAAGATCGAACCCAAAGCTAAGCACTTCTCCCATGGCAAGAAAAACCAATCTAGTAGGCCAAACCAAACTGATAATTCGAAGAGACTTGCAAAGATAACCAATCATACATAAAAGAATTCAGAGAAGATTCAAATGTTATTCATAGATGGACTTGATCATAAACCCACAATTCATTGGTCTCAACAAACACACCGCAAAAACAAGATTACATCGAGTAGATCTCCACAAGAGAGGGGGAGAACTTTGTATTGATATCCAAAAAGAGAGAAGAAGCCATCTAGCTAATAACTATGGACCCGAAGGTCTGAGGTAAACTACTCACACTTCATCAGAGAGGCTATGATGATGTAGAAGCCCTCCGTGATGATGGCCCTCTCCGGCGGAGCTCCGGAACAGGCCCCAAGATGGGATCTCGCGGATACAGAAAGTTGCGGCAGTGGAATTAGGTTTTTGGCTCCGTATCTGTTCGTTTTGGGGTACGTAGGTATATATAGGAGGAAGAAGTACGTCGATGGAGCTTCGGTGGGCCCACGACAGTGGGGGCGCGCCTGGGGGTGTAGGGCGTGCCCCCCTACCTCGTGCCCACCTCGAAGCTTCCTTGGCGTAGGGTCCAAGTCTCCTGGGTCATATTCGGTGACAAAATCACGTTCCCGAAGGTTTCATTCTGTTTGGACTCCGTTTGATATTTCGTTTCTTCGAAACAATGAAATAGGCAAAAAAACAGCAATTCTGGGCTGGGCCTCCGGTTAATAGGTTAGTCCCAAAAATAATATAAAAGTGGAAAATAAAGCCCAATATAGTCCAAAACAGTAGATAATATAGCATGGAGCAATAAAAAATTATAGATACGTTGGAGACGTATCAAAGAGCCATCGTAGCTGGACGAGACGCGGTCGGTACCAAGGGCGGGTTCGCCCTCCTCCTCGTCCCGACCAACGCCAAGGCCGAGCACCTCCTCGCCGTCGTTCACCTCGGGGCAGCACCCGGTGCGGTTGACCATCTTCCCCAAACACCCTCACGTAGAGGGTCGCATCACCGTCGTACTTGAAATGGAGGGTGCACCGCCTGCCCAGGCCGCGCGCGCGGGGGGGGGGGGGGGGGGACGTCTGCCAACCACAAGCCAGAGCTATGTTGCCCGCGACGGAGACCTCGACCGCAACCCAAGAAGCCTTGATGCAGCAACCGTCCGCCTGCAGCCATAGCCCACCTGGACCGGAGGCTGGCAGCTCGTCGGCGAAGAAGTGCGGGAGCTGAAGCCAGTTGCCGGCCGGGTCCTCCGACTAGACGACGAACTCTGGCAGCACCTCCGCCGAGTGGAAGCGCGGCTCGGGAGGCCGTGCATCCATGGCGCGTCTACTCTCACCAACAGGGCTGCCATGACCGGAACGACCCCTTCCACGCGCAGCCGAACCACCGCGGGAGCGAGGGTCCGCGGCGGGGGTCGCGGTGTGCTTGCGGGGACGGCCGCGTCCACGCTTGGGCGACGGGGAGCCAGGCCCCTCGCGAGGGGCCTTCCCCTTCTCCGCGGCAGAGAACCTCTTCGACGACGCCATTGGTATCGGCGGTGGAGCAGAGGAGGAGAAGCAAGCGGAATGGGAAGAGATGGGTGACGGGGGCTCTGCCGCCCTCCCCATTTATAGCAAGAGAAGGCCAACCAGCGCCCCCCACGATCACAGGTAATGATGGTTTTCCCTTGCATGTCGCAGGGACTTGTCAAGTCGGGCAGTTGCCGAGGCAGCATGGGGAAGCGGAGACGCCCACGTCCAATCAACTGCCACGTGTCGACCAAGGCCGCAGGCTATTGGGGCCCGCGGCGCTCCGCACTTGACCTTTGGCTTCGCCTCGAAGCCAAGCTCGGGTGCGCCTTGGGCCCGGGGGCTACTGTCGGTGATCTGGGAATGGGGGTCCCCAGACTTGCCTGCCTGCGGCCCACGGCGTGGCTCTACTGGTGGGCCCGTACGGCCCATCTTCACCAACAAGCATTCAAGACCCTCGCGAGGGGCCAAGCCTCGAGAGGCGGGCGACACAAGACCTCCTCAGGAGCGGCCTCACCAGGTTGGCTCGCGAGGGGCGGAGAGATCAAGGCAAGGCAAACCTCGCGAGGTTCTTGTGACGTGAGCCATGACGACCGAGACTAGGCGGGCGCCAGCGCGCACAGAGTCCTTGTTTCCTCTTTGGTGCTAAGGAGGCAAGCGCAGGCGCGGAGTACCGAGGCGTCAAGCAAAGGTTTCCATATCAGTGCAACGAGACCAAGACGAGCAGGACGGTGAGAAGGAGGTCACCATGGAGCCCAAGGCGGCGTCACCACCAGACCCTTTGGCAAGCGAAGACTACTTTTGTCAAGATAAGCTGTACTAGCTGTCCCCTTTCAAATTGGCCGTTGTTGGCTCCCTTCCCGCTTAATATTTGGGAAGAGGACCAGGGCCTCTATAAATAGGACTAGCCACCACCATAGAGAGGGGAATCCTCACCCGCACACCGAGCACAAGAACACGTCAACCTCGGGAGGTTGTTCTTCCCCTTGTAACTGTTCATCCTCAGCCCAAGAGGAAATTCACCACCACCACACTAGAGTAGGGTATTGCACCACAACGGTGGGCCGAACCAGTATAAATCTTGAGTTCTTTGTGTTGCGAGTTCGTCGAGTTAGTCCTTGAGATCTTAGCAAAGCTAGGACGTGGATTGGTAGGGGGAGAACTTCGCACGCACCCCGGAGTTCGAACCTTAAGGGTTTTGCCGGAACCCGAGATCCGACACCTCCGTCTCCTCAGCGAGCACCGGCGAACAAGCGAAGGACAATGTCGTCGCGGACATGTGGCCCTATGATCCTGGCTTCCTGAATGAGCAGTGGGCGCTGTATCAGACCATCCATAGGGCCCGTGAGGCCCTCTCCATTGTCCTTCGAGTTGTTGCGCTCACCGTGGCGCTGTCGTGTCGCGTTGTCAACATGGTCAGCGGACATGATGAATGAGGAGATGACTTTACTTGCAAAAGATGATAGTGGGGACCCACCAGGGCCATAGCCGTACGTACGCAAGTGCCTCCTTATTATATACAACTATATTTTTTTTGCTTCCTCCTGGTTTCCTGACATCAGGGTCCCACACCATTGTCAACCTATGTAGTCAATAAACGAGAGAATTGCAGAAGGAGCGGCCGACAGCTGGGATCAAGCAGCTCGAGCAGTATTTGTATTTTTCATGTGTGAGCACTGCAGAGTTTTTCTTGAGCGACGTTTTTGTTGTTTTTTAGAGGAGAGCAGGGTATTAACTGGGCGGACTGTGGCCTGTCTAGCCCAGGCCAGACACCCAGCCTAGATATTATTATTTTTCAAGCTGAAAATGGCTACCCCAGCTATACTTTTTTAGGAATACCCAGGCAAGATCAACTTGTTATTCTCTGCCCCCAAGGGCTGCAAATCTTTCCTAGGAGGGATGCATTAGGCTTAACCAGAAAATTGGCTTTAAGAAATAATAAATGGGATGTAATTATAAAACTGGGCAGTAACTATAAAAAAAGCACCAAACACGTAATTAGTTTAAAAAATATTAGTTTTGGATTTTGAAAATTTTAATTTCATTAATTGTTGCGCGTGCAATATTTCGTTGGATTTTTACGTAATACAAATTTATTTTGAAATTATATTTAGTTTGACTAGAAATTTCGGCATAAAATATTTCGGATCCCATCAAAATGTGGGAATTTTTATTGAATTCTGTTTTGAGCGGTTGGTTGAAATTATTAATCGTTGTCCTAACTAGAAATGGGTTGTACTTGTAACAAACTGTGGGTTGTAGTAAATTCCATTAGAATTCAAAAATGGTTTGTACATTCTTACAAATCGCAAATGGGCTATATGTTCTCTACCACACACTTGTGGGCCTACTAAGTTGATGCGTCCCCTAAAAACCCCTAAATGGACGCGTATGCAAGGCTTTGTCAACTTATAGTCAACACGCGGTTCTAGCAGCAGTGGCCGTTGGATGTCCATCCAACGGATGTGTGCTTCTTCTTCAATCTCGGATATTCTTGCTTCAGCCGCCCAAAATATGATTCCTTCCCCTGACATCTAGGGAACACCATTTCGAAGGCTGACCTGTGGGCCTACTAAGTTGACGCGTACTAAGGTCTTTGTTAACTTAGTCAATATAAACGATTCTACCTGAAGTGACCGTACAATGTCCATCCAACGGCTGTCGTGCCTCTTCAACCTCTGGTCTTCTTGCTCCAGCCGCCCAAACCAGCGCCGGTCGTGCCGCCTGCTCCTGCATCCCGTGTCCGGTTGTGCTGCCACCGCTGGCCATGCCATCCCTCTATACTCACCCACACCTCCTATTATTCTCTGGCGACGGCAGCCTCACACCGCAGGCGAAGAAGTCAACCCACGTACTTCCCTCCGCGTGGGCATCCACTGCCACGTCTTCCTCGGCTCCGCATCGTCCCCTTCCTAGGCCTCGTCATTGTCCACCGCTTTGGTGCTCTCGGCGCGGCATGGTCAACGTGGTCAACGAAGGACAGCCATCATAAGAGGACTTTAGGCGGTGAGGCTGACAGCTGGACCCACCAGCTACATCTTCGAACACAAGGAAGTGCCTCCTTATTACTCGTAAAATAAAAACGATTCCTCCCCATGACAGTTGGGACTGACCAGCTATATCTCCGCACGCAAGGAAGTGCGTCCTTATCCTCCCTGACTGCTGGCACCCACCCGGTCAAAGTGTACATAGCGTTGTCTGTCTGGTCGCGAACGTGTATGTACATACTGGTCGATCGGTCTCTCTGCAAGTATGAACTGTGGCCGAGTAAGTAGCGGCACATGTCGTTGTAGAGCACCCGACATCCAATTGAAGACAATCCAGTGGTTTATAGTTGATACAAAGAAAAAAGGTAAGAGGGGTGGAAAAACTTATTAGATAGCAAAGCAAAGTAAGTCCAATGCTATCTAGTAATTTTTCAACCTACTTACCTACTATAGCAGTTCACACAGCCCCGTCTAAGTCATGTACACGTACGTACGGCCACAGGGAAAAAAATACGGCCACGTACGTACATACGGGCGGGGTCTCGAGCGCGTACTCGCGCATATATACAGACGGCCAGGGCTTATGTACGTGGAGAGGCAACGGATGGCAGCAACGAGGTTCTATTCGTCGGGCAGCGAACCGACTGGGTCGGAACGGAGAAACATTGTCCTGCTCATCGGAAGGCAACCGACTGGGTCGGAATGCGTCCTGTTCAATGGGAGCAAACTGGCTCAGACGGAACAGCCAAAACGGGGTCTGGCGTACCGCAGGATGGAGGAAACAACCTTTTGTTCGACCGGCCATGGTCGAAACGGGATCCTGTTCATCGGGAGGGGTCTGGCGTACCGCAAAATGTAGGAAACGAACTTTGTGTTCGAGTGCCTACGGTCGAAACGGGGTCCTGTTGATCGGGAGGGGTGTTGCGTACCACAAAACGAAGGAAACGGACTTGTGTTGGAGCGCCTACGGTCGAAACGGGTCATGTTCATCCACCGTCTACTGCCTCGCTCCAGCCTCCACAGGCTACTGTTCATCCACCATCGACCTCCTCCACCCTCCACGGGCTACTGTTCATCCACGGCTACTGTTCATCCAGCCTCCACCGGCTGCTATTCATAGAGCCTCAATGGGGTCCTGTTCATCCACCCCCAATCGGCCGGGGTGTGGCGGCCTCCTCGGGGTCATTTCATCCAGCGGCAATGGCATACTACCATGGGGTCCTGTTCATCCAACCCCCACCGGGAACTGTTCATCCACAGCCAACCAACCGGCTCGACTCACCACGTCTCGACTCGTTCTATGTACCGCACGCACGGTAGCAACGGTCACTGTTCATCGAGAGGCAACCCAACACCGCCTGGCTATGTCTTGCACAGGGGCTCGATCGGCTTCAGTAAGCAGTAGCAGTGATCGATCGCTCGGGTTCAGTTAGCTGCAGCAGCGAAGGAATTGCTCGGGTTCAGTCAGCAGCGAGTGAATCGCTCGGGTTTAGTTAACAGCCAATGGATCGATCGATCGGGTTCAGTAATGTGCGATCGCTCCGGGTTCAGTTAGCCAACGCCTCACACACACGCGCGTACACGAGAGAAACGCGCAAACCATAGTGCATCGCTCGGCCCCGACCACCCACCATAAATGGGAACTCCGCGATATTTCCTCTCCCTCGCTTCTACCATGATTTTTCCGTCATGTACGGCCCAAAGAATGTCATGCAGCTGCGTCTTTGGTCCGCCCAGGACGAAAAGCCCATTTTCTGTCGTGATTTTTTGTCATAGAAGTAGGAGCCCACCACATCTATGATGATACCGGGTTTTGTCATAGTTATCGTCATAGCAGTGTCATAAGCATGACAGAAAACATTTTGTTTGGCCCAAAATGTCACGGATGTGCCCTTTTTTTTGTAGTGAAAGTGCCCCATGAACGGCTAATGGTGTTGCATGGGGCCGCGTTCTTGCGAGTCACCGCGACCAACGCAGCCAGGGTCACGACCAGGGCCTCGGCTGCGATCACCGTTGGCGCCGTTGTCGTCGTTGTTGTTGAGGTCGGGGCCTTTGCCATTGCCGTGCCCAGGCTAGCACACGATCACCAGCGTGGTTGATCGGCACCGCCACCAAGAGAGCCGCTAGTAGTGAGGGTGAGAGTAGAGCTGCTCTCGTCCACCATGCGCTGCGTGTGTGACTCCTCCGGGAGAAGCATGCGAGACACGACGATGTCGAATGGCGAGAGCGGCACAATGTCGCTGAGGACGACGCAGATGGTCTCAAGGCGCCAGTCGAGCCCAAGGAAGAGTTACATGGTGAGATTGGCATTTGAGGCGGGCTGTTCAATGTCATCAAGCCCGTCGGCGAGCACCTTGAGGCGCCGGGCGTACTCGACGACGAGAAGATCACCTGGATTCAGATTACGGTATTGTCGGTTGAGCCGCATGTGCTTGGCGCCGTGGTTGGCGAGGAAATAGTCGTGGAGACGGCGCTAGAGCTGTTGGGAAATGTTGCATGGAAAAACAAAAAATTTCTACGCACACGCAGTGATCTATCCATGGAGATGCATAGCAACGAGGGAGAGAGTGTGTCTACGTACCCTCGTAGACCAAAAGCAGAAGCATTTGAAACGTCTCCAACGTATCTATAATTTTTTATTGTTCCATGCTGTTATATTATCAATCTTGGATGTTTTATAATCATTTTATAGTCATTTTATATCATTTTTGGTACTAACCTATTGACATAGTGCCAAGTGCCAATTGCAGTTTTTTTTCATGTTTTATACATCACAGAAAATCAATACCAGATGGAGTCCAAATGCCACGAAACTCTACGATAATTTTTTATGGGCTAGAAGGAACACATTGGGCCCTGGCTGTGCTTGGGGGGTGCCCCAAGGGAGGCACAACCCACCAGGGTGCGCCAGGAGGCCCAGGCGCGCCCTGGTGGGTTGTGCCCACCTCGGGTGCCCCCCGGACCGCCTCTTTGCTCTATAAATACCCCAATATTCCAGAAACCCTAGAGACCTCGATGAAATTTTCATCCAGCCACCGCAGAGTCCAGAACTACCAGATCCAATCTAGACACCATCTCAGATGGGGTTCACCACCTCCATTGGTGCCTCTCCGATGATGCGTGAGTAGTTCTTTGAGACCTTCGGGCCCGTAGTTAGTAGGTAGATGGCTTCATCTCTCTCTCTCTGAATTCTCAATACAATGGTCTCTTGGAGATCCATATGATGTAATTATTTTGGGATGTGTTTGTTGGGATCTGATGAACTTCGAGTTTATGATCAGTTATATCTTTTTATATCCATGAAAGTTGTTTAAGTTTCTTTGATCTCTTATATGCATGATTGCTTGTAGCCTCGTATTTCTTCCCTGATATTTGGGTTTTGTTCGGCCAACTTGATCTATTAATTTATCTTTCCATGAAAAGAGGTGCCTGGTAGTGGGTTCGATCTTACGGTGCTTGATCCCAGTGATAGAAAAGGAAACGACACGTATGTATCGTTGCTACTAAGGATAAAACGATGGGGTCTATCTCTACATAGATAGATCTTGTCTACATCATGTCATCGTTCTTATTGCATTACTCTGTTTTTCCATGAACTTAATACACTAGATGCATGCTGGATAGCGGTCGATGTGTGGAGTAATAGTAGTAGATGCAGGCAGGAGTCGGTCTACTAATCTTGGACGTGATGCCTATATAATGATCATTGCCTAGATATCGTCGTGAGTATTTGAAGTTCTATCAATTGCCCAACAGTAATTTGTTCACCCAACGTTTGCTATTTTTGTCGAGAGAAGCCACTAGTGAAACCTAAGACCCCGGGACTTATTTCTCATATATTTGCCTTTGCGATCTACTTTTTCCTTGCATTTATTTTCAGATCTACTAAACCAAAAATACCTTGGTGCATTTTATTTCTATTTATTTTATGTAGCGTTTGATCTATCAAATTATTACAATTTATTCCCGTCTGCACGCCGTTTCTGGCACCGTTACCCAAAAGGGATTGACAACCCCTTTAATATGTCCGGTTGCGAGGTGTTGTTATTTGTGTGCAGGGGCTGTTTATGTTGTGTTGCTTGGTTCTCCTACTGGTTCGATAACCTTGGTTTCATATCTAAGGGAAATACCTACCGTAGTTGTGCTGCATCATCCCTTCCTCTTTGGGGAAATACCGACGTAGCTTCAAGCGACATCAAAAGGAATTTCTGGCGCCGTTGCCGGGGAGGATCTTCAACATATACCAGGTTCCTAATCACAAATCTCATCTCCTCGCAATTTACATTATATGCCATTTGCCTCTCGTTTTCCTCTCCCCCACTTAACAAAAAATTGTCGTTTTATTCGCCTTTCTTTTTCCGTTTGCCGTTCTCTTGCTTTCTAGTCTCGATGGATAGTGTCCCTACTCCTCCTTTGTCACTAGATTTTGAAGTCCTTTACTTCAAATAAAGACATGGAGAAAATATGAAACATGCCTGGTATAGGCTTATGGAATCATATCGTATTTCCAACTTAAATGGGGATGCTAAAGTTTTGCTTCGTAATTTTTACATAGGATTGGCTTTGCATCATAGAAAACTTCTCGATTTTTCCGCTAAAGGAAACTTTATTGAACTTGATGTAAATGTTGCCTATGAAATCTTAGAGGGAATCTTGGGAATTCCACCTCAAAAGAAGGGGTTTCCTTTTACCCCTGAGGGAGCTCAAATGTTGGACAAACTTAGTGATTTGCATAAACATATGGTTGAAATACAGAAATATAATGAACCCCTCAAACACCTCAAGGGTAGTATCAATCGCATGAATACTCTGATTACTCTTTGCAACAAGCGATTGGATATTTTGGATCTTAAGATGGTTTCTTTTCTGGAGAATTTAGGGAAGCATAAAGAGCCTCCCGGGTTTGAGAAAACCCTTACAAAAGTTTCCAAAACTTCGGAAGACAAAACTAAGATCCTTACTTTATGCCTAGCTAAGGGCGTAAAACTATAGCGCTTGTTGGGAGGCAACCCAATGAATAAATTTTATTTTTGCTTTTTACTTTCTGTTCTTGAGTGTTAGCACAATCATGCTACTATTATTATTGTGTTTTTGTGTTTTAATTAGTGTTTGTGCCAAGTAGAACCAATACGACCTTCTTGGGTGATAGTTGTTTGATCTTGCTGAAAAAGACAGAAACTTTGTGCTCACGAAAAAAAATCTCATTTTTTATCAGAAAGAGCTTTTCCCTGATTCTTTCTGCAGAAGATTAATATACAAATATAGGTCGTCCTAGTTTTTTAGAATTTTTGGAGTTCCAGAGGTATTCAAACAAATCAGATTGCTACAAACTGTTCTGTTTTGACATATTCTGTTTTCTTTGTGTTGTGTGCTTATTTTCATGGCTCTATGGTTTTCTTTGATGAGTTTTTGCCATAGAAAAGTTGGAATACAGTAGATATAATACAAAAACAAAATAAGAATTGGTTTGATACATCACTTATAGTAGTGATTTATTTTTCTAACACGAACGGATCTCACGAAGGTTTTGTTGAGTTTTGTGTTATAGGTGCAATGGAAAGAGGTGCCCGGTAGTGGGTTCGATCTTACGGTGCTTGATCCCAGTGACAGAAAGGGAAACGACACGTATGTATCGTTGCTACTAAGGATAAAACGATGGGGTCTATTTCTACATAGATAGATCTTGTCTACATCATGTCATCGTTCTTATTGCATTACTCCGTTTTTCCATTAACTTAATACACTAGATGCATGCGATAGCGGTCGATGTGTGGAGTAATAGTAGTAGATGCAGGAAGGAGTCGGTCTACTTATCTTGGATGTGATGCCTATATAATGATCATTGCCTGGTGTCGGATTTTCGGTTCTGGCAAAACCCTTGAGGTTCGAACACAAACCATGCCCTCACCCTCACCGCAATCTCTAGGGCTGAACTCGACGAGCTCACAACACAAAGGACATAAGATTTATACTGGTTCGAGCCACCGTTGTGGTGTAATACCCTACTCCAGTGCGGTGGTGGTGGATTGCCTTGGAGGCTAATGATGAACGGTACAAGGGAAGAATAGCCTCCTGAGAAGAGGTGTTCTTGTGTTTGGTGAGCTGGTGAAGGTTTCGATCCCCTGCTATGGAGGTGGCTAGTCCTATTTATAGAGGCCCTGGTCCTCTTTCCAAATATTGAGCGGGAAGGGATACCAAAACGGCCAGTTTGAAGTGGGACAGCTAGTACAAGCTATCCTGACTAAAGGTGGTCTTCGCCTGCCAGGCTCTGGTGGTGACGCCGTCTTGGGCTCCACCGTGACCTCCGTCATGCCGTCCTGCTGGTATTGGTCTCGTTGCACCAATATGGAAACCTTTGCCTGATGCCTCGGTACTCTTCGCCTGCGCTTGCCTCCTTAGCACCAAAGAGGAAACGAGGACACTGCGATCGCTGGCGCCCGCCTAGCCTTGATCGGCATGGATTACGTCACGGGAAACCTCGAGAGGTACCCCTTGCCTTGATATCTCCACCCCTTGCGAGCCAGCCTGGTGAGGCCGCCCTTGAGGAGTCTTGTGTCGTCGGCCTCGCGAGGCTTGGCCCCTCGCAAGGGTCTTGAGTACTTCTTGGTGAAGATGGGTCGTACGGGGCCGCTGGGAGAGCCATGCCGTGGGCCGCAGGCAGGCAAGTCTGGGGACCCCCGTTCCTAGAACGCCGACAGTAGCCCCCAGGCCCAAGGCGCGCTCGGACTTGGCTTCGTGGCGAAGCCAAAGGGCAAGTGCGGAGCTCCGCGGGACCCAACAGCCTGTGGCCCTGCTCGACGCGTGGCGATTGATTGGACGTGGGCGTCTCCACTTCCCCGCGCAGCCCTGATATCTGCCTGGCTAGGCGGCCACCATGGTCTACACGGTTTCCCTCCCATTTTTGTGGCGCACTCCCCCAATTCTTACGCCTCCTCGAAGCTCAGCCTCTTCTCCCAATCTGATCTGAGCTCAGTCCTTCCCATCGCCACAGCGCCGGATCGAACGGAGAAAGGGAAGAAGCCCATGTCCTCCGTTGAGCCACCTCTGGCCATTGAACCTGCTGTCGGTCGGTCGCTGGTGCTCAACCGGGAGGCCATGGACAAGGTGCGCCCCGCGCTCGCCACCGGCTTCAACGAGTGAGGAGGGACGGTGGCCTGGCCGGCGTCTCGAGCTCGTGTCGACAGGACAGCCACCGAGGTCCCATTTTTCATCGAGGCCCTGTGGGCTGGCCTGGTTCCTCCCTTCTCCGCCTTCTTCAACGCCGTGCTTTCACATTATCAGATCCACATGCTGCACCTTGATCCCCAATCCATGGCCCTTCTCGCTGTCTTCGCCTTTGTTTGCATGGCCATGGTGGGCATTGCTCCTTCCGTGGCCCTTCTCCGCCATTTCTTCTCGTTGCACCTGATTGATCCCCGGTAGAGCTCAGGATACCTGAGCTTCCAGGCCATGGCAGCGACGGCCGGCTCGGGGATTGACTTCGACCTTCCGTCGTCCACGAGCGGGTTTCGGACACAATGGGTGTTTGTCGATGTCGGAGTGCTCAGCCCCCTAGTCTCTTCTCCGTCGGCGCCTGCCATTCCCAACTCCGGTTGGCACCACGAGAAGCTCACTGACTCACGCCTTGTCTTTGTCTGGCTCCGGTTGAAGAGGCTGAAGGATCTTGGCGTGACTGCGCCAATGGTGGTGAAGGAGTTCATATGGCACCGAGTCGCTCCGCTTCAGCGCCATTCTCGACCGATGTGGGCCTTGCTCAACAGCAAGGACCGCATGAGACTTCAGGAGTCCGAGCTCCCCCTTGAGGTGCGGCGAACGGTGCTCGAGGTCCTGACGGGTACCCGCTGCCAGATGACATGCCAGAGAAGAGTTGTCTCTTGTACCGCTGCTTGAACAAGGTGGAATTTGTGGAGCAAATGCCCTCTTTCGACGAGTGAGGGCTGCGTCCTTCTGGCCTTGAAGGGCCTCGCGAGAACCCTATCTCCATGGTCCCCCTCCGTGCCACCAGCGCCGGACTCACCCCGGGGGTGGATGCAGGGGGGCTATCACCGCTAGAGGCCGGAGGTGCTGGCATCGAGGTGTCGATGCCGCCTGAGGTTCCCGAGGCGTCATCTTCGGGAACCCGTGATTCTCGCGCTAGTGCAGTAGTTGAAGGGGCAACACAGTCCGCCGCTCCCGAGGTCGAAGCTCCTGAGGCCTCAGCGGGTCACCGCGAGGCGGAGCTCGATAGCTCTTCCCAGCCTGGCGCCTCTGAGGTCATCT
The DNA here is from genome assembly GCA_032464435.1 of Aegilops umbellulata. NCBI lineage: Eukaryota > Viridiplantae > Streptophyta > Magnoliopsida > Poales > Poaceae > Aegilops > Aegilops umbellulata. The sequence continues at coordinate 230,022,074 of CP136060.1, forward strand.
CCTTGGGTGCCTATCCAATCGCGCCCCGCGCTGGTCGCCACGTCCAACGCTTGGGCCGGTTTCGCGTGGACTTCGCGGCGGTCCGCAAGAGGAAGGAGTCTCCAACCTGTAGTAGTGGCACCGTCCGGCCATTCAAACATAGGAAGTACTTCGCCATAGACGAGTAAATACCTTATCTTTGTAGTTCCTCAAGTTTTGCTTCCCTTCCTGACAGTGGCTCTTCAAGGTCCCTTCTGCCAAGGCCATGGAGTCTCCCGAGAAGCAGCTTCCTCTCGCCTTGTCTCCCCCGCTAGCCTTAAGCGCCCCAAGCCTGCACGCCGCCCCTGGCGTGGGGTCAGCTGGAGAAGCAAGCCTACCTGCAAGGCGCCTCGAGCCCGCGCCCTTGCCATCTCTCCTTCGTGGCCTTGCTTGGGGTGCAGCCAGTGTGCCAAGGGCTCCTCCTCTAATGGTGGACAGCGGCTAGATGGCTTCGATCCTGGGCTCTCCTTCGAGCAGCAGGTTTCCGCCCATCCGGGTCCCTCGCGAGGTCTGGACGGCGACCGGGGGGCCAGCCCCTAGCCTCTTGCTGAGTGGGGGTGAGCCGCTTCAGACCCCGTCGGCAACCCCCACGGCGGAGGACGAGGTCGGCAGCATGCTTAAATTAGCACATGAACGGAGTGTCGTCTGTCATGAGCTTTTTCAGGAGGCGATGCCCGCGATGAGCCGGCTCGGCGGAGAGCTCGTGGATGTAGATGCACGCCTCAAGGCCGAGGGCCTTCAGCTGGTGGAGGAGTGTCGTAAACTGAAGGTGTACATCAACCTCGGGCGCCACCAGCGCAAGCTTGACAATGCGAAGGCGGAGGCATCCCCTGCGACCTCGCGTGAGGCCTACTCCCGAGCCTTGGAAGAAGCCCGGGAGGCTGACCGCCTGCGGGAGATAGCAGAGAAACGCGCGTGGGAGCTTCAAGCCTGGAGCGCCTCCTTGGAGCAGCAGGTGGAGGCGCGCCAAGCCGCCCTTGCGTCGATGAGGGGGACACCTGCCGCGGAGGAAGAGATCCTGAAGCGCGAGGAGGCGATGGCACTGGAAGCCATGGAGCGCAGCCTTGAGCTTGAGAGGTTGGAGACGAGGGAGCGCCAGATCGTCCAAGCGGAGGATGCCGCTAACGCGAGTGAGGTGAGGATCTTGAAGGAGGTCGACTGCAGGGTGGCCAAGGCGCGCGCGGATCTTGTCGGCAGGTACGACCTGAAGCTGGAGCTTGTGGAGGCCGAAGCCGTGGGCCGGACTACTGCCCTCAGGATAGAGTTGGCTGAGGTGGAGCAACGCGATAAGGCCGCCGCGGCCGCCCTGACCTCGACGCGGGCCGAGCTGGCCTCCGCCCGCGCCGAGCTACTTTCTCTTCAACAGCGTGTCACCAATGCCGAGTTCGTCACGCAGCAGAGCAGGGAGGAAGTTCTTCAACGGCGAACGCTGGAGCGCGTGCACGCCCCATGCTCCCAGACCTCAGGAACAGGGCCAACACGGCGCTGGGCTTCATCTGCGACAAAAAACGCTCCTCATCCCCAGGTGAACGACTACGCCAGCCACCTCCGCTTCTTCACTGAGGTGGTGACACACCTGGAGAATCGCTCCGAGAGGGCTTGCTGGCTTGTTGAAGAGAGGAGCCGCGGCTTGCTCGGGCACACATTCTCCCGCGTCTTCAGCCATCTCCAGAACACCTACTCGGACTTCGATTTTGACGCCGCCATTGCTCCCGTTCCTGCGACCAAGCGGGGCGACCTGGCGCGATGGGTGGAAGACAACATGGACGCGCTGGTTAGGGCCTTTGCTTCTGATGACGACGTGGTGGTGGTCGCGGCGGATGAAGGCGACGTGGTCGACGACGGCGAGGGCGGCGCCGGCGAAGGTGATGATGATGCCAGCGATGGCGACAGCGACGCCAGCGACGCATCTGAAGGCGACCCGGGGGACATAGTGAGCGACATGTCCGATTGAACCCGTGCTTCTCTGCTGCTTACCCTGCACACAAAAGCTCGGGCGCGGCCCTGGAAGTTGTGAGAGCATTATGGGAGGGGAAGCCCCTCGTGTAAACAGATTGTTGCTTCTATTCTTTGGGCCGAGATGGGGATGCACTTTTGCGAACCCGTGAGTCCTGTCGCGAGCTTACCGTTGCGGTTTACCTTTGTCGGGGCAGGTTCCACACTGGCTTGTGAGGCCGTGAGCTTTTGCCGATCCGACCGAGTGGGCCTCGCGAGGAGCAAGCACCAGCCGTTGCAGGACGTGTGCGTGGCGCGTGTGTGCCTCATCCAGCCCCCGCACTCGAGGAGCTCGCGAAGGGAGGCAACAGGCACGACTTTCAAATTAAGGTGAGGAAACAGGTTGCAAGAAACTGCACGAACAAGAAAAGATACCCCCACGCATTCCAATGAAAATTCAACTTCAAACTTAAATCCAAGGCCAGAAAGCAGGGCTACAGAAAAGAGGTTAAAAAGCAAATGGCCGCGTCCGACACCTAGTCTAGTCTTTTGTCTTCTCACCAACGCAGAGCTAAAGTGCTACCACTAGGACGTGGGAGGGAGCCCCAGTGGCCCGAGGGCGGCACTCCTGAGACTCCAGGGCATGTACAGTCCCACTCATTATTACGTGAGAGTGTCACGAGCGGAGACCTTCACAAGCGCGAGCCTTACTTCATGTCGCCAGACGAGGGCCCCGCCTTGCGCCGCCCTCAACCACCGTTGGGGCGACCAGAAACCAGGATGTCACCAAGGGGCAAAGGGAACGCCAGCGGCGCCCTCGGCGACCATGGGTCCTCTGCCGGGGGGAAGGCTCTCCTGCGCCTCCCCGGCAGAGGGCCTACCTCCGGTGGACTCCCTGCTCCGTGTGCCTCGAGGAGGGGCCTTGCTCCCGGCCCCTCTCCTGCAGCCCCCAGTGCGCTCCTCCTGGCGGAAGGGAAGCTGCCGAGCTGGGGCTGCCATTCGCTGCTGTGACCTAACCCTCCTGCGACCCATGGTTAGCGTAAGCTTGCTCCTGCGAAATTAGTGGTACTCTGCAGCTGTTGTCGCCGGCGCGGTTGGCGAGGCTACCGGGAGGCTCCTGGAAGGTCTCAGCTTCTGGTGCCTCCTCCTCCCAGCCTGGCTCGAGGAACGAGCCAGGGTCGTCTTCCAGTGTGTACTCCTGGTCCACCATGCGGGGCACGTAGTCCTCAGAGGCAGTCGCCTCGAAGACCTCGCCGTAGTGCCCCACGCTCCATGTTGCCCGGCCTAGCGCGCCGCCCTGAGGGTGGTAGGGCGGCATCTCACCGAGGCCGTAGGTGGCAACGCTCGTGCCCGCACCAATTGGAGGTGGCGCGGGTGCGATTGGGCGTTTCGTGCCGTTGGTAGCGCCGGTGTTGTTGAAGCCTAGGGGCATGCCCGGGGGCACGCGGGTATGGCGAGGCCCGCCATGCGATCCAGCCGCGGCCTGACATGCAAGCAGGGAGCAGAAGGGCGGTGCTCCCGAGGCCGCGGCGTCCACGAGCTTGGCGACGCGCTCCAACAACGCATACCGGCCAATCTCCATTAGCCGGCATTGCAGCAGCTCCCGAGCCACCGTGAGAGCGGCCCTCATGTTCGCTTGTTCCCGTCGGGTGTGTGTTGTCGTGGCCGTGGCATGGCTTGAGGCCCTTGGGGCTGCCCGCACTTGTCGTGGAGTGAGGGCGGGCGGCATGTGACCGCGCCGCCCGCGCCCCGCAGCGTTTGGCGGTGCGCGTGCTGCCTGGGGCGCGGGGTTGAGGTCTTCTTGGGCAGGCAGCGCCGCCCGGGGCAGCCAAGCTGCCCAGCGGTCGGTGTTGGTCCTCGGTGTTGGGGAATGTAGTAATTTCAAATAAATTCCTACGCACATGCAAGATCATGGTGATGCATAGCAACGAGAACGGAGAGTGTTGTCCACGTACCCTCCTAGACCAACAGTGGAAGCGTTATAACAACGCGGTTGATGTAGTCGTACGTCTTCACGGCCCGACCGATCAAGCACCGAAACTACGGCACCTCCGAGTTCTTGCACACGTTCAGCTCGATGACGATCCCCGGACTCCGATCCAGCAAAGTGTCAGGGAAGAGTTCCGTCAGCACGAGGACGTGGTGACGATCTTGATGTTCTACCGTCGCAGGGCTTCGCCTAAGCACCGCTACGATATGACCGAGGTGGAATATGGTGAAAGGGGGCACCGCACACGCCTAAGGAACGATCACGAAGATCAACTTGTGTGTCTTGGGGTGCCCCCTTGCCCCGTATATAAAGGAGGGAGGGGGAGGTGCGGTCGGCCCCTAGGGGTGCGCCTGGAGGAGTCCTACTCCCACCGGGAGTAGGACTCCCCCCTCTTGCCATGTTGGAGAAGGAAAGGGGAAGGGGAAAGAGGAAAGTGGGGCGCCCCCCCTTCCTTGTCCTATTCGGACTAGGGGGAGGGGCCGCGCGGCCTGCCCTGGCCGGCCCTCCTCTTCTCCCTTAGGGCCCACGTAGGCCCATTAACCCCCGGGGGGTTCCGGTAACCCCCCGGTACTCCGGTAAAATCCCGATTTCACCCGGAATGGTTCCGATGTCCAAATAAAGGCTTCCAATATATCAATCTTTATGTCTCGACCATTTCGAGACTCCTCGTCATGTCCGTAATCACATCCGGGACTCCGAACAACCTTCGGTACATCAAAACATATAAACTCATAATGAAACTGTCATCGTAACGTTAAGCGTGCGAACCCTACGGGTTCGAGAACAATGTAGACATGACCGAGACACGTCTCCGGTCAATAACCAATAGCGGAACCTGGATGCTCATATTGGCTCCTACATATTCTATGAAGATCTTTATCGGTCAGACCGCATAACAACATACGTTGTTCCCTTTGTCATCAGTATGTTACTTACCCGAGATTCGATCGTCGGTATCTCAATACCTAGTTCAATCTCGTTACCGGCAAGTCTCTTTACTCGTTCCGTAATACATCATCTTGCAACTAACTCTTTAGTTGCATTGCTAGCAAGGCTTAAGTGGTGTGCATTACCGAGAGGGCCGAGAGATACCTCTCCGACAATCGGAGTGACAAATCCTAATCTCAAAATACGCCAACCCAACATGTACCTTCGGAGACACCTGTAGAGCTCCTTTATAATCACCCAGTTACGTTGTGACGTTTGGTAGCACACAAAGTATTCCTCCGGCAAACGGGAGTTGCATAATCTCATAGTCATAGGAACATGTATAAGTCATAAAGAAAGCAATAGCAACATACTAAATGATCGGGTGCTAAGCTAATGGAATGGGTCATGTCAATCACACCATTCTCCTAATGATGTGATCCCGTTTAATCAAATGACAACACATGTCTATGGTTAGGAAACATAACCATCTTTGATTAACGAGCTAGTCAAGTAGAGGCATACTAGTGACAATCTGTTTGTCTATGTATTCACACAAGTATTATGTTTCCGGTTAATGCAATTCTAGCATGAATAATAAACATTTATCATGATATAAGGAAATAAATAATAACTTTATTATTGCCTCTAGGGCATATTTCCTTCACTCGGGTCACCGGACATCGGAGCCGCGGAGTGTCGGCGGATCAACTGACGGAAGGAAAGTTCCGGTGCACCCCTACCTGGCGCGCCAAATGTCGGATTTCGGGTTCTGGCAAAACCCTTGAGGTTCAAACACTTGGGTGCACACGAAGATCTCTTCCTACCAAACCACGCCCTCACCCTCACCGCGATCTCTAGGGCTGATCGACGAGCTCACAACACAAAGGACACAAGATTTATACTGGTTCGGGCCACCTTTGTGGTGTAATACCCTACTCCTGTGCGGTGGTGGTGGATTGCCTTGGAGGCTGATGATGAATGGTACAAGGGAAGAACAGCCTCCTGAGTAGAGGTGATCTTGTGTTTGGTTAGCTGGTGAAGGTTTCGATCCCCTGCTATGGAGGTGGCTAGTCCTATTTATAGAGGCCCTGGTCCTCTTCCCAAATATTGAGCGGGAAGGGATGCCACAACGGCCAGTTTGAAGGGGGATAGCTAGTACAAGCTATCCTGACTAAAGGTTGTCTTCGCCTGCCAAAGGCTCTAGTGGTGACGCCGTCTTGGGCTCCACAGTGTCCTCCGTCCTGTCGTCCTACTGGTCTTGGTCTCGTTGCACCGATATGGAAACCTTTGCATGGTGCCTCGGTACTCTTCGCCTGCGCTTGCCTCCTTAGCACCAAAGAGGAAACGAGGACGCTGCGATCGCTGGCGCCCGACTATCCTTGATCGTCATTGCTTACGTCACGGGAAACCTCGCGAGGTACCCCTTGCCTTGATCTCTCCGCCCCTCGCGAGCCAGCCTGGTGAGGACGCCTCTGAGGAGGTCTTGTGTCGTCCGCCTCGCGAGGCTTGGCCCCTCGCGAGGGTCTTGAGTACTTGTTGGGTGAAGATGGGCCGTACGGGGCCGCTGGGAGAGCCATGCCATGGGCCGCAGGCAGGCCAGTCTAGGGACCCCCGTTCCCAGAATGCCGACACCTGGATATCGTCATGAGTATTTGAAGTTCTATCAACTGCCCAACAGTAATTTTTTCACCCACCATTTTCTATTTTTCTCGAGAGAAGCCACTGGTGAAACCTACGGCCCCCGGGTCTTATTTCTCATATATTTTCCTTTCCGATCTACTTTTTCCTTGCATTTATTTTTAGATCTACTAAACCAAAAATACAAAAATACCTTGCTGCATTTTATTTCTATTTATTTTATTTAGCGTTCGATCTATCAAATTATTACAACTTATTCCCGTCCGCACACCGTTTCTGGCACCGTTATCGGAAAGGGATTGACAACCCCTTTAACATGTCGGGTTGCGAGGTGTTGTTATTTGTGTGCAGGGGTTGTTTACGTTGTGTTTGCTTGGTTCTCCTACTGGTTTGATAACCTTGGTTTCATATCTGAGGGAAATACCTACCGCCGATGTGCTGCATCATCTCGTCCTCTTTGGGGAAATACCAATGTAGCTTCAAGCGACATCAGCATTTGACAACGCAGTTGATGTGGTCGAACTTCTTCTAGCTCCAACCGATCAAGTACCGAACGTACGACACCTCTGAGTTCTGCACACGTTCAGCTCGGTGAAGTCCCTCGCCTTCTTGATCCAGCAAGGTGTCAAGGTAGTAGATGAGTTTTGTCAGCACGATGGCGTGGTGACGGTGATGGTGAAGTGATCCGCGCAGGTCTTCGCCTAAGCACCGCGAGAATATGACCGGGGTGTGACCTATGGAGGGAGCGCCGCACATGGCTAACAATTGATGTTGTGTGTTCTAGGCGCCCCCTCCCCACATATATATAGGTTGGCGGGAAGGAGAGGCAGCCAGGGGCGCCCCAAGTAGGCCGAATCCTACTTGGGGTCCTCCCCAATTCGGCCTCCCCCTTTCCTTAATTGCCGGAGGGGGAAAAGGGAAGAGGAAGGAGAGAAGGAAAGGGGGGCGAACCCCCTATTTCCCTTCTCCCACTCGGCCTCCTTCCATGGGGGGCACCCCTTGTGGGCTGGTGTGCTCCCCTCTTATGGCCCTTATGGCCCATATCTTTCCCCCGAGGGTTCGGGTAACCCCCCCCCCCCCCGATACTCCGATAAATACACGATACATTTCGGAACACTTCCGGTGTCCAAATACTATCATCCTATATATCAATCTTTACCTATCGACCATTTTGAGACTCCTTGTCATGTCCGTGATCTCATCCGAGACTCCGAACAACATTCGGTCACCAAATCACATAACTCATATAATACTAAATCGTCATCGAACGTTAAGCGTGCGGACCCTACGGGTTTGAGAACTATGTACACATGACTGAGACACCTCTCTAGTCAATAACCAATAGGGAAACCTGTATGCTCATATTGTCTCCTACATATTCTATGAAGATCTTTATCGGTAGAACCGTTATGACAACATACATTATTCCCTTTGTCCATCGGTATGTTACTTGCCCGAGATTCCATCGTCGGTATCTTCATACCTAGTTCAATATCGTTACCGGCAAGTCTCTTTACTTGTTCCGTAATACATCATCCTGCAACTAACTCATTAGTCACTTTGCTTGCAAGGCTTCTTATTATATGTATTACCGAGAGGGCCCAGAGATACCTCTACGATACCCGGAGTGACAAATCCTAATCTTGAGCTATGCCAACCCAACAAACACCTTCGAAGATACCTGTAGAGCATCTCTATAATCACCCAGTTACATTGTGAAGTTTGATAGCACACAAGGTATTTCTCCGGTGTCCGGGAGTTGCATAATCTCATAGTCGAAGGAATATGTATTTGACATGAAGAAAGCAATAGCAGTAAAACTGAACAATCATTATGCTAAGCTAATAGATGGGTCTTGTCCATCACATCATTCTACTAATGGTGTGACCCCTTTTATCAAACGACAACTCATGTCCATGGTTAGGAAACCTTAACCATCTTTGATCAACGAGCTAGTCAAGTAGAGAATCACTAGGGACAAAGTGTTTGTCTATGTATTCACACATGTATTTGGGTTTCCAGTCAATACAATTCTAGCCTAAATAATAAACATTTATCTTTTTTTCGCGAATACGCAAGCTGCGTATCTTTGTATTGATAGAAGGAGAATGTAGCATGAGATTACAACGCATACAAGGCCATGTATGCAAGAGGCATGGTGCACAAGCGTCGAAGCAAACTAGAATAAGGGGTCTGTTCGGCCCTAAGTGACAAGACTAGAGACTACGCACCAGGGATGATGTTAAGTAGCCCTTTGGCGTTGGCCTTGGCCCATAGACACGCCTCTTCCTTGATGGTGTCGGTGATGAGGGTGAGCGAAGGGTTTGCTCCGTCGAAGACGCAAGCGTTACGGTGCTTCCAGATCCACCATGCCGTGAGGATGATAAGGGAGGATAGGCCTTTTCACATGGGGGCCGGCGAGCGGTCGAGGCAGGAGGACCACTAGGTTTGCAAGGGGGTGGCGGCATTTGGAAGGTCGACGGCCATGCGTGCCCAGTCGAGGATCTCGTGCCAAACTTGACGGGAGAACGAGCAGGCAGGGAGGAGGTGATGCATGGACTCGGATTCTTGGTCACATAGCGCGCACTTGTCCTCGTGTGAGAGGCCGTGGTGGGCGAGTCATTCCGCGGTCCAACATCGGTCTTGCATGGCAAGCCAAAGGAAGAACTTGACGTGAAGAGGCGCCCATGGCCGCCAGGTGAGACGCCGATGAGGATCTTCGCACGCGCCAAAAGAAAAGCGCCTTGTAGCAAGAGCTCGCCGAGTACATGGCGATGGCGGTCCAGCTCCAGGAGAGCACGTCTGGCGTGGTGGCAAGCGGCGTGTGGCTCACCTGGCGCCAGAGGTCAATGTATTTGACCATGGCCGCCGGGCACCTCAGATGTCTTGGACCCAGGAACGTAGATGGAGGCCGTCGTGCACACAGTGCACTTTGCGAAGGCGGCACAGGACTAGCGCGTAGACTAGGGGGGCGATCTCAGTTGGGGATCTGCCGTTGATCCAGTGATCGGTCCAGAAACGGCATGTGTCACCCGAGCCAAGTTGCCAGCATGTGGAGGCGCGGAAGATAGCATTCGCGTCGGCGTCATGAGGGAGGGGAAGGTGACTTCATGGCCGCGAGGGGTTCGTGCATTGGAGCTAGAGCCAGCGAACGCGTAGAGACAAGCCCACGCGGTAGATGTCGTGGATGCCAAGCCCGCCGAGAGAGATGGGGCGGGACACTCGTTGCCAGTTGACACGGCATTGGCTTCCATTGGCCTCCTTGTGGCCAGCCCAAAGGAATCCGCGGATGATCCGGTTCACCTTCCTGATGGCCGTCTTGTTGAAGGCGATGGCCGTGAGGAAATGCGTGGGGATGGCAAGAGGACATGTCGCACGAAAGCAAGGCGATCACCTGAGAGAGCATGGAGGCGCGCCAGGTGGATAGTTCGCGGCAGAGCTTGTCGAAGATCAGCTCCAAGCTCGTCGAGTTGGTCTTGCAGACGGCGAGGGGCAGCCCCAGGTAGGTGATGGGGAAGTGGGCCACGGGACATTGCATCTCGGAGGCGATCGTGGCGATGTGATCGTCCGTGCACTGGATCGGGGTCGCGGAGCATTTGTTGAAGTTGGTATGAGTCCGGAGCCCTGCCGAAGACATGGAGGAGGGCGCGCACGGTAGCAATGTCATGGCTGTCCGGGTGGCAGAAGATGACGATGTCGTCCGCGTAAAGTGATATGCTCGATGCCGCGTGCCGAGAAGTAAGGCGATGGAGGAGGCCGAGATCCACAGCACGCAGCAGCATAGTGTTGAGGACGTCGATCACAATCGTGAAGAGCATGGGTGAGACCGGGTCACCTTGTCGCATGGCATGATCAATCGGGGGGCCTGGATGACCGTTGATGAGCACTCTCATTGAGGCCGTAGACAGTAGAATGGAGATCCACTCGTGCCATCGTGGTCCAAAGCCAAGGTGAGATAAGACATGAAGGAGAAATGGCCAAGACACGCTACCGAAGGCTCGCGCGATGTCGAGCTTGAGGAGAATGCGCGGCGCCTTGAGGTCGTGGAGGAGATGGGCCGTCTGCTAGACGAGCAAGTAGTTGTCGTGGATGCACCGCCCTCCGATGAAAGCACTTTGGTTAGTAGACACCATAGATCTGAGGTGAGGCACCAGCCAAAGGGAGTGCAGTTTCATGGCAAGCTTGGCAAAGATGTGGATGAGACTAATCGGCCAGTAGTCATAGAGTGATCTCGCGTCCGCGCGCTTTGGGAGCAAAGTGAGTAAGGCCTCGTTGAGCTTTTGAAAGCTTCTGCCGTTCATGGAGTAAAGCTTGTCAAAGGCCTCGCGGAAGTCGTGCTTGATCGTGTCCGAACAAGCAACAAGGAACTCGGAGGTAAAGCCATCGGGGCCAGGCGCCTTGCCTGCCAGCAGGCTCTTGACGGCGGCCCAGATCTAATCATCAATGAAGGGTGCATAAAGCTCAAGCAGGTTAAACTGCGGAATCTGGAGAGCCTGAAGACCGAGCGTGATACCGCGCTCGGCAGTGGTGCCGAGAACCTCGGAGAAGTGGTCGAAGGCGGCGTCAACCATGGCGTCATGATCGGTGACAATGGTGGAGCCAACCAGGAGGCTCGTCATGACATTGCGCTGCTTGCGGTGGGCCGCATGGACTTTGTAGTAGGAGAGCGCGGCATAGTCACTATGCAGCCAGGAAAGGCGCACCCGCTGCCATGCGATGGATCTCTCCAGGGAAGCGAGGCCGAGGTACGAGGCCTTGAGCCTGCGGCGTAGCCAAGTCTCAAGGTGAGAGAGAGGCCTCGAGTCTTGAGCCGCGTCAAGGCGCACGATGAGCTCCCGTGCAACCTTGAGCTGCAAGGAAACGTTATTATTCCCTCTAGGGCATATTTCCTTCGAGAGATGATACGCGGTTGTCGGCGTTCTGGGAACGGGGGTCCCCAGACTTGCATGCCTGCGGCCTGCGGCGTGACTCAAAGGGGGGCCCAGCACGGCCCATCTTCATCAACACAGACCCAAGACCCTCGCTAGGGGCCAAGCCTCGCGGGGCGGACGACACGGAGCTTCCTCAGGCACGGCCTCATCAGGCTGGCTCGTGAGGAGGCGGAGAGATCAAGGCGGGGTACCTCACGAGGTGCCCGTGACGCAAGCCATGACGACCAAGGGCGCCAAGCGGGCGCCAGCCCGCGCAGTGTCCTCCTTTCCTCTTTGGTGCAAAGGGAGCAAGCGCAGGCGAGAGCATCAAGCAAAGGCACCCGTTTCGGTGCAACGAGACCAAGACCAGCCCAACGGCAGGGAGGAAGTCATTGTGGAGCCCAAGCCAGCGTCACCACTAGAGCCTTTGGCAGGCGAGGACAAACTTTAGTCAGGATAATTGTACCAGATGTTCCCCTTCAGAATGGCCAATTGTTGGGGCCCTTCCCGCTCAATATTTGGGAAGAGGCCCAGGGCCTTTGCCTATAAATAGGACTAGCCACCCCCAGGGTAGAGGGAGAGAATCTAGAAGCCAAGACCCAGAAATGAGCTGGGATCGGATTGAGTAGCATCGCACAGAGAGAGAGAAGGGTGACTGAACTCCTCCTAGCAGCTTATCGCCCCAGCTAGGAACAGACCCTCGCGAGGCTGTTCTTCCTTGTATTGCTCATCATCATCAGCCCAAGAGGCAATCCACCACACCACAAACTAGAGTAGGGTATTACACCACAATGGTGGCCCGAACTAGTATAAACCCTGTGTCTCTTGTGCTGTTCTTTCCATAGCTTAGATCTTAGCGAGACGGTGGGGTGCAGGTAGGTAGAAGGCGAGATCTCCGCGTGCACCCCAGTGTTCGAACCTCAAGGGTCTGCCGGAACCCGAAATCCGACATTTGGCGCGCCAGGTAGGGGGTGCACTGGAGTTTTCCCTTTCGCCACCGCCGCGACCTGCCTCGCGATGAGTAGCGCGTCGCCCGCTCCGGCCGCCGGCGCCAGCACGGGGGCCAGGGGGCTCCGAGCCCTGGCCCCTGCCCTGCAACGGGTACGGTGGCCGGACAAGTTCAAGCCAACGAGGCCGCCGCGCTACAGCGGCGCGACTGATCCGCTGGCCTTCTTGCTGGCGTACGAGGAGGCCATCCTCCAAGCTGGAGGTGATGATAGGGTCATGGCCGACTGGCTTCCCATGGCCCTCACCGGCGCTCCGCGCGCATGGCTGCTCCACCTGTCGGCAGCCTCCGTGGCCTCTTGGGAAGAGCTCTGCAGCCTCTTCCTCGCCCACCACGCTACACCAACACCCCCGGTCGTCGCGGCCCTCCTGGGCGGCTCGCAGGCGCCGCCTACAAGTCACCACGTAAAGCCGTTCATCCGCCAGGTCAGCGCCGCTTCCACGCGGCAGGGGACCCTCCCAGACCAGGCGGCGCCCAAGGCCGGTCTGACCTTCAGCTCGGAGGACCACCCCTCCAACTCGGCCTGCTCGGGTGCGCTCCCCATGCTGTGCACCCCCACCATCTGCCAGGTGGCCGTCACCAGAACTCTCATCGATGGTGGCGCGGGCCTCAGCGTGCTCTCAGTTGAGGCCTTCAACCTCCTCTGCATACCCCTGGAACGGCTACAACCCAGCCGGCCCTTCTCAGGCGTTGGGGGCGGGTCAGCCAGCTCCTTGGGACAGATCCGGCTCCCAGTAACCTTCGGCACCTACGACAACTTCCGCACGGAGCTGATCAACTTCGACATCGCCCCCATCGGCCTCCCCTACAACGCCATCCTCGACTATCCAGCGCTGGCCCAGATCATGGCCGCGACGCACCCGGCGTACAACCTCATGAAGATGCCCGGGAGCAGCGGTGTCCTCACCGTGCACGGGGACACCGGAGACGCGCTGCGAGTACTCAAGCTCACCTTCAAGATGACGGCGTCAGCACAGCCCGCCGACTCGGAGACCCCCGAGCCCAAGGGGGCTGCACCCGCCAAGAAGAAACAGTTGTTCACCCAAGACAAGGCAGAAACCAAGCAGATACCCGTCGATGAGGACGAGTCCACCAACGCCACTTTCACCATAGGCGCCAACCTCGAGCCCGAGCAGGAGGAGGCCCTGGTCAAGTTCTTGCGCGCGAACAAGAAGGTATTCACTTGGGAGCCTGACCAGTTGGCGGGGATCCCTAGGAGCGTAATCGAGCATCACCTCAACGTGTGCCCCAACGTGAGCCCTGTGAAGCAGAAGGCAAGGCGGCAGTCCACAGAAAAGCAGGCCTTCATCGTCCAGGAGACCCGCAAACTAGAAGCCGTTGGGGTCATTCGCGAGGTTCGATACCCGGATTGGTTGGCCAACCCTGTCGTTGTGCCAAAGAAGGGAGGGAAGGAGCGCATGTGTGTCGACTTCACCAACCTCAACAAGGCATGCCCGCAAGATCCGTTCCCGCTCCCCCACATCGACCAGATCGTCGATTCCACCGCAGAATGCGACCTCCTATGCTTCTTGGATGCCTTCTCTGGGTATCACCAGATCAAGATGGCGGTAGAAGACGTCGAAAAGACAGCCTTCCTAACCCCGTGTGGGCTGCGTAACGCCGGGGCGACCTTTCAGCGGCTGATGCACATCACCTTGGGCCCGCAGCTCGGGAAGAATGTTGAGGCTTACGTCGATGACATTGTGGTGAAGTCTCGGGAGGCCAGGACCCTGATACAAGACCTGGAGGAAACCTTCGCGAGGCTCAACGCAGTGAACCTGCGGCTCAACCCAGAGAAGTGTGTGTTCGGAGTCCCCTCGGGCAAGCTGTCGTGGTATTCTCACGGGGGGCTTGCGAGTTGACAGATGCCACAAGGGCTTAGTGTGTGGGTAAGACTGCTGCTGATAGGCCCGGGAGCGGGTATGCGAGTAGCACGCGATGGTTTACCCAGCTTCGGAGCTCTCCGGAGAGGTAATACTCCTACTGCTGCATGTCTAAGTGTATCTGGTATATCTGGTACAGAGTGCTCCTGGAGCTGTATCTGAGGTCAGTGCCATAGGCATCTGGCCTCGTATATATGAGCACATGTGTGTGTGCCCGCATGTGCCTGAGCATGCATGCGTGAGTGTGTGGCTGGCTAGCTAGCTTGTGTGTGTGCGTGAGAGTGTGTATCCTGGATGGATGAATAGATGTGTGTGAGGCCTTGTGGCCGTGAGTGTGTGAGCCAGGAGCACCAGGGGACAAGGGATGGCCCACGTGACCAACTTAACTATTTGGGAGACATCGATGTGACATCTCACACCTGCTACAGTGTATCACTATTGCTCAGCATTGTCCGGGTACAGCCGTCTTGTCCGCGGTATGGCCATCGTGTCAGGGTCTTGTCGGTGTCGGGTCGTGCTGCAGTCGGCAGCCGGCTGGTTGGCGCAGTCGGCAGCCGGCAGTCGGCCGGGCAGGGCAGTCGGACATGAAGCCGGCAGGAGCGACCGGATAATCGGACTAAGGGGCTTTGCTGGCCCCGATGTCTTGAAATATCGTCTTGCCGTCCTCGGGGTACCCGTGGTCAATTACTCCGACAGTAGCCCCCAAGCCTCCGGGCAACTTGGCAAAGTTGGGCGGAGGTTTTTTGGCGAGTGTTCATGGAAATGATCATGAAAAAAGACAAAGTTAGTCCATGCGGATATATCAAATGTTTGCTTTTAGCATTGCAAGTTTTATGCGGAGGGTGCCGACTGGGTTTCGTCCGAGCCCCCTTAATCTTTTTCGTGTTCCCTCCGCTTTTTGGCTTGTGCTCTTGAAGTGGAGTGTACAGTACTCAGAGTCTGGGAACAGATTCAACCGAGTAGATACTTGTAAAGGAAACGGCCGGGTCGCCCGAACCGTTTTTCTTCCCGGACGTTTTTCGCGTGGCTGGGCTCCAGCGTTCACTCTTGCTAGCCGGACAGCCGCTCTGCGGTCTGTGACTAAGAGTGGGCTTTGGGTACCGCGCACGCTACTAAGCCGTCTGCGGGAACTAACGTCTCAAGCCAAGCGGCCAGCCCCCGGGCCAACTCTGGCTGGCGCCGGGGCGAACAATGGTGCAACTGTAATAAAAAATGCGAAGATAGCACCCGAGCATCTCTCGGGGTTATCCGTGCTTGCGTGATGCAAAAATATGCGGGCGAGGAGCTCACATTGATTTTTGTGTAGTCGCGGTCGTCGAAAACAGCCGGCGCGACTCGGCGCTCGCGAAGCGCGTCGGCGCACCCGCTGGGTGTAGCCTTCGAGCCCCCGGGTGCTCGAAGGGGGGTCCCGGCTGGTCAGGCTCGACCGGCCAGGCGCAGAGGCGTCTTGCAGCGCCCTTTTTCTTCTTCTGCCGGCTGCTGGCAGCCGGGCAAAACTCTTCTCTTGTCTGCAATCTTCGCGGGGACGCGCCAGCGCACCCGCTGAGTGTAGCCCTCGAGATTCGGGCCGACTGCTGAGCAGTCGGGCCGGATCTCCCGACGATTACTTTGTCTTCTTCTTCGCGGGGCGCGTCAGCGCACCCGCTGGGTGTAGCCCCCGAGATTCGGGCCGACTGCTGAGCAGTCGGGCCGGATCTCCCGGCAACTACTTTGTCTTCTTTTTTTGCGGGGGCGCGTCAGCGCACCCGCTTGGTGTAGCCCCGAGATTCGGGCCGACTGCTGAGCAGTCGGGCCGGATCTCCCGGCAACTACTTTGTCTTTTCTTTCTTCGCGGGGGCGCGTCAGCGCACCCGCTGGGTGTGTCGCGCTCCGCCAGTGCAGTTGGCAATGCCTGGCCATGCATGGGCGCACGTACAACCAGAGCAGCCGGCAGTCGGCCAGGCATGCACGTAAGCAGTGCACCCATCGGTGCACTTCCTTTCTCTTCTTTTTCTTCTTTGCAGCAGTCTACTCCGACTTCTCATCAGCCGGCCATCCCCTTTTTTTTCTAGCAGCCGGCCCCCTTTTTCCTCTGCACGCAGCCGGGTGCCCAGGCGAGGCGGAGCCGAGTGGAGGAGCCGGCCGAGTGGGCGCAACACACTTTTCTTCTTCTTCTTTTTTCAGCAAACGGCCTCTTTCCTTCTCTGTTTCTCTGGCCAGGCCGCTTCGTTCTTCAGTCTGCAGCCGGCAGGGTGGGTGCAGGCGGGCAGGCGGAGCAGCCGGCGGGGCTAAGCCGGCAGGCCAGGAAGCGGGCGGAAGACGGCCGCCGGCTGGAGCGGTAAGCCGGCGGGCGCGGGGTCGGCGGAGCCGGGAGGCGCCAGGCGGCGAGCGGGCGGAGCCGGCCCGCGGGGGCGGCCGGGTGCGGAGGCGGACGCCAGCTGAGAGCGGCGACCCGGCCAACGGGCGCGCGGGAGCCGGCCGGCCGAGCGAGGAGGCGGCCAGACGCGGCGGACGTCGGGGCGGGATTCGGCGGGCGGCGCAGGAGCCGGCCGGAGCCAGCCGGCGTCGGCCGTGGGCGGAGGGAACCCGGCATGGGAGCCCGGCGCGGAAGTTGGAGTCCGGGAGCACGGGGCGATGCAGCAGCCGCCCAAGGGAGACCCGGCGGCCGGGCGCGGGAGCGGCGCAGGTGGCGGGGGCCTCGCTGGGCGGGCGCCGGAGCGCGCGGGAGGCACGGGCGTCGGGGCGCTTGGGGAGGAGCGAGCCAACGGACGCGCGGCCCCGCAGCGCAACCGGGGCAGGGCGCTGGGGGAGACGCGGGGCAGCGCAAGGGAGCCGGCGCGTGGAGGAAGCCGAGCACGCACGGGGCGGGGCGGAGCAGCGCGCAGGTGGCCAGCCGGAGGCCGTTGGCGGCGCGGCTCAGGGTCGTAGTGGAGGAGGCCGTACGGATGGAGCCGGCCCGTGGACTGAACAGCGGGGCTGTGGGGAGGAGCAGTGGTCCAGAACGAAGCAAAAACCAAGGAGGCTGGAGATGGTGGTGGAGATGGCTGGGCATGAGCGCGCGGCGGACGGAGCAGAGCGATGTAGAGCAGCGCGGGGACGGCGCAGCCGGCCGGAGCGAGCTAGTGCACTGGCAGTGTGCGCATCCAGCCAACGTACGGGCCGACTACAACCATTGTCTGACTATCACCCGACTTGCGTCTTGGCTAGTGTATGGGGATTGTCTGGGTAGCATGTGTGTAGTGTATGGCCAATTGTTTGACCATTGTATGACTTGCATCTAGCTAGCTTATAGAGATGAGATATGGAGGAGCGAAGGCGCGTTCCGGCCAGAGCAAGGCGCAGAGCGGAGGGGAGCGGATGCGAGCGGCGCGCGGACGGACGCGGCCGACCGAAGCGAGGGCCTGCACGCGGTGCGCACGCGGACGGACAGCCGGCGTCGCAACGGTAGTGATGACGAAGGCGGCGAGGCCGACGACGAGGACGCGTCGTCCCGCGCGGCCGCTTCGGGGGCGCGTCGAAGTCGAGCCCCCGAGCGCTACCGGAGAGACGGCGCGACGCCGCGGCGGTGGAGACGAAGATGGTCCCGCCCGGACTGCAAAACCAGCAGCAGCGCGGTAGCATAGTACCGCCCCACGGTGGACGCCAAATGTCGTGGTATTCTCACGAGGGGCTTGCGAGTCGACAGATGCCACAAGGGCTTAGTGTGTGGGTAAGACTACTGTTGATAGGCCCGGGAGCGGGTATGCGAGTAGCACGCGATGGTTTACCCAGCTTCGGAGCTCTCCGGAGAGATAATACTCCTACTGCTGCATGTCTGAGTGTATCTGGTATATCTGGTACAGAGTGCTCCTGGAGCTGTATCTGAGGTCAGTGCCATAGGCATCTGGCCTCGTATATATGAGCACGTGTGTGTGGCTGCATGTGCCTGAGCATGCATGCGTGAGTGTGTGGCTGGCTAGCTAGCTCTCTTGCTAGCTAGCTTGCTTGTGTGTGTGCGTGAGAGTGTGTATCCTGGATGGATGAATGGATGTGTGTGAGGCCTTGTGGCCGTGCGTGTGTGGGCCTCCCCTGGTGCTCCTTATAAAGGGGAGCCCAGGGGACAAGGGATGGCTCACGTGACCAACTTCACTATTTAGGAGACAACGATGTGACATCTCACACCTGCTATAGTGTATCACTATTGCTCAGCAGTGTCCGGGTACAGCCGTCTTGTCCGCGGTATGGCCATCGTGTCAGGGTCTTGTCGGTGTCGGATCGTGCTGCAGTCGGCAGCCCGCTGGTTGGCGCAGTCGGCAGCCGGCAGTCGGCCAGGCAGAGCAGTCGGACGTGAAGCCGGCAGGAGCGACCGGATAATCGGACTAAGGGGCTTTGCTGGCTCCGATGTCTTGAAATATCGTCTTGCAGTCCTCGGGGTACCCGTGGTCAATTACTTCGACACAAGCTCTTGGGTTTCCTCGTGTCCCACCGAGGCATCAAGGCTAACCCGGAAAAGGTCAAGGCGGTCGAGGACATGAGCCCGCCGAAGACCCTCAGAGAATGCAGAAGCTCACTGGGCGTGTGACCGCGCTAGGGCGCTTCATCTCCAAGTTGGGGGAGCGAGCGCTGCCCTTCTTCCAGCTAATGAAGAAAAAGGGGCCCTTTGAATGGACTGAAGAGGCCGACAAGGCGTTCCAAGATCTCAAGAGATACCTGACCAGCCCTCCGGTCATGGTGGCTCCGCGCCCTCAAGAGCCCCTGGTGCTTTACCTCGCCGCCACTCCCTACTCCGCCAGCGCAGCCCTGGTGGCGTTTAGGAAGGAGCGTCGAATCAAAACCACAGCAGCAGCCCGGGACAAGGCAAAACAGGAACAATGAAGGCCCACAAAAACCGCCACCGCGGCTGAGGAGGATCAGCCGCCGCAGAGGAGTGCACCGGAGGCGGAAGAGGCCCCTCTCCCAGATGGCCAACCTCCGGAGGCCTCATCGCCTCAGGAGGCGCCATGGTCTCCGGAGGGCGGCACCAGCACTGACGCACCCAACCTCGTTGAACACCAAGTGTACTTCGTCGGCACGGTGTTGCGGGACGCGAGGGCACGGTACCCCATGCCTTAGAAGCTCCTCCTCGCGCTACTGGTGGCCTCGCGCAAGCTGCGGCACTATTTTCAGGGTCACCCCATCAAGGTCGTCTCGTCATACCCCTTGGAGAGAGTGCTCAGGAGCCCTAACTCAGCCGGAAGGGTCGCTGAGTGGAACATAGAACTGCAAGCGTTTCAGCTCGAATTCAGCACGACCAGAGTCATCAAGGGAGCAGCATTAGCGGATTTTGTGGCAAAATGGACGGAGGCACCAGGCCTCAAGGCCGACGAGGATCGATCTCTCTCCCCGGGAAGCGAGGCGCCAGAAGGCTGGGTCATGTACTTCATTGGGGCGTTCTCCAGGCATGGCGCTAGGGCTGGGGCGGTGCTTATATCGCCCACTCAGGACAAGCTCTACTACGCTGTACAGCTCTGTTTCCAGCAAGGTGAAAAGGTCTCCAACAACATAGCGGAGTATGAAGGTCTAATAGCGGGCTTGAAGGTCGCAGCTGCCCTGGGGGTGAAACGCCTCACCATCAAGGGCGATTCGCAGCTCCTTGTTAATTTCTCCAACAAGGTGTACGAGCCGAAAGATGAGCTCATGGGAACCTACCTTACGGAGGTCCGCAGGATGGAGTTGCAGCATGTGCCCCGTGGCACCAATCAGGAGGCCGACGACATTGCCAAACGGGCGTCCAGACGGTTACCTCAGGAGCCTAGCGTCTTCGAGGAGCAGCTCTTCAAGCCCTCAGCCCTGCCATCATTGTCAAACACGGCTCAGCCTCGGGAGGAGCTCCCCCAGCCACCTGCCTCAGGAGCCCCGGTCTATGGCCCGGCCTCATAAGCACGCCTGCTCCTGACGATGGAGCCTCAGGAGGGGGACTGGATCACGGAGCTCCGGAGTTACTTAACACAAGGGACCCTGCCGTAGAAGGAGGAGGAAGCGGAGCGTGTGGCACGGCTGGCCACGACATACTGCATCAAGGATGGAGAGCTCTACCGGAAGCGACCGAACGATGTATCCCTGCGCTGCATCTCCAGGGAGCAAGGAAAGGAGCTGCTGGAAGATATACACGGCGGAGACTGTGGACATCATTCATCATCACGGACCCTCGCCGGCAAGGTGTTCCGCAGTGGGTTTTATTGGCCCACCGCGCTCAATGACGCCGTCGAACTGGTGAAGGCTTGTGAGGCCTGCCAGTTCCACGCCAAGCGGATCCATCAGCTGGCAGGAGGCCTGCAGACTATACCCCTTTCGTGGCCGTTCGCAGTCTGGGGGCTGGACATCCTGGGCCCGTTTCCTCGGGCGCCAGGGGGCTACCGCTACCTCTACGTCGCCGTGGACAAATTCACCAAGTGGGCTGAAGTAGAGGTTGTCCGCACCATCCCCGCGGGTTCCGCATTCAAGTTCATCAGGGGCATCGTGAGCCGGTTCGGGGTGCCGAACCGCATCATCACAGACAACGGTTCGCAGTTCACCAGTAACCTCTTCAAAACATACTGTGCTAACCTTGGAACGCAAATATGCTACGCTTCGGTGGCGCACCCCCGAAGCAACGGCCAGGCCGAGCGAGCCAACGCAGAGGTCCTGAGGGACCTCAAGACCAGGACGTTCAAGAAGAAGCTAGAGGCCTACGGCAGAGGTTGGTACGATGAGCTTCAGTCCGTGTTGTCGTCCATCGGCACAACCGCGACCAAGCCGACTGGAGAGACCCCGTTCTTCCTGGTCTACGGAGCCGAAGCGGTCCTCCCTCACGAGGTCAGACGTCGTTCCGCACGGGTCCTGGCGTTCGACGAGGCACGGCAGGACGCCATGCGGGGGATAGACCTCGTGCTGGGGGAAGAACGTTGCCGAGAAGCCGCGCTGCGAGCAGCGAGGTACCAACAAGCACTGCGACGGTATCACTGCCGCAACATCCGCCCCAGAACTCTCGAGGTAGGAGACCTCGTGCTCAGGCGGGTTCTCTCCAGGGAGGGACTGCACAAACTCTCTCCCATGTGGGAGGGCCCGTTCAAGGTTGTTCATGTTTCCAGGCCTGGCTCCGCGCGCTTGGAGACTCAGGAGGGGGTGTCGGTCCAGAACGCATGGAACATCCAGCACCTCCGGAGGTTCTACCCCTAAAAAGACCCAGAGCCTGTGAAGAAGGTGAATGCCTGTGAAGACTATCCTTTTTGAAAAAGGCCCAGGGCCTGTGAAGAAGGCGAATGCCTGTGAAGATTATCCTTTTTGGAAAAGGCCCAGAGCCTGTGAAGAAGGCGAATGCCTTTGAAGATTATCCTTTTTGGAAAAGGCCCAGGACCTGTGAAGAAGGCGAATGCCTGTGAAAATTATCCTTTTTAGAAAAGGCCCAGAGCCTGTGAAGAAGGCGAATGCCTGTGAAGATTATCCTTTTTGGAAAAGGCCCAGAGCCTGTGAAGAAGGCGAATGCCTGTGAAGCTGTCGCATTTTGGGAAAGGCCCAGAGCCTGTGAAGAGGGCAAATGCCCGTGAAGCTTGCTTCCCCCAAGAAAGGCCCGGAGCCTGTGAAGAAGGCCAATGCTTGTGAAGCTCGCCGCCCGTGACACTCTCACGTAATAATGAGTTGGGGCTGTACACGCCCCGGAGTCTCAGGAGCGCCGGCCTCAGGCCCTGGGGCTCCCTCCCATGCTCAGTGGCAGCACTTAGCTCCACGCTGGTGAGAAGACGTCAAAGACTAGATTAGGTGCCGGACGCGGCTTTTTCATTTGCTTTCCGCAGTTGGCTTGTTCATTCTCATTCGAAGTTTTGTTGAAGCTGTTACCGTCTTTGACCTGTGGTTCTTCGACTTTTCACTCTCCTGCCTTGATTTCTCTTATGCAAGGCCTCGCGAGGGGGGCAGCCGAGCACCCTCGTGAGTGTTTCTTTCCTAGTCGTTCAAACTTTTCGCGACCTGGGTCCATTACAGGAGCACCCCTCCAGTCCGTGCCCCACGGGCTCCGCGACACGAACACAGGGCCTGGGTCGGTCGCCCCCCCCCCCCACGGCTAGGGCCGGGAACTATCCACGCGCGGGCACGTAGCTGGAAGGCACGATAACGGAAGCAAAGCGATGATTAACAGCAATAACCCAAACACGCCCCCGCGGGGCTCCACGCTACTGTCTTTTTACGCAGGAAAAAGGAAAAGAAAGGGCAAATCAGGCGCATCTCGCCTCGCACCTGCCTACAGGGAAGACTCAAGCTGCCTCCGGGGCTCAGGCAGACTCCCTCTCGCGCTTCACCAAGGTGCGACGGCGGGCAGACGCGCTACCACCTTCCAAACAGGTGATGACGGCGTGGAGGCTGACCGCGGCCACTGCTAGAAGAGTCGCCGCCTGAAGAAGAACCGGTGAAGCTTGGGGAACCCTGAGCGTCGCCAATCACGCGAGCGCTGTCCTCTCCATCATCGCCGGGGCTAGGTCCCCGGCCGCGGTCATCGTCCTCAGGGCAGCACCCTACGCTGCGACCATCTTCCCCAAACACCCTCACGTAGAGGGTGGCATCGCCGTCAAACTTGAAGTGCAGGGTGCACCGACGGCTCAGGCCACGCGCGCGGGCAAACGTTTGCCAACCGCGGGTCAAGGCCAGGCTCCCGGATGCGGAGACCTCCAGCGAAGCCCATGAGGCCCGACTGCAGCAGCCGTCTGCCTGAAGCCAGAGGCCGCCCGGGACGCCGGCCGGGAGCTCGCCGAGGAGGAAGCGAGGAAGTTGAAGCCGGGTGCTAGTCGGCTCCGCCGACCACACAACAAACTCCGGCAGCACCTCTGCAGCGTGAAAACGCGGCCTAGGGGAACGCGCGGCGGAGGCGCGCCCCCCTGCCGCAGCTGTCCACCCGTCACCGTGCTGGGAATCATCTCCACGGCCGCGGGGAGCTGCCGTGGTGGCCACAGGATGTTTGCGAGGGCGCCCTCGGCCGCGCTTGGGCGGGGGAGAGGCAGGCTCAACCTGGCGAGCCTTCCCCTTCTCTGTGGCCGAGAACCTCCTCGACGGAGCCATGAGGAAGAAGGAGAAGCAAGGGGGGATGAACTGGAAGGGCGCGCGCCACTCCGTACTTATAGCCGGCGAGGGCCAACCATCGGCCTCCATGATCGCAGGTAATCATGACTCGCTTTGCATGCAGGGACTTGCCCAATCCGTGCAGTTGCCGAGGCGCCGTGGGGAAGTGGAGACGCCCACGTCCAATCAACCACCACGCGGCGCCCAAGGCCGCAGGCTGTTAGGGCCAGTGGCGCTTCGCTCTTGCCCTTCCGCCTCTCTGCACGGCCAAGTCCGGGCGCGCCTTGGGCCCGGGGGCTACTGTCGATGTTCTGGGAACGGGGGTCCCCAGACTTGCCTGCCTGCGGCATGGCTCAAAGAAGGGCCCAGCACGGCCCATCTTCATCAACACAGACCCAAGACCCTCGCGAGGGGCCAAGCCTCGCGGGACGGACGACACGGAGCTTCCTCAGGCACGGCCTCATCAGGCTGGCTCGTGAGGAGGCGGAGAGATCAAGGCGGGGTACCTCACGAGGTGCCCGTGACGCAAGCCATGACGACCAAGGGCGCCAGGCGGGCGCCAGCCCGCGCAGTGTCCTCCTTTCCTCTTTGGTGCAAAGGGAGCAAGCGCAGGCGAGAGCATCAAGCAACGGCACCCGTTTCGGTGCAACGAGGCCAAGACCAGCCCAACGGCAGGGAGGAAGTCATTGTGGAGCCCAAGCCAGCATCACCACCAGAGCCTTTGGCAGGCGAGGACCAACTTTAGTCAGGATAAGTGTACCAGATGTTCCCCTTCAAAATGGCCAATTGTTGGCGCCCTTCCTGCTCAATATTTGGGAAGAGGCCCAGGGCCTTTGCCTATAAATAGGACTAGCCACCCCCAGGGTAGAGGGAGAGAATCTAGAAGCCAAGACCCAGAAATGAGCTGGGATCGGATTGAGTAGCATCGCACACAGAGAGAGAAGGGTGACTGAACTCCTCCTAGCAGTTCATCGCCCCAGCCAGGAACAGACCCTCGCGAGGCTGTTCTTCGTTGTATTGCTCATCATCATCAGCCCAAGAGGCAATCCACCACACCACAAACTAGAGTCGGGTATTACACCACAATGGTGGCCCGAACTAGTATAAACCCTGTGTCTCTTGTGCTGTTCTTTCCATAGCTTAGATCTTAGCGAGACGGTGGGGTGCAGGTAGGTAGAAGGCGAGATCTCCGCGTGCACCCCAGTGTTTGAACCTCAAGGGTATGCCGAAACCCGAAATACGACAGCGGTGGTGTCTTCCTCCATGGGAAACAGGTCCAGCAGAGAGCTGGCGGCCGCAAAGTAGATCCATAGGGTAATATGGACATCAGTGGCACATCAGAGATCATCAGGGAGGGTTGGCGGTGCATGCCGGACGTGGTTGGCGGCGTTGTACTTGAGGAGGACGAAGAGAAAGAAAGTGTGCCACTTGTGGTACTTGAGGAGGATGAAGAGAAAGAAAATTCTCCACTTGTGGTAGTTATGCCGGGCAGGATCAAGTTTGTAGTTGATGTGATCGTCCAGAAGATTGCCACGGCGAGAGGCAGGAGGAGTGGCGACGGCGGCCGGTAGGGTGAAGCTGGTGAAGAGGGGCACAAAGAGCCTGAGGAGGGGCACCAAGAGAGGAGGCGCCATAGTCGGCCCACCAGAAAGAGTATACAAGATACCAGAGAGGAGGCTCGAAGAGTTAGGCTGAGAGAGGGATGAAGAGGTGGCTGAGGACATGGACGGAGAGGAGGGAGAGTCCGCGGCAGGAGAGAAGGTTTGGCCATGCTCAAGACATGGAGACAACTGATACCAAGCTAGACCAAATAATGATCGAGTCGTGCCGATCAAAGAGAGTTACAAAGGTAGTATATATGTAGGAGAGCTTAATCAAATGCCCTATACAAGTGGCATGCAAGGCGTGGTGTCGGTTGAGATCGTCTAAAAGAGAAACGTGCACAACATCTGGTGACCAGGTAAAATACAACACATGTACATGTTTAATAAATGTGCTTGATTTGTTTCTGTCTATTTTTTCGAAAAGGGGCGCTTTATTACTTAAAAGGTTTAAGCATTACACTCAGCCTCTGCATACTACGATGCACACAGCCAAATAAAGTCTTCTCACACAAACAAAAATAAAAAGGCGAAATACAAAGAAACATGTAGAGTATGTATAACGCCTAAAACGGAGGTGGGCCAATCCTAAGATCATGCTGCCACCCATGTTGGGTAAAAGTAACCCTCGCCGTATCCTCCAATCGTGTACACACCTCCGTAAACAGGTCTCGATTCTCCACACGTTATAGATAGGACCATAAACGAAGAGTCCTGGTACATCTGTAGATAACCAGCATCAGAGAAGTACTTTTATCATTAAAAACCTTATCATTCCTACATAGCCAAAGCGACCAAATAACGGCAAGCGCTCCCACCTTAAGAAGAGTTCTAAACCTGTGATCAATCCCATGTAACCAGTTGCCAAATACATTAGCAACACTACAAGAAGGATACAAGCCAGAAGCTATCTGGATGACTGACCATATAGAACGAGCCAATTTGCATTGGAAGAACAAATGTTTTATTGTCTCAACATGGTGACAAAAGATACATTGCGGACTACCATGCCAATTTCTCTTAATAAGGTTGTCTTTAGTAAGAATGACTCCGCGACGAAGATACCATGCAAAGATTTTATTCTTAAGAGGTATCTTCATCTTCCAGATCTTCTTGTTATTATCAACTGGCACATCAGACTGGATTAACGCTCTATACATTAACTCCACTGAGAATTGGCCATTCCTATGGAGGTTCCATCGTAAAACATCAGACCCATGTGACAATTGCACCATGGACAACCGCTGGAGCAGGATGTTCCATGATTGTAGTCTGGGTCCAATTAAATCTCTTCTGAATGTCACATTTGGCGGAAATGATTTCATTACCGTGGCAATAGTATCACCCTTGTGGCGCACAATGTTGTATAGAGCTGGATATTGTTCCGGAGTGTGGTATCTCCTAGCCACTTGTCCTCCCAAAATCTAATTTCCGAGCCGTCCTTAATCGAGAAGGATCCATAGACAAAGAAATATTTCTTCGTAGCCATTAGACCCGCCCAAAAATGGGAATCCCCAGGCTTCCAGTATACCTGGGATACCGCCTTGGAACCCACATATTTCCTCCTTAGGAGGGTTTGCCATACACCATCTTCCGTCAGTAATTTAAACAACCATTTACCGAGGAGGGCCCTATTCTTAACCTCAAGGTCATGAATGCCCAACCCGCCTTTGTCTTTGGGACGACAAACCACACTCCATTTGGCCAGTCGATATTTCCTTCTCTCGCTATCTCCTTGCCAAAAGAATATTGATCGGAAATAATCCAATCTATGTAAGACTCCTTTCGGCAACTGGAAGAAGGAAATCATATATAGTATCATATTACTTAGTGCTGAATTTATGAGGACCAATCTTCCACCCAGAGACAGCGGTTTACCTTTCCAACTGCTAAGTCTTTTTTGCAGTCTCTCCTCGACGTGTTTCCATTCAGCATTTGTGAGTCTCCGATAATGTATCGGTATCCCCAAATATGTGATCGGAAATTCGCCCAACCTACATCCGAATAATTCAGCGTAAAGGTGGGCCTCGTTTTGAGCGTCGCCAAAGCAAAACAATTCAATTTTATGAAAATTGATCTTGAGACCCGAGAGTTGCTCGAATGCTGATAAAATCAGTTTCATATTTCTTGCCTTCTCGAGGTCATGATCCATGAAGAGAATCGTATCGTCGGCATATTGAAGTATAGCGAGACCACCATCAACTAGGTGATTTACTATCCCAGCAATTTGGCCATCAACCTTGGCACGCTCAATCATGACCGCTAGCATATCCGCCACTATATTAAATAGCATGGGCGATAACGAGTCACCTTGTCTCAATCCCTTCTTCGTTTGGAAATAGTGCCCAACGTCATCATTGACCTTAATGGCAACGCTACCTCCAGAAATGAAGTTATGGACCATGGTGCGCCACTCTGCAGAAAATCCTTTCATTCTGAGAGTCTGTTGAAGAAAGGGCCACTTGACTTTGTCATAAGCTTTTTCAAAGTCTATTTTGAGTACCACCCCATTCAGCTTTTTTCGGTGTAGTTCATGGACTGTTTCATGAAGGATAACAACTCCATCTAGGATGTGTCTGCCTTACATAAAAGCAGTCTGTGAAGGTCGAACCACATGTTCAGCAACCGAATTTAGCCTTATAGTCGCAACCTTCATGAATATTTTAAAACTAACATTAAGGAGGCAAATAGGTCTATGTTGTTGTATCCTTTCAGCCTCATTAACCTTAGGTAGTAAAATAATCTCACCGAAGTTTAAGTGAAACAATTCAAGTTGGCTAGCATGAAGGTCGCTAAACAAAAGAAGGAGATCTGGTTTGATGACATCCCAGAAGTTCTGATAGAACTCATCGGGGAAACCATCTGGACCTGGGGCTTTGTTATGCTCCATTAGAAAAACCGCCTTTCTAACTTCCTCCTCCAGTATGAGGCTGTTAGAAGGCTATTTTCCTCATCAGAGACCTGGGGGATGTCGTCTGTTCGGGACTCATCCATCGAGAAGTTTCCTTCCTGTGGGACTCCGAACAAATTTTTATAATAATTAGTGATATAAGATTTCAGTTGCTCATGCCCCTCAATTGTGCCCTTGTCCTGTTGTAGGGAATGAATAATTTTCTTCCCGTGTCTGCCATTGGCAACTCCATGGAAGTATCTAGTATTTGAATCACCTTTCAGGATAAACTAAGATATAGAATGTTGGTACCATTTAAGTTCCTCTTCACGCAGCATGTTAGCTATGTGTGCATTCGAATGATTCTTAATCTCGATTTTATGCTCAGATAGGGGTCTAACCTATGCCAAAGCTTCTAATTCATCAATGATAGATGAAATACGAAGCTTCTCCTTTTTGAGGAAACCTATCGTATGTCTAGCCCAACCACCAAGGAATTTACGTAATGCACGTATTTTGTTATACCATCTATGTATTGGGGTAGGCCCGGACACCGGTTTCTCCCACACCTCCTTGACCATATCATGGAAGCCATCCCGAAGCAACCACCCAAGTTCGAATTTGAACTTGCGTCTGTGTTGTGGTCGTGGCAATCCAGTAGTTAGGAGAATGGGTGTGTGGTCGGATATAGCCTCGATACGAGGTAGAGCACGAACAGACACCATAGGAAATTTAGATTCCCAGTCAGTATCCATTAAAACGCGATCTAGTTTCTCATATGTCGGTTCTGGAAGACTGTTCGCCCAAGTGAACTGTCTTCCAATCATGGACACCTCTCGCAGATCTAGATTGTCAATGACAGTGTTGAAAAGGAAAGGTCAATGATTATCAAACCTACCACGGCTTTTCTCATTTGGAAATCAAAGCAAATTGAAATCCCCACCTATAAGAATGGGATATGGATTATCTTTCGCCAGATTAACCAATTCACGAAGAAAATCAGCCTTGAACTCATCCTGGGCTGCCCCATACACGCGACGAGGGTCCATGTGAAGTTGTCGGCCTTGTTGAGAATATGGAGTTTAACGTGAAACTCACCATCCGAACTAGCCAAAACATCCATAGTGCCTGAATTTACGCCAAGTAAAATGCCCCCAGAACGACCTCTAGGTGGTCGTGAAACCCAAGTAAAGTCGATCCTGCCTGAAAGACGGTTAAGTAGACTCACTGAGAAATCACGTCTTCCCGTTTCAGAGATAGCCAAAAAGTCTAAATTGTGTTCCCTATTACATTCCGCAATGAATAGATGTTTAGCCAAATCACGAAGACCTATGCTATTAAAAAACATTCCATTCATGAGGAAACAATGGGAGATTTAGAACACTTTGCCCTCTTATGGGTCTTACTATCTTTTTTCGAACGTGCGGTCTTTGATTTACGTCCAGATGTTGTAAGTTCAATCAATGAACTAAGCTTGGGTTCATCTAGACCCACGTCTGAAACCGCTCCTACTAAATGAGAAAGTAGCTGACCATCTGATGTGGCATGCAGCTCCTCCTCAACGGTACGAGAGGTATATGACTTGCAAGAAACACGTGGAGTAACTTTTAATTGGTCATATTCCAAATGTTTCAAAGCGTTCGTCGAAATAGAAATATCCTTCTCATCCTTTCCAAGACTAACACCCACATTATTGAAATTAGAAAATATGGCAGTATTGGAAAAGGCTAAAAAGGATTTGGGAGACGACGTAATACCTTGGTTGCCGAGGTTCTGCACTGCCTTACGCCGCATAGCCTTGGCCATGGAGTCCTCATCTGTGTCCATAGAACAGTCGTCGGCAATCGTATGCCGACTACTCGGTCGTGTAGGTGTCATCCCCAGCGAAGGTCGTGGCGCCCGCTCTACTGCCGGTGGAGGGTGTGATGATGGAGTAGCAACCCCCTCCCCAACAGTCTCAACCGCAGGCTCGAGCGATGAGGTCGCTGTCTGAAGGGTGTCAGGGACCGCACCAGTCATACCAGCGAAAGCGGTAGGGATGGACATGGCCGGCTCCACCAGGGACTGAAGGGTGTCCAACATCATAGACCCATCCGCAGTTGCAGACGTGACAGCAGGTGTTTGCATGGCTGGGACGGACAAGTCCGTCATCACCTGGGGCCTAAAATCAGCCACTGGTGTATGCATGCATAGCCGCACTCCCGAGGATGGCCGTTTAGACTAGCCACAATTGGTAGTAACATAGAGTAGTAACATGGGCATGTTACTACTCTATGTTACTACCTCTATAGTGTGAAGTAACATATGTGTGGTAACATGCAACACTTCATTTATTATGCTATAGACTCATCTTGCCTTGATATGTATGATGTTACAGTAACTAGCTAAGTTACTAGAACTACCTCTCTCTTCATTAACTCATTGCCACATAGACAAAGAGGATGCTTGGATCCAAGGGACTATTTTTAGTTTGACTAAAAATAGTCTCTTTTAGAGGCTAAAGTTCCAAGCACCCCTGACTAAAGAGAGGCTAGGACTAGTTTTGAGGCTAAAACTTTTTAGTCATAGGAAACTTAATAAAATGTGTATTAGCCCTCTCTCTCCTCATTTAATTCCTCTACTTTAACACATGCGAGTTCCGGATTGGATGGTTTGGAGGATAATAAATGTTCAATAATTTGATTTTAGTCTCTTTAGTATTTGGATCCAAGCATGGGTGAGGCTAGCAAGTTTTAGTCCCACTACTTTTAGTCATGGGACTAAAACGTATCCAAGCACCCTCAAATTTGCTGAATTGGACTTGAAGTTACTGCTGAAGTTACTCCCACTGTGGCTAGTCTTAGCACCATGCCTATCTTGTGCATGCATACATGCTTGTACTCCCGAGGCCGGCCTTTGAGTTTCACGCCCAGCCAATGTATGCTTGCAAGGCTGTGAAGCCAGTCCTTCGGTGCCATGCCCAGCCAGGGCCAGCTTGCTCAGCTCATATCGAGTAGCTAGAGGTTGTAGCTTCGAAGCCCCGTTCCGCCGCCCATCCATGACGTCGCTGTCCTGCACCACGATGGAAGCAACCGGCTGCGTTGCTACTGTCAGTGTTGGCGACGACAGTTGCAATGCTACCTTACCCGTCGGCTGTCGGTGCACCAATGAAGAGTCCGGATGCCCCCCCGAGCCGTCAGTGGCATGCACGAACATGAGAACCACGGGATGCAACACTGCCGAATGAGTTGGCGACGCCGGCTGCGATCTAGGCACGCCCTGCGGCGGGGAACGTGATGATGACACCTACCGGTGTAACCGCGGGGATCCACCTCCCGGTGCATCACCAATACTAAGGCTCACGAGTTCCCGTTGTTGCACCTGAGGCACCTGATTGACATTCGCTGGAGCAGAACTAGAGGATGAATTAATGGATGGGTTGCCAGTGTGCTCCGAGGTGTCCATATGGTCGTCCTTCTCCTTCGCACCACTATTATCACCCGCATCATCATGCTTGCGTCTCCAAATGAACGGAACAAAGTCAGGATCCGGATTGTATCCCTCTGGCTCCCTCCTGAACGTGAATGCATAACCCTTGAGCTTGACCGTCACATCCGTCACGACAAAAGTTTCAACATCATCCTTGTCCTTTGCCAAAATCTGAGTGTTGGTCATAGCGACGAGAACACGGACAACTCCACGGCGTCGGAGAGTAAAAAGATCCACATCCAACGTCTTACCCATAAGAGTACCAACGACCCATAATCCCAAAAAATGGGATCAGTATGAGGAACGCCCTCGACATGAAGCCAAATCTGCTGATGTTCGATCTTATGTGGAACCTCATGTGATCCCCATGTAGTAATAGTCATCTGGGCATTAGCTGATGACACGTTCATCTGAATTCCATCCACCTTGTCCAAATCCTCGGAAAGCTAACAAGGTAAGCATTCCATCGGACCTATGCTGAATAGCATCCCACTTCCATTTATCATGGACCGGTCATCTTCTGGCAATCTGGCTCTCGACGACGCTAGTCGGTACCATCAGGCCAGTAACCTGAACACGTGCTATAGGTGTCTGCGTCAGCGCCAAGTGCTCTTTCACCATGCAATCTGGTAACCGTACAAAGTAAGTCTCCTCAACACCAATTCCAGAGACAGAAGCGTTGGGCTTAGCGAGTTTAAGAACCGGGCACTGCAACGTCGGATGAGCTATATTGTCACAAATATAACAGTAATGTTACACGCTGCAATCTTTCGCTGCATGCGTATCAACCGCGCACTTCCAACATTGAATCCCCTTCTTAGCCTTGGTCTTGGGCACTGAAACGACCTGCACTTCCAACATTGAATCCCCTTCTTAGCCTTGGCCTTGGGCACTGAAACGACCTGCACATCAGACCCTGAAGCCGTCAAAGGCGAGGCATCGACATGCGTAGGCATCATTAGTTGAGGTTGCACAACCTGCTAATAATGTCCTTGCTTTAGAAAGCTTGAGCGTTCTAAGAATTTTAGAGTATAGATTCATTCATTTTGCTTAGCATGTACTTCCTCTGTAAACAAATATAAGAGTGTTTAGATCATTATTTTAGTGATCTAAATGTTCTTATATTTCTTTACGGAGGGAGTAGTTTATAATGGAATCTTTAAAAAGAGATATGTTTAAAAATGGAGGGACTAATATTCAAAGCAAGGCGACAAGTGTGTCAGAAGGAACGTTGACAGTTATAACGAGGTAAAGCGAGAGTACTGGACTTTGCTCAGCGGCCTGTAAAATAACTTGAGTTTTCCAAAATCCAAACAATATCTCCGCAAAAGATAGTCAAACAGTAGATAGGATCAGTGTAGATTCCTACGGCGTCTAGCAAGTAGTGGAAGCAAGCGATTTTGCTTTTGCCCAACTCGTCACTGCAAGAATGGCCTCTCGATATCAGATTCGGTCGCGTCAGAGTCAGACGGCAGCGCAAGCTCGGCGAACATCTTGTCCTCCCGGTTCTTGGCCCATAGCACCACATAGAGGCCTGCAAACATGAGCGCAATCCCCACCAGGCTGCAACGAAATACGAATATGACAATGCTGATGTCAAATGTCAGTGTACCAAATGCAGCTACGCATTGACATATTCTTCCTTGCGGCGCGGCTGCATGGCCGACGTACTACGTACGTACCACCCTGTGCCGATCCATTGCCCAAAGAAGATGAAGGAGATGAAGGCCGAGAACACGGTCTGGAACGGGCTGAACATGGACACCAGGACAGGCCCCTTGCGGCCGATGCTCGACACCTGGAACGTCGTGCACAGGCCAATCACCACACCTCCCTGCACCAGCATTGCCACTATTTTCAGTGCAGGTTACAACGACGTCAGTGTCACATACTATTGCTGAGATCACGGGTCTACAACTTATACTAAATCAGCGACAATTAATATGGATCGACAATGTACTAGTAGTATGTACCACGAGCACAATTTCACCGATTATTCTGGGGATGTTGCCTGCAGTGCCCGCGCCGAGCTTGTCATCCATGATGACCTGGATGATGGCGCTGAAGATCGATCCCATCATGGCGGTGATCACACAGATCGACAGCGGCGCCGGGAACCTCTTGAGGGTTGCAGCCTACATTTGCGCATCAGATTCAGCTCTAATTCTAACAAAATGGCACAGTTATGACTAGTGTTTATCTTATCAGCGTGTACCTGCAGGACAGTGTTGCAAGCGAAGACCGTGACTCCAGTGAGCAGGTACACACAGCCAAGGACCCAATCTCTGTCGATTTTCATGCCAGACAACTTTTGGTCCCTGGGGACGGACTCTGGCACTGTGCCGGGATAGGGATTCTTCAGGAAGCTCACGCACATTGCTCCACTGATGCACACCAACGTACCCAAGATCTTTGCTCTGGTGTACTTGCACCTCCACTCAAATCTCTCAAACCTGCATATATATAAGCAGAGTCACTAGTAGTAGACCTACTTGGTCAGTCCGAAAGTCAACAATGTGTTGTTTTTCCCTTATCAAGGATTTGGTTCGGTACCTCAGGCAGGCGGCGATGACGAAGATGAAGCCAGGGCCAAGATTGGGCATGGCCGAGGCGATTGCTGGTGAGGTCCGCTCGACGCCGAGCATCATCAAGACTTGGTATATTGATACCCTACACAAAGATATAAAAAAAAGATCTCAGTTTAAGGCCGGGCAGATGCCTCCTATCTAAAAAAAATGTTTTGTTAACCGATAGCCAGCATTTGGTAGTATCTGAATCTTTACAGCAATGCATTTGATGAACCATGGACATTATGAACAAGTAACCATGTAGGGGTAAATGTCAATCATCATCATGAATAACTAATTAAGAGAATTGCAGATAACTTCAGAACATAATAATATATGAAAATCTCAAGTATTTTAATACTTTAAAACCTATAGCTATTGGCAAATCTAAATCTATCAAAATAAACAGTTAGTACACTACTATATATACAGTACAACTTTATTTGAAGCATTTATGATGAAGACTGTCTAGCTATCAATCAAGAGCAGAGATGAACTTCTCGCAAGAAAAAAAAGCAGAGAGGGACTGCAAATGACAAGCTCTTAATAATATATATGCGTGGAAGGTTACGATTGATTCATTTTTGTTTCTCACCCTCCAAGGGAGATCATAACGAGCTGGATTATCAACACGGGGCTCCAGCGCTTGGGCCATTTCTTCCTCTCGAGGGCGATGGCGAAGGGGAGAACGACGACGGAGGAGGCGGCGCATGCGACGACGATGATGAAGAGCGACGGGACGCCGGCTACGAGTAGCCGGTTGAGGAACATCATGTAGAGACCGAAGATGCACTGCACCGCCAGCAGCCCGCAGATGGTCAGCACGTCGCTGAATGAGAAGGACACGCCGCCGCCCAGCATCTTCGTCTACCTCCTCCGCCGGCCGGCAAGATCAATCAGCAGCTGCGGTGTACGCAAGCGCAGGAAGATATATACCGAGGGCCTTAGTTATGTGTGTGTGTGAGAGAGAGAGGTGTATATATATATAGCGCTGGTATACATTCTTGCATGTTCGATCGTGCGAAGAAGAAAAGTCACCGATGGACAAAGAGTTGGTTAAAGGCAGATTCTATTCTAGTCTTCCCTGAGTACTAAACTTTATGATGGAAAGATTTTACTACCGCGATGGAGAAGAAAGACGGGAAGTTGGATTTTGGAGTGTCAGGCTCGACCTCCACCTAGGAAATTGTGCTCCGTACGCGGGTGACACGTGTGAGGGAGGTGGTTCCACCCTGGCGCTTGCCGCCTACGTGTGGATCGTTGCTGCATGCATGGCCGCAGGTAGCCAATTGCGTTCGGGACTGCGGGCTGCCGCTCGGTCAGACAGGAAGGCATGGGAGATGGGACCCGGCCCATGTACGGGCAGATGGGCGACACGTGTAACGATCAAAGAAGCTGCTACGCGCGGGTCTTCTAGAGCGGATAAGGTTAATGGACAGAGACCGTCGTCACTCATCGTTTGCCTTGTCCATTTGGATCTGGATTTTTTTTCAACTGCGCCCACGACGCGTTGGCAGAGATATAGCTGTACCTCTTGCAAAGTTTGTATCAAACCATTAAGACGGACATTTCGTACCATGTGTAAATTGTTTGATCGCAAGATGGGACGTCTCGTATTAAAATGAATTATTTCTTTTTTTACGCGGAAGACTATTTTAAAGGAAGTGTCTGGCTAATTTTCTTGCGCCGTTCACCACCTCCGCAACCGTTATATATGATTTTCATCGGGCGGCCCACCGCGACCCACCATAGAACTTCAAGAGCGACCAGACAGACCAGGGGAGGTGAGGAGGAAGGAAACCTACCCTCTCGTGTAGGGTTTTAGCCTCTGGCGGCGATCTCATCGCCGTCTAGATCACCGAGACTACCTACCGCCGGCAGATTCCTCTCCCTCAGTCTCCTTCCCCCGGTCTGAGACGGAGGGACGGATCGGTCTCTCTGGCGGATCCGTTTTGCTCTCGTGGGAGCAAACCCTAGATGGCGCAACCGGCGGGATCTTC
Source organism: Aegilops umbellulata (assembly GCA_032464435.1). Lineage (NCBI taxonomy): Eukaryota > Viridiplantae > Streptophyta > Magnoliopsida > Poales > Poaceae > Aegilops > Aegilops umbellulata. The sequence goes on from CP136060.1 coordinate 230,057,934, forward strand.
ATCGGCTGAATGGACGGGGGAGAATTTGGACGAGATGCTGCAACACTTGGATCTGTAGGAGGATGAACTCGATGATGTGGTTGTTGGGGCGAAAGAAGTGAAGAAGTTCGAAGCGGATGCAAGGTGGCTGGCGATAGGGAAGGTCAACACAACCCGTATCTTTAGTTCATCGGCCATGTTCGAGACTTTGAAATCGATCTGGGGTTTAGCCCATGTACCTAAGTACAGGGAGGCGGGAGAAAATCTTTTTATTTTCCAGATGTTTTGCTTGGGTGACTGGAAGAGGGCGGTTCATGGAGGGCCATGGTTGTTTCGGGGTATGGGGATGCTTATTGAGGACTATGACGACAAGAAGGAACCAACTTCCGTTGAATTTGATGGATTATATGTCTGGGCCCAGATTCACAACATTCCAGCGTTGTATCGGAAAGCTGAAGTGGTGGATCAACTAGCACACCGCATCGGTCGTGTGAAAGAAATCCAGCTTACACCACGACTTTTTTATGAAGGTGATTATGCTAGGGTTCGGGCTAGGGTGCTGGTGAACAAAGCTCTCACGAGGGTTACACCTCTGAATGTGGAGGGGGTAGGGAGAAGGTTCCTCCCTGTTAAGTACGAAAAGATCCCTTACTTCTGCAAGGTTTGTGGGTTCACGGGTCACAACCATGAAGAGTGTGGTGATGGAGTTTGGGAGGAGAAGGATAAGCAGTGGGGCAGCTGGATGATCGCACAGAGGAGGGAAAATGCCCCTGAACAGCAAGGTGACCGAGTTCCACGTGGGGGTCGCACAGGAGGACGAGGGAGAGGAAGGACCGGCAGGGGCACAAACTACCGCCAGGAAACGCCACCAAGCAAGCGTTCATCAGAGGAGGCGGGGCTGGATATGGGGACAGAAGAAGGTGAAGTAACAAGACCCCTTAAGACGGGCACAGTCGAGAGTGGTGTTCATGGCACGCACTCAACACGTAAAAATCTGACCCTCGCACTCAGTTTGGAGAAGGAGGTGAATCCACCTACTGCTGGTGGTATGGAAAAAAGCAAGGAGTGTGCCGAGGCTGCTGCTGTGGCGATTCCACCCTTACCTCAAGTCTACGTCTCCCCCAGAGATGCTAAGAAGGCGAAGAAGGCAGACTCACCGAAGAAAATTGATAAGAACAATATGGCATTGTTGGCGGGCTCCAGCATGGAGCGCCGCCAGGCCCAATGAAAATCCTCAGTTGGAATTGTCGCGGGATAGGCGATCCCGCGACAGTTCGATAACTCCGCGATCTAGTGGAGATGAGTTCGCCTATGGTGCTTTGTTTAGTAGAAACTCAATTACAGAAGAGTCGTGTTGAAGGTCTTTGCTTTTCTTTAGGTTTTGATTTTAGTTTCGGAGTTGGGAGTAATGGTAGGAGTGGAGGTATTTGTATTTTTTGAAAGAACTCGGTGGATGTTGCAATAAAGAATTTTTCGGAGTATCATGTGGATGCTTGGGTGCTTGAGCAGGGCAAGGAACAATGGCGTCTATCCTGTTTCTATGGAGAAGCAACTCGGAGCCTCCGGTGTAAAACGTGGAACACAATGAAGATGCTGCGGGGGGAGAGTGCCATGGCTGTGTATCGGTGACTTCAACGAGATCTTGAGACCCGAGGAGCAACATGGCCCTAATGCACGTGATAGTGCCCAAATAGAGGCCTTCAGAGAGGCCGTCGATGTATGTGGGCTCGCTGATTTGGGTTACCGCGGACTCGATTGGACTTGGGAGAAGAAGGTAGCGGGCGGTCATTACTGTCGAGTTCGTTTGGATAGAGCGCTGGGATCGGCGTGCTTGTCTGCGTTATTCCCGTTCGCTAGCGTGGAACACCTAACTGCAGCTAAATCTGATCACTCGCCTATACTTCTTGAGACAGATCTTGTGGACACAAGCATTCGAGCTAAGCAGCAGCAATTTTGGTATGAGTGCATGTGGGAACGAGACCCAAGTTTTGGTGATATGCTGGCTGAAGTATGGACCGAATCAGGAAGGTCTCACACAGTCTCGGGTTTATCAGCCAAGTTAGCGACTGTCGCTGGCTCGCTACAGAGATGGGGCCGAAGTAAATTTGGTGCAGTTCAGGCGGAGCTGCGCTCTCTACGATCCCGTTTATCAGAATCGCGTGCTCTCCCAGGCCGGGCAGGTCCTTCGCGGTAGGAGGAGAGGATTGAAGCCCGGATGGTTGAATTATGCCTCCGAGAAGAGATCATGTGGCGGCAGAGAGCCCGTATCCAGTGGCTAGCTGAAGGTGAAAGCAACACCAAGTTTTTTCACCGCAAAGCTAGCGCACGCAGAGCAAAAAATCCTATCTCTGAGCTGCAAAGAGCTGATGGATCTGTGTGTACGAATGAACATGAGATGGCGAACATGGCCTCAAGCTTCTATGGTAACCTATATGCATCCGAAAATACAGTGGGCATCGAGGAGGTATTATCTCATATACCATCTAGAGTGGACGACTCCATGAACATCACTCTTGATGCTGAGTACACTAAGACAGAAGTCAAGAAAGCTTTATTCCAGATGTTTCCTACCAAGGCTCTCGGACCAGATGGTTTTCCGGCGCATTTTTTCCAGCGGCATTGGGACTTGTGTGGTGCTGAGGTAACTGATATGGTGTTGCGTGTTCTTAAGGGAGAGGATTCCCCGGAGGAGATAAACAAAACGTTCATAATTTTAATTCCCAAGATTGCGAGTCCAAAAAACTTAGGATAGTTTCGACCGATTAGCCTCTGCAATGTGATTTTCAAAATTGCATCTAAGGTCTTGGCTAACCGGCTCAAGCTCATTCTCCCCGATATCATCTCTGAAGAGCAGTCAGCATTTGTACCAGGACGTCTTATTACCGACAATTTCATCTCTGCATATGAGTGCCTGCACTATATGAAAACAAGGAAGCTGAAGGGTAACAGGTATTGTGCTTTGAAACTTGATATGATGAAAGCCTATGATAGGCTAGAGTGGAATTATCTAGAGAAAGTCATGCTCAAGCTCGGGATCAGTCCAAGCTTTACTGAGATTGTTATGAGGTGTGTCACATCGGTTTCTTTCTCTGTTATCTTCAACGGGGGAAACAAGAGGAGTTCAAGCCTTCCCGTGGTCTTAGACAGGGTGATCTGTCTTCGCCCTATCACCTTTTGCTGGCAGCGGAAGGGCTTTCTTGTTTATTGAAACCTACCAATCCGGATGAGACTGTGTAGGGCATTACGGTTGCAGAAGGAGCCCCAGAGGTAAATCACCTACTTTTCGCAGATGATAGCCTCTTGTTTTTTAATGCAACACCTGAGATGGCAGCAAGAGTGGATTATCTTCTTCAGCGTTACTGCGGTGCCTTTGGACAGCACATAAATAAGGAGAAATCCTCCATTTTCTTCAGCAAGGGATGTGCCGATTCCTTGAGACAGGAGATCAAGGAGAGACTGGACGTCCAGAATGAGCAACTTTCAGATCGTTATCTTAGGTTGCCTGCTGATGTAGGGAGAGCTAAGGAAGGCTCATTTAAATACCTTAAGGATAGGATTTGGAAACATGTGCAAGGATGGATGGAAAAAGCGCTATCAGCAGGAGGGAAGGAGGTGCTTATCAAGTCTGTAGCCCAAGCAATCCCTACTTACTCTATGGCATGTTTTAAACTGCAAAGGGGTTTATGTCAGCACATTAATGGAATATTGAGGAAGTTCTGGTGGGGCTCAAAGAATGGAGAAAGGAAGACTGCATGGGTATCTTGGGAAGTTATGTCACAGCCCAAATCGATGGGAGGGATGGGATTCAGAGATATCGAGCTTTTCAATTTAGCCCTGCTTGCCCGTCAAGCTTGGCGGCTACTGACTGCACCAGGAACTCTCAGCACGCGAATCCTAAAGGCTGTCTACTACCCTTCCTCTACGATTCTTGAGGCAGATGTGGGGAAGAATCCATCTCAAGTTTGGCGCTCTATTATTGAAGGACGAGACTCCCTCAAACTTGGCTTAATCAAGCGTATAGGTTCGGGAGAAGAGACCAATATTTGGTCAGAGAATTGGATTCCACGGGACTTCAAACTACGGCCTATTTGTCCGAAGACCCCAAACCCCCGGCAGCTGGTATCCGAGCTGATTAACCATGTCACCTTTTCTTGGGATCGGACGGTTTTGGATGAGCATTTCTATGCAATGGACACGGAGGCAATACTGAATATTCCACTTAGTAACAGGGTCCGAGAGGATTTCTGGTCATGGCATTATGAACGAAAGGGGGTGTTTACTGTGCGATCAGCATACCGGCTTCTTTCATCTGTAAAACTGCAGCGGACTGATTGGCTAGAACATAATGATGGTCACTCAAATGGTGCAGCGAATAGGAAGTCCTGGGCCAAACTGTGGGGAGCTCCGGTTCCATCAAAGGTTAGAGTGTTCGCTTGGCGACTGTCCAAAACTTTGATCCCGACTAGTGCTATCCGCAAGCACAGGAACATGACCGACTCGGTTTCTTGCTCACTATGCCATGCTGCAGAAGACGCATGGCGACATTCTCTTTTTGACTGCCATTTGGCTCGTTGTGTTTGGGCGCTTGAGGAGGAGGACCTAACTGAAATTGTTATCTCGAACCGGTCGGAGGATGCCAAACTGTGGATGTTCTGGCTGGTGGACACACTCCCGGCGACAGAGCTAGCGCGGGTTCTTGTCACGATGTGGGCAATCTGGTGGGCGAGGCGGCGGGCAATCCATGACAATGAGTTTCAGAGCCCGCTTTCAACCCATGTTTTCATCAACAAGTTCATTGCCGAGCTTGAAAAACTACCAGAGAGAATGGCAAGAACTAAGGACCTGCATGCGAGCTCCAAGGACTTGCATGTAAGGCCCAGGGACCTTCATTTGAATGGGAGAAATGTAGATGGACCAATTCGAAGATCAGGTTGGAAACGACCGGACGCTCATGCTGTAAAAATTAACGTCGATGGAGGGTTCTCCAAGATAGGAGACCGTGGTGCCTCTGCTGCGGTTTGCCGGGATAAGAACGGAAATTATCTAGGAGCGTCGGTGATTATTTATGAAGGCCTGTTGGATCCAACCATTTTGGAGGCTCGGGCATGTAGCGAAGCACTCGCTCTCGCCATCGATCTTCAACTTCAATCTGTCTGTGTGGCGTCGGACTGCCTGGAAGTAGTAACCCGGATTGAAGATGATTCCCCCTGCATTTATTTCTCCATCCTGCAGGATATCAAGCATCAGATGCGGTTTCTTAGTGATGTTAAGTTTATACATGAAAGTAGGAAGCATAATGGGGAGGCCCATGCTTTAGCTAAGGCAGCAGCCTCTCTGCCCCCCGGGCGCCATGTGTGGCTCATTTCCTTGCCCGAAATTATCTGTATCCCTCTTTGTGTGAACGTTTAATAAAGGATGCAGTTGCTCAAAAAAAAATCAGGGGAGGTAAGGGCGGTTCCCCGTGTGCGGTGGCACCGTGGTCAAGCGCAATACCGAACCGAGAACAAGAAGTTTTAGTGATGTACAGAGGAGAGAGGAAACTAAGAGAGGAGGAAGAAGAGGAGCGGACGAAGGACAAGGGCTCAACGACGTGCTTAAGCTTGCGCAACATGCATTTGGGCATATCATCCACAACACTGACAACAACACCGTAATAGAGTGCCTCAAGAATGGTATCAGGGGTCTCTTAGATCCATTAGAAGCTAGATGAGCAAAAAATTCCTTCCAATCAGTGCAACAAAGCTCAAAACAGAAAAATCTCCAGACCTTAACCCTTATCAAAGAAGAGAAATCTTACAAAGTACTCCATGTCCATGTAACCGCCAGACCATGCTAATGTCTTCATCAGTGCTCTCATCCCCATCTTTCCACGATGGTGTGGTCACCAACGGCGAGAATTGCGGTCGTCGGTGTGGTCGACCGAGTTCCGGACAAAGAGAGAAGAGCGAGGAGAGCGAGGGGGGAGATAGTGAGCTGGCTCGGGTCCTTTTGACCTGGTCGGAATGGCCTGCCCTAACGGCCATGAGTGGCCGCGCCGTCTGTCCCTAGCTAATGTGGCTCTGATAGGTGGGTCAGGCGTGTCATAAACCCCATTACAACGTAACGATGCAACAACTAGTTTTTTTTTAACAAACCAAAAATGGTAGGTTTTAGGAAATTTTAAAATGGTTGTAGTTTTTCTGAATCCTACCAAATTGTGGTAGTTTTATGATATTTACTCTGTAAATAACTTTTGTACTCTTTTTTATTTCCCTGTGACTTTTTTGACGGAAAAGGCAGGTGCCATGCCAGTGTCATGTTGATACCCTATCATATTTTTCTGATGAATACTGGTCGCCGTGGTGGCCTTCTCTTAAAAAAGTAAGGAAGTAAAGAATGATCAATGTCTGCAAGGTTTGGATGGCTAATTTTATGGGGAGAGTACTGCCAGGGAGCGCAGAAGGCAGACGCATACACCAGAAACTGAATTACCCTGACCGCCTGCTCACTTGCTAATTGCTACGTTCCACTCTCGGAGGAACAAGTTACACTATCCGCTTTGCTGTATGCATGTCAAAGTTCACACCTCACCAGCCATCACGAGCCGTGCACGGTCTCGCTCTCCAATTAACAGAGACACTTACGCTATTGTACCAGTAGCCTCGTGTGTTGAGTATATGTGTTATGTGCATATTGTGTATTGGGTCTGCCTCTTAGTTTTTTATATAGTTGAGGTCTGTAACCCACTATTGTACATCATATATACGTACCTATGCACAAGAGCAATATATCGTGCAATCATAATCTCATACATGGTATCAGTTTTTAGGTTCTAACCTAGCCTTCCCGCTGCCGCCGCCCGTGCGCCCCCTCCCTCCCCCCTGCCGGCCGCCGCCACTTTCCCACCGCCGCCCGCGCATCTCCTGCGCCCCGCCACCGCCCGATCTCCCCTGCCGCTGCCCATCCACTCCTCGACCGCCGCGGTTTTTTCCGCCTCGCCCAACCTAGCGTGATTCCGCGAGCTCGCGCCGTCCGAGCCACTCGCGACCCACGCGCTACCCGCCACTCGCGCCGCCTGCCACCCGTGAACACCAATCGCCACCCGCGCGCTACCCGCCACTCGCGCTGCCTGCCACCCGCGAAAGCCACTCGCCACCCGCGCGCTACCCGCCACTTGCGCCGCCTGCCACCTGTGAACCCGCGCGCTGCCTGCCACCCGCGAACCCGCGACCCCGCCCGCCACCCGCTGCTCCTGTGCCAAGAGGCTTCTACCCGACACGTCAACCGCATTATCCACGCCGTCCGAGCCGCCCGCTCCTTCCCGTCCTCGCTATGTCGTCCGTCACCTCCTCCGCGTCCACCAACTCCAACCCGTTCGCCGACACCAACCCTCCCGGCGTCAATGACATCCGCAACCTCAACATCTTCGAGCGGGTGCCGGTTCGTCTCTCGCAGGCGGACTCCTCCTACTACACGTGGAAGACGTATTTTTCCCTCGTGTTCCGGGAGTATCACCTCATCGGCCACACCGTCGACTCCAGCCTCGTCCCCGAGTTCCATGACTGGTCCACCATCGACACCACGATCATCCGCTGGTTCTTCCTCACCATCTCGCCGGACCTCTTCCAGACGGTCGTGGCGGACGGTGACGATGCCTGCGCCGTGTGGACCAAGCTGAACGGGCTCTTCACCGACAACAAGCTCCAGCGTCGTGTTTTTTTGCAGCAAGAGTTTTTTGGGTGTCATCAGGACAACACCTCCGTTGACGAATACTGTCGCCGCCTGAAGACTCTCGCTGACGAGCTCCGCGATATTGGCGCAAAGATCGATGATGACCTCCTCCTCAAAACGCTCACCGCCGGGCTCAACGAGGACTTCGGAAACGCCGCGGCGAACCTCAGCCTCATCCCCAACAGTCTCTCGCCAAGTTCGTTGCGTACCTCGGCTTGGAGGAGCGGCGGATGAACCAGGTGAAGGCGCGGGCTATCCACACCGCCCTCGCCGCCGGCACCACCCACGAAGGCTCCTCGGCGCCTGCAGCCGCCCCAGCCACACCCCCACCATCGCGCCACCCGACACAGTTCCCGGCGCAACCGTCGTACCCGGCCACCCAGCAGCCGGGGCTGTTCCCGCTGCCCTATGGGCCGCCCACCCCTCCCACCCCTCCCGCCGAACGGCGCCGCGGGGGCCGACGCGGCGGTCAGCAGCAGCAATCGCAGGGCGCCGGCCAGCCCCGTCAGCAGCAGCAGTAGTTCTAGGTGCCCCCTCCGTGGGCCTCCGGCTACAACCCGTGGACCGGTGTTGTTCATGCCTACACCATGCCGGTTCCATGGGCTCCTACACCGACCCTTCCAGTGATGCGCCCGCCGGCGCATCAGGCATACTACACGGCTCCGCAGCCGTACGGAGGCTACCCACTGCCGCAACTGAGCGGTGCCTATGGTCTCCCTGCGGCCCCGCCGCCGCCCTCGCCGGCCCTGCCGTCGGCGCCTTGGGATCCGGCGCTCCTCGCCGCGCTGCACAACGCGCCAACGCCGAACAACTACACTGGAGGCAGTGATTAGTACATGGACACCGGGGCTACGGCTCACATGTTTGATCATCCTGGTAATCTTGCCTCCTTCACTCCTGACACCACCGACCGCCGCATCATTGTCAGCGACGGTTCCACACTACCTATCACACATGTCAGGCACACTTCTTTTCCTTCTAATTCCATGCCTATTACTTTGTCTAACATACTTGTGTCACCTCATCCTATTAAGAACCTCGTTTCCATTCGTTGTTTAACTCATGAAAAATCCTGTTACTATTGAATTTGACGAGCTTGGTTTTTGTGTTAAGGACGCTCGAACCAGGATGGTACTTCACCGATTTGACAGCCTCGACGAGCTCTATCCGGTGCATCCACCGTCCACCTCCACCACTGCACCGGTTTCTCTCTCCGCCGGCGTCGAGCTCTGGCACGCTCGTTTGGGTCATCCCAACCCCGTCACACTTCGTCATATTCTTAGGAGTTTCAGTTTCAGTTGTAATAAGATAGAGGATCACACCTGTCATGTCGGCAAACATGTTCGCCTCCCGTTTAATAACTCCACCACCATAGCTTCTTTTCCTTTTCAGTTGATTCATAGCGATGTGTGGACCTCTTCGGTTCCTAGTAATTCGGGCTATTTATATTTTCTGGTTATCCTTGATGATTATTCTCACTATGTGTGGACGTTTCCTTTAAGACGAAAGTCGAATGCAATCTCCACTTTGACGTCTTTTTACTCCTATGTTAGCACGCAGTTTGGGCGTCCCATCCTTGCTCTTCAGACTGACAATGGAAAAGAGTTCGACAACCTTGCTTTCGGCACTTTTCTGTTGCACCACGGCACAGTTTTTCGTCTCACATGCCCGTATACTTCACAGCAGAACGGTCAAGCCAAACGTGTCCTTCGCACTCTGAACGACTGCGTTCGCACGCTCCTGTTCCTAATGTGCCGCCTCGTTTCTGGTCGGACGCACTCGCTACTGCTTCACTTCTCCTTAACCTTTGCCCTTGTCGCCCACGGTGGAACTATGCACCTCACCATCTTCTCTTCGGTACGCCCCCATCTTATGATGGCTTGTGTATTTTCGGGTGCCTTTGCTATCCTAGCACCGCTGACTCCACTCCTCACAAACTCGCACCTCGTTCTATCGCTTGCATCTTCATCGGCTACCCCTCCAACTCCAAGGGATATCGGTGCTATGATCCTGTCTCCCACCGTGTGTTCACTTCCCAACACGTTTACTTTTATGAGCATGTGTTTCCGTTCAGCAGGTACCCCCGGCTGTTCCTCCCGCCGCCGGTGACGCGGGCCTCTCGACGCCGCTCCTAGGGCGCTCGCGCGCCTCTCTTGGCCCACCACCTGGCTTTGAGGCGCACCCCCCTCATGCGGCGCCTCCTCCAGCCGTGGCCCTGGCGCCCCCGGCGCCCCCGACGTTGGCGCCGGTGGCCCCCATGGCCCCCTCGGCGCCCGCGGGCCCCATGGTCCTCCCGGTGCCCCCGGCGCCAGGTCCGGTCACCCGCGCCCGTACGGGCATTTTTCGCCCGAGCTTGCCCTACGCTGCGGATGACTACGTCCATGTGGCGTCCAACTCTGAGCCGTCGCCGTTGCCATCCTCCGTACGAGCCGCTCTTCGTGACCCGCTCTGGATGGCTGCGATGCAAGAGGAGTTTGACGCCCTATTGCACAACCGGACGTGGCAGCTTGTTCCCCGTCCCCGGCACGCCAATGTGATTACCGGGAAGTGGGTCTTCAAACACAAGCTCCGTCCTGATGGTACCCTTGATTGATATAAAGCGCGTTGGGTCATTCATGGCTTCTGACAGCGTGCTGGCATCGACTTCACTGACACCTTCACTCTGGTCGTCAAGCCCGGCACGATACGCACGGTTCTTCACCTTACGGTCTCCCGTACTTGGCCGGTGCACCAGATGGACGTCTCCAACGCCTTCCTCCATGGTCACCTCGCGGAGCAGGTCTTCTGCCAGCAGCCCACCGGGTTTGTTGAGCCGGCGCTTCCCGACCACGTGAGCCTGCTCTCGCGGTCCTTGTACGGACTTAAGCAGGCTCCGCGTGCTTGGTACCAGCGCATAGCAGCGTTTCTCCATCAACTTGGGTTCCGCTCTACCCGCTCGGACGCCTCGCTCTTCGTCTATGATCAGGGCTCTGACACGGCTTACTTGCTACTCTATGTCAACGACATCATCCTGACGGCATGTATGGCTGGTCTCCTCAGTCAGCTCACGGCTCGTCTTCACGCTGAGTTCGTTATGTCTATGTCGGGGCGGACGGCGTCCCCCCGCGAGCACCTATGGGGCCGGAGCCCCTTTCGTTGTCCGGTGAGGGGGGCGGAGGGAGCACAGAGAGCAGATCGAGGCGAGCACACGGGCGGTTTACCCAGGTTCGGGCCGCGGTGGACGCGTAAAACCCTACTCCTGCTTGGTTGTATTGAACTGGGGAGCTCGGGAGCTTGGAGAGCTAGCTGCACCGAGCGTATGGCTGTCTGGATGCCGAATCTCCGAACCCCCGGAACCCCCCTCTACGTTGCACACGGGCCTCCTTTTATAGCGCAAAGGGGTCACCGACAGGTGTCAACGTAAGAGAAAGGGGTAAAAGTGTAAAAGGGGTGGTAGTTGTAATAGTGCGGGAACGGTGGCGCTACAGTGCGGCACAGTGTTATCATACCTACTTCTGACGGTAGGGGACAAGGGCATTAAATGCCCGTCACGGTCGCCCGGACAGCACCGAGGCGGACCGTTAGGTGCGCCACCGTTCGCCACGACGGCGGCTGCATGCCGCCGCATGCCCCAGGCTGCGCGGTGCCTCGCCACGTGCCCTCGGGGGAAGCCCCGGAGCGACGCGTGGGCGGGCGAGCTGGAGCGCAGTCTTGAGGTGGCGATCTTGCCGCGGCAAGTGGCTTGCCGCGGGGGTCGTCTTCCTGTGCCTGATAGCGTGCCAGCTATCAGGCCTTGCCGGGGCGCTTGGCGCGCTACGGCGGGCTTCTCTTGTGGTGCCTGGGTTCGGCCTTCCCGACAAGCTCCTCTTGTCGGGGTCTCGATCTTCTGTCTCGTATACTTTGTTCTTGGATGGCCTTACATGGGCTCAGTCGTCCCGGCAAGCTCCTCTTGCCGGGGTCTTGTCTTCTTGGCCCGGCAAGCTCCTCTTGCCGGGGGCCTCGTCTTCTTGGCCCGGCAAGCTCCTCTTGCCGGGGGCCTTGTCTTGAATGCTTGGTCTTCTCTTGGCGCTTCCAGGGGCGGGCCTTGCCGCAGGGTGCTACGACTGCCCGTGCACAAGTCTGGGGTACTAAGGTACCCCTACTTTAGTACACCGACAGTCTACTACACAACCTTCTTCTTGTAGACGTTGTTGGGCCTGCAAGTGCACAGGTTTGTAGGACAGTATCAAATTTCCCTCAAGTGGATGACCTAAGGTTTATCAATCCGTAGGAGGCGTAGGATGAAGATGGTCTCTCTCAAGCAACCCTGCAACCAAATAACAAAGAGTCTCTTGTGTCCCCAACACACCCAATACAATGGTAAATTGTATAGGTGCACTAGTTCGGCAAAGAGATGGTGATACAAGTGCAATATGGATGGTAGATATAGGTTTTTGTAAACTGAAAATATAAAAACAGCAAGGTAGCAAGCGGTAAAATTGAGCATAAACGGTATTGCAATGATAGGAAACAAGGCCTAGGGTTCATACTTTCACTAGTGTAAGTTCTCTCAACAATAATAACATAATTGGATCATATAACTATCCCTCAACATGCAACAAAGATTCACTCCAAAGTCACTAATAGCGGAGAGCAAACGAAGAGATTATGGTAGGGTACGAAACCACCTCAAAGTTATTCTTTCCAATCAATCCGTTGGGCTATTCCTATAAGTGTCACAAACAGCCCTAGAGTTCGTACTAGAATAACACCTTAAGACACAAATCAACAACAACCCTAATGTCACCTAGATACTCCATTGTCACCTCAAGTATCCGTGGGCATGATTATAGGATATGCATCACACAATCTCAATTCATCTACTCAACCAACACATAGAACCTCAAAGAGTGCCCCAGAGTTTCTACCGGAGAATCACGACGAAAACATGTGCCAACCCCTATGCATAGGTTCATGGGCGGAACCCGCAAGTTGATCACCAAAACATACATCAAGTGAATCACGTGATATCCCATTGTCACCACAGATACGCACAGCAAGACATACATCAAGTGTTCTCAAATCTTTAAAGACTCAATCCGATAAAATAACTTCAAAGGGGAAACCAAGCACAGCAGAACCTCGTCTTCGCGCCGAAGCTCGGCGCGCGGGAGCTCTGGAACAAGTACTACTTGTTCTGGGCCGAGGAGACCAAGGCGCATCCCCGCACCCGAGCCTATCCGGCCGCCGCCAAGGGCAACTACCCCGGCGGGTATTATTTCTTCGCAGCCTTCTTCCACTGCGGTCTTTGCCCTCCTTTTTCTGATTTCTTCTGCGACATAATGAACACCTTCGGCCTCCACCTTCTTGACTTCACTCCCAACGCCGTCCTCACGATGGCGGTTTTCGCGCATATGTGCGAAAACTATATTGGGGTGTATCCAAACGTCGCGCTTTTTAGGCACTTCTTCATCCCTAGAGTAGAGGCCGGCGCCCCCCTCGCCGGAGGGATATCTTGGGTCTTCCGCCTGAACAAGAAGGATTCCTACTTGCCGGGGGAGCTCCGCGGCAAATGGGAGGAGTGGCGCGCCGACTGGTGCTGGGTCGTCGAGGACCAGCCGCAACCTTTCACCGCGCCGCGCACAACACCTATTATGCGCGGCAAGGATTGGAGCGAGCTGGATTCGGACGACGGCAAGCTCAACGCCGCCCTCATCAGGATTCTCCGTCTTCGGACAGCAAGGCTGTCCGTCGGAGAGGTGGGCGCAGACTTCCTCCGCCGCCGCATCGCCCCTCTTCAAGATAGGAAGAGGCCAGCCTGGGAGTATAGCAACGCGGCGGACATAATGAGGCTGCGCCCCGGGCTCAACTTCAACTTCACGTCGGTGGAGCTGAAGGGGATGGTTCGGGAGCTATTCAAGCATGACCCGGCCCACCCAGAGTGGTTCAGGGAGCCCCGGGGAGTTGTGCCTCTTTGCAACAGCTCGGCCCGGGATTCCCTTCGCGCCATGATGCCCGCGTGCGACTCGCACGGCGTCGACCGCACGTGGATTCCGCCCAGGCCAGACGTCATCTTGAACTTCTTCGACAACCTGGCGGAGGTGGCGAAGAAGAAGGACGAGGCCCAGGGGCTGACGCGGGACACCACCGCGCGAGAGGCAGCATGCATAGCTTCTTGGGCTGAAGAGGCCACCGCAGCCGCAGCGGCCGGGGAGTTCGGCTTCTCGCCCGAAGAGGCGGAGGCCACGGAGGCGTCCCGCCAAGCGGAGGTGGCGGAGATCTGCGAACTGCTGAAGCTGCCCCCCGACGAGCTCGCCGGGGTTCCCTCTCTGAGGCACTCTGGGATCCAGGGGATCTTGATCGAGGCCGCGGCGAGGGCCACCACCGCCGGAGGACAAGGAGCCACAGCGCAGGACGCTGGGTCCAGCGGGCTCGCCGGGGTGGAGGAGGAGGACGGCGGTGACGACGACTCCGACGGATCCTTGGAGCTCTACGCCGATGACCTTCCCTCAGCGTCGGAGACCTCCTCGTCCCGTGTAAGCCCCCGGCGCTCTCCAGCGAAGCGTCTCCGCAGGACGGCGATGGGGGCAAAGGCGCCGGCCTCCCGGCAACAACCACCCCGCCAAGCGGCACGAGCCTCCCGGGGGAGCCAGGTTGCGACGAGGGCGCCCGACGCGTCAGCTACGTCAGGGGCGCCCCGTGAGGCAGCGCCGCACGGAAAGGAGCCCTTGGAGGGTGGAGCGGCGGCTCCGCCCGCTCCCCGGGCCCCGGCAACCGTCGGGACCGCCAAGCGCCCGAGGGAGACCCCGCTGCCCGCTCCCCGCGTGGCCGCGCGTCAGGTGGAGTTTGATTTCTCCGCCCTGAGTGACGACGACGACGAGGACGAACGGGAGTAAGAGCTTTTGAGGTTTCGCATCTTCATGGACTTGGCCTTGACTGTCGCAGGCTCTGATCTTGTTTCTCGTCTTAACTTCAGGACCTTGGCGGAGCGAGCGGCGAAGAAAGCCAAGGCGCCCGTGGTCGAGGTTGTGGGCGACTCGCCCACCGCGGCAACTGGGGGCGTGCCGGAGCCCAGCCTGCCGGATCCGATTGCTGCTCCGAGGGGCAGCCCCCAGCGTAGCCCCCAGCGCAGCCCCCAGCGTAAGTCTGGGTTCCGTACTTTCGCTCGTCGGGAGCGCTTGAGGGATCGTCTCTGCGCTGGTATCCTGATAATACTGTCTCGTGCAGAGGTGGAGCCGCAGCCGCAGGAGCGGCCAGAAACCGCCCCCGAGGAGCCGCGGGCCCCGCCGTCCCCGCCAAGGCCGAGCTCTCCGGTAAAGGAGAGCACCCCGCCAAGGGCGAGCACTCCGCCGAGGGCGAGTACCCCGCCAGGGGCGGGTAGCCCGGCGAGGGCGGTGACCCCGCCAAGGCAGAGCTCCCCGGCGAGGGAACCCGCCGCTGATGACGTCCGCCTAGGTAAGCTCTGTGACTTAGCCATCTTGGGTTCGTCCTTTCCTTTTGGATGTTTGCTTGAATTTCTTTTGCTCTCTGTTCTCCTTCTTCTAGATTCCCCTCCCCCCGAGCAGATGGAGAAGGAGGTCATCATCGTCGAGGAGGAGGAGGGCGCGCGCGGCGGCAGCGGCGACGCCCCTGTCGCCGAGGACGCGGCGGAAGCTGCCGAGTCATCCGCGCAGGAGACCGCCCCAGCGTCGGCCGCAACGGCCGGGGAGGGGGACGGCGGTCGCACTGCCGACCCGGAGGCAGCAGGAGCATCAGGTGCTGCGCCGGCCGCCGACCCCTCCGCCGAAAAGGAGCGGGCGGGCCATTACCTTGAAGCCCCCAATGGCATCTTCATCCAGGTGCCATGGGGCTCTTCTGCGCGGGCCCCCGCGGAGGGCGAGGCCCTTGATGGGGAGGTCCTCGCCTCCGCGGGCCTGAAGATTGTCGAGGCGCCCGGCGGGGCCGAAGAGCCCGAGGAGGAGAAGCTGCTTCGCCGGCTCCTGGCCCTTTACCGGGCTCGGCAGGCGAAGCTTGCTTCCCGGGAGGCCCTCGCTGCGGAGGCCGCCGTCGAGATGGAGAAGCGTGCGACGGAGCTCCGCGCCGCCAACCAAGCTGCCCTCCGCGGCGTGGCGGAGGAGCGCGAGAGGCTCGCCGGGGAGTACCAGGAGTGGGTGCTGCAGAAGGCCGACGCCGAAGAGCAGCAGCGGCTCGCCGGGGAGGAGCTGTCCCGGCGAGAGGGAGCGCTTGCCCAGCTGCAGGCCAATCTCAACTCCCACGAGGAGGAACTTGCCGCTCGGGAGCGGGCCCTTGGCGAGGAGCTGAAAGAGGCGAAAGCCGCCGCGGCTGCCGCGGAGGCCGCCAGGGAGGAGCTTGCCGCCAAGGTCACGCAGCTAGAGGAGTCGTTGAGGGCGAGCGCGGAGAGGGTCGGCGCGCTCAATGCGGAGCGGGAGAAGGACGCCCACGCCAACTCCGAACTCCAGGCGCGTCTCTCCAAGCAGGGCGACGAGCTGAAGGCCGCCAAGGACTCCATCGAGGCCCTGGAGCTGAAAGTCTCCGCGCTGGAGGAGGGGCTCCGCAAGGAGCGAAGCTTGGCGGAGAGCGCCAACACTGCGGCCGAAGACTTCCGTCGGACCGTCGCGGTGTGGACCGAGGACCTGGTGTCTTCTGCTTCCAACATCGACCAGGAGTTGCTGGCGTTGAAGTTGGAACACCTCATCTACTCTCCGGACCCGGACCTCCCTCACAGCGCCAAGCTCAGCCTCTTCTTCAGAGGGGTCGCGCCGGCTCTTGCGGATCTTCGGAAGAAGATCCCCGCGCAACTGGCCGAGGAGACGCGCCGGGCCTGCGCGGGAACCTTGGAGCGTGTGCTGACGAAGATTGTATACCGCAACCCCGGTATAAATCTCATCAACGTTCTTCGCAGCCTGCCGGCCGACGCTGACATGGAGGCGCTGAAGGAGCAGGTCGCCGACATCATCGCCAGAGTGGGCAAGATTTCCAGGATCGAGGGCGACCGCGTAGACTAGGCCCCCTTTATCTTATCTCTTTTTGTAGCTGCACACGGCGTTATGAGCTCATTAGTCACTGTGACAAGTTACGTAAGGTTTCTACCTTAGCTGAACCAATCAGTGCATCGTTATCTTCCTTGTCCTGGCCCTTTACTTTGTACGCTTTTCGCCCTACGCTCCCGGGGAACTTCCCGGCAAGGAGCCCTTGGGCTTATAGCAGCCTGCTGGCCAAGGCCTCACCGGGAAGCAACCTCGCCGCAGCCAGTCGCAATCGCGCTCCGCTTGTTGAGTGAGCTCGGAAACGAAACAAGGGCGCGACGCTCATCGCAGCTCGCTTGAATCGTTGAGCGTACTCGAAACAAGGTGAGGGTGCGGCTAGCCGCGGGTAGGTTCCTCCGCGCACAGGTTTTCCATACAAAGTGTGACTGTTCAAGGAAGACAACCGAAAATTAAGAATCTGAACTGCTCAAATTCTAATAACTTAGCTTATGCATAACGCTCGTCCCTCGACGAGGCTTCTTTTTCTCGGACAGCACTTGGTTCCTCTCCCATCTCCTTCCCCCGGCAAACTTTGTGCGCGAGGAACGCTCCCTCTGTCTAAGAGGCGAGGAAAATAAAGAGGGAAGCAAGCACATGGCCTTTCGGCGTGCTGATGCTCACTGGACATGCATGTTACGCAGGATGCCAAATAATACATGCAAATAACGAAGAGGAGCATGTAGAAGGCAAAAAGCGCGAAGCATAGGAGCTTTCACTGATGTGCGGGGTCTGCGCCCGCCCCCTGCGCCAAGGATCACATGCAACTGCGGCAAGACTTGGGCAGGGAGGTTGGTTGACGGAACGGGTTCCGGCAACCGCGCTGGCGAAACTCCTCCCACGGTCGGCGTCGACTCGTTTGGATCTTGGCGGACGAAGCGCGCCGAAGAACGAGGTCGCCTTTTTCGCGGCTTCCGGCGCTAACCGCTGCGGCTACAGGAGCGGCGCAGGGTTCGCTGGAAGCGATCGGTTCGCCCAGCGGCCGGAAGGCGGTCCTCCTCAAGGAGCAGCTGCTTCTTGCCCGAACTCTGCGTGAGTGGGTACTCGAGGAGGGCCGTGCACGATTCCGTAGGGAGGAATGCCTCCGCCCCGCGGAGCGGGGCGGAAAGGTACCTGTTCATACCTGAGCTTACCAGTGTTCGCCTGAATCAGATCCGCACAACCTCGACGCAGCCCCCTACCTGGCGCGCCAAAGATGTCGGGGCGGACGGCGTCCCCCCGCGAGCACCTATGGGGCCGGAGCCCCTTTCGTTGTCCGGTGAGGGGGGCGGAGGGAGCACAGAGAGCAGATCGAGGCGAGCACACGGGCGGTTTACCCAGGTTCGGGCCGCGGTGGACGCGTAAAACCCTACTCCTGCTTGGTTGTATTGAACTGGGGAGCTCGGGAGCTTGGAGAGCTAGCTGCACCGAGCGTATGGCTGTCTGGATGCCGAATCTCCGAACCCCCGGAACCCCCCTCTACGTTGCACACGGGCCTCCTTTTATAGCGCAAAGGGGTCACCGACAGGTGTCAACGTAAGAGAAAGGGGTAAAAGTGTAAAAGGGGTGGTAGTTGTAATAGTGCGGGAACGGTGGCGCTACAGTGCGGCACAGTGTTATCATACCTACTTCTGACGGTAGGGGACAAGGGCATTAAATGCCCGTCACGGTCGCCCGGACAGCACCGAGGCGGACCGTTAGGTGCGCCACCGTTCGCCACGACGGCGGCTGCATGCCGCCGCATGCCCCAGGCTGCGCGGTGCCTCGCCACGTGCCCTCGGGGGAAGCCCCGGAGCGACGCGTGGGCGGGCGAGCTGGAGCGCAGTCTTGAGGTGGCGATCTTGCCGCGGCAAGTGGCTTGCCGCGGGGGTCGTCTTCCTGTGCCTGATAGCGTGCCAGCTATCAGGCCTTGCCGGGGCGCTTGGCGCGCTACGGCGGGCTTCTCTTGTGGTGCCTGGGTTCGGCCTTCCCGACAAGCTCCTCTTGTCGGGGTCTCGATCTTCTGTCTCGTATACTTTGTTCTTGGATGGCCTTACATGGGCTCAGTCGTCCCGGCAAGCTCCTCTTGCCGGGGTCTTGTCTTCTTGGCCCGGCAAGCTCCTCTTGCCGGGGGCCTCGTCTTCTTGGCCCGGCAAGCTCCTCTTGCCGGGGGCCTTGTCTTGAATGCTTGGTCTTCTCTTGGCGCTTCCAGGGGCGGGCCTTGCCGCAGGGTGCTACGACTGCCCGTGCACAAGTCTGGGGTACTAAGGTACCCCTACTTTAGTACACCGACAGTCTACTACACAACCTTCTTCTTGTAGACGTTGTTGGGCCTGCAAGTGCACAGGTTTGTAGGACAGTATCAAATTTCCCTCAAGTGGATGACCTAAGGTTTATCAATCCGTAGGAGGCGTAGGATGAAGATGGTCTCTCTCAAGCAACCCTGCAACCAAATAACAAAGAGTCTCTTGTGTCCCCAACACACCCAATACAATGGTAAATTGTATAGGTGCACTAGTTCGGCAAAGAGATGGTGATACAAGTGCAATATGGATGGTAGATATAGGTTTTTGTAAACTGAAAATATAAAAACAGCAAGGTAGCAAGCGGTAAAATTGAGCATAAACGGTATTGCAATGATAGGAAACAAGGCCTAGGGTTCATACTTTCACTAGTGTAAGTTCTCTCAACAATAATAACATAATTGGATCATATAACTATCCCTCAACATGCAACAAAGATTCACTCCAAAGTCACTAATAGCGGAGAGCAAACGAAGAGATTATGGTAGGGTACGAAACCACCTCAAAGTTATTCTTTCCAATCAATCCGTTGGGCTATTCCTATAAGTGTCACAAACAGCCCTAGAGTTCGTACTAGAATAACACCTTAAGACACAAATCAACAACAACCCTAATGTCACCTAGATACTCCATTGTCACCTCAAGTATCCGTGGGCATGATTATAGGATATGCATCACACAATCTCAATTCATCTACTCAACCAACACATAGAACCTCAAAGAGTGCCCCAGAGTTTCTACCGGAGAATCACGACGAAAACATGTGCCAACCCCTATGCATAGGTTCATGGGCGGAACCCGCAAGTTGATCACCAAAACATACATCAAGTGAATCACGTGATATCCCATTGTCACCACAGATACGCACAGCAAGACATACATCAAGTGTTCTCAAATCTTTAAAGACTCAATCCGATAAAATAACTTCAAAGGGGAAACTCAATCCATTACAAGAGAGTAGAGGGGGAGAAGAAACATAAGATCCAACTATAATAGCAAAGCTCGTGATACATCAAGATCATGCCAAAGCAAGAACACGAGAGAGAGAGAGAGAGAGAGAGAGAGAGATATCAAACACATAGCTACTGGTACATACCCTCAGCCCCGAGGGTGAACTACTCCCTCCTCGTCATGGAGAGCGCTGGGATGATGAAGATGGCCACCGGTGAGGGTTCCCCCCCTCCGACAGGGTGCCGGAACAGCGTCCCGAGAGGTTTTTGGTGGCTATAGAGGCTTGCGGCGGCGGAACTCCCGATCTATTCTCTCTTCTGGAAGTTTTAGGGTATATGGAGTTATATAGGCAGAAGAAGCACGTCAGGGGAGCCACGGGGGCCCCACGAGGCATGGGGCGCGCCCCCACCCTCGTGGGCAACTCCCGTATCTTCTGACGTGGGGTCCAAGTCTATCAGGTGTGTTTCCTTCCAAAAATAACTTCTCCAGTTGATTTCGTTCCGTTTCGACTCTGTCTGATATTCCTTTTCTTCGAAACACTGAAATAGGCATAAAACAACAAATCTGGGCTGGGCCTCCGGTTAATAGGTTAGTCCCAAAAGTAATATAAAAGTGGATAATAAAGCCCAATATTGCCTAAAACAGTAGATAATATAGCATGGAGCAATCACAAATTATAGATACGTTGGAGACGTATCAAGCATCCCCAAGCTTAATTCCTGCTCGTCCTCGAGTAGGTAAATGATAAAAAAGATAATTTTTGATGTGGAATGCTAGATGGCATAATTTCATTGTAATTCTTCTTAGTTGTGATATGAATATTCAGATCCGAAAGATTCAAGAAAAAAGTTCATATTGACATAAAAATAATAATACTTCAAGCATACTAACAAAGCAATTATGTCTTCTCAAAATAACATGGCCAAAGAAAGTTATCCCTACAAAATCATATAGTCTGGCTATGCTCTATCTTCACCACACAAAGTATTTAAATCATGCACAACCCCGATGACAAGCCAATCAATTGTTTCATACTCCAACTTTTTCAAAACTTTTTCAATCTTCACGCAATACATGAGCATGAGCCATGGACATAGCACTATAGGTGGAATAGAATGATGGTTGTGGAGAAGACAAAAAAGGGAGAAGATAGTCTCACATCAACTAGGCGTATCAACGGGCTATGGAGATGCCCATCAATAGATATCAATGTGAGTGAGTAGGGATTGCCATGCAACGGATGCACTAGAGCTATAAGCATATGAAAGCTCAACAAAAGAAACTAAGTGGGTGTGCATCCAACTCGCTTGCTCACGAAGACCTAGGGCATTTTGAGGAAGCCCATCATTGGAATATACAAGCCAAGTTCTATAATGTGAAATTCCCACTAGTATATGAAAGTGACAACATAGGAGACTCTCTATCATGAAGATCATGGTGCTACTTTGAAGCATAAGTGTGGTAAAAGGATAGTAGCATTGCCCCTTCTCTCTTTTTCTCCCATTTTTTTTAATATTTTTTATATTTTTTTGTTTGGGCCTTTTCTCTTTTTTTATGGCCTCTTTTTTTATTTTTCTTTATTTTTCGTCCGGAGTGTCATCCCGACTTGTGGGGGAATCATAGTCTCCATCATCCTTTCCTCACTGGGACAATGCTCTAATAATGATGATCATCACACTTTTATTTTTTTACAACTCAACAATTACAACTCGATACTTAGAACAAATTATGACTCTATATGAATGCCTCCGGCGGTGTACCGGGATGTGCAATGACTCAAGAGTGACATGTATGAAAGAATTATGAATGGTGGCTTTGCCACAAATACAATGTCAACTACATGATCATGCTAAGCAATATGACAATGATGGAGCGTGTCATAATAAACGGAACGGTGGAAAGTTGCATGGCAATATATCTCGGAATGGCTATGGAAATGCCATGATAGGTAGGTATGGTGTCTGTTTTGAGGAAGATATATGGTGGGTGTATGATACCGGCGAAAGGTGCGCGGTATTAGAGAGGCTAGCAATGGTGGAAGGGTGAGAGTGTGTATAATCCATGGACTCAACATTAGTCATAAAGAACTCATATACTTATTGCAAAAATATAGAAGTTATCAAAGCAAAGTATTACGCGCATGCTCTTAGGGGGATAGATTGGTAGGAAAATACCATCGCTCGTCCCCGACCGCCACTCATAAGGAAGACAATCAGTAAATAAATCATGCTCCGACTTCATCACATAACGGTTCACCATACGTGCATGCTACGGGAATCACAAACTTCAACACAAGTATTATTTAAATTCACAACTACTCAACTAGCATGACTCTAATATTATCACCTCCATATCTCAAAACAATTATCATGCTTCAATCTTTTCTTAGTATTCAACGCACTCATAAGAATTCTTACAAATCTTGTATGCTTAGCATATTAAGATTTAAGCACATTACCATGCTATTTAAGACTCTCAAAATAATATAAGTGAAGCATGAGAGTTCATCTATTTCTTCAAAATAAAACTACCACCATGCTCTAAAAGATATAAGTGAAGCACTAGAGCAAATGACAAACTACTCCGAAAGATATAAGTGAAGATCAATGAGTAGTTGAATATGTAACTATGTGAAGACTCTCCCATTTAATAATTTCAGATCTTGGTACTTTATTCAAACAGCAAGCAAAGATAAAGAAAACTACATTTCAAGGATAGCACACATCATGTGAAGAAGCAAAAACTTAGGTTCAACCGATACTAACCGATAATTGTTGAAGAAGAAAGGTGGGATGCCTACCGGGGCATCCCCAAGCTTAGATGCTTGAGACTTCTTGAAATATTATCTTGGGGTGCCTTGGGCATCCCCAAGATTGAGCTTTTGTGTCTCCTTAATTCCTCTCATATCATGGTTTCCTAAATCTCAAAAGCTTCCTCCACACCAAACTCAACAAGAACTCGTGAGATAGGTTAGTGTAAACCAATGCAAAACCTTATCATTTTCTACTGTAACAAATCACTAAAATTATTATTCAACATTGCATACTAAATTCCTCTGCATATTTAATATTCCTATCATCAAATAGAATCATTAAACAAGCAAACATATGCAAACAATGCAAACATAACAGCAATCTGCCAAAACAGTACAGTCTGTAAAGAATGCAAGATTCATCATAATTCCCTAACTCCAAAAATTATAAAAGAAAATTCCCACTGTAGTAAATTTATTAGAGCTTATTATGCAAAAGGTTCAACATTTTATCACATTCTGACTTTTCTAGAGAATTTTTGCAACAGCGGTAAACTTTCTGTTTTCAAACAGCAACATGCATACTTGCAAAATAAGCATGGCAAAAGCTATCCTTGACACTTTTATTGAAACTAAAGATGCAAAACACTATTCTAAAAGACAGCAAGCAAAAATTAACAAAAGTAAATGACGCTCCAAGCAAAACACATATCACGTGGTGAATAAAAATATAGCTCCAAGTAAAGTTACCGATGAACGAAGACGAAAGAGGGGATGCCTTCCGGGGCATCCCCAAGCTTAGGCTCTTGGTTTTCCTTGAATATTACCTTGGGGTGCCTTGGGCATACCCAAGCTTAGGCTCTTGCCACTTCTTATTCCATACTCCATCGAATCTTTACCCAAAACTTGAAAACTTCACAACACAAAACTTAACAGAAAACTCATGAGCTCTGTTAGCGAAAGAAAACAAAATACCACTTCAAGGTACTGTAATGAACTCATTATTTATTTATATTAGTGTTAAACCTACTGTATTCCAACTTCTCTATGGTTTATAAACTATTTTAGTGGCCATAGATTCATCAAAATAAGCAAACAACACACGACAAACAGAATCTGTCAAAAACAGAACAGTCTGTAGTAATCTGTAACTAACGCAAACTTTTGGAACTCCAAAAATTCTAAAATAAATTGGTGGACCTGAGGAATTTGTCTAGTAATCATCTTAAAAAAGAATCAACTAAATAACACTCTCCAGTAAAAAGTTGAAGCTAATTTCATGAGTGCTAAAGTTTCTGTTTTTTACAGCATGATCATAAAGACTTCACCCAAGTCTTCCCAAAGGTTCTACTTGGCACAAACACTGATTAAGACATAAAACCACATCTAAACAGAATCTAGATGGATTATTTATTCCTAAACAGAACCAAAAATCAATAAACTAAAATAAAGTTGGGTTGCCTCCCAACAAGCGCTATCGTTTAACGCCCCTAGCTAGGCATTATGATTTCAATGATGCTCACAAAAAGATAAGAATTGAAACATAAAGAGAGCATCATGAAGAATATGACTAGCACATTTAAGCCTAACCCACTTCCTATGCATAGGGATTTTGTGAGCAAACAACTTATGGGAACAAGAATCAACTTGCATAGGAAGGTAAAACAAGCATAACTTCAAAACTTTAAGCACATAGAGAGGAAACTTGATATTATTGCAATTCCTACAAGCATATATTCCTCCCACATAATAATTTTTAGTAGCATAATGAATGAATTCAACAATATAACCAGCACCTAGAGCATTCTTTTCATGATATACAAGCATAGATAATTTACTACTCTCCACATAAGCAAATCTATTCTCATCAATAGTAGTGGGAGCAAACTCAACAAAATAACTATCATGTGATTGAAAATTAAGATCAAGATGACAAGTTTCATGGTTATCATTATTCTTTATATAATAAGTGTCATCACAATAATCATCATAGATAGGAGGCATGCTTCCATCATAATAAATTTGCTCATCAAAGCTTGGGGGACAAAAAATATCATCTTCATCAAACATAGATTCCCCAAGCTTGAGGCTTTGCATATCAATAGCATCATGGATATTCAAGGAATTCATACTAACAACATTGCAATCATGCTCATCATTCAAAGATTTAGTGCCACACATTTTATAGATCTCTTCTTCTAGCACTTGAGCACAATTATCCTTTCCATCATACTCACGAAAGATATTAAAAAGGTGAAGCATATGAGACAAACTCAATTCCATTTTTTTGTAGTTTTATTTTATAAACTAAACTAGTGATAAAACAAGAAACAAAAAGATTCGGTTGCAAGATCTAAAGATATACCTTCACTTACCTAGCCTCCCCGGCAACGGCGCCAGAAAAGAGCTTGATGTCTACTACACAACCTTCTTCTTGTAGACGTTGTTGGGCCTGCAAGTGCACAGGTTTGTAGGACAGTAGCAAATTTCCCTCAAGTGGATGACCTAAGGTTTATCAATCCGTAGGAGGCAAGGATGAAGATGGTCTCTCTCAAGCAACCCTGCAACCAAATAACAAAGAGTCTCTTGTCTCCCCAACACACCCAATACAATGGTAAATTGTATAGGTGCACTAGTTCGGCGAAGAGATGGTGATACAAGTGCAATATGGATGGTAGATATAGGTTTTTGTAAACTGAAAATATAAAAACAGCAGGGTAGCAAGCGGTAAAATTGAGTGTAAACGGTATTGCAATGATAGGAAAGAAGGCCTAGGGTTCATACTTTCACTAGTGTAAGTTCTCTCAACAATAATAACATAATTGGATCATATAACTATCCCTCAACATGCAACAAAGAGTCACTCCAAAGTCACTAATAGCGGAGAGCAAACAAAGAGATTATGGTAGGGTACGAAACCACCTCAAAGTTATTCTTTCCAATCAATCCGTTGGGCTATTCCTACAAGTGTCACAAACAGCCCTAGAGTTCGTACTAGAATAACACCTTAAGACACAAATCAACCAAAACCCTAATGTCACCTAGATACTCCATTGTCACCTCAAGTATCTGTGGGCATGATTATACGATATGCATCACACAATCTCAACTGATCTACTCAACCAACACATAGAACCTCAAAGAGTGCCCCAAAGTTTCTACCGGAGAATCATGACGACAATGTGGGCCAACCCCTATGCATAGGTTCATGGGCGGAACCCGCAAGTTGATCACCAAAACATACATCAAGTGAATCACGTGATATCCCATTGTCACCACAGATACGCACGGCAAGACATACATCAAGTGTTCTCAAATCTTTAAAGACTCAATCCGATAAAATAACTTCAAAGGGGAAACTCAATCCATTACAAGAGAGTAGAGGGGGAGAAGAAACATAAGATCCAACTATAATAGCAAAGCTCGCGATACATCAAGATCGTGCCAAATCAAGAACACGAGAGAGAGAGAGAGAGAGAGAGAGAGATCAAACACATAGCTACTGGTACATACCCTCAGCCCCGAGGGTGAACTACTCCCTCCTCGTCATGGAGAGCGCCGGGATGATGAAGATGGCCACCGGTGAGGGTTCCCCCCCTCCGGCAGGGTGCCGGAACAGGGTCCCGAGAGGTTTTTGGTGGCTATAGAGGCTTGCGGCGGCGGAACTCCCGATCTATTCTCTCTTCTGGAAGTTTTAGGGTATATGGAGTTATATAGGCAGAAGAAGCACGTCAGGGGAGCCACGGGGGCCCCACGAGGCAGGGGGCGCGCCCCAGGGGGGTGGGCACGCCTCCACCCTCGTGGGCAGCTCCCGTATGTTCTGACGTGGGGTCCAAGTCTATCAGGTGTGTTTCCTTCCAAAAATAACTTCTCCAGTTGATTTCGTTCCATTTCGACTCCGTCTAATATTCCTTTTCTTCGAAACACTGAAATAGGCATAAAACAACAAATCTGGGCTGGGCCTCCGTTTAATAGGTTAGTCCCAAAAGTAATATAAAAGTGGATAATAAAGCCCAATATTGCCTAAAACAGTAGATAATATAGCATGGAGCAATCACAAATTATAGATACGTTGGAGACGTATCAAGCATCCCCAAGCTTAATTCCTGCTCGTCCTCGAGTAGGTAAATGATAAAAAAGATAATTTTTGATGTGGAATGCTAGATGGCATAATTTCATTGTAATTCTTCTTAGTTGTGATATGAATATTCAGATCCGAAAGATTCAAGACAAAAGTTCATATTGACATAAAAATAATAATACTTCAAGCATAATAACAAAGCAATTATGTCTTCTCAAAATAACATGGCGGTATGGACGACGATGTAGGAGACGAACATGAACCAGCGCCTATAGGGCACTGGAAAGCCACCTCGTCATATGACATATATATGGTGGATACAACCAAAGAAGGAAATGGCGACGGAACAACGGGGGATGACCCCTCCAAGAAGCAACCCAAGCGCCGGCGTCAGCGGCGCCGCTCTAAGTCCCGCCAAAGCAAAAACGGTGATACCGGCACGGGAGACAATAACACCCCGGATAGTGCCGAAGACAACTCCCTCCAGCAAGACTCAGTGTAGGAGGATGGAGAAGCCAGCCCTCCTGAGAGGGCGGCAGACAGAGAGGAAGAGGATGATAATTACATGCCTCCCTCCGAAGACGAGGCATGCCTCGGCGACGACGAATTTGTCGTGCCTGAGGATCCCACCGAACAAGAGCGCTTTAAGCGCAGGCTTATGGCCACGGTGAGTAGCCTTAAGAAAAAACAGCAACAGCTTAGAGCTGATCAAGATTTGCTAACAGACAGATGGACTGAAGTCCTTGCGGCCGAGGAATACGAACTTGAACGCCCCTCCAAGAGCTACCCAAAGCGCAGGTTGCTACACCGATTAGAGGAGGAAGCACTTAAACCAACATCACCAGCGCATGATGCGGCTGACCGGCCACCTCGTGACCGCGACAGAGAGGCCTCACGGCCCTCCGCTCAAGCCGCACCCCGGCGTCGCTCAAAAAATACCAAGGCACGGGGAAACGCGCTAGACCTGCGTGATATGTTGGAGGACAT
Organism: Aegilops umbellulata; assembly: GCA_032464435.1. Lineage (NCBI taxonomy): Eukaryota > Viridiplantae > Streptophyta > Magnoliopsida > Poales > Poaceae > Aegilops > Aegilops umbellulata. The sequence continues at coordinate 230,085,636 of CP136060.1, forward strand.
GGCAAGGCAAACAAGATCGATCTACGGATCGCGTGGGCGCCCCACGACATGAGACAATAACCATCACGCCGGATACAGTAAATTTGGTCGGGCCGAACACAGTAGACAAAGCTCATTTGAGCTATGTCGTGATATAGCCCAGTACAGAGGGGCCGCACACCCACTATGCTTCACAGATGAAGTAATGGATCATCAAATCCCAGAGGGCTTCAAACCCGTAAACATCGAATCATACGATGGCACAACAGACCCTGCGGTATGGATCGAGGACTATCTCCTTCATATCCACATGGCACGCGGTGATGATCTACACGCCATCAAATACCTCCCACTCAAGCTTAAAGGACCAGCTCGGCATTGGCTTAACAGCTTGCCAGCAGAATCAATCGGTTGTTGGGAGGACCTAGAAGCCGCATTCCTCGACAATTTCCAGGGCACCTATGTGCGACCGCCAGACGCCGATGACCTGAGCCACATAATTCAGCAGCCAGAAGAATCTGCCAGACAATTCTGGACACGGTTCCTAACCAAGAAAAATCAAATTCTCGACTTTCCGGACGCTGAGGCCCTAGCAGCCTTCAAGCATAACATCTGTGATGAGTGGCTTGCCCGGCACCTTGGACAGGAAAAGCCAAAATCTATGGCAGCCCTCACGACACTCATGACCCGCTTTTGCGTGGGAGAGGACAGCTGGCTGGCTCGTAGCAATAACATGACCAAGAGCCCTGGTAATTCGGATACCAAGGACAACAATGGCAGGTCGCGTCGCAACAAGCACAAGCACCGCATTAACAGAGACAATGGTGAGATACGGCAGTTAATGCCGGATTCAGAGGCTCTAAACCCGGTCAGCAGAAAAAGCCATTCAAAGGAAACAATCCGGGCCCGTCCAGTTTGGACCGAATACTCGATCTCTCGTGCCAGATACATGGCAACCCCGAAAAACCAGCCAACCACACCAACAAGGATTGTTGGGTGTTCAAGCAGGCCGGCAAGTTAAATGCCGAAAACAGAGACAAGGGGCTACATAGCGACGACGAGGAGGAACCTTGGCCACCGAATAATAGTGGACAGAAGGCCTCCCCCCACAAGTGCGGACGGTGAACATGATATACGCAACCCACATCCCCAAGAGGGAGCGGAAGCGTGCGTTAAGGGACGTATACATGTTGGAGCCAGTCGCCCCAAAGTTCAACCCATGGTCCTCCTTCCCGATCACTTTTGATCGAAGGGACCACCCCACTAGCATCCGTCATGGCAGATTCTCCGCATTGGTTCTGGACCCAATCATTGACGGATTTCACCTCACTAGAGTCCTTATGGATGGCGGCAGCAGCCTGAACCTGCTTTATCAGGATACAGTGCGGAAAATGGGCATAGATCCCTCAAGGATTAAACCCACAAAAACGACCTTTGAAGGCGTCATACCAGATGTAGAGGCCAACTGTATAGGCTCAGTTACACTTGAGGTGGTCTTCGGATCCCCGGATAACTTCCGAAGCGAGGAGTTAATCTTCGACATAGTCATGTTCCGCAGTGGCTATCACGCACTGCTCGGACGAACCGCATTTGCAAAATTCAATGCGGTGCCGCACTACGCATACCTCAAGCTCAAGATGCCAGGCCCTCAAGGAGTCATTACGGTTAATGGAAATACCGAACGCTCTCTCCGAACGGAGGAGCATACGGCGGCCCTGGCAGCGGAAGTACAAAGCAGCCTCTCAAGGCAATTCTCTAGTCCGGCTGTTAAACGTCCGGACACAGTCAAGCGCGCCCGGAGTAACCTACAACAAGACTGCCTAGCACGTTCCGAGCAAGCGTAGCAATGCGGCCCCAACCCCAGCCCTCGCGAAACGGCGAAATCAGTGCTACGCGTACATAATTACGCTCTGACAATACCATGGGCAAAGGGGGAGGGGCACCATCGTGGCACGCCCGAAACGCGGCTTAACCGCACTAGGGGCTGCCGTTTTTGTCATTTTTTCTTACTTTCAGGACTCCACTCTCCGGAGGACCGGGTCGGCAGTACAACTGCCGCACAAACGATACAACAACCAGGGAAGCAGAAAGCTACGCCGCACTTTGGAACTCCCAGGTGGTCTCTATAACGAGCAGTATACCTGTTTCACATGCCATTCCGCAACCTGCCCCTGGAGGGGATATGTTAAATAGTCCCATCTCATGCTTACCACTTTGTATCGTTCTGCTTTTTGCAGCAGCCGTTTAAAATAAACAATGCTTAGCTTCAGCTTATTATTGCATTCTTTATTCATTCCTTTTTTAATATATATGTTCAGTCATGACATTTAGCACCCGCACACTTTGGTACGGTCAATACGCCAGTGGCTTAAGCACCCCATAATACGGCATGAGAAGTCCGAACACTTTCACAAGTGCGGCCCTCCGAACTTATAGCATTATATGCATCAGCTCCGAATCATGTCTTTGGTCAATAGTTGGGTTTGCCCGGCTCCCATGTTTTGGCACCTTACGTTCCGCTATATCGGCTAAGGTAGCGCTGGGAGAACTACTGCGATTCTGCCCCAGTTGAGCTGGGCTAAGCACCTCAGTAGAGAAAGCTAAAACTAACTGTCATGATAGGGCGAGAGCTGGTCGCTGTTCGGGAGGTTTCGAGTCCCTAAAGACTTATGCCGCTTAGAGCGAGGAGTCGGCTTTGTCTGGCCTAGGCGTGTATAGCGCCCCGAACTCGGTTTTCCGAACACTAGGGGCTTCGCCGAAATTTAAAATTATAGAATTCTCTGGCTAAGTGAGAGTGATAACGCATTGCCTTGTTTGTTGTGCTGAGCACCCCCCTCGAAGGACCCATGAATGGGAAAAAGAGTGCTCAGGTTTATCCCGAACACCCCAGCACTAGTGGCATGGGGGCAGAAGCCGACGACTCGCCATCTCTCAAATTTAATAAGCGGCCGCATAGAAGGTAATATTTTAAATTAAACAAGCATCGCATAGCGCATATGAACAAGTTCTCAGCGCACAGGACAAAACGAGCAAGTTTCACTCAAAAATTACATCTTTAGAACATTCGTCCGCCACAAGGCAGGCGCCCTTCAGGACACCCTCATAATACATCTCGGGTTGGCGATGCTCCTTGCCCGGCGGTGGCCCGTCCTTCACAAGCTTCTCCGCATCCATCTTGCCCCAGTGCAGCTTAGCGCGGGCAAGCACCCTACGGGCACCTTCGATGCAGACGGAGCGCTTGAGAACTTCAAGCCATGGATAGGCGCCCACCAGCCACCTCACCAGCCCGAAGTAGCTCCCAGGCAGGGCCTCTCCAGGCCACAGCCGAACTATAAGGCCCCTCATGGCCTGTTCGGCCACCTTATGGAGCTCGACCAGTTGCTTCAGCTGGTCGTTCAAGGGCACCGGGTGTCCGGCCTCAGCATACTGAGACCAGAACACCTTCTCCGTCGAGCTCCCCTCCTCGGCCCAGTAGAAGGCAGCGGCATGTGACATGCTACGGGGCAAATCTGCGAATGCTCCTGGAGAGCTCCGGACTCGGGTAAGCAACAAGTAATTCACTTTCACGTGCTTGCTTTGCATAAAGAATGCCTTACCCGCCGCTATCTTCTTCATCGCCTCAACCTCCTGGAGGGCTTTCTCGGCTTCGGCCTTGGCAGATTTGGCGCTTTCAAGGGCCGTCGCGAGCTCCGACTCTCGCGTCTTTGAGTCAAGCTCCAAACTCTCGTGTTTTTTCACGAGAGCCTGGAGCTCTCGCTGCACCTCGCCAACCCGCGCCTCATGCTTCTCCCGCTCAGTGCGCTCCATGGCCACTCTCTTTTCGGCCTCAGACAGCGCCTGCTTAAGGGTCGCCACCTCAGTCGTGGCCCCTGGGGCACCAATAGCAATCCTGTCATTTTTTGCAACTACATATTTTCAAATATACTCTACAAGGTATTACTTACCTTCTTTTCCCTCGAGCTCCTTCTTAGCACGGCCGAGCTCTTGCTCAGACCGCTCAAGGCTCTGCTTCAGCGCATCCACCTCCGCAGTCAGTGCGGTAGAAGCCAGCAGCGATGCCAGCATAAGCATATTGACTTAATTATGTTAGACTCCTGTGAATGTTGTTAGATCCTCTATTCGGCTTTTCTTTCCGAACGCCAAACAGAGCATCAGGGGCTACTGTCTATGCGGTAATATTTTCATATATTTTTCACATACCTCAAAGCCTGTTAGCAGGCTGGCACAGGCTTCAGTCAGCCCGCTTTTAGCAGACTGAACCTTCTGGATCACCGCACTCATAATAGTGCGGTGCTCCTCGTCGATGGAGGCACCGTTAAGCACCTCCAGCAAATTATTCGGTGCCTCCGGTTGGGCGGAGGTCACCGGCGTCGTAGGCTTGCCCTTCTTGCTAGGGGGCCGCCTGCCGGACTTCGGAACCATTGAAGGTTCCGGTGCGGTGTCCGGCCCAGGGCCGGACTTGGAGCCCTTGGGGGTTTTGTCCCCTTGGCACCTGGAGTTTGGGTGGTCGCCTTGCGGCGCCTCCAGGACCACCTCCTCCTGGCTTGGAATCTCCTGGGACAACACCTTGGCATCGTTCGTAGGGCGGGGGAGGTAGCGGTCGGAAGCGAATTCACATCCGACGAATCCAGGGAACCGCTCGACGACACGTCGAGCCGGTCTTTGGGCGGACTGCATAATCATATTCGGCGTCAGGAAAAGCTATGCAATAAAGGAATGCCATGAGTCACTCTAGTGTCCGAATACTTACGATTTTGTCAGGGGCTTGGCCCTGTGTGGCCACTCCTCTTCGCCGTCGTCGGTGTTAGTGGAGTAGTCCGGAGGGAGGGTACTTCCTTTCTTGGACCCTCCAGCCTCCCCCGTTGGGGCGGCCTTCCTTTTCTTCTCTCCCCCTACTAGGGGAGAAACCTCTCTTTCCTCCTCCTCGTCTTCGTGGGAGGAGTCCCCCTCGGAGTAATCGGACGATGAGTCCGACTCCACCGGGCGCCGGGAACTCTTCTGGGTTCCCGTGGCCTTCTTCTTGGCCTTCTTCTCCGGCACCACATAGGGGTCCGGAACCAGCAGCTTTGCCAAGCGAGCGTCTGCTGGGTCTTCGGGCAAGGGAGCCGGACAGCTGATCTGCCCGGACGTCTCCTACCAATCCTGTCAAAGGTAAGGGAGTTTAGATCCCACATAGAGTCAAACTATGAAAGATATATATCCTGTAAGAGGTAAAAAAAGCTTACCGCGTTGGCTTGACGTTGCGCGCTGAATCCGCGATCCTCGGTAGCGGATGCGGGAGCCTCGGCGCCCTTGAATAGCACCTTCCAGGCATCTTCGTACGTTGTGTCGAAGAGCCTGCTTAGGGTTCGGTGCTGGGCCGGATTGAACTCCCACAAGCTGAAAGCCCGTTGTTGGCACGGGAGGATCCGGTGGATGAGCATGACCTGGACTACATTGACAAGTTTGAGCTTCTTGCTCACCAAGCTTTGGATGCATGTTTGGAGTCCGGTCAGCTCTCCTTTTTTGCCCCACGGCAGGCCCTTCTCTTTCCAGGAGGTGAGCCGCGTAGGGATTCCGGATCGGAACTCGGGGTGAGGTTACCCACGCTCATATTGATGAGAATCCCGGAATAAAGGGACACGATCTCTGCTTCGACAAGACGTGCCAAGGAAACTGCCTCGCTAAACGCGCTGAGGTGGGACAGTAAAACGACTCGAATAAAGGCTTGGGGTGGTGTGATGTCACGCTACGGAATACGTCAGCAGATTAGATTTGTGTAAATACTATTCTCTCTATGGCAGTATGTGGAACTTATTTTGCAGAGCCGGACACTATCCTTGTGTTCAAAATCTTCTATGAAGTATTCGGAGGAGGAACCCGCCTTGCAATGCCGAAGACAATCTGCGCGCCGGACTCGTCGTTATTGAAGCCTGGGTCAGGGGCTACTGAGGGAGTCCTGGACTAGGGGGTGTCCGGATAGCCGGACTATAACCTTTGGCCGGACTCTTGGACTATGAAGACACAAGATTGAAGACTTTGTCCCGTGTCCGGATGGGACTTTCCTTGGCGTGGAAGGCAAGCTTGGCGATACGGATATGTAGATCTCCTCCCATTGTAACCGACTCTATGTAACCCTAGCCCTCTCTGGTGTCTATATAAACCGGAGGGTTTTAGTCCATAGGACGAACAACAATCATTCCATAGGCTAGCTTCTAGGGTTTAGCCTCTCTGATCTCGTGGTAGATCCACTCTTGTACTACCCATATCATCAATATTAATCAAGCAGGAGTAGGGTTTTACCTCCATCGAGAGGGCCCGAACCTGGGTAAAAACATTGTGTCCCTTGTCTCCTGTTACCATCCGCCTAGACGCACAGTTCGGGACCCCCTACCCGAGATCCGCCGGTTTTGACACCGACAATATACCTTGGGATCCGGGTGGATTTGCTACTTGAGCACTATATGCCTAGCTTAATGGCTTTAAAGAAAGCGCTGCCAGGGAGACAACCCGGAAGTTTTAGAGAGTCATTTATTTCTGTTGACTGCTTTCATATAGTTTAAAAACAACAAAAATAAAGAGGGGAACCCAAAACTTTTTCAAAAAGGAAAGTGAAAGTGAGAGAGACAAGCATTGTTGAAGTGGGAGCTAGCCTTGAACTTTGTTCATGCTCACGGAAACTTTGTGACTCTTGATTACAGAAACTTTTAAATAAAAATAATTATCCCCTTGTACAATTCCATTGTATTATAAAAATAATGTGCCAAGGTTTGCCTTTAGGATGTTTACGATGCTTGTTGGTTTGTACGGTGCAGGACAGAAACTTTGGCTGTAGTGCGCGAATTTTAATTTTTTACTGGAACGTCGAATGATTCTGATTTTTTTGCACTGTCTTTCTGTATTTTTTTATTTTTCCTAATTTTGGAAGAATTTTTCATGTATCATAAGTATGGTGAATGTTCAGATTGCTACAGACTGTTCTGCTTTAGACAGATTCTGTTTTTGATGCATAGTTTGCTTGTTTTGATGAAACTATCAATTTATATCAGTGGATTAAGCCATGAAAAATTTATATTACAGTAGACACAATGCAAAAAAAATATGAATTGGTTTGCAACAGTACTTATAGTAGTGATTTGCTTTATTATACTAACGGATCTTACCGAGTTTTCTGTTGAAGTTTTGTGTGGATGAAGTGTTCGATGATCGAGAAGGTCTCGATGTGAGAAGAAGGAAGAGATGCAAGAGGTCAAGCTTGGGGATGCCCGAGGCACCCCAATTAAATATTCAAGGAGACTCAAGCGTCTAAGCTTGGGGATGCTGGGGAGGCATTCCCTCTTTCTTCAACAAATATCGGTATGTTTTCAGATTCGTTTCGTTCACGCGATATGTGCAATCTTGGAGCGTCTTTTGCTTTAGTTTTGTTTTTTTTCTTTTATGCACCATGCTGGTATAAGATGGTCCTTGGTTTATTTATAGAATGCTCTTTACACTTCACTTATATCTTTTGAGTATGGCTTTATAGAACGCTTCATGTGCTTAACTTATATCATTTGAAGTTTGGATTGCCTGTTTCTCTTCACTTAGACAACCACCATTTGTAGAATGCTCTTTTGCTTCACTTATACTTGTTAGAGCGTGGGCATATCTTTTGTAGAAAGAATTAAACTCTTTTGCTTCACTTATATCTATTTAGAGAGATGACAGGAACTGGTCATTCACATGGTTAGTCATAAAATCCTACATAAAACTTGTAGATCACTGAATATGATATGTTTGATTCCTTGCAATAGTTTTGCGATATAAAGATGGTGATATTAGAGTCATGCTAGTGGGTAGTTGTGGATTAGTAGAAATACTTGTGTTGAAGTTTGTGATTCCCGTAGCATGCACGTATGGTGAACCGTTATGTGATGAAGTCGGAGCATGATTTATTTATTGATTGTCTTCCTTATGAGTGGCGGTCGGGGACGAGCGATGGTCTTTTCCTACCAATCTATCCCCCTAGGAGCATGCGCATAGTACTTTGTTTTGATAACTAATAGATTTTTGCAATAAGTATGTGAGTTATTTATGACTAATGTTGAGTCCATGGATTATACACACTCTCACCCCTCCACCATTGCTAGCCTCTCTAGTACCGCGCAACTTTCGCCGGTACCATAAACCCACCATATACCTTCCTCAAAACAGCCACCATACCTACCTATCATGGCATTTCCATAGCCATTCCGAGATATATTGCCATGCAACTTCCATCATCATCATATACATGACTTGAGCATTCATTGTCATATTGCTTTGCATGATCGTAAGATAGATAGCATGATGTTTTCATGGCTTGTCCTTTTTTGATGTCATTGCTACGCTAGATCATTGCACATCCCGGTACACCGCCAGAGGCATTCATATAGAGTCATATATTTGTTCTAGATATCGAGTTGTAATATTGAGTTGTAAGTAAATAAAAAGTGTGATGATCATCATTATTAGAGCATTGCCCCAGTGAGGAAAGGATGATGGAGACTATGATTCCCCACAAGTCAGGATGAGACTCCGGACTTTACAAAAAAATAAAAGAGGCCAAAGAAGCCCAAAGAAAAAAAAGGCCAAAGAAGCCCACCAAAAAAATAAAAAAAATAAAAAAGAAAAAAATGAGAGAAAAAGAGAGAAGGGGCAATGTTACTATCCTTTTTCCACACTGTGCTTCAAAGTAGCACCATGTTCTTCATATAGAGAGTCTCTTGAGTTATCACTTTCATATACTAGTGGGAATTTTCATTATAGAACTTGGCTTGTATATTTCGATGATGGGCTTCCTCAAATGCCCTAGGTCTTCATGAGCAAGCAAGTTGGATGCACACCCACCTAGTTTCAGTTTGAGCTTTCATACACTTATAGCTCTTAGTGCATCAGTTGCATGGCAATCCCTACTCACTCACATTGATATCTATTGATGGGCATCTCCATAGCCCGTTGATATGCCTAACTGATGTGGGACTATCTTCTCCTTTTTGTCTCCTCCACCATCATATTCTATTCCACCTATAGTGCTATGTCCTTGGCTCACGCTCATGTATTGCGTGAAAGTTTAAAAGGTTTGAGAACGTCCAAAGTATGAAACAATTGCTTGGCTTGTCATCGGGGTTGTGCATGATTTGAATATTTTGTGCGGTGAAGATGGAGCATAGCCAGACTATATGATTTTGTAGGGATAACTTTCTTTCGCCATGTTTATATTGAAAAGACATGATTGCTTTATTAGTATGCTTGAAGTATTATTGTCTTGATGTCAAAGGATAGACTATTGCTTTGAATCACTCGTGTCTTAATATTCATGCCATGGTTAGACATATGATCAAGATTATGCTAGGTAGCATTCCACATCAAAAATTATCTTTTTTTATCATTTACCTACTCGAGGACGAGCAGGAATCAAGCTTGGGGATGCTGATACGTCTCCATCGTATCTTTAATTTTTGATTGTTCCATGCCAATATTCTACAACTTCCGTATACTTTTTGGCAACTTTTTATACTATTTTTGGGACTAACATATTGATCCAGTGCCCAGTGCCAGTTCCTGTTTGTTGCATGTTTTTGGTTTCGCAGAATATCCATATCAAACAGAGTCCAAACGGGATAAAACGGACGGAGATTTTTTTGGAATATTTATGATTTTTGGGAAGTGGAATCATCGCGAGACGGTGTCCGAGGGGGGCACGAGGTAGGGGGCGCGCCCCAGGGTGTCAGGCGCGCCCCTGACCCTCGTTGCCACCCCTTAAGGCGGTTGAGCTCTTATTTTGCCGCAAGAAAGATAATTTTATGAGAAAGATCTGAGTGAAAGATTCATCCCAATCGGAGTTACGGATCTCCGGATATTTAAGAAACGGTGAAGGGCCAGAAAACAGAACGCAGAAACAGAGAGAGACAGAGAGACAGATCCAATCTCGGAGGGGCTCTCGCCCCTCCCACGCCATGGAGACCATGGACCAGAGGGGAAACCCTTCTCCCATCTAGGGAGAAGGTCAAGGAAGAAGAAGAAGGAGGGGGGCTCTCTCCCCCTCGCTTCCGGTGGCGCTGGAACGCCGCCGGGGGCCATCATCATCACCGCGATCTTCACCAACACCACCGTCATCTTCACCAACATCTCCATCACCTTCCCCCCTCTATCTACAGCGGTCCACTCTCCCGCAACCCGCTGTACCCTCTACTTGAACATGGTGCTTTATGCTTCATATTATTATCCAATGATGTGTTGCCATCCTATGATGTCTGAGTAGATTTTCGTTGTCCTATTGGTGGTTGATGAATTGCTATGATTGATTTAATTTGCTTGTGGTTATGTTGTTGTCCTTTGGTGCCCATCATATGAGCGCGTGCGTGGATCACACCATAGGGTTAGTTGTATGTTGATAGGACTATGTATTGGAGGGCAAGAGTGATAGAAGCTTCAACCTAGCATAGAAATTGATGCATACGGGATTGAAGGGGGGCCAATATATCTTAATGCTATGGTTGGGTTTTACCTTAATGAACGTTACTAGTTGCGGATGCTTGCTAATAGTTCCAATCATAAGTGCATAGAATTCCAAGTTAGGATGACATGCTAGCAGTGCCCTCTCCCACATAATACTTGCTATCGGTCTAGTAAGGTAGTCAATTGCTTAGGGACAATTTCGCAACTCCTACCACCGCTTTTCCACACTCGCTATTTACTTTAGTTGCTTCTTTACTTACAACAGCCCCTAGTTTTATTTTCGTGCTCTTTATTTTCTTGCAAGCCTATCCAAAAAAACACCTACAAAGTACTTCTAGTTTCATACTTGTTCTAGGTAAAGCGAACGTCAAGCGTGTGTAGAGTTGTATCGGTGGTCGATAGAACTTTAGGGAATATTTGTTCTACCTTTAGCTCCTCGTTGGGTTCGACACTCTTACTTATCGAAAACTGTTACGGTCCCCTATACTTGTGGGTTATCACCCCCCAGCCCGGACATCCGGCTCCTCCTGAAGGCCCGGACATCCGGCCCCGTCTGTCTACGCACAGTAAAGGGTTGAGGCCCATGTACCCCTTTGCCCACATAGACTATATATACTCCTCCTCCTCCCTCTTTCTAGGGTTAGCATTGTGATAGCTCATATGTGAGATAGAGCCTCACTCATCCATCTGGATCTACTCCATTACGAGGGACCGACACCTCATCAGAGAAGATCCACTTGGATTCAAGACCCCTAACGGGAAGACCTCAAGACCTCCTCACAGAGAAGAACCGGTTACCCTATGTATCGTCTCTTGTTGGGTTTGGACCGTGTGATCTCTATGTGTACTCGGATCTAGCATATGTGTGACCTAATCTTGTTGGTTTGAGTGATTCTATCATGTTTTCCCTCGTGATTTCTCCTCGTGTTCTTCATGTTCATCACGGTATCCGCTTCTTTTGCGAAAGATCGGCCGTATAGGTTTCCACCCTACATCATCTTGGTATCATGAGCCACGTTGATCACGATTTTGGAGCCTCCCCTCTTTGTTTTCTAGCCTAATTTTGTTGTGTTCTTCCCCAATTTCGAAAATCCCCACCAAAAATAGCCCCAATTTCTTTTGTGATTTGTTGGTGTGATGAAGTTTTGTTGGATTTGATCCGCGAATTTTGTGTGTTGCAGGTAGATTTAGCTTTCCCCCATCTTTTCCCCAGTTTCCATCCACAAAATCCCCCGAATTTTGCCTTGAATTTGCCTTTTCCACGCGGAGTTCTTCGAGTTCGTCCATGGATCTAGAGCCCAGACATCCGGCCCGAACCATTGGATATCCGGCCATCCCGGACATCCGGCCCTCAAGCCCGGACATCCGGCCCCTGACAACACCACTTCCATCCACCGCCCCGTTTCCCACCTAACTTTCGCCAAATTTTGCTCTGGTGCCCACATTCACTTCCACATACCACCATCCCTTCCACATAGCACCACCATTGCTTACCCACTACCAATTCCGACAATTGTGACACGTTTTGCTTTGAGAATTTGAGTTGCCGTTACCGTGTCCTATTGTGTTTTGGCTATTTAGGTACGGTTCGACATCAACATCACCGCCGCTCATCTTCACCACGGACTCGTCATCAACAACGACCACTCCACCATTTTGACACCATACCGTAAGCAAGAATGGTAACCTCATCTTGGTATCTTGATATCATTATACATTCTTGCCATTGCATTGATAACCACCATAGCCCAATTTTGCGTATCATACCTATCGATACTAGCTTTTGAGTATTGCCGGCAACGTCACTTGTGCACATTAGTGGTCATACTTCCCATAGTATACATACCATATCATCGCGGTACATATCTTGGAATCATCTTTTGTGTCACAAAGTTGTCATCGCATACACAATTGCTACCTTGGTTCGTGAAGTTTTGCATGAGAAAATAGCTCAAAAGAGAAAGAGCCAAACAAGCTTTTAATCAAAAGGGAAAGATAAGCAAAGAGCTTATAAGCAAGAACCATAGCATCATACTACATTAAGATTGTTATACTCGATCATCTTGGATTATATCATCGGAATACCATACGTATAGCATACTTGGGATAGAAGTCGTTGCATTTTTGCTTAGTAGGGTGTGCAAAAGTTTCGTATCCGCCTATTGTGCAATCGTGCTAGTGTCTCTCTAGTGTTGTGCAACAAGAGCATTTTTGTGGATTCCATATTTTGTCTCATTCCTTGGTTGCACGACCCCACTTATCTATTTGTGTGTGTGTTTCCGTGTACCATATCTTGCTATTGGTCTACTTGTGGCATTTGCAAATTTGTGAATCTAATCCAACATTATTGAAGCTCAGTAACAATTGCATCAAATTTTGTGCCACCATCCTAACCAAGCTCCACCATAAGATTTTATTTGTGTAGGTGTGAGAAACCGACATGAATTGGTACCAATTGTGCTATTTCCTTGTTCCACATTTGAGTGATCATTGATCCATCTTCAAGATCGGTCAAGGTACATTTGGTATAAGTTCTTCTCTTTCTACCACTCACATATTTGTTTGGAATGATGGATAGGCCAAGTACTTCTACCAACCCACTCTTCATCGAGTAAGATGACGACATGTCCTCCTACGTCACAAAGAGCCACCTCTTTGGTGCACAACGAGCTTTGCATCAAGAGCAACAAGCAATGAGCGACCGCATCGACCATCTCGCCACCGACTTGCGACTATCCGAGCAACGTACAAGAGACTACTTCGACAACAAGCTCGATGAACACAAACAAGAGAATGATGCAAGAATGGACGAGATTCATGCCTTGTTGGTCAACCGCTCTTCTACCACTTCATCTTACTCAAGATGGAGCTGCTCGAGTCGACACTCCGACGACACCATCTACGGCTCAAGTACTCCTACATCAAACACTCTTCGTCGTGCCGCATGTCAAGATCGTCAAGCAAACCGCAATCCTCTACATGACAAGGACTCTCAAGAGCAAGCTCGCGCGCAAGAACATCGACACCGTCAAAACCAAGCTACCTTCGCGCAAGCACAAGAACGACAACGTCAACGCCAACAACAAGAGGAAGAGTGTGCGCGACAACACCAAGATGCACAAGATGCCGAGGCACAACGCCAAGAACAACAACTACGCGAAGCTCAAGCACTTGGGGCGCAACGTGCCCTCCGAGATTCAAGTCGAGCCATAGCCACGCGCAACCGCCAAGCCCGTGAGCAACAAGAAGCGCTTCGTGATGAAGTTCAAGAACGACTATATCAAGCTCGCGCGCATCGTCAAGCTCGACAAGTGATGTCGTTTGAAGCTACGTTGGTATTTCCCAAAAGAGGAAGGGATGATGCAGCACAACGGCGGTAGGTATTTCCCTCAGATATGAAACCAAGGTTATCGAACCAGTAGGAGAACCAAGCAACACAACGTAAACAGCCCCTGCACACAGATAACAAATCCTCGCAACCCGACGTGTTAAAGGGGTTGTCAATCCCTTCCGGGGTACGGCGCCTCAAGATAAGCAAACGGACGTGAGATAAATTTGTAGTAAATTGATAGATAGATCGCAAATAAAATAAATAGAAATAAAACATAGCAAGGTATTTTTGTATTTTTGGTTTAATAGATCTAAAAATAAATGCAAGGAAAAAGAGTAGATCGCAAAGGCAAATATATGAGAAAGAAGACCCGGGGGCCGTAGGTTTCACTAGTGGCTTCTCTCGAGAAAAATATCAAATGGTGGGTGAACAAATTACTGTTTGGCCATTGATAAAACTTCGAATAGTGATGACGATATCCAGGCAATGATCATTACATAGGCATCACGTCCAACATTAGTAGACCGACTCCTGCCTACATCTACTACTATTACTCCACACATCGACTGCTTTCCAGCATGCATCTATGTATTAAGTTCATGGAAAAACGGAGTAATGCAATAAGAACGATGGCATGATGTAGACAAGATCTATCTATATAGAGATAGAACCCATCGTTTTATCCTTAGTAGCAACAATACATATGTGTCATTTCCCTTTCTGTCACTGGGATCAAGCACCGTAAGATCGAAACCACTACAAAACACCTCTTTCCATTGCAAGATAAATAGATCAAGTTGGCCAAACAAAACCCAAATATCGGAGAAGAAATACGAGGCTATAAGCAATCAAGCATATAAGAGATCAAAGAAACTCAAATAAATTTCATGGATATAAAAAGATAGATCTGATCATAAACTCAAAGTTCATCGATCCCAACAAACACACTGCAAAAGAGTTACATCATATGGATCTCCAAGAGACCATTGTATTGAGAATCCAGCGAGAGGGAGAAAGCCATCTAGCTACTAACTACAGACCTGAAGGTCTACAAAGAACTACTCACGCATCATCGGAGAGGCACCAATGGAGGTGGTGAACCCCATCCGAGATGGTGTCTAGATTGGATCTGGTGGTTCTGGACTCTGCGGCGGTTGGATGAATATTTCGTCGATGCCTTTAGGGTTTCTGGAATATTGGGGTATTTATAGAGCAAAGAGGCGGTCCGGGGGGCACAACCCACCAGGGCGCGCCTGGGCCTCCTGGCGTGCCCTGGTGGGTTGTGCCCCCCTCGGGGCACCCCCCACGTGCAGCTAGGGCCCGTTGTGTTCCTTCTGGACCATAAAAATTCTCCGTAAAGTTTCGGGGCATTTGGACTCTATCTGGTATTGATTTTCCGCGATGTAAAAAACATGGAAAATCAACAACTGGCACTTGGCACTATGTCAATAGGTTAGTACCAAAAAATGATATAAAATGATTATAAAACATCCAAGATTGATAATATAACAGCATGGAACAATCAATAATTATAGATACATTGGAGACATATCAACAAGCTACTCCACAAGCTCGACAAGAACATCAAGTTCACCAAGAGCAAGAAGACAATGGAAATCGTCCACGACAAGAACAACATGAGGTTGACAATCCTCCACGACAAGGGCGTCGTCATCCCCGACAAGGGCAACGCTATGGCAAGCTAAAGTTTACCATGCCCAAGTTTTCCAGAAGCAATGATACCAAAGAGTACCTATCATGGGCATTGAAGGTTGACAAAATCTTTCGCTTGCACAACTATGAGGAAGAGAAGAAGATCGCGATGGCATCCCTTGAGTTCCAAGACTACGTCATCATTTGGTGGGAACAAATCATTGAGCACCGAGTGGCAAAAGTGAACCACCCATCACTACTTGGGCGTAAATGAAGGATGTCATAAGAGCACGTTTCGTACCAAACTACTACAACAACGACCTCTTCAAGAAACTCCAACTCCTCAAGCAAGGAAACAAAAGCGTTGAAGAGTACTACAAGGAAATGGAGATTGCCATGATACGAGCCAATGTCACGGAAGATGATGAGCAAACTATGGCACGTTTCTTGAATGGACTCAATCATCCTATCAAGAAGATAGCCGACTTCCAACCATACTCGAACCTCATTGAGCTAGTGCATCAAGCTACCAAAGTGGAATGTCAAGTGCAAGAAGACTTGAAGCATGCCAAGTTCTCATCCAAGTTCTATGGCTTCTCCAACAACCAAGCTTCAATGACTCCAATACCTTCTACCTCTACCAAGCCATCTACAAGCAACGGCGACAAGTCAGGTTACAAGAAAACTTCGACAACCTCAAGTCCTCCTCCTACTATAAGCAACTTCAAGCCAAGAGCTCCATCATCATCTACCCCAACCGATGAGACCATCAAGACAAGTTCCTTCAAATGCATCACATGCGGCGGCCGAGGCCACAAGTCTTTCGAGTGTACAAACAAGCGCACCATGATCTTCAACGATGATGGTACATATGACTCCATGAGTGAAGGATAAATGGAAGCCCTTGAGCAAGTGGCCATGCACCGGCAAGTGAACGAGGATGAAGATGATCATGTCTTTTGTGACGAAGATTCAAGCCCCGCTCTCGTTGTATCCAAGGTCTTTACTCTTCAACATCAACAAGATGAAGACCAAAGATGTCATATCTTCCACACCAAGGCCGGCATCAATGGAAGGTACGTCAAGGTCATCATCGATGGAGGGAGTTTTCATAACTTGGCAAGTGAAGAACTATGCTCCAAGATCCAATTAGTCAAGATGAAACACCCGCATCCCTACAAGGTTCAATGGCTAAGCAACTCCGGCACTATCCAAGTCGAGCATACGGTCAAGGTTTCCTTCAAGATAGGATCTTACAAAGACACTTTGGAGTGTGATGTCATTCTGATGTCCGTTTGCCACCTCCTTCTTGGACGGCCATGGCAATTTGATCGAGGCGTCATCCACAACGGGTGTACAAATCACTATAGCTTCAAGATGAAAGGAAAAGAGTACGTGCTACGACCTATGTCTCCAAGCCAAGTGATCGCCGACAAGCAAGCCACCCATCATGGAGAGAATATTGAGAGAGCGAACCACCCAAAAGAGAGTGAGCGCCAGAGGCCAAAATTTAGTGCCTCCATGATGAGCGACAAGAAAAACTTAGTCCTATTTGCCACCAAAAGTGAGATGAGAGAAGTGTGTAGAACCCATCAAGTGTCATGCACTATGTCCTTTTGTGCAATGACGACGCACCAAAAGCTAACACCTCTCAGAATCTACCTCTAGTGTTATCTTCTCTTTTGCAGGAATTCCAAGATGTTTTTCCCGATGAGCTACCTCCGGGACTACCACCACTATGATGCATTGAACACCGAATCGACCTCATCCCCAGAGCTCCACTTTCAAACAAGGCTCCCTACCGCGTTAACCCCAAGGAAACTAAGGAGATCCAACGGCAAGTACAACAACTCATCGACAACGGCCATGTACGTGAAAGCTTAAGCCCTTGTGCCGTACCGGTAATCCTTGTTCCCAAGAAAGATGGTACATATTGCATGTGTTCTGATTGTCGTCCTGTCAACGCTATTACCGTGCATTATCGTTACCCCATTCCACGCCTAGATGATATGCTTGATGAGCTTAGAGGAGCCACCATTTTCTCTAAAATTGACCTTAAAAGTGGCTACTATTAAATATGCCTCCAAGAAGGTGATGAATGGAAAACCGCATTTAAGACCAAATTTGGCTTATATGAATGGCTTGTTATGCCAATGGGTTTATCCGAAGCACCCGGTACATTCATGCGACTCATGCATTTTGTTCTTCGACCCTATATTGGTGTATTTTTTGTGGTATACTTCGGCGACATTCTTGTCTTTAGCAAATCTCTCAAAGAACATGTCACCCATATTAAAATTGTGTTGCAAATTCTTAGGAAAGAGCGCCTCTATGCTAATATGGACAAATGCCTTTTCGGTGTTGATAAGCTTGTTTTCTTGTGTTTTGTTGTGTCTTATAAGGGTGTTCATGTTGGTGAATCTAAGATCAATGTTAGTAAAACTTGGCCCCAACCAACCAACATGCAACAAGTGTGTAGCTTCCTTGGTTTAGCCGGTTTCTACCATAGCTTTGTTAAGGATTTTAGCACTATTGCGTCTCCTTTACATGCTTTGAGTAAGAAGAATGCACCCTTTGTTTGGGGACCATCTCAAGATAGCGCATTTAATGAGCTCAAGAATTTGCTTACTCATGCTCCCGTGCTTTCATTACCCAACTTTGACAAACCTTTTGAAGTTCATTGTGATGCTAGTGGTAATGGCATAGGAGATGTGTTAACGCAAGAGAAGTGCCCCATAGCATACTTTAGTGAGAAACTATCCGGAGCGCAACTCAACTATCCCATCTATGACAAAGAGCTATATGCTTTAGTGCGAGTTTTGCGTGAATGGGAACATTATCTTCTACCTCATGAATTTGTCATCCACACCGATCATGAAACACTTAAATACATTAAGGGTCAAACTAAGTTGAACAAGCGTCATGCTAAATGGAGTGAATTCATTGAGTCATTTCCTTATGTCATCAAGTACATCAAAGGTAAGGAAAATGTTGTTGCGGATGCGCTTTCCCGCAAATACATGCTTGTTACTAAACTTGAATTGAATGCCATTGGCTTTGAGCACATAAAAGACTTGTATGCGCATGATCCTACTTTTGCTATTCCTTATGCCAAATGTTTGACACATACATCTTGGGAACGCTATTACATCAAAGATGATTATCTTATGAGAGCTAACAAACTATGCATTCTGGAGTCTTCTCTTCGTTTGTTACTTTTGCAAGAATCTCATGGAGGAGGACTAATGAGACACTTTGGACACGAAAAGACATTTGCCACGCTCTCCAAGAACTATTTTTGGCCCAAGATGTTCCGCGACATCTCATGTTTCACCACTCGATGTTCTACATGTCGCAAAGCTAAGTCTACAGCTCAATCTCATGGCCTTTACATGCCACTTCCTATTCCATATCACCCATGGGAAGATATTAGTATGGACTTTGTGCTTGGTTTGCCTAGGACTAGAAATGGAAAGGATTCCATGTTTGTTGTTGTGGACCGTTTCTCTAAAATGGCACATTTTATACCATGCAACAAGATAGATGATGCTTCATATGTTGCAAATCTTTTTTGTAGGGAAATCTTGCGCCAACACGGAGTGCCAAAGACGATTGTCTCGGACCGCGACGCCAAGTTCTTGAGTTACTTTTGGAAGAGCTTATGCGCCAAGCTCGGAATCAAGCTCTTATTCTCTTCGGCATACCATCCTCAAACTGACAGCCAAACGAAGGTGACAAACCGCACACTCTCCACTCTACTACGCGTGTTAATCAAGAAGAACATCAAGGAATGGGAGGAGTGCCTACCCATCGCCGAGTACGCCTACAACCACGCAAGACATTCGACTACCGGCAAGTCCCCCTTCGAGGTCGTCTACGGTTTCAACCCGTTGTCCCCATTGGACATTCTTCCTCTACCACTACAAGAGCGCAACAACATGGACGCGAGTGCCCGATTCAACTACCTCAACAAGATGCATGAAGATACAAGGCACACCATCAAGCGCCAAGTACAACGACTCGCGACCAAGATCAACATCGACAAGCAACCCATGATATGCAACATTGGAGATCTTGTGTGGGTACACCTTCGCAAGGACCGCTTCCCCAACGAACGCAAGTCCAAACTTCTACCACGAGCCGATGGACCCTTCAAGTGCTTGCACGCTAGAACAACAACACCTACAAGATCGACATCCCACGTGACAAGTACTTCGTGAGCGACATCTTCAATGTCAATGATCTCTCTCCCTACCATGGTGATGAAGATTTCGATCCGAGGTCAGATCTTTCCCAAGGGAGGGGAGATGATGCGGAGCATCCTATGGTCATCCCCATGGACCTACCATCGTCTCACCAAGTGCCAAGAGGACCTATGACACGAGCACAAGCTAGAGCTCTCGAGACCGAGGTGACTTACTTCCTTAGTGATATCACATATGATCCACTCGAGACATGGCTACTACCTAAGTCCGAAATGTTGTGCATGATTAGGTACCAAGAGGACCCTCCCGAAGATGCACGTGAAGACGGACAAGTCCCCAAGTTCACGGAAGAAGAGAACCAACGGAAGGAGTCAAGAACAGCTCCCAGGTCCCGGACATCCGGCCATGACCCCGGACATCCGGCCCCTGGAGGTGTCGCCTGCAGCAACGGACCAGCGGCCAAGTCTACAGGGCCCGGACATCTCGCGGCCATCCTAGACATCCGGCCCCGGCCCGGAAATCCGACCTCCTCCCCGGAAATCCGGACACCGCCTTTCCAGAAAGATTCAAAACCGATCCTGCCAGACCGGACATCCGGCCCCCCAGCACGAACATCCGGCTCCTCCTGAAGGCCTGGACATCTAGCCCGACACCCGGACATCCGGCCCTGTCTGTCTATGCACAGTAAAGGGCCGAGGCCCATGTACCCCTTCGCCCACCTAGACTATATATACTCCTCCTCCTCCTCCCTCTTTCTAGGGTTATGATTACCCACAAGTATAGGGGATCTATCGTAGTCCTTTCGATAAGTAAGAGTGTCGAACCCAACGAGGAGCAGAAGGAAATGACAAGCGGTTTTCAGTAAGGTATTCCCTACCAGCACTGAAATTATCGGTAACAAATAGTTTTGTGATAAGGTAATTTGTAACGGGTAACAAGTAACAAAAGTAAACAAGGTGCAGCAAGGTGGCCCAATCCTTCTTTTAAGCAAAGGACAATCCTGGACAAACTCTTATATAAAGGAAAACGCTCCCAAGGACACATGGGAATTACCATCAAGCTAGTTTTCATCACGCTCATATGATTCGCTTTCGTTACTTTGATAATTTGATATGTGGGTGGACTGGTGCTTGGGTACAGCCCTTCCTTGGACAAGCATCCCACTTATGATTAAACCCTCTTGCAAGCATCTGCAAATACAAAAGAAGTATTAAGGTAAACCTAACCATAGCATGAAACATATGGATCCAAATCAGCCCCTTACGAAGCAACGCATAAGCTAGGGTTTAAGCTTCTGTCACTGTAGCAACCCATCAACTACTTATTACTTACCAATGCCTTCCTCTAGGCCCAAATAATGGTGAAGTGTCATGTAGTCGACGTTCACATAACACCACTAGAGGAAAGACAACATACATCTCATCAAAATATCGAACGAATACCAAATTCACATGACTACTTATAGCAAGACTTCTCTAATGTCCTCAGGAACAAACGTAACTACTCACAAATCATATTCATGTTCATAATCAGAGGGGTATTAATATGCATAAAGGATCTGAACATATGGTCTTCCACCAAATAAACCAACTAGCATCAACTACAACGAGTAATCAACACTACTAGCAACCTACAGGTACCAATCTAAGGTTTTGGGACAAAGATTGGATACAAGAGATGAACTAGGGTTTGAGAGGAGATGGTGCTGGTGAAGATGTTGATGGATATTGACCCCCTCCCGATGAGAGGATCAATGGTGATGACGATGGTGATGATTTCCCCCTCCCGGAGGGATATTTCCCCGGCAGAACAGCTCCGCCGGAGCCCTAGATTGGTTTCGCCAGGTTTCGCCTCGAGACGGCGGCGCTTCGTCCTGAAAAGCTTCCTTCTGATTTTTTCCAGGGCAAAAGACTTCATATACCAAAAGATGGGCACCGGAGGCCTGCCAGGGGCGCGCCCCCACCCTCGTGGACAGGGTGTGGCCCCCCTCTGGTGCTTTCTTCGCCCAATATTTTTAATATATTCCAAAACTGACTTCCGTGGAGTTTCAGGACTTTTGGAGTTGTGCAAAATAGGTCTCTAATATTTTCTCCTTTTCCAGCCCAGAATTCCAGCTGCCGGCATTCTCCCTCTTCATGTAAACCTTGTGAAATAAGAGATAAAAGGCATAAGTATTGTGACATAATGTGTAATAACAACTCATAATGTAATAGATATCGATATAAAAGCATGATGCAAAATGGACGTATCAACTCCCCCAAGCTTAGACCTTGCTTTTCCTCAAGCGGAAGCCGATAATGAAAAATATGTCCACATGTCTAGAGATAGAGGTGTCGATAAAATAAAATACGGACATGAGGGCATCATGATCATTCTTATAACATCATGTTCATATGATTTCTTATGCTAAAGTAACAATCTATTCACAATGTCAAGTATGAATCATAAACTTCACTGAAAACTAACAAACTATAATCTCGGTCATTAAAGCAATTGCAATTTATCATAACATCGGAAAAATTCAATATAAGAGCTTTTCAGCAAGTCCACATACTCAACTATCATTTAGTCTTTCACAATTGCTAACACTCACGCAATACTTATGGATATGGAGTTTTAATCGGACACAGAGAAAGATAGGGGCTTATAGTGTTGCCTCCCAACCTTTTACCTCAAGGGTAATGTCAACAATAATAGTTCATGATAACTTACATCCAATTGGATATATATATCAGGATCTTTCCAACACAATGTGCTTCCAAAGGATAAAATGTAAAAAGGAAAGGTGAAGATCACCATGACTCTTGTATAATGTATAAGACAAGAGTAAAAGATAGGCCCTTCGCAGAGGGAAGCAGAGGTTGTCATGTGCTTTTATAGTTGGATTGTGACGCCCGGATAATTAGGCTACAGAAATCCCACGGTAACAATGCCACGTCACCTCGGTTATTGTTGCTAATATCGTGTTAGTTCGAAACCGATTCAAATTCAAAATCAAAATCAAGCAAACAATAAAAGTTTTCAAATATTAAAACTAAAATATTCAATAAATAGTAGATAAGTCGAAGGCTATGATAAAATTAAAGACAACATTATTGAAATTTGATAAGTGACTTAAACAACCTCAAACAGTGGCTGATAAC
Source organism: Aegilops umbellulata (assembly GCA_032464435.1). Lineage (NCBI taxonomy): Eukaryota > Viridiplantae > Streptophyta > Magnoliopsida > Poales > Poaceae > Aegilops > Aegilops umbellulata. The sequence continues at coordinate 230,108,405 of CP136060.1, forward strand.
GTTATTTAATAACATTTTTATTATTACAAAATAAATATGAAATGATATTTATCCCAAACAAGTTTTTGGTGGTAGGATATATTGTGCTGTGATTTGTGGGCCAGCTCTCATATTTTTCAAAACTCATTTGCTGCCCAAACAATTAGCCAAAGCTAAAACAGAAAAAAGGAAAATAAATAAAAGAAAAGGAAAATACAAAACAGAAGAAAAATAAAACAAAGAACCCCACCCCCTGGGCTTCGGCCCAGCTGACCACAGGCCCAACTGGGCCAACCCATCAGGTCTAGCCGGCCACCCACTCCCCCCCTTATCCACTCACCAGCCCCCCACCCACTCCACCGATACCCCACTCCCCCCCAAAAAAATATCCCCTCCCCCTCTCCCCCGATTGGATCGGGATCGAGAGGAGGAGGCCGCCGCTCGCCCCGCCTCGCTGGACGCCCCTGCCGCCCCGATCCCGTCTCCCCCGACCCCGAAGCGCCCGAACCCGTCGCCTCGTCCCTGCGCCCTATCGCTGGCGTCGCCCGTCTCCGCCGTCTACTCCACACGCCGGACCTCCTCATCCTCCTCCTCGAGCCACGCCGCCCGCGCCTCTACAACGGGGGTCAGGCACACCTCCCCGCCTTCCCCCTCCTCTCTGTCGCGCACGTGCTCCGGCGCCCGCTCGCGGCCACCACCGCCCCGCACGCACTCCGGCCGCGGCCTCCTCCCCGTGCACGCCCACCGTGGCCACGCCCGCAGCCGCCGCGCGCCTCCCCGCACGCGCCCATCCACCCCGCCGCTGTCGTGCAGCTCCGCCTACGCCGTAGCCGCCCCGCGCCGCCGCCTTTGCCGCAGTGGCGCCCTCCCCCTCACTCGCTGATTCCCCCCTCCGACATCTCCTCCCCACGCCGGACCTCCTTGTCCTCCTCCTCGAGCCATGCCGCCCGCGCCTCTACAACGGGGGTGAGGCACACCTTCCCGCCTTCCCCCTCCTCTCTGTCGCGCATGCGCTCCAGCGCCCGCTCGCTGCCACCACCGCCCCGCACGCACTTCGGCCACGGCCTCCTCCCCGCGCACGCCCACTGTGGCCACGCCCGCAGCCGCCGCGCGCCTCCCCGCACGCGCCCATCCACCCCGCCACTGTCGTGCAGCCCCGCCTGCGCCGCAGCCGCCCTGCGCCACCGCCTTTGCCATGGTGGCGCCCTCCCCTCGCTCGCCGATTCCCCCCTGCCGCGGGCCTAGGGTCGCGCCCTTGGCCGGCCTTTCCCTTCCTGCGGCGCCGTCCTCCATGGGGCCGCCCTGCTACTCTGCAGCGCCCCACCGCCACTCGCGGGTGGCTGCGCGCGCCTCGCCGCTACCCCGGTGGATGCCTTGCCCCGCAGCGCCCTGACGGGGGCGGGTTGGTGCCTGTCGCGGGCTACGGTCGTTAACGCACGCCCGCCCCGTTACGCCCCTAGGGCCTATGACAAACGGGGCCCACGCCAAGAACGGTTTAATAAAAAAAGAATTTAATAAAAATAAATAATAATAATATGATTAATTAATTAAGATAATTAATTAACTTAATTAATTAGGTTAATTAATCTAAATTAAGCCTGTGGGACCCACACGTCAGTTGACCAGTCACTTTAATTAACCTAATCACTTTAATTAATTTAACTAAACATGTTTAGTTAACTAAGTCAATGACTAGTGGGACCCACACGTCAGTTGACCAGTCAACGCCTCTGTTGATTGCTGACGTCAGCATGCACTGCTCTGGATAATGTTGGACTAAAATAATTAAATAAATGCTAAAAATGATTTAAATCTTTTAAAATCAATATAAAATAAACCGTAGCTCGGATGGAAAAACTTTGTACATGAAAGTTGCTCAGAACGACGAGACGAATCCGGATACGCAGCCCGTTTGTCCGCCACACATCCCTAGCATAGCAAACCTGCAACATTTCACCTCTGGTTCATCTGTCCGAAAACGAGAACAACCGGGGATACTTTCCCGGATGTTTTCCCCCTTCGCCGGTATCTCCTCCTACCGCGTTAGGGCACACCTAACACCATTGTTTGCTTTTTCATGCATCGTTATGCATCTGTTTGCATTGTATTCATTGTTTCTTCCCCCTCTTCTCTCCGGTAGACTACGAGACCGACGCTGCTGCTGGTGCCCCGACCGACTACGTTGTTGACGACCCCTACTTGCCAGAGCAACCAGGAAAGCCCCCTCCCCCCCTTGATCACCAGATATCGCCTATTCTTCTCTATACTGCTTGTATTAGAGTAGTGTAGCATGTTACTGCTTTCCGTTTATCCTATCCTGATGCATAGCCTGTCCTTGCTACTACTGTTGTTACCTTTACCTGCAATCCTACATGCTTAGTATAGGATGCTAGTTTTCCATCAGTGGCCCTACATTCTTGTCCGTCTGCTGTGCTATACTATCAGGTCATGATCACTCGGGAGGTGATCATAGGTATATACTATATACTTTATACATGATACATGTGATGACTAAAGTCGGGTCGGCTCGAGGAGTACCCGCGAGTGATTCACGGATTTGGGGCTGAAAGGACCTTTGTCCCGACGGCCCTCTGGGTGGATCTTTGTGGCGGAGCGACAGGGCAGGTTGAGACTACCTAGGTGAGAGGTGGGCCTGGCCCTGTCGGCATTCGCGGTTACTTCAAAATAACACGCTTAACGAGATCTTGGTATTTGATCTGAGTCTGGCCACTGGCCTATATGCACTAACCAACTACACGAGAACAGTTACGGGCACTCAACATCGTGGTATCAGCCGAAGCCTTCGTGACGTCAACGACTGAGCGACGCGCGCCAGATTGGGCCGCGTAACATGACTTCCTTTGTAATGGAGGTTGCTAGGTCTGCTTCCGCCCGCCCTTGCAACGTGCAGGTGTGCAATGGGTGATGGGCCCAGACCCCTGCGCCATAGGATTTAGAACGGCATGCTGACCTCTCTATTGTGCCTAGGTAGGGCTGCGACGTGTTGATCTTCCGAGGCCGGGCATGATCCAGAAAACTGTGTCCGGCCAAATGGGATCGAGCGTGTGGGGTTTTGTGGTGCACCCCTGCAGGGAAGTTTATCTATTTGAATAGCCGTGTCCCTCGGTAAAAGGATGACCCGGAGTTGTACCTTGACCTTATGACAACTAGAACCGGATACTTAATGAAACACACCCTTCCAAGTGCCAGATAGAACCCGGTGATCGCTTTCTAATAGGGCGACGAGGAGGGGATCACCGGGTAGGATTATGCTATGCGATGCTACTTAGTAAGCTTACCATCTACTCTCTTCTACATGCTGCAAGATGGAGGTGGCCAGAAGCGTAGTCTTTGACAGGATTAGCTATCCCCCTCTTATTCTGGCATTCTGCAGTTCAGTCCACCGATATGGCCCCTTACACATATACCCATGCATATGTAGTGTAGCTCCTTGCTTGCGAGTACTTTGGATGAGTACTCACGGTTGCTTTTCTCCCTCTTTTCCCCCTTTCCTTTCTAACTGGTTGTCGCAACCAGATGCCGAAGCCCAGGAGCTAGACGCCACCGTCGTCGACGACTCCTACTAAACCGGAGGTGCCTACTACTACGTGCAGCCCGCTGACGACGACCAGGAGTAGTTAGGAGGATCCCAGGCAGGAGGCCTGCGCCTCTTTCGATCTGTATCCCAGTTTGTGCTAGCCATCTTATGGCAACTTGTTTAACTTATGTCTGTACTCAGATATTGTTGCTTCCGCTGACTCGTCTATGATCAAGCACTTGTATTCGAGCCCTCGAGGCCCCTGGCTTGTATTATGATGCCTGTATGACTTATTTATGTTTTAGAGTTGTGTTGTGATATCTTCCCGTGAGTCCCTGATCTTGATCGTACACGTTTGCATGCATGATTAGTGTACGATTGAATTTGGGGGCGTCACATGGATGCACAAAATCTTAATGCGAAAGAATGTCACTTCATATTGCCACTTGTGATATGGACCTTTATTATGCAGTTCGTTGCTTTTATTGCTTCCATATCACAAGATCGTATAAAGCTTATTTTCTCCACACTAATAGATCATACATATTTAGAGAGCAATTTTTATTGCATGCAACAATGACAACTTACTTGAAGGATCTTACTCAATCCATAGGTAGGTATGGTGGACACTCATGGCAAAACTGGGTTTAAGGATATTCAGAAGCACAAGTAGTATCTCTACTTGGTGCAAAGAATTTGGCTAGCATGAGGGGGAAAGGCAAGCTCAACATGTTGGATGATCCATGACAATATACTTTATTTCGGATATAAGAAAACATAACCCATTACGATGTGTTCCTTGTCCAACGTCAACTTTTTAGCATGTCATATTTTAATTAGTGCTCACAATCATAAAATATGTGCAAGATAGTATATTTATATGTGAAAATCTCTCTTTCTTTATTACTTTCTATTAATTGCAACGATGACCAAAACTCTGTTTGTAAACTCTCAACAACTTTTATTCATCATACTCTTTATATGTGAAGTCATTACTCTCCATAAGATCAATATGATCTCTTTAATTCTTTTTATTTTTTCTCTTCTCTTTCATTTTTATTCCCTCAAGATCATAGCAAGATAATCAAGCCCTTGACTCAAAACTAATCTTTATTATATATAGTTCACGGACTCAATTACATAGAAGGATCATAAAGCAAAACTCAAAACTAGATCATACTAAAACTTTATTCTACTAGGTTAAGATATTACCAAAAGGATCGAACTAAGAAAAACGGCAAAGATAGAAGTGTGATGGTGATACGATACCGGGGCACCTCCCCCAAGCTTGGCAGTTGCCAAGGGGAGTACCCATACCCATGTATTTATGTATATTTCCTCGGAGGTGAAGGAGATGGTGATGAGGATGACAATTGTACCTTCAGCTTTTTCATATTGTAATTGATAAGAGCAATTTCCTCCTTTAAATCATCGACCTCCGATTCCAGCTTCAAGATCTTGTCACATAAATCTCCTTTGCTTTTCTGCCAAAAACGAGAAGGAATAGATCGGTTGTTAGACAGTTTAGCCCTCTTAGGGAGACTAGACTTCTTGAACCTCACGTGCATATCCCCAGGTTGAGGTAGAGGAACATCCTCCTCCTCCGAACTTGAATCATTGATCCTCCTCAAATGAGCATCCTCCTCATCATCCGTAGTTTGACCACAAGGACATAGGTCCCCATAGGTCTTTGGGTCAGCAATGAGATGTGAGACATAGCTCTCTCCGTCGGAGTCTTGAGATGACATCTTGCTCTAAATCTGCTGCAGAAATAGCTCGAAACAAAAAACAGAGGATATTTGCGTGGTACGATGGTCAAAACCTTCGGAAGATTATATAATGAATTTTTATCGACCAAAAGAAGTATCGTTCAAGAAAACGGTGTCCGGAGGGCACACGAGGTGCCCACGAGGCAGGGGGTAGGGCGTGCCCTCCACCGTCGTGGATGCCTCATGTCCCTTTCAGACTACTTCTTTTTTTCCTATTTTCTTAAATATTCCAAAACGGAGAAAAATTGCTATTAGAACTGTTTCGGAGTCGGGTTACTTCCTTTTCGGAGTCTGAAACATTCTGAAAAGTGTCCCTTATGTTCCCTCCGGGGTTACGGTTTCAATAACATTAGTTTCAACATTTATTGGATTACCTGAGATATAATGTTTGATTCTGACCGTTCACCACCTTCGGATTTGTGCCTTCGAAGTTGTTGATTTTTATGGCACCGGAACGATAGACCTCCTCGATAACGTAAGGACCTTCCCATTTAGAGAGGAGTTTTCCTGCAAAAAATCTTAAAAGAGAGTTGTAAAGCAAAACATAGTCACCTACATTAAACTCACGCTTTTGTATCCTTTTGTCATGCCATCTTTTAACCTTTTCTTTAAACAGTTTGGCATTCTCATACGCATGGGTTCTCCATTCATCAAGTGAGCTAATGTCAAAGAGTCTATTCTCACCGGCAAGTTTGAAATCATAATTGAGCTCTTTAATGGACCAATATGCCATATGTTCTAATTCGAGAGGTAAGTGACATGCTTTTCCATAAACCATTTTATACGGAGACATACCCATAGGATTTTTATATGCAGTTCTATAGGCCCACAATGCATCATCAAGTTTCTTGTACCAATTCTTTCTAGATCTATTAACAGTCTTTTGCAAAATTAATTTGATTTCTCTATTACTCAGTTCTACTTGACCACTAGACTGTGGGTGGTATGGAGATGCAATTCTATGATTAACATCATACTTACCAAGCATTTTACAAAACACACCATGAATAAAATGTGAACCACCATCAGTCATTAGGTATCTAGGGAATCCAAACCTCAGGAAAATAACTTCTTTAAGCATCTTAATAGAGGTGTTATGATCAGCACTACTAGTTGGAATAGCTTCTACCCACTTAGTAATGTAATCAACAGCAACTAAAATATGTGTATACCCATTAGAGGAAGGAAACGACCCCATATCATCAAAACCCCAAACATCAAGTGGTTCAATAACAAGTGAATAGTTCATAGGCATTTGTTGACGTACTAATATTACCAATTCTTTGACGTTCATCACAAGACAAGACAAACTTACGGGCATCTTTGAAAAGAGTAGGCCAATAAAAACCGGATTGCAATACCTTATGTGCAGTTCTATCTCCAGCGTGGTGTCCTCCATACGCCTCGGAGTGCCACTTGTGTAGGATCTGTTCCTGTTCATGCTCAGGTACACAGCGTCTAATAACACCATCTACTCCTTTATAAATGTGTGTGTCATCCCAGAAGTAATGTCTTAAATCATAGAAAAACTTTTTCTTTTGCTGGTATGTGAAACTAGGTGGTATAAATTTAGCAATAATGTAATTAACATAATCATCATACCATGGAGCAGTACGAGAAGCATTTATGACAGCTAGTTGTTCAAAAGGAAAACTATCATCAATAGGTAGTGGGTCATCAAGAACATTCTCTAACCTAGATAAGTTGTCTGCAGCTGGGTTCTCAGCTCCCTTTCTATCAATAATATGCAAATCAAATTCTTGTAATAGGAGAACCCATCTAATAAGTCTAGGTTTAGCATCTTTCTTTTCCATAAGATATTTAATAGCAGCATGATCAGTGTGAACAGTTACTTTAGAATCAACAATATAAGGTCTGAACCTATCACAAGCAAATACAACTGTTAAAAATTCTTTTTCAGTAGTAGCATAATTTCTCTGGGCACTGTTTAGAGTTTTACTAGCATATTGGATAACATTTAATTTCTTATCAACTCTTTGTCCTAGAACAGCACCTACAACATAATCACTAGAATCACACATAATTTCAAAGGGTAAATTCCAATCAGGTGGCTAAACAATGGGTGCAGAAATCAAAGCTTTCTTAAGTATTTCAAATGCTTCTACACAATCATCATCAAAGACAAAAGGAACATCTTTTTGTAAGAGATTGGTCAGAGGCCTAGAAATTTTTGACAAGTCTTTAATGAACCTCCTATAAAAACCGGCATGACCAAGGAAATTTCTTATACCTTTAATGTCCTTAGGACACAGCATCTTCTCAATAGCATCAACTTTAGCCTTATCAACTTCAATACCTCTTTCAGAAATTTTATGCCCCAAGACAATACCTTCATTAACCATAAAGTGGCACTTCTCCCAATTCAAGACAAGATTAGTTTCTTCACATCTCTGCAAAACTCGATCAAGGTTGCTTAAGCAATCCTCAAAAGAAGTTCCATGTACGGAGAAATCATCCATGAAAACCTCAACAATCTTTTCACAAAAGTCGGAGAATATAGCAGTCATACATCTTTGAAAGGTAGCAGGTGCGTTGCATAAACCAAAAGGCATACGTCTATAAGCAAAGGTGCCGAAAGGGCAAGTAAAAGTGGTCTTTTCTTGATCTTCTTTTGACACAGGTATTTGAGAGAAACCAGAATAACCGTCTAGAAAGCAAAGATGTGTATGTTTGGATAATCTTTCTAGCATTTGATTAATAAAAGGTAAAGGGTAATGATCCTTTTTAGTAACTTTATTTAGTTTGTGAAAATCAATTACCATTCTATAACCTGTAACAATTCTTTGTGGGATCAATTCATCTTTATCATTAGGAACAACAGTAATGCCTCCCTTCTTAGGGACACAATGGACAGGACTTACCCACTGACTATCAGCAACGGGATAAATTATACCTGCCTCCAGAAGCTTTAGTATTTCTTTTCTTACCACTTCTTTCATCTTAGGATTTAACCGTCGTTGGTGATCAACAACCGGTTTAGCGTCTTTCTCTAATTTTATTTTGTGCTGGCATAGAGTGGGACTAATGCCCTTAAGATCATCCAGAGTATATCCAATAGCAGCACGGTGCTTCTTCAGAGTTTTCAATAATTTCTTTTCTTCCTTCTCTGAAAGTTTAGCACTAATAATAACAGGATATATCTTCTTTTCATCAAGGTAAGCATATTTAAGAGTATCAGGTAATGGTTTAAGCTCAAACACGGGATCACCCTTGGGTGGAGGAGGATCCCCTATAATTTCAACAGGCAAGTTGTGTTTCAAAATAGGTCCCTGTTTAAAGAATACTTCATCTATTTCCCTTCTTTCATTCATAAACATATCATTTTCATGGTCTAGCAAATATTGTTCTAAAGGATCATTAGGAGGCACGACAATTGAAGCAAGACCAATAATTTCATCTTTACTAGGCAATTCTTTATCATGGGGTTGTCTACGAAATTTAGCAAAATTAAAATCATGAGACATATCCCCTAAACCTATACTAACAACATCCTTTTTGCAATCTATCTTAGCATTAATAGTATTCAAGAAAGGTCTACCAAATATAATGGGACAAAAGTTATCTTGTGAGGAAGCAAGAACAAGAAAATCAGTAGGATATTTAACTTTCCCACACAAGACTTCAGCATCTCTAACAATCCCAATTGGTGAAACAATATCTCTATTGGCAAGCTTAATTGTAACATTGATATCTTCTATTTCAACAGGTGCAATATCATGTATAATTTCTTCATATAAGGTATAAGGTATTGCACTGACACTAGCACCCATATCACATAAGCCATGAGAACAGTGATCTCCTATTTTAACAGAAATGACAGACATGCCTACAACATGTCTATGTTTATCTTTAGTATCAGGTTTAGCAATTCTAGCAGCTTCATCACAGAAGTAAATAACATGCCCATCAATATTATCGGCCAAGAGATCTTTAACCATAGCAATACTAGGTTCAACTTTAATTTGCTCAGAGGGTGTAGGTGTTCTAGCATTACTCTTACGAACCATAGTTGAAGCTTTAGCATAATCCTTTATTCTAACAGGGAAAGGAGGTTTCTCAATATAAGCGGTAGGAACAATAGGATCAACATTGTAAGTGATAGTCTGTTCTTCAATTTTAATAGGTTCAACTACTTTTACTTCAATGGGAGGATGATATTTAAACCACTTCTCCTTAGGAAGATCAACATGAGTAGCAAAGGATTCACAGAAAGAAGCTACTATCTCAGAGTCAAGTCCATATTTAGTGCTAAATTCACGGAAAACATCGGTATCCATAAAAGATTTAACACAATCAAACTAGGTGTTATACCTGACTCCTTACCTTCGTTGAGTTCCCAATATTCAGAGTTGCGTTTAATTCTTTCCAATAAATCCCATCTGAATTCGATAGTTTTCATCATAAAAGAACCAGTACAAGAAGTATCGAGCATGGAACGATTATTGAGAGAAAGCCGAGCATAAAAATTTTGAATAATAATTTCTCTTGAGAGCTCATGATTGGGGCATGAATATAACATTGACTTAAGCCTCCCCCAAGCTTGAGCGATGCTTTCTCCTTCGCGAGGCCAAAAATTATATATATAATTACGATCACGATGAACCAGATGCATAGGATAAAACTTCTGATGAAATTCGAATTTCAATCGATTGTAGTTCCATGATCCAATATCATCGCATAGCCTAAACCATGTCATTGCCTTTCCCTTCAAAGATAAAGGGAAGACCTTCTTCTTGATAACATCCTCGGGCATACATGCAAGCTTAAATAATCCACAAACTTCGTCCACATAGATTAGGTGCAAATCGGGATGCAATATTCCATCTCCTGTAAAAGGATTAGCTAGCAGTTTTTATATCATACCTGAAGGAATTTCAAAGTAAACATTTTCAGTAGGTTCAGTAGGTTGAGGAGCAACTCTTTAGTCTACTAGTCGGGGTGAAGATACCCCGATCAAGCCCCTCAAAGGATTACTTTCCATAGTAACAAGTGACAGTAAATTTCAGCACAATATATAAAATTTTCCTTACCAAAGGTGCTTCACTCCCCGGCAACGGCGCCAGAAAAGAGTCTTGATGACCCACAAGTATAAGGGATCTATCGTAGTCCTTTCGATAAGTAAGAGTGTCGAATCCAACGAGGAGCAGAAGAAAATGACAAGCGGTTTTCAGTAAGGTATTCTTTGCAAGCACTAAAATTATCGGTAACAGATAGTTTTGTGATAAGGTAATTTGTAACGGATAACAAGTAAAAAAAGTAAACAAGGTGCAGCAAGGTGGCCCAATCCTTTTTTAAGCAAAGGACAAGCCTGGACAAACTCTTTTATAAAGGAAAACGCTCCCGAGGACACATGAGGATTATCATCAAGCTAGTTTTCATCACGCTCATATGATTCACGTTCGTTATTTTGATAATTTGATATGTGGGTGGACCGGTGCTTGGGTACTGCCCTTCCTTGGATAAACATCCTACTTATGATTAACCCCTCTTGCAAGCATCCGCAACTACAAAAGAAGTATTAAGGTAAACCTAACCATAGCACGAAACATATGGATCCAAATCAGCCCCTTACGAAGCAACGCATAAACTAGGATTTAAGCTTCTGTCACTCTAGCAACCCATCATCTACTTATTACTTCCCAATGTCTTCCTCTAGGCCCAAATAATGGTGAAGTGTCATGTAGTCGACGTTCACATAACACCACTAGAGGAAAGACAACATACATCTCATCAAAATATCGAACAAATACCAAATTCACATGACTACTTATAGCAAGACTTCTCTCATGTTCTCAGGAACAAACGTAACTACTCACAAATCATATTCATGTTCATAATCAGAGGGGTATTAATATGCATAAAGGATCTGAACATATGATCTTCCATCAAATAAACCAACTAGCATCAACTACAAGGAGTAATCAACACTACTAGCAACCCACAGGTACCAATCTGAGGTTTTGGGACAAAGATTGGATACAAGAGATGAACTAGGGTTTGAGAGGAGATGGTGTTGGTGAAGATGTTGATGAAGATTGACCCCCTCCCAATGAGAGGATCGATGGTGATGATTTCCCCCTCCCGGAGGGATGTTTCCCCGACAGAACAGCTCCGTCGGAGCCCTAGATTGGTTTCGCCAGGTTCCGCCTCGAGACGGCGGCGCTTCGTCCCGAAAAGCTTCCTTCCGGTTTTTTCCAGGGCAAAAGACTTCATATAGCAAAATATGGGCACTGGAGGCCTGCTAGGGGGCCCACGAGGCAGGGGCGCGCCCCCCACCCTCGTGGACAGGGTGTGGCCCCCCTCTGGTGCTTTCTTCGCCCAATATTTTTAATATATTCCAAAACTGACTTCCGTGGAGTTTCAGGACTTTTGGAGTTGTGTAGAATAGGTCTCTAATATTTGCTCCTTTTCCAGCCCAGAATTTCAGCTGTCGGCATTCTCCCTCTTCATGTAAACCTTGTGAAATAAGAGAGAAAAGGCATAAGTATTGTGACATAATGTGTAATAACAGCCCATAATGCAATAAATATCGATATACAAGCATGATGCAAAATGGACGTATCAGGTTCGCTTTGTGATAGCTCATATGTGAGATAGAGTCTCGCTCATCCATCCGGATCTACTCCATCGCGAGGGACAGACACCTCTTCGGAGAAGATCCACTTGGATTCAAGACCCCTGACGGGAAGACCTCAAGACCTTCTCACGGAGAAGAACCAGTTACCCTATGTATCGTCTCTTGTTGGATTTGAAACGTGTGATCTCTATGTGTACTCGGATCTACCATATGTGTGACCTAATCTTGCTGGTTTGAGTGATTCTCTCGTGTTTCCCCTCATGATTTCTCCTCGTGTTCTTCGTGTTCATCGCAGGATCCGCTCCTTTCGTGAAAGATCGGGCGTATAGGGTTCCACCCTACATCAGGATGGCTTCTTCCTTCATCTGCGGAAGTATGCTCATGAGCTCCTGGAGCGTGCCGGCATGCTTAACTGTAAGCCCGCTGCCACGCCTGTTGATACAAAGACCAATCTTTCTACCACGGATGGTTCTCCTGCTTCGGATGCTGCTTTCTATTGGTCTATCATTGGTGCTCTCCAGTACCTCACTCTGACTCGACCAGAGATCCAGTATGCCATGCAGCAAGTGTGTCTTCATATGCATGCCCCCCGAGATGTTCACTTGGCTGCCGTCAAGCGGATTCTCTGCTATGTCTGTGGCACTATGAACCTTGGCGTCACGCTTCACGCCTCCGCCGACACCGCCCTCACCGCCTACTCCGATGCAGATTGGGCGGGCTGTCCTGACACTCGTCGCTCCACCTCGGGATATTGTGTCTACCTTGGACACTCATTTATTTCGTGGCCGTCCAAGCGGCAGCCTACGGTCTCTCGTTCCAGTGCTGGGGCCGAGTATCGTGCAATGGCCAACGCCGTCACCGAGTGTTCGTGGCTTCACCAGCTGCTTCAGGAGCTCTCCTGCCCTGTTGACCGTGCCACGATGGTCTACCGCGACATCGTCTCGGCGGTCTACCTCTCCGCTAACCCAGTGCATCACCGACGGACCAAACATATTAAGTTGGATATTCAATTTACCCGGGAACAGGTGGCCCTTGGCCATATTCGTGTTTTAACGTCCCTATTTCTCAACAATTTGCAGATATCATGATCAAAGGCTTGGCTACAGCGTCATTTGAGGAGTTCCGGTCCGGTCTTTGCGTCAGCCGCGGTGCCGCTTCGACTGCAGAGGGGGTGTTGAGTATATGTGTTATATGCATATTGTGTATTAGGCCCGCCTCCTAGATCCTTGTATAATTGAGGTCCGTGGCCCATCGTTGTACATCATATATACGTGTCTATGCACGAGAGCAATATATTGTGCAATCATAATCTCATACAATGAGCCATGCAGCCGAGAACAAAAAACAAGACAAGCAAGTAACGCTGCACTCTGTCAAATGTAGTCACCCTGCACAATCTTCCTGGCGATGAACTTCCCCAGGAAATCAAATCCATGGCAGTAGAGAGCTTCGATCTCAGCACGAGTGCCTGTCTCCACCATCCGCGTCAACTCCACCCTGTGCGTGTCCTGCAGGCGCAACACCAGCTTATAACTTGCCGATATCGAAGTGGGGCGGGCAATGCATTAGGCGGTCTCCTTGGCGCTGTACTGGAATTCAGAGAAGAAACTACTCCCTCCGATCCATATTAATTGAAGCTGGTTTAGTACAAAGTTTAGTAATTGACTCTTAACATTGTCAGACGGTCCATAACGCACATGAATAGTTTCGGAAGACTTGCAATAAGCGTACTGGTTTTGAGTTCAGGGTGATCAGTTGATTGCATATGGGGGCATATTTAAAGGAATTAAAACTTCTCGTAACAAGTGAAACTTGACCGAGAAGTCTGGTGCTGCACTGCTACCTCAGAGTGATACTCGTATCCATATGGAGTACTCCCTCCGTCCGAAAATACTTGTCATCAAAATGAATAAAATGGAATGGATCTAGATGTATTTTAGTTCTAGATACACCCCTTTTTATCCATTTTGATGACAAGTTTTTTCGGGCGGAGGGAGTACATGCTTAACACTGCCATATATGACCCATACTCAGCCGTGGAATATACCGAGGGAAGATGCTCAGTGCATTTCAGAGCTCTTGATTTTGTGAGCCAATGTCATGGTCAAATTAACCAAAACATATCGTTAGTCATGCATCTCTCAAGCACGGCATCTTAGTAGAGCCAACAAGGGATTAGGTGGCTTCAAATATAAATGATGAAAATGTTATCTGTTGCACATGAATACACTCCGAAGGCTACGTAAAGAATTGCTGTGTATGCTTGTTTGTTGTATTAAAATTGGACTTGTATATTTTCAACACACCACATACTCTGAAAGTTGAGAAATAGCAGACGCACCTGTAGAAACTTAGATGACAGCAAGCTTTTGGCGATCTGCAAATCACGAGGTTTCAACTCTTGGAATGCACTCTGAGGGATAAGTTGCAGATCATCTCCTCTTAGGCCAAGCCATTTTACATTGCAAGCTGGAATTGAAGAATTTCATTAATGTCGTTCTGAAATATGGGCTTGATCATGCTTTGATCATCCAAAGGAATACCGTATCTGTATGATTCCAAGCCCATTGATATGCTTCCATATTTGTAAGTACACAGTATAGAGAGCCCTGCAGGGTTCCTGAATTTAGAAGAAATCTAACTTCATCAGAAAACAAACAACCAGAATAGTATACATATTAACATTAGAAAGTGTTTCCATTCACAAAAAAAGCATTTGAAAGGGCTTAACCAGTCCACTAATGCAAATATTGGCATATTTGGAAAAGTCTGGCTCAGTCGATGCAAGATAAACCTGTTTCAGAACATTAAAAGATAAGTTGGATCAGAACAAGTAACTAGTATAGTTGACAATATAACGGAGTGGATTGGAGGTACAGAACCTCGTGGCGATATCAGGATATCCTTTTGCAGTGATCAGGATACATGGAAGCTGATTATATAAGCGGTCTTCAGCCAGCCTCTGAAATATGGCATCCTTTGTTCAAATAGAAGGGCTGTCAGCTGGAATTAAGTCAAGTGGAAGACAGCAATGCATTGTAAAGGGCAAAAACAGTACCTTCTCCACTAGAATGAGATAACGGGCATCTGAAGACAAATTTAATCTGCTCAATTGGTTCAGATCCCCAGTAATGGCATGCCCAGAAGGTCCAAGAATGGAACAATCAATGTGTTCTTCCTCCGGTTCCTAAGATGAAGACAAGGTTGAGGGTGTTGCAGTTTCATGAGGAGGCAAACAAGAGTTTTATTGATCCCCTTAACAGCAGCACATATTTGTATCAGGCAAACCACTTTTCAGCATACACACACATGCAACACAAGTCGTCCAATCAGAGCCCCTCTACTTGATGCCATGATTCCTAAACTCTGCCTTGTGCAACGGAGCAATGAAACAGCATCTACACAAGACCAAAGTGCAGAATCTGAGTAAGCGACTATCGATATGTCACATGATGACGAAAAAAGAACAAAATGCAGCCTTTGGATTTTGACGACCTTGGATGGTTTGATTGACATGGCGCTGACAGCTGAAGTACTTGGGTGAGTCCGATAGTAGTTTGTAGAACAACTCCCGCTGGGTGACAAGCTTCCCTTCGCCCAAGATCTTGTAGCACATCTCCATGACTTTCCATACTATTAAAATTGCACAACCATTTTAGATGACTATAAAGATGCGTCCAATCATGGAGAATGCATTCCTGAGATACTGCAGAAATCAACAACAACGACAACCTCTGACGAATGCCTTGGCATCATTTTCTCTCATTAGTGACCTCTTGCAAAAGGCGTAGGACAGATACACCGATGAAACATCGCTCAGCAAGCCGCTGCGCAGGCTGCAATTGGTGGACTTGCGTGAGATCTGTTGTGCCCACAACACTTAATCAGACAAGCACAATGCATTCATCACATGGATGAAACAGCCATGACTGCATTTATGAGATGAGATGGAGGTGGAGGGTTTGGGGTTTGTGGACCGGCGTACCAGGGGGAGGACAGAGATGGCCGGAGAAGAGGGAGACGAGAGCGTGGCGAGGAAATTGAGCACCGCCACCTCGATCCTTGCCCGAACCTATCGAGAGAAGCAAAGCATGTCGATTCGATTAGAGGCAGGGGCAGACGAGGGAAGTTGGGGCATGAGCGGAGTGACGTATGACAGACCTCGAGGGGCGAGAGCACGTCGGCTGAGCAGAGGCGGCGGTCCGCACCGAAGAGCGAGGTTGCGGGTACGTCCGCCTCCGCCTGCGCCATCCGCACCGCACCGCACTTCCTTCCTCTGGGGTACGAAATGGCAGTCGGCCCTTAGAGGCTCTTTATGCTGTGATGGTCTGGGCTGGGCCCTAGTGAAGCATTTGGGGCCTCTTTGGCATCTGTGGCCTTTGCATGTAGTAGTTTGGGCCGCTGTTCGCGCCATAAGAGGAGGATCGGCTGCTGCAGTATGTAGAGATGAGGCGGGAACTATATTGGGGCTTCGGCGCTGGTTTTGGAGGGTGTCACTGACCCTGCGTTCTTGGAAGCAATAGCATGCCGTGAGGCGTTGTGTTTGGCGAAAGATCTGAATATCCACAATTTCGTCATTGCATCAGATTGCAAACAGTTAGTGGCAGACATTGGCCACAATGCTAGAAGAAGATATGGGGCAATTATCAGCGAGATTCATTTGATAACTGTTAATGTCCAATGTAAATTTACTTTCGAGTGTCGTGCTGCGAATTATGAAGCACATAGTTTAGCAAAATTCTCCCTTTCTAGAGGTCCTGGTCGCCACGTCTGGTTTGACGTTTCTTATAACCAGAACCGTATCCCACTTCATGTGGCTTATGATGAATAAAGTTATTTGTCACCCCTCAAAAAAAATAGTTTGGGCAAAACCCTATTTGACGCCGCATGCGTCAGTTTTTTAGTAGTAAACCAAGCTTTATTGCATAGTGAGGAGCCCCTAGCCAAACTTGGCGACCAACATCTAAAGAACTAGTGAATTTAGCTTCCCAATTGAGTGCTCGACCCTCGAAAATAAAGTCACATGTACCAAACTCCATCGCCCGCATTGCAATCTCCTTTACAATGGAAGAATGCCGCCCTTCTGTACCTTTTTCAATATCTGAAACCACCGTCTTCGAATCACTTGCAACAACGATTCTATTTTCCATGAGATCAAGCGCAAGCGCTTGAGCTTCTCGACACGCCAATGCTTCTAAGACTGTTTCATCAGCTATGCCTTCGACAACCATCGCAGGAGATCTCAGAAATACGCCTTCATTATTTCTGCATACTGCAGCTGCTGCACCTCGCTCTCCATTCCCGGAGAAGCCTCCGTCAGCATGTATTTTAACCTGACCGGTGCGTCCATCCCTGGCGAGAAACTGAACCTCGGCCACCTGAAGTTGCATGTCGTACTAAGGGAGCAACCCTTATCTCTGAACTCTGAACATTTTCAAGCTCGAAGATGAAGCTGGTCATGAAAGAATGAGTAGCATGCGGGCTTTGTAGAATACCTTCATGAATTGCCTTTCGTCTCGCTGTCCAAATCGCCCAAAGAGTAACAACCAACTCTATGAGTTTTTTGTGCTCTAAGCTATCGATCATCGCGACTATCCAACTCTTGGCATTTGGTTCTCTCATAGACTCAAAGAGATCAACAAATTCCATGTCAACTAAAGCCCAGGCACATCTTGACGATGAGCACTCCAAAAGTGAATGCCTCGATGAGTCTTGTGCGCCGCACAACTGGCACTTGTCGTTGTCCGCCTGCCATGTTTCTACTATGTCAAACATCCTCCGTCGGGATCGAGCACTTCGCTAGTCTCCACAGAAGTTTCTTATTTTTCCTGGTACTTCCACTGCCCATAGAGAAGTCCATTCCCTTGCATCTTCCACATAATTTGATCTAGTTGCAGGCGTCAGTTATAGTGCATTTTCGCTAACGGGCGCCTGCAGCGCTCCCGCACTAGGCCGGCCCATCTCACACGTTTTTATTCTAGTTTAATCCGCAAAAATTGAGAGCTGATGAGATTGAACCCGCGACCTGTAGTGTCGGTTCCACATGCACTAGCCAACAGGGAAAGACAACAAGTCATGGCAATTACCTTCCTTTTTATCTTTTATACTTTGCCAGGAGGTTTTTTTCTTTCTTGTTGTGTTTTTTTCTGGGCCGATTTTTTGTATTGCCTTTTTCTGTTTCTTTTCTCTCATAGTTTTTCCTTTTTTTTTCTTTACTTTTTATGCACAAACTAATTCAAATTGGATGAACTTTTTCAAAATCAGTGAACTTTTTTCAACTTCGATGTTTTTTTTTTCAAATTTGATGAAATTTTTGTTCAAAATCAAGAAAAACATTTTGAACAACAACAATTTTTTTTCAAAACCTGTGAACATTTTCCCCATATGGACGATCTTTTTTACAAATGTGACGCCCGGGTACTTAAGCTATAGTGAACCTCTGCTAATGATGTCATGTCACATCGATTACTGTTGCTAATCTCGAGTTAGTTCGAAACCGGTTCGAGTCCAAATTAAAAATCAAACAAACAATAAAAGTTTTCAAACCTTAAAACAAAAATGTTCAGGTAGTTTCCATCGACGGCATGTTTGTGATTTATGGCATGCCAACCACTTTAATAGACACATCGTATAGTTATATCATGTCATCCTGTTTACATAGTTATCATATTTTGAAGTATGTCATTCTATCCTGTTTAGTTAGGCATCATACATGTGAAATTGTGTCATGCTATCCTGTTTAATTAGCCATCATATATGTGAAATTATGTCCTGCTATTCTGTTTGCTTAGACAATATAAATGTGAATTATTTCATGCCCTGTTTTCTTTCCTACTATCCATTGCAACTGTCTATCTTACAATGTCTATACATTCAATTACTTTTCTTGTTTATCAGCCATTTCAATTGGAGGGAGTGATGGCAGTATCTGTGGAAGTAAAAACACGGTCTTGAGAAAAGATCGTGCTACCTGTCGATGCAGATAGAACCACGGTTGTACTCGCCCAAGAACCAGCCCCACCACACATAACCCACACTCATGCAGATTGTACCCCTACCCAGTTGGACAGAGAACCGGCTACACCCCTTCTAACCCCAACCCCAGCAGATAGACACCCAGTTCTCGTTGACATAGCACCGTCTCCACCACAGAGCACCCAAACACGAGCAGTTAGTAAGGCAACTGCAGTGCCCAAATCACGAGGACCACCACTCTGAACCCGAAGTCAACGCTTAAAGCAGAAGAAGAATTGTTCTCAGGTCAGGTTCCGTAGCTATGGTTCATACTACTTTGCTCTTGCATCACTGTATTTACTGATACCAACTAATTTCAAATTTGAAGGATGCAATTAAAACTCCAATGGCGCAACAGGTATGTTTTAAACTTGTTTCTTCAAGGTGTTTGGCTGTTTGCTGTTATAACTTGCTCTATGTTGATTCCAGTTTCAATTGAATAAACAGTTATGTTCTCATGCCATGCACATTACAAGTGTTGTTATTGCTATGTAGTTTCCCACACTTATATTCTGTCTATGTTGCTTTGTCTTAAATAGATATGATTCGAACTGTATCTATCTTGATTTGGCAACATAAACTAGAATGATATAGATCATACAGTGACCATACTACATAGATATATGTTTGTTTCATGTCGTTATCCTGTCCACCTTACTACTGAACTGGTTTACCAAAATGAGTTTCATATACTACATTGTAAACCTGAGATGTGTTTGTTTGTTTCTCTTTTAGAACGCGGATAAAATATCGGAGAAGAGTACCCTGTTATGCAATGGTAAAGGATGTAATGCAGATAAGGTTCAAGATAGTGAGACATCCCTGTTGGTCTCCAAGAAAGCTGATAAAAACTATATTGAAGACACTGAGACAACCCCAAATTCATGTCTTGATGTAGTGTTCGAGTTACTGGCTACCACTGCTGGCACCAGCTCTTCGAACTCGTTGCTTGAATTAGTTTGGCTTCTTGAGTCTCAACTTCAAGTTGAAAGACATCGATCAGATGTTATGCGACAGGAAACCAAAGGACTAAGGAAGTCCCTACATAATTCAGATGCATACTTTCTGGTGCAACAACAAGCACTGGAGGACTTAAGCGCCAAACAAGAGAAAGTTAATAAGCTTGCTAAGCATCTTGCCAGCATTATGGGTACCCAGGATATTGTTTCTTGAGCTCTTCTGAAGTGGTTCAGTTCTGGACTTGTTTTGCTGCAGCGTTTATATGCTGCTATGTTCCCTATATTTGCACTGGTGGCGAACTTTGATGCCCAGTGGATGTAATATGTGTAATAGCCGTGATAGCCTAGTGTAAGTTGCTTGCTTATTTATTTCCTTGTTGTCTTGTTTATTTGTTTGCTTGTAGTCAGTGCAGTTCTTTTTCTGCGGTTTGCTAGTGGCTGCAATAACCTATTTTTTAAAACTAGGCCACAATAACCATGGGCTAATATTTACTGTAGTGACACTGGGCCTCCTACGGGCCGTAGAAACAGTGGGCCTTCTACGGGCCATAGAAACAATGGGCCTTCTACGGGCCGTAGAAACAATGGGCCTTCTACGGGCCGTATGATCGATTGGCCAAACATGGGCCAAACAAACCGCATTCTGGCCGTAAACGGGCTAGAGTTGGAATCATCCGTTCATGGGCCGACCATAACGGGCCATCGTTAATAGGCCGTATTTGATGACGCTATGAAAACGGCCCAACGTATTAACGGACCACAAACGGGCCGACTGTAACCACAGGTTGAATTTGGCCCACAAGTAGAAAATGACAGTAACGGGCCGTAAGTAAACGAATGCTGGAAAATAGCCCAAGAATAAATGGGCTCTGAGAAGGCCGAAAGATAACATGGGCTGGAAACGGCCCAACGGAATAATGGGCCGTTAATGGGTATAAAGTGATACACTGTTCTTTACGGGCCAGTTTCACCACGGGCCGTTAATGGGTGTAAAGTGATACACTGTTCATTACGGGCAAGTTTCACCACGGGCCGTTAATAGGCCAAGAGTTACATAGGGCCTCATATGGGCGGAAAGACGTCATGGGCCATACATGGGCCAGAAGTGAAAACGGGCTGAAATCATATTGGATGTCCCAGATGACGCTACTGGGCCTAATTCGAATAGGGCGTAACGGGCCTTGGGTTAGCAGGCTGTAAATGGGCTATATGCGAACAGGCCGTTAACAGGCTTTCCAAGGGCCGGCCCGCCACCTTTTGACCAAGTCAAACGAGCCGGCCTTTTCACAGGAATGGGCCTCTGTTGGGCCGTGCCACGTGTCGACGTATCATAGACGCCTTTTGTCCAATGAGTGGCTGACATCTGTCCCAGCGATGAGCCGACTCATGTTTCCTCCAGCCAATGATGATTTTACACGTGGAAAATCCCCATTGGTCGGGGCTGTTAACGGGTTATCGGATCCAAAACCCGACCCGATAGCTTAACGGCGTTCCGTTACGGTGGATGCCACGTGTCGGTCACCCTTGACGAAAGCACTTCTGTGACGCGTGATTTATGGTCATGGAAGTGGACACTTCCGTGATGATAATTTTGATAATGTCATGGAACACTTCTACGACAGCACAGGTATGACTATCTTGATTCTATCATAAAATCGTCATGGATGTACATGCATGACAGAAAACGCGACCTATTGTGACAAACACGTATCATTATGGAAGTGTATTTTTTGTAGCGACTGCCCTTTACACAGATACCCATGCATATGTAGTGTAGATCCTTGCTTGCAAGTACTTTGGATGAGTACTCACGGTTGCTTTTCTCCCCCTTTTCCCCTTTCCTTTCTCTCTGGTTGTCGCAACCAGATGCTGGAGCTCAGGAGCTTGACGCCACCATCGACGACGACTCCTGCTACACCGGAGGTGCCTACTACTACGTGCAGGCCGCTGACGACGACCAGGAGTAGTTTAGGAGGATCCCAAGCAGGAAGCCTACGCCTCTTTCGATCTGTATCCCAGTTTTGTGCTAGCCATCTTATGACAAACTTGTTTAACTTATGTCTGTACTCAGATATTCTTGCTTTCGCTGACTCGTCTATGATCGAGCACTTGTATTCGAGCCCTCGAGGCCCCTGGCTTGTATTATGATGCTTGTATGACTTATTTTATTTTTAGAGTTGTGTTGTGATATCTTCCCGTGAGTCCCTTATCTTGATCGTACACGTTTGCGTGTATAATTAGTGTACGATTGAATCGGGGGCGTCACAACAAAATCGGTGAACTTTTTCAAAACTGCTGACTTTTTTCAAATCTGAAGAACTTTTTCCAAATTCGACGAACTTTTTTCCTAATGGATGAACTTTTTCCAAATTCGATGATTTTTTTTAAAACCGGTGAATTTTTTCGAAATAGAATGAACTTTTTTTCTAAATCGATGAACTTTTTTCAAAACCGGTGAACTTTTTTCAAAACCGATGAACTTTTCCAAAATCAGTGAACTTTCATCAAATCCAATGAAGTGTTTTTCATTTTTGATGAACTTTTTTAACAAATCAATGAACTTTTTTGTAATTCATGAGCTGTTTTCAAAATTAACAAAAAAATTATTTGAAAAATGATATTTTCCATATAATTTCCAAAAAACTCTGTGGCATAGTAATGGCTGAGTAATAAATAGCGCGGTTGCATTAGTTCTAAAGTAGTTCGCGTTGGTTTTTGTTCACTAGCGTTCTAAGCTGCACTGGTTAAGCTAAGCAATTACATGCAAGTGTGGCACAAGATTGTTACCCCGTTGTGCCAATTTTTTGCGTGTTCTTTTTTGGGAAAGAAACTGTTCTTGGGCTGACTGTAGAAACAGCCCACAGAGGGCGCACTGTAGACGCCACTTACACGTTCGGGCCCCTACAGCGCCGAACAGGAGCTCCCTGTAGCTTGTTTACATCAATTTCCTTTAGTGCGGTTGAGCAGCAACATATGCACACCGGTGTTTGGTTGCCTATATGTTTGCTTGGTTACATACAACACAAGTGTTATGGTAACTTTTTGGTGGGTTTCCACCACACACACAACAACATAATAGTCACAACATAAACCATTAGCACATGATAAACCATAACCATACTTTGCCATATAGTACTAACAAGCAAGTTCATAAAAGTACTAATGTAACAGTACCACAAAGTCGTCAAACATGACTAACATACCAGAGATATGATAGTATAGATAACACCCTAAGCACCCTTGTCGGCGTTCTAGGAACGGGGGTCCCCAGACTTGCCTGCCTACGGCCTGCGGCGTGGCTCAAGGGAGCCCAGCACGGCCCATCTTCATCAACACAAGACCCAAGACCCTCGCGAGGGGCCAAGCCTCGCGGGGCGGACGACGCGGAGCTTCCTCAGGCACGGCCTCATCAGGCTGGCTCACGAGGAGGCAGAGAGATCAAGGCGGGGTACCTCACGAGGTGCCCATGACGCAAGCCATGACGACCTAGGGCGCCAGGCGGGCGCCAGCCCGCGCAGTGTCCTCCCTTTCCTCTTTGGTGCAAAGGGGGCAAGCGCGGGCGAGAGGATCAAGCAAAGGCACCCATTTCGGTGCAACGAGACCAAGACCAGCTCCGCGACAAGGAGGAAGTCACTCTGGAGCCCAAGCCAGCATCATCGCCAGAGCCTTTGGCAGGCGAGGACCAACTTTAGTCAGGATAAGTGTACGAGATGTTCCCCTTCAAACTGGCCAATTGTTGGCGCCCTTCCCGCTCAATATTTGGGAAGAGGCCAAGGGCCTTTG
Organism: Aegilops umbellulata; assembly: GCA_032464435.1. Taxonomy (NCBI): domain Eukaryota; kingdom Viridiplantae; phylum Streptophyta; class Magnoliopsida; order Poales; family Poaceae; genus Aegilops; species Aegilops umbellulata. Next base: position 230,132,045 of record CP136060.1, read on the forward strand.
CCTATAAATAGGACTAGCCGCCCCCAGGGTAGGGACATCTGGAAACCCGGCCATCAGTTAGGTAGGCAATCAGAGAGAGAGAGAGTGAAGGGCGAATGAACTCCTCCTAGCAGTTCATCCCCCCAACCAAGAACAGACCCTCGCGAGACTGTTCCTCGATGTATTGTTCTTCATCATCAGCCCAAGAGGCAATCCACCACACCACACTGGAGTAGGGTATTACACCACAACGGTGGCCCGAACCAGTATAAACTTTGTGTCTCTTGTGTTGTTCTTCTCGTAGTTCAGATCTTTGCGAGGCGGAGGAGCGCGGGTAGGTAGTAGGCGTAATCTCCGCGCGCACCCCAGAGTTCAAACCACAAGGGTCTGCCGGAACCCGAAATCCGACATTTGGCGCGCCAGGTAGGGGTGCGCCGGAATTCGTCTTCCACCGCTCCGTTCTCCTCCGACCATCGCGTCCATGTCCGACGCACGTCGGGCCCGCGCCGAGCGCCGGGCCGTCCTCGCTTCCCGCGTCGCCCAGACGGATCCCGTCGATGGGCGTCCTCGCTGTTCCCCGTCGCCGCCGTCAATGACGCCATCGGCCCGTCGGGGAACGAGCAGCAAGCGTCGTCCCAGCATCCGTCCGTGCGGCAAGATGGCTGCACCGCTACTCCCTCGCTCACCCAGCTGGTTCTTCGTCCCGCGCGCTCCGCGCGCCCATGGAGGCTCGGGCTGCGCTCATCGCGGCAAATGAGCTCCTGCGCTACCATCCCGTCGATGACGTCTACGAAGAATGGCTCGACCACATCGCTGAGCTCGTCCGCGCCGCGGGGGGCTCCTCTGCGCCGTCCATTCCGCTACACCACACTCCGCCCCGCGCAGGCGACGAAGCTCCGGGGGCGTACCAGCCACCTCCTCTTTAAGAAGACGCCATGGCTCCAAGGCACGCGGCCCCTGGGCGGAACCCGTTCCGTCAGGTGCCAGCGCAGCAAGAGCGGAGCTGTCAAGAGGTCCCTCGCCCGCAAGAAGCTGCCCAGGCGCTCCCTACTCCGGCGCGTCGCGACCAGGCTCCTGCTCCCGCGCGTCAAGACCCCGCGCTGCTCCTAGCTGCAGCGCATGGGGACCCGCAAGACCAAGCTCTCCACCATCCAAGGCCTCCTGTGGCCACAGCAGGCTGCCGTGCCTTCACTACCGAGCAGCGCAGCGTCGCATGGCCCAGCAAGTTCAAGCCAGACATGCCTCCTCGCTACGACGGCACGACCGACCCTGCGGAGTTCCTCCAGCTCTATGAGCTGGGCATCGAAGCTGCCAACGGAGACGAGAAGGTCATGGCGAACTGGTTTCCCATGGCACTCAAGGAAGGGGCTCGCACCTGGCTCCTGAATCTGGCTCCAGGCACGATCTCCTCCTGGGACCAGATGCGCACCCGCTTCATCGCCAACTTCCAAGGTACTCGCGACCGGCCACCCGCGATGAGCGACATGCGCCGCATCAAGCAACAACCCGGAGAAACCCTGCAAAAGTACATCCAGCGCTTCAACAACGCGCGCCTCAAGAATCCCAAGGTGTCTAAGGAGGCCATCATCTCAGCCTTCTCCGACGGCGTGCGCGACGTCAAGATGAAGGAGGAGCTGGCGATGCATGAAGACCAATGCACTTCCTTGGAGCTGTTCAACTTGGCGACCAAGTGCGCCAGGGCTGAGGAAGGGTGTCTCTCCCTCCTCGAGCTGCCTGCCGCAGACCCAGAAGAGAAAAAGCCCAAGGTCAAGGACGTGAAGCGCAAGGGGGATGTCGTGCTCGCGGCAGAGCCAGACACCAAGCGAGGCAAAGATCAGCCCGAATCCTCCCGGGGCAGTCGGTACTGCGTGTACCACGACCTCCACACCCACAACACCAACGAATGCCAATAACTCCGCGCCGTGCGAGAAGGAAGGATTGGCCTTCGTCCCGACCGCGCTGACAGGGGCTACGGCCGAGGAGGAGGAAGAAACGCAGGACATTGGGATGACCGCGGCCCGCGCCAAGGGTAGCGCGATCAACCTCGCGAGGATCGCTGGCGAGACCCGCCTCGCGAGGGGGACTGGAGGGATCAGCCTCACGAGGACCGCCCGCAAGGCAACGCAGGCCTCCCTTCGCTGCCACCAAGGAGGAACGAAGACCGTCATCAGGATGAAGGGGCTGGGGGCTTCCAGGAGCCACGCGCGATCGCCTGCATCCTGGGCAGAGCTCAAGCCCCAGCCTCTCAGCGCATCTTCAAGCAGTTTGCCCGTGAAGTGAATGCAGTCGTCCCCAAGCTCGAAGCCACGCGCCCTCTCAGGTGGTCGGCGTGCACCATCACGTTCAGCTCAATGGATCAGCTCAAGTGTGGAGCCACTGCCGGAGTCCTCCCGATGCTTTGCTCCCTAGTCATCAGCAACGTGCTGGTCACCAGGACCCTCATCGATGGTGGGGCAGGGCTCAACGTCCTGTCCGTGGAAACATTCAACAATCTCCAGGTGCCCTATGACCAGCTTCAGCCAACCAAACCTTTCTCCGGAGTCACCGACGGTTCCACGGTCCCGATTGGGCAGGTCCGCCTCCCTGTCACCTTCGGGGCACGCAACAACTACCGCACCGAGCTCATCGACTTTGACGTCGCTCACATCCTCCTGTCGTACAACGCCATCCTCGGGTACCCAGCGCTGGCCAAGTTCATGGCCATGACTCACCATGTCTACAACATCCTCAAGATGCCAGGAAGTGGCGGAGTCATCACTGTGCCCTGTGAAGAGAAGGATGCGGTGTGTTCCCTGGAGTGAGCCTTTCAGGCCGCGTCACTGGAAGACCCGGATCGCGGAAGCACGAGGCTTCCCGAGACCACCCCCAAGAAGAAGAAGACATCGTCCAGGCCGGCCCCTCAGGAGGCAGGCCCCTCAGGGCCCGCGTCTGCCCAAGGGGAACCTCCTTCCATCGCATAGGAAAGCGCGCCTGGCGCCCTCCTCAGGCAGGACTCGGGGGCTCTCCCCTGGAGGGCCACCGACCTGGCCAAGGTCACGAGGGAGGCGCTTGGGCACCACGTGGAGGCGTGTTTCGAAGCACGTTTCCCTCAAGAAGGAGCAAGGCAAGGAGGGTCAGACCGTCAGGAGTTCGTCGACAAGGCCATTCAAGAACTACAAGAATCAAGAGTCATGAGAGGCTGCCGCCGTCTACCAGCTGTGGCTCCCCATCCAGGCGAGGATGGTGGGCTGCGCGTCTGCATCGACGTACCAGGGCTCAACCAAGTCGCCTCGCTGGAGCGCCTCTAGCCCTCGCAAGTGGGGCGCTGCGGAGGTCCACCCCACAACTACGTTCGCATGCCCTACGGCTTGCCGAGCGCGGCTGCTGCGTACCAGCGCCTCATGAGGGGCATCATGGAGGCTCAAGAAGCCAGACATTCCACAGCCTTGGCGGAGATGGAGATGATTCACGAGGAGCCACCAGCGCCTCCGAAGCCTCCCGAGACCCCTGGGCCTGGGGGCTCGTGAGGATCGGCTTCTGCAGCCCACCGAGTCTGCTGCACCAACACTCCTTCGTCCTCGACATCATCAGGTGACATCTTCCAAGTTTCATTTCCAGCTGGGAGCGCCCCCCCCAGGGCTACATTATTCCCAGGCCGCGTGGGTCCGTCCCTACGGCATGTATCCCTTTTATTTCATGTTGCTTAGCTTGCTTTGTTGGGGGCGCCCCTCGGGCTGCATCATCCCCAAGTCGCTCGGGCCAGGCCCAGCGGCATGTATCTCCCTTGCGTTTATTTCCGGTTATGCATTCGCCCATCATGCTTGATTGCTTGATGCTTGTCCACGGCACCTCTTCTTCTCCATGTCGACCACTTGCACGTTAAAGGGGGGGTACCTGAGCATCGCGACTCAGGGCTCTTATTGGCTCTCCAGCCCTCACCCTCTGGCCTTGTCCACGGCATCGCGACCTGGCATACCAGCGACGGCTGAGATCAGGTCGAGGGCCGGGACCCGAGGACGTAGAGTGTCGACATCTAACCAAATTTGCAGGAACAAATCACAAGATAAGGCCCAGTGCCAGGCGCAACCCGCCTAGAGGTAGGGCCCCGTGAGTCCCACGCTGGCTCACGGGTGCCCAGATACACCTCACCAAGCCCTACCATGCCGGCCACGTGTCAGGGCGGGGCTGTACACGCCCCGGGGGCTCCTCCCGGAGGGGAGCCCCCTCCCACGTACCAGTGGAAGCACCATGCTCCGCGCTGGCTGACGACACTGCCGAGGAGCGGCTATGCCCGTACACATACGGAAGCACTATGCTCCGCGCTGGTGATAGACAACTGAGGGTGGCCCCCAGGCCGCATCAACCTCAGGGAGCCCAGAGCTCAGTATCTAGCCTCATCGCAACGCCTCCCCTCGGGAGTGCCGCGCGAGGGGGCTGGGCACGGGGTTGCGCCTGGGTCACGCCCAGACGCACGCCACCCAGCCAGGCCCCCCGGGCCTGGTTCGTCGCGCGTCTCTCCCCGAGCGGAGCCAAGGTATGAAGGCCGTTTGAGCGTCAAGGGGGACCCCTGAGCATCACGACTCAGGGGCCTAACTGGTCCCGTAGCCCCTCACCCCTTAGTTCCGAAAGGCTAATGCTGGGTGAGGTACGCTCGGGGCCGGGCTCTGCAGACGTAGAACGGTAGTTCCACTCGCGTCTCACCTCCTTACTTGCTGTTTGCGCGTCAAGGGGGACTCCTGAGCATCGCGACTCAGGAGCCTAACTGGTTCCGTAGCCCCTCAGTCCTTTGGTCCCGTCCTGGTTTCCGGTCGGGGCTAATGCTGGGTGAGGTACGCGCGGAGTCAGGCTCTGCAGACGTAGAACGGTACATCCACCTACATCACACCTCCCTACTTGTTGTTCGTACTCCAAGGGGGACTCCTGAGCATCACGACTCAGGAGCCTAACTTGTCACGTAGCCCCTCACTCCTTTGGTCCCGTCCTGGTTTTCGGTCGGGGCTAATGCTGGGTGAGGTACACGCGGGGCCGGGCTCTGCCGGCGCAGAACACAAGCAAGTAGGAAGGAAAAAGCATAAAATTCAAGGAATTTAAAAGCAAATATTATAGTCCATACTGTCGTCTCAACACCAAACGCGATTTTAAACGCCTCCCCGAGGTATGATACATGTGCAGGAATTAAAAGCAGGACATGAGCCGTAGCGGAGTCACTTGTCGGCGGTGGAGTAGCGCGGAGTGGCTTCGCCTCATGGAGCAGCAGGGCCGGCAGCGCCTTGCTTTGGCTTGGTGTTGAAGGCCCGGAACTTCCCCAGCAGAGCCTCCGCGCGACCCTTCACGGCCTCGGCAGCGGCAGCGGCATGCTCGCTGCTCACTGGCTCCAGCAGGCTGTCGAGGTCGATGTTGGGGGCGCGAAGGTAGATGTGGGCGAAGACCCGCGTCAGCGCTGTAAAAGACAGGACACGCGCCTCGGCCTCGGCCGTGGGGCCAAGGCCAAGGACGACATCTTCAAGGGCACGAACCAGGAAGGGAATCAGCTTGGCGGGGCCGTCCTCAGCGCCAGCCAGCGGGCTCTCCAGGCCGCTCTCGTAAAGCATCTTCAGCAAGGAACGAGCTTTCTTCTCCATCTCCGCGAAGGCCACGCGATCCTTGACAAGAACCCGGGCCTTGTTGTCCAGCTCGACCTTCATCGCCTCCAGCTCCTTCTCCAGCGCGCCTAGGCGGTCGCGGCACTTCTTGAGCTTGGCCTCCCGGCCCTCGACGGCCGCCTCGCGAGCCTTCACGCCCTCTTCTTTCTCTTGATGAAGGCGGGCCTCTTTCACGAGCTGGTCCCGCAGACCCTGCAGCTCGTCCTCCAGCACCTTGCAGCGGCCACGGACGTTGGCCGCCTCCCCCTGAGCTGCGTCACGAGCAGCCTTCGCCTCAAGGGCAGCCTGCCTCTCATCGTCACAAGCCGTTGAGGCCTGGACCAGCGCCGCCCGAACCGAAGCGTCGGAGCGAATCCATCCTGAAGCCAGCTCCAAGCGCCCGGCCACCAAGCGAGGGTCGGCGCCAAGAAGATCCTGCCGGAGCCGGTCCAGCTCGGCAGCAACACGATCCAGAACGGCGGGAGGAGTCGGAGAGACAGCAGTCGGTGGAGTAGGAGGAGAAGGCGGCGGCACAACCACAGCATCTTGAGGCGAAGCCTGCTGCGCCCCCACTACTATGGTGGCGGCGGCAGACAAAGGCACCTCGGGAGTCACTTGGGCCATGGGGGCTGAGCTCGCCCCAGCCAGCTCAGCCAGGCCTCGCGAGGACGACCGGGCAGGAGAGGCCCGTGCGTCGCGATCACCTCCCTCCGCTGGCAGAGGCGCTGCCGCAGACGGAACCTCTGGAGCCCCCTTCAGCTTCTTCGCCGCGGGCTCCAGCCTATCAAAGAAATGCGGACGTCAAGCCTCAGCAGCGAAACAGGAAATAAAGACAAGGATCGAATACTTACGGGTCGTCGCCGACGAGTTCGGGAAACTTCCGGCCAAACTTGAAGCCTGACAGTCGGCTGGAAGGGTCGACCTCGGAAGCAGAAGGCGCGTCTGCAGGCCGCCTCGGGGCGGGGGCAGACCCGCGGGAGATCAGCCCGGTCCTGTCCTTCTTCGGGATCGGGGGCAAGGTCCCGCCGATCCGCTCGTCATCATCCTCGCCGTCATCGCTCGAAGAGAGGCAGAGAGTGCGGGACCTGCGCCGGGGGAGGGGAGCCCTCGACTCTCCGTCAGTCGCCTCGGAGTCGGGCTCCTTTTCCCGCTCCTCTTCATCCTCCTCTTCGCCGGAGTCGCCGGAGGACGCGTCCACCAGTCCCTCGGGAGCCTCCGCGGGCAAACGAAGGAGTCTGGATGAAGGAGTTCATATCCGATCTAGGTGTCATACCTAGTGCATCGGGTCCAATGAAAATCATTTGTGACAATACTGGTGCAATTGCCTTGGCAAAGGAATCCAGATTTCACAAAAGAACCAAGCACATCAAGAGACGCTTCAATTCCATCCTGGATCTAGTCCAGGTGGGAGACATAGAGATTTGCAAGATACATATGGATCTGAATGTAGCAGACCCGTTGACTAAGCCTCTTCCAAGAGCAAAACATGATCAGCACCAAGGCTCCATGGGTGTTAGAATCATTACTGTGTAATCTAGATTATTGACTCTAGTGCAAGTGGGAGACTGAAGGAAATATGCCCTAGAGGCAATAATAGAGTTATTATTTATTTCCTTATATCATGATAAATGTTTATTATTCATGCTAGAATTGTATTAACCGGAAACATAATACATGTGTGAATACATAGACAAACAGAGTGTCACTAGTATGCCTCTACTTGACTAGCTCGTTAATCAAAGATGGTCATGTTTCCTGACCATAGACAAAGAGTTGTTATTTGATCAACGGGATCACATCATTAGTTGAATGATCTGATTGACATGACCCATTCCATTAGCTTAGCACCCGATCGTTTAGTATGTTGCTATTGGTTTCTTCATGACTTACACATGTTCCTATGACTATGAGATTATGCAACTCCCGTTTACCGGAGGAACACTTTGTGTGCTACCAAACATCACAACGTAACTGGGTGATTATAAAGGAGCTCTACAGGTGTCTCTAAAGGTACATGTTGGGTTGGCGTATTTCGAGATTAGGATTTGTCACTCCGATTGTCGGAGAGGTATTTCTGGGCCCTCTCGGTAATGCACATCACATAAGCCTTGCAAGCATTGCAACTAATGTGTTAGTTGTGAGATGATGTATTACGGAATGAGTAAAGAGACTTGCCGTCAATGAGATTGAACTAGGTATTGGATACCGACGATCGAATCTCGGGCAAGTAACATACCGATGACAAAGGGAACAACGTATGTTGTTATGCGGTCTGACCGATAAAGATCTTCGTAGAATATGTAGGAGCCAATATGGGCATCCAGGTACCGCTATTGGTTATTGACCGGAGACGTGTCTCGGTCATGTCTACACTGTTCTTGAACCGTAGGGTACGCACGCTTAAAGTTACGATGACAGTTTCTTTATGAGTTTATGTATTTTGATGTACCGAAGGTTGTTCGGAGTCCCGGATGTGATCATGGACATGACGAGGAGTCTTGAAATGGTCGAGACATAAAGATTGATATATTGGAAGCCTATATTTGGACATCGGAATCGTTCCGGGTGAAATCGGCATTTTACCGAAGTACCGGGGGGTTACCGGAACCCCCCGGGGGGTTATTGGGCCTACGTGGGCCTTGAGGGAGAAGAGAGAAGGAGGCAGGAGGTGGCCGCGAGCCCCTCCCCTTCCTAGTCCGAATAGGACAAGGGAAGGGGGGCGGCGCCCCCCCCTTTCCTTCCCCTCTTGCTCCTCTTTCCCCCCTTCTCCTTCTCCAACTAGGAAAGAAGGGAGTCCTACTCCCGGTGGGAGTAGGACTCCCCCCTGGCGCGCCCCTCCTTGGCCGGCCGCCCCCTCCCCTTGGCTCCTTTATATACGGGGGCAGGGGGGCACCCTAGGACACACAAGTTGATCTTCGTGATCGTTCCTTAGCCGTGTGCGGTGCCCCCCTCCACGATATCACACCTCGGTCATATTGTAGCGGTGCTTAGGCGAAGCCCTGCGACGGTTGAACATCAAGATCGTCACCATGCCATCATGCTGACGGAACTCCTCCCCGAAGCTTTGCTGGATCGGAGCCTGGGGTGTGTCATCGAGATGTACGTGTGTCAAGAACTCGGAGGTGCCGGAGTAACGGTGCTTGGATCGGTTGGACCGGGAAGACGTACGACTACTTCCTCTACGTTGCGTTAACGCTTCCGCTGCGGTCTACGAGGGTACGTAGACAACACTCTCCCCTCTCGTTGCTATGCATCACCATGATCTTGTGTGTGCGTAGGAATTTTTTTGAAATTACTACGTTCCCCAATAGTGGCATCCGAGCCTAGGTTTTATGTGTTGATGTTATATGCACGAGTAGAACACAAGTGAGTTGTGTGCGATGTAAGTCATACTGCCTACCAGCATGTCATACTTTGGTTCGGCGGTATTGTTGGATGAAGCGGCCTGGACCGACATTACGCGTACGCTTACGCGAGACTAGTTCTACCGCCGTGCTTTGCACACAGGTGGCTGGCGGGTGTCAGTTTCTCCAACTTTAGTTGAACCAAGTGTGGCTACGCCCGGTCCTTGCGAAGGTTAAAACAACATCAACTTGACAAACTATCGTTGTGGTTTTGATGCGTAGGTAAGATTGGTTCTTGCTTAAGCCCGTAGCAGCCACGTAAAACTTGCAACAAACAAAGTAGAGGACGCCTAACTTGTTTTTGCAGGGCATGTTGTGATGTGATATGGTCAAGACATGATGCTAAATTTTATTGTATGAGATGATCATGTTTTGTAACCGAGTTATCGGCAACTGGCAGGAGCCATATGGTTGTCGCTTTATTGTATGCAATGCAATCGCCCTGTAATGCTTTACTTTATCACTAAGTGGTAGCGATAGTCGTAGATGCATAAGATTGGCGAGCCGACAACGATGCTACGATAGAGATCAAGGTGTCGCGCCGGTGACGATGGTGATCGTGACGATGCTTCAAAGATGGAGACCACAAGCACAAGATGATGATGGCCATATCATATCACTTATATTGATTGCATGTGATGTTTATCTTTTATGCATCTTATCTTGCTTTGATTGACGGTAGCATTTTAAGATGATCTCTCACTAATTATCAAGAAGTGTTCTCCCTGAGTATGCACCGTTGCGAAAGTTCTTCGTGCTGAGACACCACGTGATGATCGCGTGTGATAGGCTCTACGTTCAAATACAACGGGTGCAAAACAGTTGCACACGCGGAATACTCAGGTTATACTTGACGAGCCAAGCATATACAGATATGGCCTCGGAACACAGAGACCGAAAGGTCGAGCGTGAATCATATAGTAGATATGATCAACATAGTAATGTTCACCATTGAAACTACTCCATCTCACGTGATGATCGGACATGGTTTAGTTGATATGGATCACGTGATCACTTAGAAGATTAGAGGGATGTCTATCTAAGTGAGAGTTCTTAAGTAATATGATTAATTGAACTTAAATTTATCATGAACTTAGTCCCTGATAGTATCTTGCTTGTTTATGTTTGATTGTAGATAGATGGCCCGTGCTGTTGTTCCGTTGAATTTTAATGCGTTCCTTGAGAAAGCAAAGTTGAAAGATGATGGTAGCAATTACACGGACTGGGTCCGTAACTTGAGGATTATCCTCATTGCTGCACAGAAGAGTTACGTCTTGGAAGCACCGCTGGGTGCCAGGCCTGCTGCTGATGCAACTGACGACGTTAAGAACGTTTGGCAGAGCAAAGCTGATGACTACTCAATAGTTCAATGTGCCATGCTTTACGGCTTAGAACCGGGACTTCAACGACGTTTTGAACATCATGGGGCATATGAGATGTTCCAGGAGTTGAAGTTAATATTCCAGCAGAATGCCCGGATTGAGAGATATGAAGTCTCCAATAAATTCTATAGCTGCAAGATGGAGGAGAATAGTTCTGTCAGTGAGCATATACTCAAAATGTCTGGGTAGTGTAATCACTTGATTCAACTGGGAGTTAATCTTCCGGATGATAGCGCATTGACAGAATTCTCCAATCACTTCCACCAAGCTACAAGAGCTTCGTGATGAACTATAATATGCAAGGGATGGATAAGACAGTTCCCGAGCTCTTCGCAATGCTAAAGGCTGCGGAGGTAGAAATCAAGAAGGAGCATCAAGTGTTGATGGTCAACAAGACCACTAGTTTTAAGAAAAAGGGCAAAGGGAAGAAGAAGGGGAACTTCAAGAAGAATAGCAAGCAAGTTGCTGCTCAAGAGAAGAAACCCAAGTCTGGACCTAAGCCTGAAACTGAGTGCTTCTACTGTAAGCAGACTGGTCACTGGAAGCGGAATTGCCCCAAGTATTTGGCGGATAAGAAGGATGGCAAGGTGAACAAAGGTATATGTGATATACATGTTATTGATGTGTACCTTACTAATACTCGCAGTAGCACCTGGGTATTTGATACTGGTTCTGTTGCTAATATTTGCAACTCGAAACAGGGACTACGAATTAAGCGAAGATTGGCTAAGGACGAGGTGACGATGCGCGTGGGAAATGGTTCCAAAGTCGATGTGATCGCGGTCGACACGCTACCTCTACATCTACCTTCGGGATTAGTTTTAGACCTAAATAATTGTTATTTGGTGCCAGCGTTCAGCATGAACATTATATCTGGATCTTGTTTGATGCGAGACGGTTATTCATTTAAATCTGAGAATAATGGTTGTTCTATTTATATGAGTAATATCTTTTATGGTCATGCACCCTTGAAGAATGGTCTATTCTTATTGAATCTCGATAGTAGTGACACACATATTCATAATGTTGAAGCCAAAAGATGCAGAGTTGATAATGATAGTGCAACTTATTTGTGGCACTGCCGTTTAGGTCATATCGGTGTAAAGCGCATGAAGAAACTCCATACAGATGGACTTTTGGAACCACTTGATTATGAATCACTTGGTACTTGCAAATCGTGCCTCATGGGCAAGATGACTAAAACACCGTTCTCCGGTACTATGGAGAGAGCAACAGATTTGTTAGAAATCATACATACAGATGTATGTGGTCCGATGAATGTTGAGGCTCATGGCGGATATCGTTATTTTCTCACCTTCATAGATGATTTAAGCAGATATGGGTATATCTACTTAATGAAACACAAGTTTGAAGCATTTGAAAAGTTCAAAGAATTTCAGAGTGAAGTGGAAAATCATTGTAACAAGAAAATAAAGTTTCTATGATCTGATCGCGGAGGAGAATATTTGAGTTACGAGTTTGGTGTACATTTGAAACAATGCGGAATAGTTTCGCAGCTCACGCCACCCGGAACACCACAACGTAATGGTGTGTCCGAACGTCCTAATCGTACTTTACTTGATATGGTGCGATCTATGATGTCTCTTACAGATTTACCGCTATCGTTTTGGGGTTATGCTTTAGAGACGGCCGCATTCACGTTAAATAGGGCACCATCGAAATCCGTTGAGACGACGCCTTATGAACTATGGTTTGGTAAGAAACCAAAGTTGTCGTTTCTAAAAGTTTGGGGTTGTGATGCTTATGTGAAAAAACTTCAACCTGATAAGCTCGAACCCAAATCGGAGTAATGTGTCTTCATAGGATATCCAAAGGAAACTATTGGATACACCTTCTATCACAAATCCGAAGGCAAGACTTTTGTTGCTAAATTCGGAAACTTTCTAGAGAAGGAGTTTCTCTTGAAAGAAGTAAGTGGGAGGAAAGTAGAACTTGATGAGGTAACCATACCTGCTCCCTTATTGGAAAGTAGTTCATCACAGAAACCGGTTTCTGCGACACCTACGCCAATTAGTGAGGAAGTTAATGATGATGATCATAAAATTTCAGATCAAGTTAGTACTGAGCCTCGTAGATCAACCAGAGTAAGATCCGCACCAGAGTGGTACGGTAATCCTGTTCTGGAAGTCATGCTAATAGATCATGATGAACCTACAAACTATGAAGAAGCGATGGTGAGCCCAGATTCCGCAAAATGGCTTGAAGCCATGAAATCTGAGATGGGATCCATGTATGAGAACAAAGTGTGGACTTTGGTTGACTTGCCCAATGATCGACAAGCAATTGAGAATAAATGGATCTTTAAGAAGAAGACTGAGGCTGACGGTAATTTTACTGTCTACAAAGCTCGACTTGTCGCAAAAGGTTTTCGACAAGTTCAAGGGATTGACTACGATGAGACCTTCTCACACGTAGCGATGCTTAAGTCTGTCCAAATCATGTTAGCAATTGCCACATTTTATGATTATGAAATTTGGCAGATGGATGTAAAAACTGCATTCCTGAATGGATTTCTGGAAGAAGAGTTGTATATGATGCAACCAGAAGGTTTTATCGATCCAAAGGGAGCTAACAAAGTGTGCAAGCTCCAGCGATCCATTTATGGACTGGTGCAAGCCCCTCGGAGTTGGAATAAACGCTTTGATAGTGTGATCAAAGCATTTGGGTTTGTACAGCCTTTTGGAGAAGCCTGTATTTACAAGAAAGTGAGTGGGAGCTCTGTAGCATTTCTGATATTATATGTGGATGACATATTACTAATCGGAAATGATATAGAATTTCTGGATAGCATAAAAGGATACTTGAATAAGAGTTTTTCAATGAAAGACCTCGGTGAAGCTGCTTACATATTGGGCATTAAGATCTATAGAGATAGATCAAGACGCTTAATTGGACTTTCACAAAGCACATACCTTGACAAAGTTTTGAAGAAGTTCAAAATGGATCAAGCAAAGAAAGGGTTCTTGCCTGTGTTGCAAGGTGTGAAGTTGAGTAAGACTCAATGCCCGACCACTGCAGAAGATAGAGAGAAAATGAAAGATGTTCCCTATGCTTCAGCCATAGGCTCTATCATGTATGCAATGTTGTGTACCAGACCTTATTTGTGCCTTGCTATAAGTTTAGCAGGGAGGTACCAAAGTAATCCACGAGTGGATCACTGGACAGCGGTCAAGAACATCCTGAAGTACCTAAAAAAGACTAAGGATATGTTTCTCGTATATGGAGGTGACAAAGAGCTCATCGTAAACGGCTACGTTGATGCAAGCTTTAACACTGATCCGGACGATTCTAAATCACAAACTGGATACGTGTTTACATTAAACGGTGGAGCTGTCAGTTGGTGCAGTTCTAAACAAAGCGTCGTGGCGGGATCTACATGTGAAGCGGAGTACATAGCTGCTTCGAAAGCAGCAAACGAAGGAGTCTAGATGAAGGAGTTCATATCCGATCTAGGTGTCATACCTAGTGCATCGGGTCCAATGAAAATATTTTGTGACAATACTGGTGCAATTGCCTTGGCAAAGGAATCCAGATTTCACAAAAGAACCAAGCACATCAAGAAACGCTTCAATTCCATTCGGGATCTAGTCCAGGTGGGAGACATAGAGATTTGCAAGATACATACGGATATGAATGTAGCAGACCCGTTGACTAAGCCTCTTCCACGAGCGAAACATGATCAGCACCAAGGCTCCATGGGTGTTAGAATCATTACTGTGTAATCTAGATTATTGACTCTAGTGCAAGTGGGAGACCGAAGGAAATATGCCCTAGAGGCAATAATAAAGTTATTATTTATTTCCTTATATCATGATAAATGTTTATTATTCATGCTAGAATTGTATTAACCGGAAACATAATACATGTGTGAATACAAAGACAAACAGAGTGTCACTAGTATGCCTCTACTTGACTAGCTCGTTAATCAAAGATGGTTATGTTTCCAGACCATAGACAAAGAGTTGTTATTTGATTAACGGGATCACATCATTAGTTGAATGATCTGATTGACATGGCCCATTCCATTAGCTTAGCACCCGATCGTTTAGTATGTTGCTATTGCTTTCTTCATGACTTATACATGTTCCTATGACTACGAGATTATGCAACTCCCATTTACCGGAGGAACACTTTGTGTGCTACCAAACGTCACAACGTAACTGGGTGATTATAAAGGAGCTCTACAGGTGTCTCCAAAGGTACATGTTGGGTTGGCGTATTTCGAGATTAGGATTTGTCACTCCGATTGTCGGAGAGGTATTTCTGGGCCCTCTCGGTAATGCACATCACATAAGACTTGCAAGCATTGCAATAATGTGTTAGTTGTTAGATGATGTATTACAGAACGAGTAAAGAGACTTGCCGGCAACGATATTGAACTAGGTATTGGATACCGACGATCGAATCTCGGGCAAGTAACATACCGATGACAAAGGGAACAACGTATGTTGTTGTGCGGTCTGACCGATAAAGATCTTCGTAGAATATGTAGGAGCCAATATGGGCATCCAGGTCCCGCTATTGGTTATTGACCGGAGACGTGTCTCGGTCATGTCTACATTGTTCTCAAATCGTAGGGTCCGCACGCTTAAAGTTACGATGACAGTTTCTTTATGAGTTTATGTATTTTGATGTACCGAAGGTTGTTCGGAGTCCCGGATGTGATCATGGACATGACGAGGAGTCTTGAAATGGTCGAGACATAAAGATCGATATATTGGAAGCCTATATTTGGACATCGGAATCATTCCGGGTGAAATCGGCATTTTACCGGAGTACCGGGGGGTTACCGGAACCCCCCGGGGGGTTATTAGGCCTACATGGGCCTTGAGGGAGAAGAGAGAAGGAGGCAGGAGGTGGCCATGCGCCCCTCCCCTTCCTAGTCCGAATAGGACAAGGGAAGGGGGGCGGCGCCCCCCTTTCCTTCCCCTCTTCCTCCTCTTTCCCCCCTTCTCCTTCTCCAACTAGGAAAGAAGGGAGTCCTACTCCAGGTGGGAGTTGGACTCCCCCCTGGCGCGCCCCTCCTTGGCCGGCCGCCCCCTCCCCTTGGCTCCTTTATATACAGGGGCAGGGGGCACCCTAGGACACACAAGTTGATCTTCGTGATCGTTCCTTAGCCGTGTGCGGTGCCCCCCTCCACGATATTACACCTCGGTCATATTGTAGCGGTGCTTAGGCGAAGCCCTGCAACGGTTGAACATCAATATCGTCACCACGCCGTCGTGCTGACGGAACTCCTCCCCGAAGCTTTGCTGGATCGGAGCCCGGGGTGCGTCATCGAGCTGTACGTGTGTCAAGAACTCGGAGGTGCCGGAGTAACGGTGCTTGGATCGGTTGGACCGGGAAGACGTACAACTACTTCCTCTACGTTGCGTCAATGCTTCCGCTGCGGTCTACGAGGGTACGTAGACAACACTCTCCCCTCTCGTTGCTGTGCATCACCATGATCTTGTGTGTGCGTAGGAATTTTTTTGAAATTACTACGTTCCCCAACACCTGCTCCCAGTCGTCGCGGAGGAACAAGGGCGTAGGAGCGCCCTCCAACCTTGCCACCTCGCCCCCGACCAGAGATTGGAGGACCGCGGCCAGATCTTCGTCACCCAAAGCCGCGGGGCTCGGATGAGGCCTCCACATCGGAGATGAGTACTGCCGAAGCAGAGCCAGCTGGTGCTCCAGGAATTTCCTCAGCAGCGACGCGCCGGTCAGCTTCGCAGCCGCCATGCTGCCCGGCCTCAGGTCCGCGTCCATCTTCTCCAACACCAGTTTTGCGCGGGGGTCCGTTATCTCTGCTCTACACCAATCGCCGGAGCTCGCGGGCGGCTCCGCGGGCAAGATCAGCCGAGGGTGGATGCGCCCAACATCTACCAAGACCCAATTGCTCCTAAAGCCCTCAATCCTCTTCCCGGGCTTCGAAATGCCAATGGTGCCACAGTACGCGATGAAGCTCGCGCACGCGGAAGGAGAACCATGAGAGACTCGGAGGGAGAAGTAGTGGCGCAGCAAGGCCACTGAGGGCTGCACCCCCACGTGAGCCTTGCAGTAATAGGCAAAGATCACCAGGAGAAGGACGGAGTTGGGATGGAGATGCAGAGCCTGTAAGTTGTAATGGCGGAGGACAGAGAAGAAGAACTCGGAGAAGGGAGGCACCAGGCCAGCAGCAATGGAGCTTACAAAGAGAGGATAAAAGGTGCTCCCTCGGCCCTCAGGGGTGGCGGAGCCGGCCTTGAACACCTTCGCCCCGTCGATGCCCTGCGCCGCCACCGCCCGGCGCAACCGGGCAAAGCCCGCCTCCGACACGTTCGGCAAGTCCAGAGCCGACGAGTACCAAGCTTCGGCCGGGGACTGACGAGGTGCCATGGCTTCCTAGGTCATGCGGTCGGAGTAGATCTAGAAATTTGGAGGAAGAAAGGGGAGGCGCAAGAAAGGGGATCTGAGCAGCAATCGGAGAAAGCAAAAGGCAAAGCCTTGGCAGATGCCGCTCCTTTATCAAACCTGCGCGGTTGCTGAAGCGCTCCAGTCCAATCAACCGCCACGCGGCGCCCAAGGCTGCAGGCTGTTAGGGCCCGCGGTGCTTCGCCCTTGCCCTTTCGCCTCTCAGCACGGCCAAGTCCGGGCGCGCCTTGGGCCTGGGGGCTACTGTCGGCGTTCTGGGAATGGGGGTCCCCAGACTTGCCTGCCTGCGGCCTACGGCGTGGCTCAAGGGAGCCCAGCACGGCCCATCTTCATCAACACAAGACCCAAGACCCTCGCGAGGGGCCAAACCTCGCGGGGCGGACGACGCGGAGCTTCCTCAGGCACGACCTCATCAGGCTGGCTCACGAGGAGGCAGAGAGATCAAGGCGGGGTACCTCACGAGGTGCTCATGACGCAAGCCATGACGACCTAGGGCGCCAGGTGGGCGCCAGCCCGCGCAGTGTCCTCCCTTTCCTCTTTGGTGCAGAGGGGGCAAGCGCAGGCGAGAGGATCAAGCAAAGGCACCCATTTCGGTGCAACGAGACCAAGACCAGCTCCGCGACAAGGAGGAAGTCACTGTGGAGCCCAAGCCAGCATCATTGCCAGAGCCTTTGGCAGGCGAGGACCAACTTTAGTCAGGATAAGTGTACTAGATGTTCCCCTTCAAACTGGCCAATTGTTGGCGCCCTTCCCGCTCAATATTTGGGAAGAGGCCCAGGGACTTTGCCTATAAATAGGACTAGCCACCCCCAGGGTAGGGACATCTGGCAACCCGGCCATCAGTTAGGTAGGCAATCAGAGAGAGAGAGAGTGAAGGGCGAATGAACTCCTCCTAGCAGTTCATCCCCCCAACCAAGAACAGACCTTCGCGAGACTGTTCCTCGATGTATTGTTCTTCATCATCAGCCCAAGAGGCAATCCACCACACCACACTAGAGTAGGGTATTACACCACAACGGTGGCCCGAACCAGTATAAACTTTGTGTCTCTTGTGTTGTTCTTCTCGTAGTTCAGATCTTTGCGAGGCGGAGGAGCGCGGTTATGTAGTAGGCGTAATCTCCGCGCGCACCCCAGAGTTCGAACCACAAGGGTCTGCCGGAACCTGAAATCCGATATTTGGCGCGCCAGGTAGGGGTGCGCTAGAATTCGTCTTCCATCGCTCCGTTCTCCTCCGACCATCGCGTCCATGTCCGACGCACGTCGGGCCCGCGCCGAGCGCCGGGCCGCCCTCGCTTCCCGCGTCGCCCAGACGGCTCCCGTCGGTGGGCGTCCTCGTCGTTCCCCATCGCTCGCCGTTCCCTAGACCGCAAGCACATTCAGATGCGCTTCCCTGGGAATCCACTTGGATACACCAACAACACTCAGACGTCTTCCCTCTAGTCGGCCACTCCAGCAGCACTCAAACAAAGGAGGCATAGAGGCGACGTGGGAACCACAACGGTCGAGGGTCTTTACGTTGGACATCAAGCATAGTTATGACTGCCATTACCAGTAATTGCCGTAGTTATGCTCATTCCTCTCCCTTGTAACGTGGCAATAAAGAGCCGAGGCGTACTCTATATAAGCCTCTCTTTAGCTTCATGGAAAGGGTTTAGCACCCATTGTAATCATACACCCCAAGAGAAAACACAAGCCTCTGGGCATGAGACTTAGGGTTGTTACCTCTCTGAGAGGGGTCTGAACTCGCTAAATCAGAGTGATACACCTGCGCCGTAGCTAGGCTCCTCCCTTTGTTCGTACCACTAGTACTCATTGTCAGGTTCGTTGCCTCGACAGATCCTGTAGGAACTACTCACACATCATCATGGAGGCAACAAGGTCGAGGAAGATGGACTCCCCAATGGTTTCCCCCTCCGATAGAGTACCGGCAAATGGCTCCGGATGGGACCGCGGTGGAACAGAGGCTTGCGGTGGTAGAATAATTGTTTCGGGTCTCCCTTTGAGGGTTTTGGAATATTAGAGAATTTATATGCCAGAGATTACGGAAAACAAAGCATCAAGGTGCCCATAAGCTCACTCGGTGCACCTAGCCCCCAGGGCTTGTGGGTCCCTCGTGTGTCTTCTGGTCTCTCTCCGAAGCTTCTGGGGTCTCTTATGTTCCAGAAAAACAACCTTAAAGTTTCATCGTGTTTGGACTTCGGTAGGTATGGTTTTTCTGCAAAACAAAAAACATGCAAAAAAACAGGAACTAGCACTAGGCACTAAGTTAATAGGTTAGTCCATCAAAATGATATAAAATGACATATAAAGTATATAGAAGTGATAATATAATAGCATGAAATAATAAAAAATTATAGACACGTTGGAGATGTATCAACCGCTGCATGCTCTCTAAGTGACGGGTACATCCAGATCCATGTGTCCCGACACGTGATTCCCATGTCCCTATGTGGTCATCAAGACCATGCGTGTTCAATGGGTTGGCCACCCGATGTCGTGGCCCCTACCTTGCAATGAGATGGATAACGATCTCCATGGCTCTCCACGTCGCGTTTGCACCAGCCTGCTAGCTCGAGCAACGTGACTTTCTCCTTGGATGTGCCGGCTACAAACCAACCTAATGAGCACCTAACACGGTAGACATACCAAAAGACGGCAACACCTCTACTCAAACGCATCGATGAGACGTGATGCAATAGGACAACACTGACACCACCGCACTAAATTTGGTAGGCCCTAACACAGCCAAGCCAAACAACAACAACATCCCCATCAACAGTTGCGAACATCACACCTACACAAGCTGACATGGACCAACTTTCACCATCCCTTTAATGCCCCCCCACACTAAACATAAACAGGAACAAACAGTAGCCAATGTTGAGGAAAAACTAACACGGCTGAATTGTTTTGAACTGACGAGATGCTTGAACATCCACGCTCGGCCAATCCGATTCACCATGGGCAGCCATCACGACATGATGAACCAACAAACTGGCAACCAACGCATTAGAGCTGAAGGAAATATGCCCTAGAGGCAATAATAAAGTTTTTATTTATATTTCCTTATATTATGATAAATGTACTATTCGTGCTAGAATTGTATTAACCGGAAACTTAGTACATGTTTGAATACATAGACAAAACAGAGTGTCCCTAGTATGCCTCTACTTGACTAGCTCGTTAATCAAATATGGTTATGTTTCCTGACCATAGACATGTGTTGTCATTTGATGAATGGGATCACATCATTAGAGAATGATGTGATGGAGAAGACCCATCCGTTAGCTTAGCATTATGATCATTGAGTTTTATTGCTATTGCTTTCTTCATGACTTATACATGTTCCTCTGACTATGAGATTATGCAACTCCCGAACACCGGAGGAACACCTTGTGTGCTATCAAACGTCACAACGTAACTGGGTGATTATAAAGATGCTCTACAGGTGTTTCCGAAGGTGTTTGTTGGGTTCACATAGATCGAGATTAGGATTTGTCACTCCGTGTATCGGAGAGGTATCTCTGGGCCCTCTCGGTAATGCACATCACTATAAGCCTTGCAAGCAATGTGACTAATGAGTTAGTTGCGGGATGATGCATTACAGAACGAGTAAAGAGACTTGCCAGTAACGAGATTAAACTAGGTATGATGATACCGATGATCGAATCTCGGGTAAGTAACATACCGATGGCAAAGGGAACAACATATGTTGTTATGCGGTTTGGACGATAAAGATCTTCGTAGAATATGTAGGAGCCATATGAGCATCCAGGTTCCGTTATTGGTTATTGACCAGAGATGTGTCTCGGTCATGTCTACATATTTCTCAAACCCGTAGGGTCCGCACGCTTAACGTTTGATGATTATTTGTATTATGAGTTATGTGAGTTGATGTACCGAAGTTTGTTCGGAGTCCTGGATGAGATCACGGATATGACGAGGTGTCTCGAAATGTTTGAGAGGTAAAGATTCATATATTGGAAGGTTGCATTTGGACATCGGAATGGTTCCGAGTGATTCGGGCATTTTTTGGAGTACCGGGAGGTTACCGGAACCCCCCGGGGAAAGATATGGGCCTTATGGGCCATAGGAGGGAGGCTAACCAGCCCACAAGGGGCTGGTGCACCCCCACACGGGAGGAGCTGAACTTGACTTGGGAAGGGGGTGCCACCCCCTTTCCTTCTCCTTCCCCTTTCCCCCCTCCGGTAGAAGGAAAAAAGGGTGGGGCCGAATCCTACTAGGAATGGAGTCCTAGTAGGACTCCCCTCTCCGTGGCGCACCCCTTGTTGGCCGACCTCCTCCTCCCCTCCTTTATATATGGGGGAGGGGGGCACCCCATAGACACACAAGTTGATCTTTTAGCCATGTGCGGTGCCCCCTCCATAGATACACACCTCGGTCATATTGTCGTAGTGCTTAGGCGAAGCCCTGCGCCGGTAACTTCATCATCACCGTCACCATGCCATAGTGCTGGCGAAACTCTCCCTCGGCCTCAACTGGATCAAGAGTTCGAGGGACGTCACTGAGCTAAACGTGTGCAGATCGCGAAGGTGTCGTGCATTCGGTACTTGGCTCGGTTGGATTGCGAAGACGTTTGACTACATCAACCGTGTTACTAAACGCTTCTGCTTTCGGTCTACGAGGGTACGTGGGCACACTCTGCCCGCTCATTGCTATGCTTCTCCTAGACAGATCTTGCGTGATCGTAGGATTTTTTTTTGAAATACTACGTTCGCCAACAGTGGCATCCGAGCCAGGTCTATGCGTAGATGTTATATGCACGAGTAGAACACAATGAGTTGTGGGCGATAATAGTTATACTGCTTAGCACCATGTCATACTTTGATTCGGCGGTATTGTTGGATGAAGGGGCCCAAACTGACATTACATGACCATGTTCATGAGACTGGTTCTACCGCCGTGCTTCTCACACAGGTGGCTAGTGGGTGTCCGTTTCTCCAACTTTAGTTGAATCGATTTTGACTACACCCGGTCCTTGTTGAAGGTTAAAACAGCACACTTGACGAAAAATCCTTGTGGTTTTGTTCTTGCTAGAAGCCTATAGCAGCCACGTAAAACTTGCAACAACAAAGTAGAGGACGTCTAACTTGTTTTTGCAGGGCTTGCTGTGATGTGATATGGTCAAGACGTGATGATATATAATTTGTTGTATGAGATGATCATGTTTTGTTAAAATTATCGGCAACTGGCAGGAGCCTTATGGTTGTCTCTTTATTCATAAGATTCAAGCGCCATATAATTGCTTTACTTTATCGCTATGCGATAGCAATAGTTGCAAAAGCAATAGTTGGCGAGACGACCATGTGATGACACGTTGATAGAGATCAAGATGATAGAGATTATGGTGTCATGCCGGTTGATACGTCTCCAACGTATCTATAATTTATGAAGTATTCATGCTATTATTATCCATCTTGGATGTTTTATGGGCTTTACTATGCACTTTTATATTACTTTTGGGACTAACCTATTGACCCAGAGTCGAGTGCCAGTTTCTGTTTTTCCCTTGTTTTAGTGTTTCGTAGAAAAGGAATATCAAATGGAGTCCAAACGGAATGAAACCTTCGGAGAAGTTATTGTTTGGAAAGAAAGCAATACGAGAGACTTGGAGTGCACGTCAGGGTATCAACGAGGAGAGCACGAGGCAGGGGGCGCACCCACCCCCTGGGCGCGCCCTCCACCCTCGTGGGCCCCTCGTGGCTCCCCTTACCGACTTCTTTCTCCTATATAACTCCATATACCCTAAAACCTTCGGGGAACAGAATAGATCGGGAGTTCCGCTGCCGCAAGCCTCTATAGCCACCAAAAACCAATCGGGACCCTGTTCCGACACCCTGTCGGAGGGGGGATCCCTCCTCGGTGGCCATCTTCATCATCCCGGCGCTCTTCATGATGAGGAGGGAGTAGTTCACCCTCGGGGCTGAGGGTATGTACCAGTAGCTATGTGTTTGATCTCTCTCTCTCTCTCTCTCTCTCTCTCTCTCTCTCTCTCGTGTTCTTGATTCGGCACAATCTTGATGTATCCCGAGCTTTGCTATTATAGTTGGATCTTATGATGTTTCTCCCCCTCTAGTCTCTTGTAATGGATTGAGTTTTCCCTTTGAAGTTATCTTATCGGATTGAGTCTTTAAGAATTTGAGAACACTTGATGTATGTCTTGCATGTGCCTTATCTATGGTGACAATGGGATATTCACGTGATCCACTTGATGTATGTTTTGGTGATCAACTTGCGGGTTCCGTAAAATTGTGAACTTATGCATAGGGGTTGGCACACGTTTTCGTCTTGACTCTCTGGTAGAAACTTTGGGGCACTCTTTGAAGTTCTTTGTGTTGGTTGAATAGATGAATCTGAGATTGTTTGATGCATATCGTATAATCGTACCCTTGGATACTTGAGGTGACATTGGAGTATTTAGGTGACATTAGGGTTTTGGTTGATATGTGTCTTAAGGTGTTATTCTAGTATGAACTCTTTAATAGATTGATCCGAAAGAATAACTTTGAGGTGGTTTCCTACCCTACAATAATCTCTTTGTTTGTTCTCCGCTATTAGTGACTTTGGAGTGACTCTTTGTTGCATGTGGAGGGATAGTTATATGATCCAATTATGTTATTATTGTTGAGAGAACTTGCACTAGTGAAAGTATGAACCCTAGGCCTTGTTTCTTAGCATTGCAATACTGTTTGCGCTCACTTTTATCACTTGTTACCTTGCTGTCTTTATATTTTCAGATTACAAAAACCCATATCTACCATCCATATTGCACTTGTATCATCATCTCTTCGCCGAACTAGTGCACCTATACAATTTACCATTGTATTGGGTGTGTTGGGGACACAAGAGACTCTTTGTTATTTGGTTGCAGGGTTGCTTGAGAGAGACCATCTTCATCCTACGCCTCCCACGGATTGATAAACCTTAGGTCATCCACTTGAGGGAAATTTGCTACTGTCCTACAAACCTCTACACTTGGAGGCCCAACAACGTCTACAAGAAGAAGGTTGTGTAGTAGACATCAAGCTCTTTTCTGGTGCCGTTGCTGGGGAGTGCTTGAAGGTATATCTTTAGATCTTGCAATCGAATCTTTTTGTTTCTTGTTTTAGCACTAGTTTAATTTATAAAAGAAAACTACAAAAAATGGAATTGAGTTTGCCTCATACGCTTCATATTTTTAATATCCTTCGTGAGTATGACGGAAAGGAAAATTGTGCCGAAGTGTTAGAAGAAGAATGCATTAAAATGTTTGGCACTAAATCTTTGAATGATGAGCATGATTGCAATGTTGTTAGTATGAACTCCTTGAATATCCATAGTACTAATGATGATTGCACTAGTCATGATGAAAATATCTCTTATAAGCATGTCGATTTTTGTGGAGTGCATAGAATTTGCAAATACATACCAAAAAGGGAAGATAGATTTTGTAAGAAACATAAGTACTTAGAAACTAAATGGTTGCAAGAAAGGCTAGATGTTTGTGCTAAAAATTTAAATTTTGTTGGCCGTACTTGTGAACTTTGCAATGGAAGTGGTCATTTAACTATCCGATGCAAATTGTTTCATGATCTAATCGTGTCCAAAAATTGTGATGACTTGATTTCCCTTGAACATCATAATGAACTTAGTTTGCTTATGGGTTATGAAGAAATGAAATGTATACCTAACTATCTTCCAGTATTTGCCCATGATAAACTTCTTAATTTTGATCTAGAGGAAATTTATATGTGTTGTGCGGTGAATTGCATTGAAAATCCTTATATTGCCAATTACATAAAGAAAAGAAAAGAAATAGAAGATGAAGATAATACTAATGAAAGGGAAGAGACTTCCCAATATTCTCCTATTTAGAATCATTATAAATGAGCAACTTTCAAGCCCTCTCAGGCCATTAACCTACGTAGCCGTCCGATCCTCACTTTTGTGATTTTCGGTCGTTGGATTGGCCATGGATCGCAGGTAGGCTCGCTTCGTTCGCAATAGTTGAGCGCCAGCCGTTCTGGGCCACTGCTCTGGTGACTTTTTTGGGCCTCTATCATTAAATTGGGTTTATTGGGCTTCTATTACCCTCCCATCCAGCCGAAGGTACTGGCTTGGGAGGCGTACGAGCGACTGCGTTAGGTCCATCCACTCGCGGCCGTAAACCCTAATCCAATCCCAATCGAGGCACGGTGGAGCGACCGCATACTCCAATCCATCCACTCCTGATTCGTTTGCTTCGAAAAGAAGTCCCAATTGGAGGTGCAGCGGGAGCGACCGTATCGAATCCATCCACTCCGGATCCAAGACGCAGAGAGGATCCATTGCATCCAGTCTGTCCCGATTCAAGCTGCGGTGGACCGACCACGTCGAATCCATCCAGCCTGGATTCGAGGCGCAGAGAGGAGCCAATTCATCCAGTCCATGAATCATCGTCCGGCTGTTCGTCTATTGAAACTGCTACCGTGGGTTTGAAGGAAGTAATCACTCTTCAGTTTCTCTCCAACCATTCCTGGCGGATGATGTGCGCCCCTTGCAGTCATTAATGGATGCCTGGCTCTTTGTTTCTTATTCTTCCGATGTGTATATATGCTTCCTCTACGCTCACTCTTCTAAGTCCGGCGACAAACATCCATCAGCATGGTGCTCTTCTAGGTTCCCCTCTATCTTTATTTTTTATCATGCATGTACGATTTGCTTCTTCCACCCAACGATTACATTGTATCCTCCCAATCTAATTTTGTACAGGTATTGTTCAAACTGGGAGATGGTCGATTGATTCAGCCAGATATTGGAAACTGGTTCTCGCATTTTTTTCCTGAAAATCTTCAGGAGATAGTTCTAATGGCTTCTGGACAGGTAATTACTTCACTTGGAATACCAGATTTCATTTTGTCGATTCATGTTTTACCATCCATGTTTTTACAACATAGAAGATTACTCATATATCTGTTATCCACACCATGGTTCTTCTATTTGTTGCTATACGCAAGAGGTTAAGTGGAGCAGTGTAGTTATATGCGCAAAAGAATGTAGCCATACTATTATAGAGGGGGGTGAAGCCTCAGTATCTTCTTCTTCTATGCAGAAGTGAGCAAAGCCCAATAATCTTACCGATATTTTAAAGTATGTGTGTTGATTTTCAAGATACGGTGCAGGCTTTGCATCATTCCAAGTATAAGGTGAGTTTCTTTCTAGATTAATATTGTGAACAAAATTTGAATCAAGGTGCAAGGAACTCCAATTCGAGATACCTCAGATCCATACCTAAAACTTAAACCTATCAGTTCTTGACAAGCTAATACCTAACAATTTGCTCATGTTTTTTCGCCTTCCATGTAAATGCAGCCTTTATCTTGAGGGATGTTCATGTGCGGGTCTTTCTAACTTACATAATTGAACTTTTATCGATTATCATTGATGGAACCACCAACTAATAAAATGGGGGAGAAATGCCTCTATTTTTTCCATAGCAAGCATGAACGTGTAGCAAAAATAAGTTATTTAGTGTTCAGTTCCACTTAAATCTAAATAGTGGTAACTGATATCCCTCTTCTATTTTCTCCAAAAGATGCACCAACGGGTAACAAAAATATCCATCAAATTTGCATGAAAAGTGTTATGTTCCCATCAATAAATATTTCACCATTGGAGACAAAACAATCAGGCAAAATAATAGCACAGTACAATGGACCTATTCCAGCTACACAACCAAAAGAAAAGTTTGCTGCTACGCTTGCAGATTTAGCTTCACTGCAGGCAGGATGCAGCTTAGTTAGAAAACAGACCTACCTACTAGGAGTCAGACTAGCTCCTGTGGCTTTTCGATAAAAGGAGAGACGACTGGGAGCTGCCTGTCGAGTCAAGGACTCTATTGTAGCTTTCATGCAGCTTAATTTAGACTCCCCTCATTCTCAGCAGATTGTGATTTCATCTCTGAATTCATGACATTCTCATTATTTGCAGAATTTTTTGTTTTGTTCATTTCCATTTGTAAGATCTTGATGTATGGGAAATGTAATATTTTCAGGCAAGATACACTTGGTTCAGTTTGGGGGCAATGATGTCAGAAAATCATTTGAAGAGTTCAGTAAGTGCAGTCTGTATCTCATTATTTTTCTTACAAGAGAAGGCATCACAACATATAGTAAATTAGTGAAGACCATCGGACAGGCAATGTTGTTCTTTTTAGTGCTCTCCGCTGTATTCGTGATCAGATTTGTGTGCATAAAGAAGTGGATGAACCCGTAACATGTGTTCATCACATAAGATCATCATAACAACCTTCCTTTTGGCAGGGGAGGGGCTATTTTAGTTACGACCTGAGGCACAGCGAGCAGGAGGAGTTGGCCAACTGGAGTGCTAGATTCAGGGCAAGTTTGCCTAAGCACTTTTATTAGTTCCGTTGATAATACCAGGACTGGAGAACTGAAAGCCCTTGTAGATGCAAGAGGTGTGCTATTAAACCAAAAAATTAAGTGCACAACATAATACTATTACATAGTTCGTGTAGTCGATTTTCACATGATTTCGAACTTCCTAAATCGGATTTCTTTACGTAGGAACAAGTTTCGCATTGCACTCTTGATAAAGCTTCAAGCTCAAGGACTTCAATATTTGTGAAGTTTTCCAGGAAGAAGATTGACTGTAGCATCTTGGAGTGCACTAATATTAGTAAATAAACCCTTCAATATTTTTGTCGCCCAAAGGCTACAAGTTATGTAATTTACCCAAATACTTAGCATTTTCTCTACCCAAATATGAGTGTAATGTTTCAGATCATATATTCCCAGTATTATTAAGACATCATCTATGTGAAGTTATTTGTGCTGTTCCAATGCTATTTTTTTGCAAATCTCTGACCGTGCCCTTCCTTCTGTGATGTACTCGTAAGTGTTTGGTATATTTGAACATGCACTCATCTGAAAGCTCACTTGTTTCATTTAAGTTCTCACCATAACGATTCAGGGACCTTGAATCTGATTTGTCAATAGTACATTGATAGGTGCATTGATATCCAAACATATTTTCTCTCCGGTTGGTCCTCCATAGGATCTTTTCTTTCTTTATTAAAATGTCCAAAAACCCATATGTGAAGCTATAGCTTAATGTGCGAATGAATTTACCCCAGACAATTAAGACACTACTATAATTGACGTGACAAATTTTTACCCCAGACAATGAGACACTACTACAATTGACGTGACAAATTTATTGCATCATCAGTAGTTACAACTGCACGTTGTACTCACAAAAACTGAAATCAAACACAATATTGTAGTGATATATAAAGGCCTCCGCACGCCTGTGGACCAACTATTATCAGCTTCCATGGGAGACACTATTACTTTGTACTAACACATTATTATCTGTATAAACTAACATGAACTCTATGTTTGTACATAAATTTCTAACACTTACACATAGCATTCAAAATAGACGGGCGCGGCAACGCGCACCATCAACTATCTAGTTATTTCTTATGATGAATCAGGTAACGAGGAGGAGCCTTCTTCAACCAATCTCAATAATAAGGAGCTCCAAAAAGAGGATTGAACCCACACATGATGTGAAAAGAAAAAGGAAAGATGGAGAAGCAAAGGTAAAAAGGTATCCCTCCCAAATGATGTTGCTCCTACTACTCATTGTGATGATGATAATTGCTATACTATTGGTGCTATCCATACTATTAATGATGAGAATGATTATGCTTATGATATGAAAAGGCCCAAGCTTGGGGAAGCTATGTTTGATGAGGATGACATATTTGAGAATATATTTTTTGAAATTAATGTTTGTCCCAAGCTTGGGGATGCTACGTTTAATGAAGATGATATTTTTAGCCTCCCAAGTTTTGATATGCAAATTTATTATGATGATAGCATGCCTCCTATTTATGATGATTATTGTGATGACACTTATGCTATAAAGAGTAGTGATGATTATATTTATAAAACTTGTCATGGTTATGATTACCCTTTTTCTGAACATTACTCATTTAATGTGGAAACAATTTATAGTATTCGAGTCTCTTATGATACTCTCACTATTCTGAATGAGAAGAATTTTGCTTATGTAGAGAGTAGTAAATTTTCTATGCAAGTAGATCATGAAAAGAATGCTTTAGGTGCTGGTTATATTGTTGAATTCATTCATGATGCTACTGAAAATTATTACGAGGGAGGAACATATGCTTGTAGGAATTGCAATAATATCAAGTTTCCTCTCTATGTGCTTAAAGTTTTGAAGTTATGCTTGTTTTGCCTTCCTATGCTAGTTGATTATTGTTCCCATAAGTTGTTTTCTCACAAAATCCCTATGCATAGGAAGTGGGTTAGACTTAAATGTTCTAGTCATATTCTTCATGATGCTCTCTTTATGTTTCAATTCTTATGTCTTATGTGAGCATCATTGAAATCTCATGCCTAGCTAGGGGCGTTAAACGATAGCGCTTGTTGGGAGGCAACCCAATTTTATTTTAGTCTCTTAGTTTTTGGTAATAAATAATCCATATAGATTCTGTTTAGATGTGGTTTTATGTTTTAATTAGTGTTTGTGCCAAGTAAGACCTATAGGATCTTCTCGGATGATAGTTATTTGATCTTGCTGAAAATTCCAGAAACTTTCTGCTGACGAAAACAGTTGTTAAAAATCACCAGAAAGTGATAAAATACTGATTCCAATTGCAGCAGATCAACAATCAAATTATCTAGGTTGTCCTATTTTGGTAGAATTTTTTGAGTTCCAGAAGTTTGCGTTAGTTACAGATTAATACAGGCCGTTCTGTTTTTGACAGATTCTGTTTTTCGTGTGTTGTTTGCTTATTTTGATGAATCTATGGCTAGTAAAATAGTTTATAAACCATAGAGAAGTTGGAATACAGTAGATTTAACATCAATACAAATAAATAATGAGTTAATTACAGTACCTTTAATTGGTGTTTTGTTTTCTTTCGCTAACGGAGCTTATGAGTTTTCTGTTGAGTTTTATGTTGTGAAGTTTTCAAGTTTTGGGTGAAGATTCGATGGACTATGGAATAAGGAGTGGCAAGAGCCTAAGCTTGGGTATGCCCAAGGCACCCCAAGGTAATACTCAAGGACAACCAAAAGCCTAAGCTTGGGGATGCCCCGGATGGCATCCCCTCTTTCGTCTTCATTCATCGGTAACTTTACTTGGAGCTATATTTTTATTCACCATATGATATGTGTTTTGCTTGGAGCATCATTTTATTTTCTTTAGCTTTGCTTGCTGTTTGAATAAAATACCAAGATCTGAAATTCTTAAATGAGAGAGAGTCTTCACATAGCTACATAATTATTTAACTACTCATTGATCTTGACTTATATCTTTTTGGAGTAGTTTGTCATTTACTCGTGTGCTTCACTTATATCCTATGAGTAAATGGTTGAATGATTTGAATGTCATAAATCTGAAATTATATATGTTTCATATGCCTTTACCATGGGGAGTAATTCCTTCACATATAAGAAGTAGAGGTGGTAAATTTATTGAAGGTTAGAAAACGTTGTATTGGTCACTTGAACAATTCATGAAAGAATATTGAAGGAAGAGATATTTCACATATAAATATACTATCTTGGACATCTTCTATGATTGTGAGCCCCATTAATTATTTTCAACCCTGAGCAAATTAGTTGAAGTTGGACAAGGAAGACAACATAATGAGTTATGCTTGGGTATATTTGTATAGAAGTTATATTCTTATGGATCCTCTAACATGTGGTGCTTTCTATTTAGAATCCTTTGCTAGCCAAAATATCTGTACTAAGCGAGAATACTACTTGTGCATCCAAATTCCTTGAACCAAGTTTCTTCCATGAGTGTCCACCATATCTACCTATATGCGGTATTTACCTGCCGTTCCAAGTAAATTTGCATGTGCCAAACTCTAAACCTTCAAATAATAATTTGTTTTGTATGCCCGAATCGCTCATGTAGCGACTAGGGGCTATTAGTATCTTCCATGCTAGGTGGGTTATTCTCACAATGAGTGGACTCTGCTCATCATTCACGAGAAAATGGCTGGTAACTGGGGTGCCCAGTCCTATGATCAAAAGATCAAAAACAAATTCGCAAATAATTTAAACAAAACTCCCCTAGGATTGTTGAAAGTTGGACGGCACTCGTTGTTTCGGACAAGCTGTGGAGTGTGATTGTTGGTGGAGGGGGAGTAAAATCTTTACCTTTCTGCGTGGGAACCGCCTATAATGTATCTAGTATGGAAGATATTGGGAACTCTTGGTCGTTATGTTGACAATGAAAGCATACCTCTCACAATTATTTTCATCTCTGTTTTTGCTTCGAGCTCTGGCACCTCTGCAAATCCCTGCTTCCCTCTGTGAAGGGCCTATCTTTTACTTTTATGCAAGAGTCAGTAGTATTCCTTCTCATTCCAACCTACTCTTTAGTTGGCAACCATCATGTGATGGAAAGATCTAGGCATATATGGCCATTCAAATATATTTGAGCATGAATTATTATTGTTGACATTACCCTTGAGGTAAAAGGTTGGGAGGCGAAACATTAAGCCCCTATCTTTCTCTGTGTTCGATGGATACTATTTGTTCTAAAAATATGCTTTGAGTGGTAGCAATCATGGAAGACTAAATGATAGTTGAGTATGTGAAGTTTGCTGAATCAAAGCTCTGACATAGACTCTTCCTGAAAATAAGATGAATTGTAATTGTTTGATGACTAATAACACGGTTTGTTAGTTTTCAAGAAAGTTTATGATCTATACTTTAACATGTGAATAGCTTGTTACTTGATCATGAAAAGTTCTATGAGTTGAGCTATTGTTATGACATATAATGATGCTAGAAAAGGTGATTGAAATTATCATTGATCAAACTTATGCACCTGCTAGCATTCACACTTCATAAATTATTTCTTTTATCATTTACCTACTCGAGGACGAGCAGGAATTACCAGTGACGATGGAGATCATGACGATACTTTAGAGATGGAGATCAAAGGCACAAGATGATGATGGCCATACCACGTCACATATTTTTGATTGCATGTGATGTTTATCTTTTATGCATCTTATTTTGCTTAGTACGACAGTAGCATTATGAGATGACCCCTTACTAAAATTTCAAGGTATAAATGTTCTCCCTGAGTATGCACCGTTGCGACAGTTCTTCATGCTGAGACACCACGTGAAGATCGGGTGTGATAAGCTCTACGTTCACATACAACGGGTGCAATCCAGTTTTGCACACGCAAAATACTCGGGTTAAACTTAACGAGCCTGGCATATGCAGATATGGCCCCAGAACACTGAGACCGAAAGGTCGAGCATGAATCATATAGTAGATATGATCAACATAGTGAGGTTCACCATTGAAAGCTACTCCATCTCACGTGATGATCGGACATGGTTTAGTTTATATGGATCACGTGATCACCTAGATGATTAGAGGGATATCTATCTAAGTGGGAGTTCTTAAGTAATATGATTAATTGAACTTTAATTTATCATGAACTTAGTATTGATAGTATTTGCATAACTATGTTGTAGATCAATAGCTCATGATGTAGCTCCCAGTTTATTTTTGATATGTTCCTAGAGAAAAACTATGTTGAAAGATGATAGTAGCAATGATGCGGACTAGGTCCGTGATCTGAGGATTATCCTCATTGCTGCACAGAAGTATTATGTCCTTGATGCACCGCTAGGTGACGGACCTATTGCAGGAGCAAATATAGACATTATGAACGTTTGGCAAGCTTGATATGATAACTATTTGATAGTTTAGTGCGCCATGCTTTATGGCTTAGAACCGGGACTTCAAAAATGTTTTGAACGCCACGGAGCATATAACA
The DNA here is from genome assembly GCA_032464435.1 of Aegilops umbellulata. Taxonomy (NCBI): domain Eukaryota; kingdom Viridiplantae; phylum Streptophyta; class Magnoliopsida; order Poales; family Poaceae; genus Aegilops; species Aegilops umbellulata. Next base: position 230,164,676 of record CP136060.1, read on the forward strand.
TGTTCCAAGAGCTGAAATTGGTATTTCAGACCCATGCCCGAGTCAAGAGGTATGAGACCTCTCACAAGTACTTTGCCTAAAAGATGGAGGAGGATAGCTCAACCAGTGAGTATGTGCTTAGATTGTCTGAGTACTACAATTGCTTGAATCAAGTGGGAGTTAATCTTCCAGATAAAATAGTGATTGACAGAGTTCTGTAGTCACTATCACCAAGTTACTGGGACTTAGTGATGAACTATAATATGCAAGGGATGACGAAAACAATTCTCGAGCTCTTCGTGATGCTGAAATCGACGAAGGTAAAAATCAAGAAAAGCATCAAATGTTGATGGTTGACAAGACCCCTAGTTTCAAGTAAAAGGGCAAGGGAAAGAAAGGGAACTTCAAGAAGAATGGCAAGCAAGTTTCCACTCCCATGAAGAATCCCAAAGCTAGCCCCAAGCCTAAAACTGAGTGCTTCTACTGCGAAGGAAATGGTCACTGGAAGCGGAAATGCCCCAAATACTTGGCGGATAAGAAGGATCGCAAAGTGAACAAAAGTATATATGATATGCATGTTATTGATGTGTACTTTACTAGTGTTCAAAGTAGCCCCTGGGTATTTGATACTGGTTTAGTTGCTATGATTAGTAATTCGAAACAGGAGTTACAAAATGAACAAAGACTAGTTGAAGGCAAGGTGACAATGTGTGTTGGAAGTGATTCCAAGGTTGATAAGATCACCATTGCCCACTCCCTTTACCTTCGGGATTAGTGTTGACCCTCAAATAAATGTAATTTGGTGTTTGCGTTGAGCATAATATGATTGGATCATGTTTATTGCAATAAGGTTATTCATTTAAGTCAAATAATAATTGTTATTCTATTTACATGAATAAAACCTTCTGTGGTCATACACCCAAGGTGAATGTTTTATTGAATCTCGATCATAGTGATACACATATTCATAATATTGATGCCAAAAGATGCAAATTTGATAATGATAGTGCAACATATTTGTGGCATTGCCGTTTAGGTCATATTGGTGTAAAGCGCATGAAGAAACTCCATGCTGATGGGCCTTTGGAATCACTTGATTGTGAGTCACTTGATGCTTGCGAACCATGCCTCATGGGAAAGATGACTAAGACTCCTTTCTCCGGAACAATGGAGCGAGCAACTGACTTATTGGAAATAATACATACTGATGTATGCGATCCGATGAGTGTTGAGGCTCGCGGCGGGTATCGTTATTTTTTGACGTTCACAAATGATTTGAGCAGATATGGGTATATCTACTTGATGAAACATAAGTCTGAAACATTTGAATAGTTCAAAGAATGTCAGAGTGAAGTGGAAATTCAACGTAACAAGAAAATAAAGTTTCTACAATCTGATCGTGGAGACGAATATTTGAGTTACGAGTTTGGTCTTCATTTGAAACAATGTGGAATAGTTTCGCAACTCACGCCACCTGGAACACCACAGCGTAATGGCGTGTCCGAACATCATAACCGTACTTTATTAGATATGGTGCAATCTATGATGTCTCTTACCGAATTACCACTATCATTTTGGGGTTATGCATTAGAGACAGGTGCATTCACATTAAATAGTGCACCATCTAAATCCGTTAAGACGACAACGTATGAATTGTGGTTTAGCAAGAAACCTAAGTTGTCGTTTCTTAAAGTTTGGGGTTGCGATGCTTATGTGAAAATATTTCAACCTGATAAGCTCGAACCCAAATCGGAGAAGTGCGTCTTCATAGGATACCCAAAAGAAACTGTTGGGTACTGATACGTCTCCAACGTATCTATAATTTTTGATTGCTCCATGCTATATTATCTACTGTTTTGGACAATATTGGGCTTTATTATCCACTTTTATATTATTTTTGGGACTAACCTATTAACCGGAGGCCCAACCCAGAATTGTTGTTTTTTTGCCTATTTCAGTGTTTCGAAGAAAAGGAATATCAAACGGAGTCCAATTGACCTGAAACTCCACGAAACTTATTTTTGGACCAGAAGAAGCCCACGGAGTACCGGAGCTGCACCAGGGGAGTCCCGGGCTTCCACAAGGGTGGGGGGCGCGCCCACCCCCTAGGGCGTGCCCCCTACCTCGTGGGCAGCCCGGAGGTCCACCGACGTACTTCTTCCGCCTATATAACTCCATATACCCTAAAACTTCCGAAGAACAGAATAGATCGGGAGTTCCGCCGCCGCAAGCCTCTGTAGCCACCAAAAGCCAATTGGGACCCTGTTCCGGCACCATTCCGGAGGGGGGAACCCTCATCGGTGTCCATCTTCATCATCCTAGCGCTCTCCATGACGAGGAGGGAGTAGTTCACCCTCGGGGCTGAGGGTATGTACCAGTAGCTATGTGTTTGATCTCTCTCTCTCTCTCTCTCTCTCTCTCTCTCTATCGTGTTCTTGATTTGGAACGATCTTGATGTATCGCGAGATTTGCTATTATAGTTGGATCTTATGTTGCTTCTCTCCCTCTACTCTCTTGTAATGGATTGAGTTTTCCCTTTGAAGTAATCTTATCGGATTGAGTCTTTAATGATTTGAGAACACTTGATGTATGTCTTGCCGTGCGTATCTGTGGTGACAATGGGATATCACATGATTCACTTGATGTATGTTTTGGTGATCAACTTGCGGGCTCCATGCATGAACTTATGCATAGGGGTTGTCACACGTTTTCGTCTTGATTCTCCGGTAGAAACTTTGGGGCACTCTTTGAGGTTCTATGTGTTGGTTGAATAGATGAATCTGAGACTGTGTGATGCATATCGTATAATCATACCCACGGATACTTGAGGTGACATTGGAGTATCTAGGTGGCATTAGGGTTTTGGTTGATTTTTGTCTTAAGGTGTTATTCTAGTATGAACTCTAGGGCTGTTTGTGACACTTATAGGAATAGCCCAACGGATTGATTGGAAAGAATAACTTTGAGGTGGTTTCATACCCTACCAGAATCTCTTCGTTTGTTCTCCGCTATTAGTGACTTTGGAGTGACTCTTTGTTGCATGTTGAGGGATAGTTATATGATCCAATTATGTTATTATTGTTGATAGAACTTGCACTAGTGAAAGTATGAACCCTAGGCCTTGTTTCTTAGCATTGCAATACCGTTTACGCTCACTTTTATCATTAGTTACCTTTCTGTTTTTATATTTTCAGATTACAAAAACCTATATCTATCATCCATATTACACTTGTATCACCATCTCTTCGCCGAACTAGTGCACATATACAATTTACCATTGTATTGGATGTGTTAGGGACACAAGAGACTCTTTGTTATTTGGTTGCAGGGTTGTTTGAGAGAGACCATCTTCATCCTACGCCTCCCACGGATTGATAAACCTTAGGTCATCCACTTGAGCGAATTCTGCTACTGTCCTACAAACCTCTGCACTTGGAGGCCCAACAACGTCTACAAGGAGAAGGTTGCGTAGTAGACATCAATATCTTTTCTGGCACTGTTGCCGGGGAGGTGAGTGCTTGAAGGTATATCTTTAGATCTTGTAATCGAATCTTTTTGTTTCTTGTTTTATCACTAGTTTAGTTTATAAAAGAAAACTACAAAAAAAATGGAATTGAGTTTGTCTCATACGCTTCATCTTTTTAATATCTTTCGTGACTATGATGGGAAGGAAAATTGTGCCAAAGTGTTAGAAGAAGAATGCATTAAAATGTTTGGCACTAAATCTTTGAATGATGAGCATGATTGCAATGTTGTTAGTATGAACTCCTTGAATATCCATAGTACTAATGATGATTGCACTAGTTATGATGAAAATGCCTCCTATAAACATGTCAACTTTTGTGGAGTGTATTGGGTTTGCAAGTACACACCAAATACGGAAGATAGATATTGAAAGAGGCATAAGTACTTAGAAACTAAATTGTTGCAAGAAAGTCTTGATGATTGCGCTGAAAGATTCAATATTTATCGCACCCCTTGTGAACTTTGCAATGAACACGGTCATTTAAAGCTCCAATTCTATTTGTTTCATGATCAAGTTGTGTCTAAATATTGTGATAATTTGATTACCCTTGAGCATCATAAAGAGCTTAGTCTTCTTTTGGGTTATGAAGAAATGAAACGTATAACTGAGGGTATTCCAAAATTTAATCTCGATAAATTTCTTGATTTTGATTTAGAGAAGATTTATATGTATTGTGCGATGAATTTTATTGAAAATCCTTATATTCCAATTACATAAAGAAAAGAAAAGAAATAGAGGATGAAGAGAATACTAATGAAAGGGAAGAGACTTCCCAATATCCTCCTATTATTTATTATGATGAATCAGGTAACAAGGAGGAGCCTTCTATCCAACCAATCTCATTAATAAGGAGCTCCAAAAAGAGGATTGAACCCACACATGATGTGGTTAAGAAGAAGAAAATAAAAAGGAAGAGAGGTAAAAAGGTATCTCCCCCAAATAAGGTTGCTCCTATTATTGTTGCGCCTCATGAAAAATCAAAAATAATTATGGAAGATGATGCACTTGATGATGATCTTGTTATGCCTATTGCTTGTTGTGATGATTATGATTGTGAAGATAATGATGATTCTTATGTAACGCCCTCGATGCGGCTATATCTCCCACGTGTCGAAGCACGACTTAGAGGCATAACCGCATTGAAAGCAATGTCGCAAGTGAGGTAATCATCACACAACCCATGTAATACATAAGGGAAAGAGATACATAGTTGGCTTATAGTCGCCACTTCACACAATACATAAATAAACATACATCATCCAGAATACACTCAAGGTCCGGCTACAGAACCAAAATGAAAGAAGACTACCCCAAATGCTACACAGATCCCCGAATCACCCCAACTGGGCTCCACTACTGATCATCAGGAAAAGACACATAGTAACGGCCACGTTCCTCGTCGAACTCCCACGTGAGCTTGATTGCGTCATCTGCACTGGCATCGTTGGTACCTGCAACTGTTTATGTACAAACTGTGAGTCACGGGGACTCAGCAATCTCACACCCGCGAGATCAAGACTATTTAAGCTTATGGGTAGGATAGGGTTGTGAGGTGGAGCTGCAGCAAGCGACTAGCATATATGGTGGCTAACAACGCAAAAGAGAGCGAGAAGAGAAGCAAAGCACGGTCGTGAAGCTAGAAGTGATCAAGAAGTGATCCTAGAACAACCTACGTCAAACATAACTCCAACACCGTGTTCACTTCCCGGACCCCGCCGAGAAGAGACCATCACGGTTACACACGCGGTTGATGTGTTTTAGTTAAGATCAACTTCGGGTTTTCTACAACCGGACATTAACAAATTCCCATCAGCCGCATAACCGCGGGCACGACTTTCGAAAGATAATACCCTGCAGGGGTGTCCCAACTTAGCCCATTATAAGCTCTCACGGTCAACGAAGGATATTCCTTCTACCGGGAAGACCCGATCAGTCTCGGAATCCCGGACTACAAGACATTTTGGCAGTAATAAAACAAGTCCAGCAAAGCCGCCCGATTGTGCCGACAAATCCTGATAGGAGCTGCACATATCTCGGTCTCAGAGCACATCCAGATGAGCAGTCCGTACAACTAAAACCAAGTCTCGAGTTGCCCCGAGGTGGCGCTGCAAAGGGCTCTAGTTTGGACGAGCAATCGAAGGAGAACTGGCCCGGGGGGTTAAAATAAAGATGACCCTTGAGTCTGCAGAACCCAAGGGAAAAAGGCTTAGGTGGCAAATGGTAAAACCAATGTTGGGCCTTGCTGGAGGAGCCTTATTCAAAGCGAACTGTCAAGGGGGTCCCATAAATCACCCAACCGTGTAAGGAACGCAAAAATCAAGGAACATAACACCGGTATGACGGAAACTAGGGTGGCAAGAGTGGAACAAAACACCAGGCATAAGGCCGAGCCTTCCACCCTTTACCAAGTATATAGATGCATTAATTAAATAAGAGGTATTGTGATATCCCAACAAGTAAACATGTTCCAACAAGGAACAACATCTCCATGTTCCAACAAGGAACAAACTTCATCTTCACCTGCAACTAACAACGCTATAAGAGGGGCTGAGCAAAGCGGTAACATAGCCAATCAACGGTTTGTTAGGACATGGATGGTTAGAGGCTGACATGGCAATATGGGTGGCATGATATAGCAAGTGGTAGGTATCGCAGCATAGGCATAGCAAAAGAGCGAGCATCTAGCAAGCAAAGATAGAAGTAATTTCGAGGGTATGGTCATCTTGCCTGCAAGGTTCTCAGAGTTGTCGAAAGCTTGGTCCTCGTAAGCGTTCTCAACAGGTTCCTCGTTCACATACTCGTCTCCCGTCTCTACCCAAAACAAGAGCACAAGCAAAGGAACACTATCAACCACGATGCAATGCACAAACAATATGATGCAAAACATGGCATGATATGCGAGATGTGATATGCAATGCGTATGCATGCTCCGGAAGGAAAAAGATGAACAAGGCATAATCTTGGCAAACCAAGTATGCCACTGGAAGGTTGAGGTGATTTCGGTTGAAATCGATATAAAGATCACCGGAATCGGATGCACGGTTTGCAAATGGCAAGCAAAACAAGAATGACAAGATTTTGCCATTAACAGCATGATGCTACTTAGCATGCAACAAGAAATTAAGCTACTGCACCCAAACGTACCAACAAAGCATATGACAGTGAACTACTCAAGATGCTGACAAAAGATGAACACTGAGCTATGCTAAATCACACAATAACAGGTTCAAACAAGCATGGCAAAAGTGCAAAAGATAACAGGTTCACAGACTTTGTGAAAATAACAAATGCCAGAAATTAACATCAGGATGACATGTTTAGAGCAAGGAAACAACATGCTACAGGAACAGGACATGGCAAAATATGGCATGGCATGAATCTACTCAAAGCATAGAACAAAAGTCCCTTACTGGCCATGAGCCAAAAGGGATGAGAAAATATAATAACACCCATGTCAAATAAGCAAGTTTCGTTACAGGTTTCAGATTTGGCAGAAAACTGGACATGTCGAAAACAGATAACAACTAGGCATGTTTGTGAGCTCGATGCACTCACTACAGAGCACTACATGATAAACTAAGCATACATCCATCAAGAAGACATGGCATAGTAGCTATACATGGCAAGAACAACATCATAGCATGCAAGGATCAACTACAACAAGCTTGGCAAAATCGAATAACATGTAAACAATCTGCCAGGAAACATTTTATAGCAAACATAGAGCTCGATTGACTCAAGCTATGGCACTCCATAATTACAAACAAAGGCATGGATAGATAGAGAAAATCCATATGCTCAAAACACCCTTACTGATCATGCTCAAAAGGGGCATAGATCTCTCTGAAACAACATGAACACATGGCATAAAAATAACAGCAAGACATGACTTAGCAAAATTACTAAGTCTCTGAAATCAGCAACATTATGTACCCTAGTTTGCATGCTTGTGCTAGTCACCACAAAGATCACAAAAATACATGGCATATACCCTGTAAAGATAGCATGGCATATTTCAAAACACATGTAGGACTCAACTTCATAGGATGCACACATCAATCATGGCAAAAATGACAAAAGTGCATGTTCTGAAACAGATCTGCAACTAACATCACATAGCCCTCTCCTAACAGAATTTCGGGCATCAAGATGAGCTCAAATGAAAATGATGCAATGAGATGAAATGATTTAATCATCGAGGCGAACAATTTGACATGCTATACGCCCAAAACGGAGCCACGGTTGCAAAGATATGGCATGTTGAACAGAGCAATATGATGCAGGAATTCAAGGACTTAGGAAAATTCGGGAGAGGGAGAAGTCAACCTAGGGTTCGTCCGGATCGAGGCCGGCCCGATCGGATCTCGCCGGAGTTTGCGGGCTGTGGTGGCCGGAGCAAGGAGGAGGCCGAGGCACGCCGTGGGGGCGCGGGCAGAGGCGACGGCGACCGGCGATGGCGACGGGCGGCGGAGCCGACCGCGGGGCGGAGGCGCGGCGCGGCGGACGGCGGGGCCGGCCGCGGGCGGAGGCGGGCGGACGACGGGGCCGGCCGCGGGCGGAGGCGGGTGGCGGGGCGCGGCGCTGCGCCGGGCGGCGGCGCAGAGGCGGGAGGCGGCTCGCGTGAGCGCCTAGCAGCGGCGGCGGTGCGCGGGCCCCGCGGGCCGGCTGCGGGCTCGGCGGGCCGCGGGCGCGGGGACGGCGGCGACGACACGTGTCGCGCCCGGATTGGCCGCGGGCGGCAGCGGACGGTGTCCGGCGCGGACCGGGCGTGTCCGGCGCGCGGAGATGGAGCGGGGCTAGGGTTTAGGGGTGAATTGATCCGCAAATTCCGGAGAGGGGGTCTATTTATAGGTAGAGGGGGCTAGGAAGCTCCAAATGGAGTGCGGTTTTCGGCCACGCGATCGTGATCGAACGGCAATGGACATGAGAGTGTCTTAGATGGGTTATTGGGCTATTTTGGAGGGGTTTTGGGCTGCAACACACACGAGGCCTTCACGGTTACCCGGTTAACCGTTGGAGTATCAAACGACCTCCGAATGACCCGAAACTTGACAGGCGGTCTACCGGTGCTATACCAAGGACGCTTGACATACCTCGGTCCATTCCGAGAAGGTTTAATACCCGCACACGAAGGAAATGTAAAAGGGGACGCCGGGGAACATAGGAGCGCCGGATTGCAAAACGGACAACGTGGAAAATGCTCGGATTCACGAGACGAACACGTATGCAAATGCGATGCACAAGATGACATGATATGAAATGCATGACAGGGACAAAATGCAAAATGAAGGAAAACCCAACCACGGAGGGAATATCATATCACATAGCCGGAAATGGCAAGAGTTGGATTACAAATCTGGCAAGTTACATCCGGGGTGTTACATCTTATGATCTTGAAAATCTTTTTGGCACTTGCTTGGAAGAATATGATAATAATGTTTGCTATACTATTGGTGCTATCCATACTATTAATGATGCGAGTGATTATGCTTATGATATGAAAAGGCCCAAGCTTGGGGAAGCTATGTTTAATGAGGATGACATATTTGAGAATATATTTGGTGCAATTAATGTTTGTCCCAAGCTTGGGGGTGCTATGTTTAATAATGATGATATTTTTAGCCTCCCAAGTTTCGATATGCAAAGTTGTTATGATGATAGCATGCCTCCTACTTATGATGATTATATTTATGAAAGTGGATTTAGAAGAGTGTCAACTTTAAGAAGTAATGATCCCACAATTTTGGAGAATGTTGAATCTTATAATATTTATGAAAGTGGATTTGGAGAGGTCATGACTTTTTTTAGTGATGTATCCACTATTTCGGAAGAGGTTTCAATCGATTATGATGAGAACAAAGTTGCTACTTATGATGATTATTGTGATGAAACTTATGCTATAAAGAGTAGTGATGATTATACTTATAAAACTTGTCATGATTATGAGTACCCTTTCTCTGAACATTACTCTTTTAATGTGGATACAATTTATAGTATTCAGGTCTCTGATGATACTCCCACTATTCCGAATGAGAAGAATTTTGCTTATGTGGAGAGTAGTAAATTTTCTATGCTAGTAGGTCATGAAAAGAATACTTTAGGTGCTGGTTATATTGTTGAATTCATTCATGATTATACTGAAAATTATTATGAGGGAGGAATATATGCTTGTAGGAATTGCAATAATATCAAGTTTCCTCTCTATGTGCTTAAAATTTTGAAGTTATGCTTGTTTTGCCTTCCTATGCTAGTTGATTATTGTTCCCATAAGTTGTTTGCTCACAAAATCCCTATGCATAGGAAGTGGGTTAGACTTAAATGTGCTAGTCATATTCTTCATGATGCTCTCTTTATGTTTCAATTCTTATCTTTTATGCGAGCATCATTGAAATCATCATGCCTAGCTAGGGGCGTTAAACAATACCGTTTGTTGGGAGGCAACCCAATTTTATTTTAGTTTCTTGCTTTTTGGTTCTGTTTAGGAATAAATAATCCATGTAGCTTCTGTTTGGATGTGGTTTTGTGTTTAGTTTAGTGTTTGTGCCTAGTAGAACCTTTGGGAAGACTTGTGTGAAGTCTTTATGATCATGCTATAAAACAGAAACTTTAGCGCTCACGAGATTAGCTTCAACATTTTACTGGTGAGTGATATTTAGTTGATTCTAATTCTTTTTGAAGATGATTACTCGACAAATTCCTCAGGACCACCAATTTATTTTAGAATTTTTGGAGTTCCAGAAGTATACGTTTGATACATATTACTACAGACTGTTCTGTTTTTGACAGATTCTGTTTCATTGTGTTGCTTGCTTATTTTAATGAATCTATGGCTAGTCAAATGAAGGAAATATGCCCTAGAGGCAATAATAAAGTTATTATTTATTTCCTTAATTCATGATAAATGTTTATTATTCATGCTAGAATTGTATTAACAGGAAACATAATACATGTGTGAATACATAGACAAACAGAGTGTCACTAGTATGCCTCTACTTGACTAGCTCATTAATCAAAGATGGTTATGTTTCCTAACCATGAACAAGGAGTTGTTATTTGATTAATGAGGTCACATCATTAGTTGAATGATCTGATTGACATGACCCATTCCATTAGCTTAGCACCCGATCGTTTAGTATGTTGCTATTGCTTTTATCCATGACTTATACATGTTCCTTTAACTATGAGATTATGCAACTCCCGTTTACCGTAGGAACACTTTGTGTGCTACCAAACGTCACAATGTAACTGGGTGATTATAAAGGTGCTCTACAGGTGTCTCCGAAGGTACATGTTGGGTTGACATATTTCGAGATTAGGATTTGTCACTCCGATTGTCGGGGAGGTATCTCAGGGCCTTCTCGGTAATGCACATCACATAAGCCTTGCAAGCATTGCAACCAATGAGTTAGTTGCAAGATGATGTATTACGGAACGAGTAAAGAGACTTGCCGGTAACGAGATTGAACTAGGTATTGGATACCGACGATCGAATCTCGGGCAAGTAACATACCGATGACAAAGGGAACAACGTATGTTGTTATGCGGTCTGACCGATAAAGATCTTCGTAGAATATGTAGGAGCCAATATGGGCATCCAGGTCCCGCTATTGGTTATTGACCGGAGACGTGTCTCGGTCATGTCTACATTGTTCTCGAACCGTAGGGTCCGCACGCTTAAGGTTTCGATGACAGTTATATTATGAGTTTATGAGTTTTGATGTACCGAAGGAGTTCGGAGTCCCGGATGAGATCGGGGACATGACGAGGAGTCTCGAAATGGTCGAGACGTAAAGAATGATATATTGGAAGCCTATGTTTGGACATCGGATGCATTCCAGGTGAAATCAGGATTTTACCGGAATACCGGGAGGGTTACCGGAACCCCCCGGGGGCATAATGGGCCAACATGGGCCTTGGAGGAGAGGTGAGAGGGCTGCCCTCATGGGCTGCGCGCCTCCCCCCTTCCCCTAGTCCTATTAGGACTAGGAGAGGTGGGCGCCCCCTCTCTCTCCCCTCCCCATTGGAGAATCCTAGTCCAACTAGGATTGGGGGGGGGGGGGAATCCTACTCCCAGAGGGAGTAGGACTCTCTGGCGCGCCAGGCTTGGCCGGCCAGCCCCTCCCCCTTGGCTCCTTTATATATGGGGGCAGGGGGCACCCCAGAGACACACAATTGATCATTGAGATCTTTCCTTAGCCGTGTGCGGTGCCCCCTTCCACCAAATTCCACCTCGATCATATCGTTGCAGTGCTTAGGCGAAGCCCTGCGCCGGTAACACATCAAGATCGTCACCACGCCGTCATGCTGACGGAACTCTTCCTCGACGCTTTGCTGGATCGGAGCCCGGGGATCGTCATCGAGCTGAACGTGTGCCAAGAACTCGGAGGTGCCGGAGTAACGGTGCTGTGATCGGTTGGATCGCGAGGAGAACGTACGACTACTTCCTCTACGTTGTGTCAACGCTTCCGCTTCGGTCTACGAGGGTACGTAGACAACACTCTCCCCTCTCGTTGCTATGCATCACCATGATCTTGCGTGTGCGTAGGAAAATTTTGAAATTACTACGTTCCCCAACAGTGGCATCCGAGCCTAGGTTTTTATGGTTTGATGTTATTTGCACGAGTAGAACACAAGTGAGTTGTGGACGATACAAGTCATACTGCCTACCAGCATGTCATACTTTGGTTTAGCGGTATTGTTGGACGAGACGATCCGGACCAACCTTACGCGTACTCTTACGCGAGACCGGTTCCCTCGACGTGCTTTGCACATAGATGGCTTGCGGAAGACTGTCTCTCCAACTTTAGTTGAACCGAGTGTGGCTACGCCCGGTCCTTGAGAAGATTAAAACGGAGTCTATTTGACAAACTATCGTTGTGGTTTTGATGCGTAGGTAAGATGAGTTCTTGCTTAAGCCCGTAGCAGCCACGTAAAACTTGCAACAACAAAGTAGAGGACGTCTAACTTGTTTTTGCAGGGCATGTTGTGATGTGATATGGTCAAGACATGATGCTAAATTTTATTGTATGAGATGATCATGTTTTGTAACCGAGTTATCGGCAACTAGCAGGAGCCATATGGTTGTCGCTTTATTGTATGCAATGCAATCGCGATGTAATGCTTTACTTTATTACTAAGCGGTAGTGATAGTCGTGGAAGCATAAGATTGGCGAGACGACAACGATGCTGCGATGAAGATCAAGGTGTCGCGCCGGTGACGATGGTGATCATGACGGTGCTTTGAAGATGGAGATCACAAGCACGAGATGATGATGGCCATATCATATCACTTATATTGATTGCATGTGATGTTTATCCTTTTATGCATCTTATCTTGCTTTGATTGACGGTAGCATTATAAGATGATCCCTCACTAAATTATCAAGAAGTGTTCTCCCTGAGTATGCACCGTTGCGAAAGTTATTCGTGCTGAGACACCACGTGATGATCGGGTGTGATAGGCTCTACGTTCAAATACAACGGGTGCAAAACAGTTGCACACGCGGAATACTCAGGTTTAACTTGACGAGCCTAGCATATAACAGATATGGCCTCGGAACACAGAGACCGAAAGGTCGAGCGTGAATCATATAGTAGATATGATCAACATAGTGATGTTCACCATTGAAACTACTCCATCTCACGTGATGATCGGACATGGTTTAGTTGATTTGGATCACGTGATCACTTAGAGGATTAGAGGGATGTCTATCTAAGTGGGAGTTCTTAAGTAATATGATTAATTGAACTTAAATTTATCATGAACTTAGTCCTGGTAGTATTAGCATATCTATGTTGTAGATCAATAGCTTGCGTTGTTGCTTCCCTGTGTTTATTTTGATATGTTCCTAGAGAAAATTGTGTTGAAAAATGTTAGTAGCAATGATGCGGATTGGATCCGTGATCTGAGGTTTATCCTCATTGCTGCACAGAAGAATTATGTCCTTGATGCACCGCTAGGTGACGGACCTATTGCAGGAGCAGATGCAGACATTATGAACGTTTTGCTAGCTCAATATGACGACTACTTAATAGTTTAGTGCACCATGCTTAACTGCTTAGAATCGGGACTTCAAAGACGTTTTGAACGTCATGGAGCATATGAGATGTTCTAGGAGTTGAAGTTAATATTTCAAGCAAATACCGAGTTGAGAGATATGAAGTCTCCAACAAGTTCTATAGCTAAAAGATGGAGGAGAATCGCTCAACTAGTGAGCATGTGCTCAGATTGTCTGGGTACTACAATCGCTTGAATCAAGTGGGAGTTAATCTTCCAGATAAGATAGTGATTGACAGAATTCTCTAGTCACCATCACCAAGTTAGTAGAACTTCGTGATGAACTATAATATGCAAGGGATAACGGAAAATATTCCCAAGCTCTTCGCGATGCTAAAATCAGCGAAGGTAGAAATCAAAGAAAAACATCAAGTGTTGATGATTGACAAGATCACTAGTTTCAAGAAAAGGGCAAAAGGAAAGAAGGGGAACTTCAAGAAGAACGGCAAGCAAGTTGCTGCTCAAGTGAAAAAGCCCAAGTCTGGTCCTAAGCCTGAGACTAAGTGCTTCTACTGCAAATGGACTGGTCACTGGAAGCGGAACTACCCCAAGTGATTGGCGGATAAGAAGGATGGCAAAGTGAACATAAGTATATTTGATATACATGTTATTGATGTGTACTTTACTAGTGTTCATAGCAACCCCTCAGTATTTGGTACTAGTTCAATTTGCTAAGATTAGTAACTCGAAACGGGAGTTGCAGAATGAACAAAAACTAGTTAAAGGGCAAGGTGACGATGTGTGTTGGAAGTGGTTCCAAGATTGATATGATCATCATCACACACTCCCTATACTTTCGGGATTAGTGTTGAAACTAAATAAGTGTTATTTGGTGTTTGCGTTGAGCATGAATATGATTTGATCATGTTAATTGCAATACGGTTATTCATTTAAGTAAGAGAATAAATTGTTGTTCTGTTTACATGAATAAAACCTTCTATGGTTATACACACCAATGAAAATAGTTCATTGGATCTCGATCGCAGTGATACACATATTCATAATATTGAAACCAAAAGATGCGAAGTTAATGATGATAGTGCAACCTATTTGTGGCACTGCCGTTTAGGTCATATTGGTGTAAAGCGCATGAAGAAACTCCATGCTGATGGGATTTTGGAATCACTTGATGCTTGCGAACCATGCCTCTTGGGCAAGATGGCTAAAACGCCGTTCTCCGGAACAATGGAGCAAGCAACAGATTTGTTGGAAATCATACATACTGATGTATGTGGTCCGATGAATATTAAGGCTCGCGACAAGTATCATTATTTTCAGAACTTCACAGATGATTTAAGCAGATATGGGTATATCTACTTAATGAAACATAAGTCTGAAACGTTTGAAAAGTTCAAAGAATTTCAGAGTGAAGTGGATAATCATCGTAACAAGAAAATAAAAAATTTCTACGATATGATCGCAGAGGTAAAATATTTGAGTTACGAGTTTTGGCCTTCAGTTAAAACCGTGTGGAATAGTTTCACAAATTCATGCCACCTGGAACACCACAGCATAATGGTGTGTCCGAACGTCATAACCGTACTTTATTGGATATAGTACAATCTATGATGTTTCTTACCGATTTACCAATATCGTTTTGGGATCATGCATTAGAGACAGCTGCATTCACGTTAAAAGGGGCACCATCTAAGTCCATTGAGACGACACAATATGAACTGTGGTTTAGCAAGAAACCAAAGTTGTCGTTTCTTAAAGTTTGGGGTTACGATGCTTATGTGAAAAAGTTTCATCCTGATAAGCTCAAACCCAAATCGGAGAAATGTGTCTTCATAGGTACCCAAAGGAGACTGTTGGGTACACCTTCTATCACAGATCCGAAGGCAAGATATTCGTTGCTGAGAATGGATCCTTTCTAGAGAAGGAGATTCTCTCAAAAGAAGTGAGTGGGAGGAAAGTAGAAAACTTGATAAGGTAATTGTACCTTCTCCCTTGTTGGAAAGTAGTTCATCACAGAAATCTGTTCTTGTGACTACTACACCAATGAGTAAGGAAGCTAATGATGATGATCATGTAACTTCAAGATCAAGTTACTACCGAATCTCGTAAGTAAACTAGAGTGAGATCCGCACCAGAGTGGTACGGTAATCCTGTTCTGGAAGTCATGTTACTAGACCATGACGAACTTGCGAACTATGAGGAAGCGATGATGAGCCCAGATTCCGCAAAATGGTTAGAGGCCATGAAATCTGAGATATGATCCATGTATGAGAACAAAGTATGGACTTTGATGGATTTGCCCAATGATCGGCAAGCCAAAGAAAATAAATGGATCTTGAAGAGGAAGACGGACACTGATAGTAGTATTACTATCTACAAAGCTAGAATTGTCGCAAAAGGTTTTCGACAAGTTCAAGGTGTTGACTACGATGAGACTTTCTCACCCGTAGCGATGCTTAAGTCTGTCCGAATCATGTTAGCAATTGCCGCATTTTATGAAATCCGGCAAATGGATAAACAAAACTACATTCCTTAATGGATTTATTAAAGAAGAGTTGTATACGATGCAACTAGAAGGTTTTGTCGATCCTGAAGGTGTTAACAAAATATGCAAGCTCCAGCGATCCATCTATGGACTGGTGCAAGCATCTCGGAGTTGGAATATACGCTTTGATGAGTTGATCAAAGCATATAGTTTTATACAGACTTGCGGTGAAGCCTGTATTTACAAGAAAGTGAGTGGGAGCACTACAACATTTCTGATAAGTATATGTAAATGACATATTATTGATCGGAAATAATGTAGAATTATTCTGTGAAGCATAAAGGAGTATTTGAAAGGAGTTTTTCGAAGAAGGACCTCGGTGAAGCTGCTTACATATTGAGCATCAAGATCTATAGAGATAGATCAAGACGCTTGATAAGTTTTCAATAAGTACATACCTTAAAAAGATTTTGAAGTAGTTCAAAATGGAACAGTCAAAGAAAGAGTTCTTGCCTGTATTACAAGGTGTGAAATTGAGTAAGACTCAAAGCCCGACCACGGCAGATGATAGAAAGAGAATGAAAGTCATTTCCTATGCCTCAGCCATAGATTCTATAAAGTATGCCATGCTATGTACCAGATCTATTATATACCCTGCACTGTGTTAAGCAAGGGAGTACAATAGTGATCTAGGAAGTAGATCACTGGACATCGGTCAAAATTATCCTTAGTAAAATAAGGATATGTTTCTCGATTATGGATGTGACAAAAAGGTTCGTCGTAAAAGGTTACGTCGATGCAAGTTTTGACACTAATCTAGATGACTCTAAGTCTCAATCTAGATACATATTGAAAGTGGGAGCAATTAGCTAAAGTAGCTCCGTGCAGAGCATTGTAGACATAGAAAATTGCAAAATACATAACGGATCTGAATGTGGCAGACCCGTTGACTAAACTTCTCTCACAAGCAAAACATGATCACACCGTAGTACTCTTTGGGTGTTAATCACATAGCGATGTGAACTAGATTACTGAATCTAGTAAACCCTTTGGGTGTTGGTCACATATCGATGTAAACTATGGGTGTTAATCACATGGTGATGTGAACTATTGCTGATAAATCACATGGCGATGTGAACTAGATTATTGACTCTAGTGCAAGTGGGAGACTGAAGGAAATATGCCCTAGAGGCAATAATAAAGTTATTATTTATTTCCTTAATTCATGATAAATGTTTATTATTCATGCTAGAATTGTATTAACAGGAAACATAATACATGTGTGAATACATAGACAAACAGAGTGTCACTAGTATGCCTCTACTTGACTAGCTCATTAATCAAAGATGGTTATGTTTCCTAACCATGAACAAGGAGTTGTTATTTGATTAATGAGGTCACATCATTAGTTGAATGATCTGATTGACATGACCCATTCCATTAGCTTAGCACCCGATCGTTTAGTATGTTGCTATTGCTTTTATCCATGACTTATACATGTTCCTTTAACTATGAGATTATGCAACTCCCGTTTACCGTAGGAACACTTTGTGTGCTACCAAACGTCACAATGTAACTGGGTGATTATAAAGGTGCTCTACAGGTGTCTCCGAAGGTACATGTTGGGTTGACATATTTCGAGATTAGGATTTGTCACTCCGATTGTCGGGGAGGTATCTCAGGGCCTTCTCGGTAATGCACATCACATAAGCCTTGCAAGCATTGCAACCAATGAGTTAGTTGCAAGATGATGTATTACGGAACGAGTAAAGAGACTTGCCGGTAACGAGATTGAACTAGGTATTGGATACCGACGATCGAATCTCGGGCAAGTAACATACCGATGACAAAGGGAACAACGTATGTTGTTATGCGGTCTGACCGATAAAGATCTTCGTAGAATATGTAGGAGCCAATATGGGCATCCAGGTCCCGCTATTGGTTATTGACCGGAGACGTGTCTCGGTCATGTCTACATTGTTATCGAACCGTAGGGTCCGCACGCTTAAGGTTTCGATGACAGTTATATTATGAGTTTATGAGTTTTGATGTACCGAAGGAGTTCGGAGTCCCGGATGAGATCGGGGACATGACGAGGAGTCTCGAAATGGTCGAGACGTAAAGAATGATATATTGGAAGCCTATGTTTGGACATCGGATGCATTCCAGGTGAAATCAGGATTTTACCGGAATACCGGGAGGGTTACCGGAACCCCCCGGGGGCATAATGGGCCAACATGGGCCTTGGAGGAGAGGTGAGAGGGCTGCCCTCATGGGCTGCGCGCCTCCCCCCTTCCCCTAGTCCTATTAGGACTAGGAGAGGTGGGCGCCCCCTCTCTCTCCCCCCCCATTGGAGAATCCTAGTCCAACTAGGATTGGGGGGGGGGGAATCCTACCCCCAGAGGGAGTAGGACTCTCTGGCGCGCCAGGCTTGGCCGGCCAGCCCCTCCCCCTTGGCTCCTTTATATACGGGGGCAGGGGGCACCCCAGAGACACACAATTGATCATTGAGATCTTTCCTTAGCCGTGTGCGGTGCCCCCTTCCACCAAATTCCACCTTGATCATATCGTTGCAGTGCTTAGGCGAAGCCCTGCGCCGGTAACACATCAAGATCGTCACCACGCCGTCGTGCTGACGGAACTCTTCCTCGACGCTTTGCTGGATCGGAGCCCGGGGATCGTCATCGAGCTGAACGTGTGCCAAGAACTCGGAGGTGCCGGAGTAACGGTGCTGTGATCGGTTGGATCGCGAGGAGAACGTACGACTACTTCCTCTACGTTGTGTCAACGCTTCCGCTTCGGTCTACGAGGGTACGTAGACAACACTCTCCCCTCTCGTTGCTATGCATCACCATGATCTTGCGTGTGCGTAGGAAAATTTTGAAATTACTACGTTCCCCAACATCAAATGGTTTATAAACCATAGAGAAGTTGGAATACAGTAGGTTTAACACCAATATAAATAAAGAATGAGTTCATTACAGTACCTTGAAGTGGTGTTTTGTTTTGTTTCGCTAATGGAGCTCACGAGATTTTCTGTTAAGTTTTGTGTTGTGAAGTTTCCAAGTTTTGGGTAAAGATTCGATGGACTATGGAATAAGGAGTGGCAAGAGCCTAAGCTTGGGGATGCCCAAGGCACCCCAAGGTAATATTCAAGGATAACCAAGAGCCTAAGCTTGGGGATGCCCCGGATGGCATCCCCTCTTTCGTCTTCGTTCATCGGTAACTTTACTTGGAGCTATATTTCTGTTCACCACATGATATGTGTTTTGCTTGGAGTGTCATTTTATTTTATTTAGCTTTGCTTGCTGTTTGAATAAAATACCAAGATCTGAAATTCTTAAATGTGGGAGTCTTCACATAGTTGTATTATTATTCGACTACTCATTGATCTTCACTTCTTTCGGAGTAGTTTGTCATTTGCTCCAGTACTTCACTTATATCTTTTAGAGCATGGTGGTGGTTTTATTTTGAAGAAATAGATGAACTCTCATGGTTCACTTAGATTATTTTGAGAGTCTTAAATAGCATGGTAATTTTCTTAAATAATCCTAATATGCTAGGTATTCAAGACTAGTAAAAACTTTCTTATGAGTGTGTTGTATACTAAGAGAAGTTTGATGCTTGATGATTGTTTTGAGATATGGAGGTAATGATATTAAAGTCGTGCTAGTTGAGTAGTTGTGAATTTTAGAAATTCTTGTGTTGAAGTTTGCAAGTCTGTAGCATGCACGTATGGTAAACGTTATGTAACAAATTTGAAACATGAGGTGTTCTTTGATTGTCCTCCTTATGAGTGGCGGTCGGGGACGAGCGATGGTCTTTTCCTACCAATCTATCCCCCTAGGAGCATGCGCGTAGTGCTTTGGTTTTTGATGGCTTGTAGATTTTTGCAATAAGTATGTGAGTTCTTTATGACTAATTTTGAGTCCATGGATTATACGCACTCTCACCCTTCCATCATTGCTAGCCTCTTCGGTACCGTGCATTGCCCTTTCTCACATCGAGAGTTGGTGCAAACTTCGCCGGTGCATCCAAACCCCGTGATATGATACGCTCTTTCACACATAAACCTCCTTATATCTTCCTCAAAATAGCCACCATACCTACCTATTATGGCATTTTCATATCCATTCTGAGATATATTTCCATGTAACTTTCCACCATTCCGTTTATCATGACACGTTCATCATTGTCATATTGCTTAGCATGATCATGTAGTTGACATAGTATTTGTGGCAAACCCACCATTCATAACTATTTCATACATGTCACTCTTGGTTCATTGCATATCCTGGTACACCGCTGGAGGCATTCATATAGAGTCATACTTTGTTCTAGTATCGAGTTGTAATCATTGAGTTGTAAATAAATAGAAGTGTGATGATCATCATTTTCTAGAGCATTGTCCCAAGTGAGGAATAAAAAAAAGAGAAAGGCCATAAAAAAAGAAGAGAAAGGCCATATACAAAAAGAGAAAGGCCATAAAAAAAGAGAATGCCCGAAAACAATTTATAAAAATGAGAGAAAAAAAAAGAGAAGGGACAATGCTACTATCCTTTGCCACACTTGTGCTTCAAAGTAGCACCATAATCTTCATTACAGAGAGTCTCTTGTTTTGTCACTTTCATATACTAGTGGGAATTTTTCATTATAGAACTTGGCTCGTATATGTCGGATTTCGGGTTCCGGCAGACCCTTGAGGTTCGAACTCTGGGGTGCGCACGGAGATTACGCCCTCTACCTACCCGCGCTCCTCCGCCTCGCAAAGATCTGAACCACGAGAAGAACAACACAAGAGACACAGAGTTTATACTGGTTCGGGCCACCTATGTGGTGTAATACCCTACTCCAGTGTGGTGTGGTGGATTGCCTCTTGGGCTGATGATGAAGAACAATACATGGAGGAACAGCCTCGCGAGGGTCTGTTCTTGCTGGGGGGATGAACTGCTAGGAGGAGTTCAATCGCCCTTCACTCTCTCTTTCTCTGATTGCCTATCTAACTGATGGCCGGGTTGCTAGATGTCTCTACCCTGGGGGTGGCTAGTCCTATTTATAGGCAAAGGCCCTGGGCCTCTTCCCAAATATTGAGCGGGAAGGGCGCCAACAATTGGCCATTTTGAAGGGGAACATCTGGTACACTTATCCTGACTAAAGTTGGTCCTCGCCCGCCAAAGGCTCTGGTGGTGACGCTAGCTTGGGCTCCACAGTGACTTCCTCCTTGTCGCGGAGCTGGTCTTGGTCTTGTTGCACCGAAATGGGTGCCTTTGCTTGATGTTCTCGCCTGTGCTTTCCCCCTTTGCACCAAAGAGGAAAGGAGGACACTGCGCGGGCCGGCGCCCGCCTTGCACCCTCGGTCGTTATGGCTTGCGTCATGGGCACCTCGTGAGGTACCTCGCCTTGATCTCTCCGCCTCCTCGTGAGCCTACCTGATGAGGCCGCGCCTGAGGAAGCTCCGCGTCGTCCGCCCCGCGAGGCTTGGCCCCTCGCGAGGGTTTTGAGTCTTGCGTTGATGAAGATGGGCCGTGTTGGGGCCCCCTTTGAGCCATGCCGCAGGCAGGCAAGTCTGGGGACCCCCGTTCCCAGAACGGCGACAGTAGCCCCCGGGCCCAAGGCGCGCCCGGACTTGGCCGTGCAGAGAGGCGAAAGGGCAATGGCGAAGCACCGTGGGCCCTAACAGCCTGCGGCCTTGGGCGTCGCATGGCGGTTGATTGGACGGGAGCGCTTCAGCAACCGTGCAGGTTGATAAAGGAGCGGCATCTGCCTAGGCTTTGCTTTTTGCTTTCTCCGGTTGCTGCTCAGATCCCCTTTCTTGCACCTCTCCTTCCTTCCTCCAAATTTCCAAATCTACTCCGACCGCGTGACCTAGGGAGCCATGGCGCCTCGTCAGTCCCCGGCCGAAGCTTGGTACTCGTCTGCCCGGACTCGCCGAATGTGTCGGAGGCGAGCCTTGCCTGGTTGCGCCGGATGGCGGCTGCGCAGGGCGTCGACGGGGCGAGGGTGTTCAAGGCCGGCTCCGCCACCCCTGAGGGCCGAGGGAGCACCTTCTATCCGCTCTTCGTAAGCTCCATTGCTGCTGGACTGGTGCCTCCTTTCTCCAAGTTCTTCTTCTCTGTTCTCCGCCATTACAACTTACAGGCTCTGCACCTCCACTCCAACTCCGTCCTTCTCCTGGCCATCTTCGCCTATTACTGCGAGGCTCACGTAGGGGTGCAACCCTCAGTGGCCTTGCTGCGCCACTACTTCTCCCTCCGGGTCTCCCGCGGTTCTCCTTCCGCGTGCGCGAGCTTCATCGCGTACGGTGGCGCCATTGCCATTTCGAAGCCTCGGAAGAGGATTGAGGGCTTCAGGAGCAAGTGGGTCCTGGCAGATGATGGTCACATTCACCCTCGGCTGATCTTGCCCACGGAGCTGCCCACGAGCTCCGGTGATTGGGGTCGAGCGGAGCTCACGGACCCCCGCGCGAAGCCGGTGTTGGAGAATATGGACGCGGATCTGAGGCCGGCCAGCATGGCTGCGGCGAAGCTGACCGGCGCGTCGTTGCTGAGGGAATTCCTGGAGCACCAGCTGGCTCCGCTTCGGCAGTACTCACCTCCGATGTGGAGGCCTCATCTGAGCCCCGCGGCCTTGGGCGACGGAGATCTGTTCGCGGTGCTCCAATCTCTGGTCGGGGGCGATGTGGCGAGGTTGGAGGGTGCTCCTACGCTCTTGTTCCTCCGCGACGACTGGGAACAGGTGGTGGAGTCTATGCCCGTCTTCAACGGGGACGGGCCCGTGCCCGCGGAGGCTCCCGAGGGACCGGTGGACGTGTCCTCCGGCGACTCCAGCGACGAGGAGGACAGAGGGGAGCGGAAGAAAGGGCCTGACTCCGAAGCGACCGATGGAGAGTAGAGGGCTCCGCTCCCCAGGCGCAGGTCCCACACTCTTTTCCTCTCTCCGAGCGACGACGATGAGGATGATGACGAGCAGGTCGGCGGGAGCTTGCCCCCGATCCCGAAGAAAGACAGGACCAGGCTGATCCCCCGCGGGTCTGCTCCTTCCCCGAGGCGGACCGCAGACGCGCCTTCTGCTTCCGAGGTTGACCCCTCCAGCCGGCTTTCAGGCTTCAAATTTGGCCGGAGGCTGCCTGAGCTTACTGGCGACGACCCGTAAGTACTCGATCCTTGTCTTTATTTCCTGTTTCGCTGCTGAGGCTTGACGTCCGCATTTCTTGGATAGGCTGGAGCTTGTGGCGAAGAAGCTAAAGGAGGCTCCAGAGGTTCCATCTGCGGCAGCACCTCTGCTCGCGGAGGGGGGTGACCGCGACGCACGGGCCTCTCCTGCCCGGTCATCCTCGCGAGGCCTGGCTGAGCTGGCTGGGGCGAGCTCAGCCCCCGTGGCCCAAGTGACTCCCGAGGTGCCTTTGCCTACTGCCGCCATCATAACCGTTGGGGCGCAGCAGACTCCGCCTCAGGATTCTGTGGTCGTGCCGCCGCCTTCTCCTCCTACTCCACCGACTGCTGTCTCCCCGACTCCTCCTGCCGTTCTGGAGCGTGTTGCCGCCGAGCTGGACCGGCTCCGGCAAGACCTTCTCGACGCCGACCCTCGCTTGGTGGCCGGGCGCCTGGAGCTAGCTTCAGGATGGATTCGCTCTGACGCTTCGATTCAGGCGGCGCTGGTTCAGGCCTCGACGACCAACGATGAGGAGAAGCAGGCCGTCCTTGAGACGAAGGTTGCCCGCGACGTAGCCTTGGGGGAGGTGGTTGAGGTCCACGATCGCTGCGAGGCGCTGGAGGGCGAGCTGCAAGGCCTGCGGGACCAGCTCGCGAAAGAGGTCCGCCTTCGCCAAGAGCAAGAAGAAGGCGTGAAGGCTCGCGAGGCGGCCGTCGAGGTCCGGGAGGCCAAGCTCAAGAAACGTCGCGACCGCCTAGGCGTGCTGGAGAAGGAGTTGGAGGCGGTGAAGGTTGAACTGGACGGCAAGGCCCGGGTTCTTGCCGAGGGCCGCGTGGCCTTCGCCGACATGGAGGCGAAGGCTCGTGCTTCGCTGAAGATGCTCTACGCCAGCGGCTTGGAGAGCCCGCTGGCCGGCTCCGAGGACGGCCCCGTCAAGCTGCTTCCCTTCCTGGTTCGTGCTCTTGAGGATGTCGCCCTTGGCCTTGTCCCCACGGCCGAGGCCGAGGCGCGTGTCCTGTCTTCTGCAGCGCTGACGTGGGTCTTCACTCACATTTACCTTTGCGACCCCAACGTCGACCTTGACAACCTGCTGGAGCCAGTGAGCGGCGAGCGTGCTGCCGCCACTGCCGAGGCCGTGAAGGGTCGCGAGGAGGCTCTGCTGGGGAAGTTCCGGGCCTTCAGCACCAGGCCGAAGCCAGGCGCTGCCGACCCTGCTGCTCCATGAGGCGAAGCCACTCCGCGCTACTCCACCGCCGTCCAGTGACTCTGCTGCTGCTCCTGTTCTGCTTTTAATTCCTGCACATGTATCATGCCTCGGGGAGGCGTTTAAACTTGCAACTGGTATTGGGATGACAATGTGGACTGTAATATTTGCTTTTAAATTCCTTGAATTTGTACCTTTCCTTCCTACTTGCCTGCGTTCTACGCCGGCAGAGCCCGGCCCCGCGCGTACCTCACCCAGCATTAGCCCCGACCAGAAACCAGGACGGGACCAAAGGAGTGAGGGGCTACGGGACAAGTTAGGCTCCTGAGTCGCGATGCTCAGGAGTCCCCCTTGGCGCACGAACAGCAAGTAGGGAGGCGTGATGCGGGTGGATCTATCGTTCTACGTCTGCAGAGCCCGGCCCCGCGTGTACCTCACCCAGCATTAGCCTTTTGGAACTAAAGGAGTGAGGGGCTACGTGACCAGTTAGGCTCCTGAGTCGCGATGCTCAGGAGTCCCCCTTGACGCACGAACAGCAAATTGTAAGTGGATGTACCATTCTACATCTGCAGAGCCCAGCCCCGCGCGTACCTCACCCAGCATTAGCCTTTCGGAACTAAAGGAGTGAGGGGCTACGTGACCAGTTAGGCTCCTGAGTCGCGATGCTCAGGAGTCCCCCTTGACGCTCAAACGGCCTTCGTACCTTGGCTCCGCTCAGGGAGAGACGCGCGACGAACCAGGCCCGGGGGGCCTGGCTGGGCGGCGTGCGTCTGGGCGTGACCTAGGCGCAGCCCCCGTGCCCAGCCCCCTCACGCGGCACTCCCGAGGGGAGGCGTTGCGATGAGGCTAGACACTGAGCTCTGGGCTCCCTGAGGTTAATGCGGCCCGGGGGGCCACCCTCAGTTATTTATCACCAGCGCGGAGCATAGTGCTTCCGTATGTGTACGGGCATAGCCGCTCCTCGGCAGTGTCGTCAGCCAGCGCGGAGCATGGTGCTTACACTGGTACATGGGAGGGGGCCCCTCCGGGAGGAGCCCCCGGGGCGTGTACAGCCCTGCCCTGACACGTGGCTGGCACGGTAGGGCCTGATGAGGTGTATCTGGGCACCTGTGAGCCAGCGCGGGACTCACGGGGCCCTACCTCTCGGCGGGTTGCGCCTGGCACTGGGCCTTATCTTGTGATGTGTTCCTGCAAGTTGGGTTAGATGTCGGCACTCTACGTCCTCGGGTCCCGGCCCTCGAGCTGGTCTTAGTCGTCGCTGGTATGCCAGGTCGCGATGCCGTGGTCAAGGCCAGAGGGTGAGGGCTGGAGAGCTAGTAAGAGCCCTGAGTCACGATGCTCAGGTACCCCCCCCCTTTAAAGTGCAAGTGGTCGACATGGAGAAGAAGTGGTGCCGTGAACTGGCAACGAAATATCAAGCATGGTAGACCGAACACATAGCCATAGATAAACGTAAAAGGGATACATGCCGCTGGGTCTGGCCCGAGCGGCTTGGGGATGATGCAGCCCGAGGGGCGCCCCCAACAGAGTAAGCTAACAACATAAATTAAAAGGGATACATGCCGCAGGGACGGACCCACGCGGCCTGGGAATAATGCAGCCCTGAGGGGCGCTCCCAGCTAGAAATGAAACTTGAAAGATGTCACCTGATGGCGTTGAGGACGAAGGAGTGCTGGTGTGGTAGACTCGGTGGGCTGCGGAAGCCGGTCCTCACGAGCCCCCAGGGCCAGGGGCTTCGGGAGGCTCCGGAGGCGCTGGTGGCTCCTCGCGGACCATCTGCATCTCCGCCAAGGCTGCGGAACGCCTGGCCTATTGAGCCTCCATGATGCCCCTCATGAGGTGCTGGTACACGGTAGCCGCGTCCGGCAGGCTGTAAGGCATGCGAACGTAGCTGTGGGGTGGACCTTCGCAACGCCCCACTCACGAGGGCCAGAGGCGCTCCAGAGAAGCGACTCGATTGAGCCCTGGTATGTCGATGTAGACGCGCAGCCCACCATCCTCGCCTGGATGGGGAGCCATAGCTGGTTGGCGGCGGCAACCTCTCATGACTCTTGTTTCCTGTAGTTCTTGAACGGCCTTGCTGACGAACTCCTGAGGGTCCGATTCTCCTTGTCTTGCTCCTTCTAGAGGGAAACGTGCTTCGAAACACGCCTCCACGTGCTGCCCAAGCGACTCCCTCGTGACCTTGGCTAGGTCAGTGGCCCTCCAGGGGAGAGCCCCCGAGCCCTGCCTGAGGAGGGCGCCAGGCGCTTTCCTATGCGATGGAAGGGGGTTCCCCCTGGGCAGGCGCGGGCCCTGAGGGGTCTGCCTCCTGAGGGGCCAGTCCTAACGATGTCTTCTTCTTCTTGGGGGTGGTCTCGGGAAGCCTCCTGCTTCCGCGATCTGGGTCTTCCAGCGATGCAACCTGAAAGGCTCGTTCCAGGGAACACACCGCATCCTTCTCTTCACAGGGCACAGTGATGACTCCGCCACTTCCTGGCATCTTGAGGACGTTGTAGCCGTGGTTGGTCACAGCCATGAACTTGGCCAGCGCTGGGTACCCGAGGATGGCGTTGTACGGCAGGCGAATGTGAGCGACGTCGAAGTTGATGAGTTCGGTGCGGTAGTTGTCGCGTGCCCCTAAGGTGACAGGGAGGCGGACGTGCCCAATCGGGACCGTGGAGCCGTCGGTGACTCCGGAGAAAGGCTTGGTTGGCTGAAGTTGGTTGTAGGGCACTTGGAGATTGTTGAATGTTTCCACGGACAGGACGTTGAGCCCTGCCCTGCCATCGATGAGGGTCCTGGTAACCACCACGTTGCTGATGATCGGGGAACAAAGCATCGGGAGGACTCCGGCTGTGGCTGCACACTTGAGCTGATCCGCTGAGCTGAACGTGATGGCGCACGCCGACCACCTGAGAGGGCGCGTGGCTTCGAGCTTGGGGAGGACTGCATTCACTTCACGGGCAAACTGCTTGAAGATGCGCTGAGAGGCTGGGGCTTGAGCTCCGCCCAGGATGCAGGCCATCGCGCGCGGCTCCTGGAAGCCCCCAGCCCCTTCGTCCTGATGGCGGTCCTCGTTTCTCCTTGGCTGAGGCGGCAGCGGAGGGAGGCCTGCGTTACCTTGTGGGCGATCCTCGCGAGGCTGGTCCCTCCAGTCTCCCTCGCGAGGCGGGTCTCGCCAGCGATCCTCGCGAGGTTGGTCGCGCCACCCTTGGCGCGGGCTGCGGTCTTCCCAGCGTCCTGCGTTTCTTCCTCCTCCTCGGTTGTAGCCCCGGTCAGCGCGGTCGGGGCGACGGCCGATCCTTCCTTCTTGCACGGCTCGGAGCTCTTGGCATTCGTTGGTGTTGTGGGTGTGGAGGTCATGGTACACGCAATACCGACTGCCCCGGGAGGATTCGGGCTGATCTTTGCCCCGCTTGGTGTCTGGTTCTGCCGCGAGCACGACAGCCCCCTTGCGCTTCACATCCTTGGCCTTGGACTTCTTCTGTTCTGGGTCAGCGGCAGGCAGCGCGCGGAGGGAGAGACGCCCCTCCTCATCCCTAGCGCACTTGGTCGCCAAGTTGAACAGCTCCAAGGAAGTGCACAAGTCTTCATGCATTGCCAGCTCCTCCTTCATCTTGACATCGCGCACGCCGTCGGAGAAGGCTGAGATGATGGCCTCCTCGAACACCTTGGGAATCTTGAGGCGTGCGCTGTTGAAGCGTTGGATGTACTTTTGCAGGGTCTCTCCGGGTTGTTGCTTGATGCGGCGCATGTCGCTCACGGCGGGCGGCCGGTCGCGGGTACCTTGGAAGTTGGCGATGAAGCGGGTGCGCATCTGGTCCCAGGAGGAGATCGTGCCTGGAGCCAGGTTTAGGAGCCAGGTGCGGGCCCCGTCCTTGAGCGCCATGGGAAACCAATTCGCCATGACCTTCTCGTCTCCGTTGGCAGCTTTGATGCCCAACTCATAGAGCTGGAGGAACTCTGCGGGGTCTGCCGTGCCATCGTAGCAAGGAGGCAGGTCTGGCTTGAACTTGCCGGACCACGTGACACTGCGTAGCTCGGGGGTGTATGCACGACAGCCTGCTGTGGCCACGGGAGGCCTTGGGTGACGGAGATCTTGGTCCTGCGGGTCCCCGTGCGCCGCAGCTGGGAGCAGTGCGGGGTCTTGACGTGCGGGAGCAGGAGCGTGGTCGCGACGTGCTGGAGCGGGGAGCGCCCGGGTGGCTTCTTGCGGGCGAGGGACTTCTTGGCAGCTCTGTTCTTGCCACGCCGGCACCTGACAGAGCGGGTTCCGCCCAGGGGCCGCGTGCCTTGGAGCCATGGCGTCTTCTTGATGAGGAGGCGGCCGGGACGCCCCCGGAGCTTCGTCGCCCACGCGGGGCGGGGTTCGGTGCAGCAGAAAAGACAGTGCAGGAGAGCCCCCTGCGGCGCGGACGAGCTCGGCGACGCGGTCGAGCCATTCTTCATAGACGTCGCCGACGGGACGGTAGCGCAGGAGCTCGTTTGCCGCGATGAGTGCAGCTTGGGCCACCATGGGCGCGCGGAGCGTGCGAGACGAAGAACCAGCTGGGGTGAGCGAGGGAGTAGCGGTACGGCCGTCTTGCCGCACGGACGGATGCTGGGACGATGCTTGCTGCTCGTTCCCCGCCGGGCCGGTGGCGGCGTTGACGGTAGGCAAAGGGGAATGGCGAGGACGCCCGCCGACGGGAGCCATCTGGGGGACACGGGAAGCGAGGGCGGCTCAGCGCTCGGCGCGGGCCTGGCGAGCGTCAGACATGGACGCGATGGTCGGAGAAGAACGGGGCGGTGGAAGACGTATTCCGGCGCACCCCTACCTGGCGCGCCAAATGTCAGATTTCGGGTTCCGACAGACCCTTGAGGTTCGAACTCTGGGGTGCGCGCGGAGATTACTCCTTCTACCTACCCGCGCTCCTCCGCCTCGCAAATATTTGAACCACGAGAAGAACAACACAAGAGACACAGAGTTTATACTGGTTCGGGCCACCTATGTGGTGTAATACCCTACTCTAGTGTGGTGTGGTGGATTGCCTCTTTGGCTGATGATGAAGAACAATACATGGAGGAACAGCCTCGCGAGGGTCTGTTCTTGCTGGGGGGATGAACTGCTAGGAGGAGTTCAATCGCCCTTCACTCTCTCTTTCTCTGATTGCCTATCTAACTGATGGCCGGGTTGCTAGATGTCTCTACCCTTGGGGTGGCTAGTCCTATTTATAGGCAAAGGCCCTGGGACTCTTTCCAAATATTGAGCGGGAAGGGCGCCAACAATTGGCCATTTTGAAGGGGAACATCTGGTACACTTATCCTGACTAAAGTTGGTCCTCGCCTGCCAAAGGCTCTGGTGGTGATGCTAGCTTGGGCTCCACAGTGACTTCCTCCTTGTCGTGGAGCTGGTCTTGGTCTCGTTGCACCGAAATGGGTGCCTTTGCTTGATGCTCTCGCCTGTGCTTGCCCCCTTTGCACCAAAGAGGAAAGGAGGACACTGCGCAGGCCGGCGCCCGCCTGGCACCCTCAGTCGTCATGGCTTGCGTCATGGCACCTCGTGAGGTACCCCGCCTTGATCTCTCCGCCTCCTCGTGAGCCTACCTGACGAGGCCGCGCCTGAGGTAGCTCCGCATCGTCCGCCCCGCGAGGCTTGGCCCCTCGCGAGGGTCTTGAGTCTTGTGTTGATGAAGATGGGTCGTGCCGGGCCCCCCTTTGAGCCACGCCGTAGGCAGGCAAGTCTGGGGACCCCCGTTCCTAGAACGCCGACAGTATATTCCAACGATGGGCCTCCTCAAGTGCCCTAGGTCATCGTGAGCAAGCAAGTTGGATGCACACCCACTTAGTTTCTTTTGTTAAGCTTTCATACATTTATAGCTCTAGTGCATCCGTTACATGGCAATCCCTACTCCTTTCATTAACATCAATCGATGGGCATCTCCATAGCTCATTGATTAGCCTAACTGATGTGAGACTTTCTCCTTTTTGTCTTCTCCACATAACCCCCATCATCATATTCTATTCCACCCATAGTGATATGTCCATGGCTCGCGCTCATGTATTGCGTGAAGGTTTATAAAGTTTGAGATCACTAAAGTATGAAACAATTGCTTGGCTTGTCATCGGGGTTGTGCATGATGAGAGCATTCTTGTGTGACAAAAATGGAGCATGACTAAACTATATGATTTTGTAGGGATGAACTTTCTTTGGCCATGTTATTTCGAGAGGACATAATTGCTTAGTTAGTATGCTTGAAGTATTATTATTTTTATGTCAATATGAACTTTTGTCTTGAATCTTTTGGATCTGAATATTTGTACCACAATTAAGAAGAATTACATTGAAATTATGCCAACTAGCATTCCACATCAAAAATTATCTTTTTTATCATTTACCTACTCGAGGATGAGCAGGAATTAAGCTTCGGGATGCTTGATACGTCTCCAACGTATCTATAATTTTTGATTGCTCCATGCTATATTATCTACTGTTTTGGACAATATTGGGCTTTATTATCCACTTTTATATTATTTTTGGGACTAACCTATTAACCGGAGGCCCAGCCCAGAATTGTTGTTTTTTGCCTATTTCAGTGTTTCGAAGAAAAGGAATATCAAACGGAGTCCAATTGACCTGAAACTCCACGAAACTTATTTTTGGACCAGAAGAAGCCCACAGAGTACCGGAGCTGCACTAGGGGAGTCCCGGGCTGCCCACGAGGGTGGGGGGCGCCCACCCCCTAGGGCGCGCGCCCCCTACCTCGTGGACAGCCCGGAGGTCCACCGACGTACTTCTTCCGCCTATATAACTCCATATACCCTAAAACTTCCGAAGAACAGAATAGATCGGGAGTTCCGCCGCCGCAAGCCTCTGTAGCCACCAAAAGTCAATCGGGACCCTGTTCCGGCACCCTGCCGGAGGGGGGAACCCTCACCGGTGGCCATCTTCATCATCCAGGCGCTCTCCATGATGAGGAGGGAGTAGTTCACCCTCGGGGCTGAGGGTATGTACCAGTAGCTATGTGTTTGATCTCTCTCTTTCTCGTGTTCTTGATTTGGCGCGATCTTGATGTATCGCGAGCTTTGCTATTATAGTTGGATCTTATGTTGCTTCTCCCCCTCTACTCTTTTGTAATGGATTGAGTTTTCCCTTTGAAGTAATCTTATCGGATTGAGTCTTTAATGATTTGAGAACACTTGATGTATGTCTTGTCGTGCGTATCTGTGGTGACAATGGGATATCACGTGATTCACTTGATGTATGTTTTGGTGATCAACTTGCGGGTTCCATCCATGAACTTATGCATAGGGGTTGGCACACGTTTTCGTCTTGATTCTCCGGTAGAAACTTTGGGGCACTCTTTGAGGTTCTATATGTTGGTTGAATAGATGAATATGAGATTGTGTGTAACGACCCGAACCTGATAAGATTCGATGTCTCTGTGCTCACTGTGCTAGTCCCTGGATCGACTCGCTAGCACACACAGTACATATGAATATCAAATAACAAGTGCATCATTTACTACAACGTATGATCCAGAATTCATGAAGTATTACAAACCGAATAGCACAAAGCTAACTTATTCAATAATAACAGCGGAAATGTAGCATAAGCAAACGATGAGTCCATCAATGCCCACTTGAGAACATGTTGAGTGAAGACTCGCAACCCTACTGTATCTCACTGATCATCTGAAAATCCTGCAACATGATAAGTTGCATCCACAAAGGGTCAATACATTGAATGTATTGGCAAATCACACAATATGATATAGCAAACCTACAACCACAAAGCAATGTATGACAAACAAAACACACAAGTTAGTTTGGAGAAGAATGTCTTCACCTACCTCCACTACCTGAACTCAGAACCGTCTCTAATTTACTCGCCCAAGATAACCCAAAGATTCTAAATAAACACGACAAGAACTTCAGAAATATGTCTCAAGTGCGCCCTGTCAGTGGTGCATTCTCTAGGAACAATAAAGCGCTCTACCAAGGACGCATTCACCTGATTTAAGTTCCGAAAACTATACCTCGCCTCAAGTGCACTCTGTCAATGGCGCATTCTCTAGGGACAATAGAGCGCTCTGCCAGTGACGCATTCACCTGGTTAATAATCCCGAGCCTACGGCTATGAACACTCACCACTTTCATGGATCACTTGACACATGCCCACGTCTACCATAGCAAGTTGATCACACCATCACATAATACAAGCAATATCGGAGTATGACAGCACATGACATACATATCAAACCAAGCACATGTCATAGCATAAAAATCACACATGCATAGCAGAATATAGGATGAGCAAAATCAAAAGTGCAAACTTGCCTTGAACGGTGCTGAAGTACTCTAACGCTTAATTCTGATCCGCTCACACTCCGGACAATCTATACGATAACGAAGGCACCAATAAATAAACTATGCTCACATAACACTAAAATAAAGTAAACAACAACGAGTTCAAATAAAAACTTAAATAACAGAACGTAACAGTAGTAATATAATATCTACATGCTAGTAGGATGACAATGCAAAAAGAATCAACTGATTTGGATCGACGGTTTAAAAGATATGGCCTCCGGAAGTTTGAATTCAAATTTATACAAATTAAAATTTGAACAGTGCAAAAGTTTGAAACTTCGGTTCTACTAGATGCTCCTGGTCAATATGAGTACACAGGAAAAAGAATTGATGAATTTGTATATACGGACCTCAAGATATACCTAAACGAAAATATGATATGGAATCTGTAAAGAAAAATTATGCCATAATAGCATTCTGGGAAGAACTGCCGCGGCTGCCGTGGACGTGCCACGTGTCGCATGATGATTGGCTGGAGGTTGTTTGCTGCTGTGGCTAACCGACGAACGTCCACTAAATAGTGCATACCGGTT
The DNA here is from genome assembly GCA_032464435.1 of Aegilops umbellulata. NCBI lineage: Eukaryota > Viridiplantae > Streptophyta > Magnoliopsida > Poales > Poaceae > Aegilops > Aegilops umbellulata. The sequence continues at coordinate 230,197,904 of CP136060.1, forward strand.
TATAGAAAAAAAACCAGCACTGATCTAATCCAGACCGTCGGAGGGAGATCGGACGGATGGGATGACTCACCGGAAAAAAAACAGAAGATGCCGACCGGAGTTGAGGAAGAGCGGCGCGGCCGGCTCAGGATTCGTCGACAACAGCGGCTACGGAGGTCAGATGGCCTCGGGGAGTTGCGCTTCGGACGCGGCGTGGCACGTAGAACTTGTAGGTATCCACTGTATCGGCGAAGGCTTCCTCCTGTGGTCTCTCTGCTCGGTTGAAGCAAAGGCTGCGGCGATCTTCTCCGGGTCGGGGTCACAGTGCTCGATTTGGTACTCCCCTGTGAGAGATAGAGGGTCAAGGCGATAGAGGATATCTATACGAAGACAACAGAGTGGGAGGGAGGTTCATGGATCCTCTGTAGGCGACAGAAACGACGACGTCGGAGGTCAGCAGCGGCGGAACTCCGGCGAGATTGAGACAACTCTGTAGGGCTCGGGAGATGGTGATTTTGGCAAAAATCGAACGAGTAGGAAACAGGGAGTATTTATATGGGGTCATGCGTGTACTAGGGGCAACAGACCAGTCAATTGGATGAGGATTTAGATCGGGACAGTGAAGAACGTGTGCAGGTGCAGGAGTTCGTCTCCAAGATGAAGACGACCCGGCGGGACCCAGCGTCAGTGCAAGCGAGGAGGGGAAGAAAACAAAAACAGAAGGAGAGGCCTGCGGGGTGTTGGCTGCTTGCTGAGCGGAAATGGGCCGCCGGCCTGTTAGCTGTTGTTGCTGCCTAACGCGCGGGCGAAGCCCCGGCTGGGGCACTGTGCAGGCCGACTGCACATTGCGCCTGTGTAGTCTTTTTTTTAATATAAACCAAAGCTACAGAAACTAAATAACTAAAATAACAACATATAATAAAACCTAAATATATATAGATACACAGTAAAAATACCACTACTAAAATAAATTACAGGAACACTAGTTCCACCTATAATGCAATTTTGGAAATTTATTTGTATGCAAAAGGTCACACAATCAGCAATAGAACACTCAAATAAAATATTTTGGAGATTATGAAAATACCAGAACATATCAAATGAACATTAAATAATATTCTGGACATTATGAACATTTTTAAAATAGGGGAGAAGTCATATTATCTCCACTCCAATAAATTGCCTTTAGTTGCATAATGATTTGGAATATTAAAAAAAATTCAAATAAGCATAGAAATCATGATGAAAAGAATGATCCTATTAACATTCCAAATTTTAAAAATTTGGGATGTTACATTGTGTGATGCATATCGTATAATCATACCCACGATACTTGAGGTGACATAGGAGTATCTAGGTGACATTAGGGTTTTGGTTGATTTGTGTCTTAAGGTGTTATTCTAGTATGAACTCTAGGGCTGTTTGTGACACTTATAGGAATAGCCCGACGGATTGATTGGAAAGAATAACTTTGAGGTGGTTTCGTACCCTACCATAATCTATTCGTTTGTTCTCCGCTATTAGTGACTTTGGAGTGACTCTTTGTTCCATGTTGAGGGATAGTTATATTATCCAATTATGTTATTATTGTTGAGAGAACTTGCACTAGTGAAAGTATGAACCCTAGGCCTTGTTTCTTAGCATTGCAATACCGTTTACGCTCACTTTTATCATTAGTTACCTTGCTGTTTTTATATTTTCATATTACAAAAACCTATATCTATCATCCATATTGGACTTGTATCACCATCTCTTCGCCGAACTAGTGCACCTATACAATTTGCCATTGTATTGGGTGTGTTGGGGACACAAGAGATTCTTTGTTATTCGGTTGCAGGGTTGTTTGAGAGAGACCATCTTCATCCTATGCCTCCCATGGATTGATAAACCTTAGGTCATCCACTTGAGGGAATTTTGCTACTGTCCTACAAACCTCTGCACTTGGAGGCCCAACAACGTCTACAAGGAGAAGGTTGCGTAGTAGACATCAGGTACACCTTCTATCAGAGATCCGAAGGCAAAATCTTTGTTGCTAAGAGTAGATCCTTTTTAGAGAAGGAGTTTCTCTCGAAAGAGAGTGGGAGGAAAGTAGAACTTGATGAGGTAATTGTGCCTGCTCCCTTATTGGAAAGTAGTTCATCACGGAAATTAGTTCCAGTGGTTCCTACACCAATTAGTGAGGAAGCTAATGATGTTGATCATGAAAACTTCTGATCAAGTTACAACTGAACCTCGTAGGTCAACCAGAGTAAGGTCCGCACCAGAGTGGTATGGTAATCCTGTTCTGGAGGTCATGTTACTTGACCATGACGAACCTACGAACTATGAGGAAGCGATGATGAGCCCAGATTCCGCAAAATGGCTTGAGGCCATGAAATCTGAGATAGAACCCATCTATGAGAACAAAGTGTGGACTTTGTTGGACTTGCGCGATGATTGGCAAGCCATTGAGAATAAATGGATCTTCAAGAGGAAGACGGACGCTGATAGTAGTGTTACTATCTACAAAGCTCGAATTGTCGAAAAATATTTTTTTCGACAATTTCAAGGTGTTGACTACGATGAGATTTTCTCACTCGTAACGATGCTTTAGTCTGTCCTAATCATGTTAGCAATTGCCACATTTTATGAAATTTGGCAATGGATGTCAAAACTGCATTCCCTAATGGGTTTCTTAAAGAAGAGTTGTATATGATACAACAAGAAGGTTTTGTCAATCCTAAAGGTGCTAACAAAGTGTGCAAGCTCCAGCGATCCATCTATGGACTGGCGCAAGCATCTCGGAGTTGGAATATACGCTTTGATGATTTGATCAAAGCATATATAGTTTTATACAGACTTGCGGTGAAGCCTGTATTTACAAGAAAGTGAGTGTGAGCACTACAACATTTCAGATAAGTATATGTGAATGGCATGTTGTTGATCAGAAATAATGTAGAATTTTTTGGAAAGCATAAAGGAGTGTTTGAAAGGATTTTTTTCAAAGAAAGACCTCGGTGAAGCTGCTTACATATTGAGCATCAAGATCTATAGAGATAGATCAAGACGCTTCATAAATTTTTTCTATGAGTACATCATTTGACAAGTTTTTGAAGTAATTCAAAATGGAACAGTCAAAGAAGGAGTTCTTGCTTGTGTTGCAAGGTGTGCAGTTGAGTAAAGACTCAAACCCGACCACAGCAGAAAATAGAAAGAGAATGAAAAGTCATCCCCTATGCCTCAGTAATAGGTTCTATAAAGTATGCTATGTTGTGTACCAGACCTATTGCGTACCTCACCATGAGTTTGGCAAGAGGGGGCAATGGTGATCCAGGAGTGGATCACTGAACAACGGTTAAAATTATCCTTAGTGGAATAAGGAAATGTTTCTCGGTTATGGAGGTGACAAAGAATTCGTCGTAAAGAGTTACGTCGATGCAAGCTTAGACACCGATCTGGATGACTCTAAGTCTCAATCTGGATACATCTTAAAAGTGGTAGCAATTAGCTAGAGTAGCTCCGTGCAGAGCATTATAGACATAGAAATTTGCAAAATACATACAGATCTGAATGTGGCAGACCCGTTGAATAAACTTCTCTCACAAGCAAAACATGATCACACCTTAGTACTCTTGGGTGTTAATCACATGGCGATGTGAACTAGATTATTGACTCTAGTAAACCCTCTGGGTATTGGTCACATGGCGATGTGAACTATAGAGTGTTAAATCACATGACGATGTGAACTATTGGTGTTAAATCACATGGCGATGTGAACTAGATTTTTGACTCTAGTGCAAGTGGGAGACTGAAGGAAATATGCCCTAAAGGCAATAATAAAGTTGTTATTTATATTTCCTTATATCATGATAAATGTTTATTATTCATGCTAGAATTGTATTAACCAGAGACTTAGTACATGAGTGAATACATAGACAAAACAGAGTGTCCCTGATACGTCTCCAACGTATCTATAATTTTTGATTGCTCCATGCTATATTATCTACTGTTTTGGACAATATCGGGCTTTATTTTCGACTTTTATATTATTCTTAGGACTAACCTATTAACCAGAGGCCCAGCCCAGAATTGCTGTTTTTTTGCCTATTTCAGAGTTTCGAAGAAACGGAATATCAAATGGAGTCCAAACGGAATGAAACCTTCGGGAACGTGATTTTTTCAACGAATATGACCCAGGAGACTTGGACCCTACGCCAAGGAAGCTTCGAGGTGGGCACGAGGTACGGGGCACCTACCCCCCTAGGGCACGCCCCCACCCTCGTGGGGTCCACGAAGCTCCACCGACGTACTTCTTCCTCCTATATACCTATGTACCCCCAAACGATCAGATACTGAGCCAAAAACCTAATTCCACCGCCGCAACCTTCTGTACCCACGAGATCCCATCTTGGGGCCTATTCCGGAGCTCCTCCGGAGGGGGCATCCACCATGGAGGGCTTCTACATCATCACCATAGCCTCTCCGATGAAGTGTGAGTAGTTTACCTTAAACCTTCGGGTCCATAGTTAGTAGCTAGATGGCTTCTTCTCTCTTTTTGGATCTCAATACAATGTTCTCCCCCTCTCTCGTGGATATCTATTCGATGTAATCTTCTTTTTGCGGTGTGTTTGTTGAGACCAATGAATTGTGGGTTTATGATCAAGATTATCTATGAACAATATTTGAATCTTCTCTGAATTCTTTTATGTATGATTGGTTATCTTTGCAAGTCTCTTCGAATTATCAGTTTGGTTTGGCCTACTAGATTGGTTTTTCTTGCAATGGGAGAAGTGCTTAGCTTTGGGTTCAATCTTGCGGTGTCCTTTCCCAGTGACAGTAGGGGCAGCAAGGCACGTATTGTATCGTTGCCATCGAGGATAACAAGATGGGGTTCTTTATCATATTGCATGAATTTATCCCTCTACATCATGTCATCTTGCTTAAGGCGTTACTCTGTTTCCTTGAACTTAATACTCATGATGCATGCTGGATAGCGGTCAATGAGTGGAGTAATAGTAGTAGATGCAGGCAGGAGTCGGTCAACTTGTCTCGGATGTGATGCCTATATACATGATCATACCTAGATATTCTCATAACTATGCTCAATTCTGTCAATTGCTCAACAGTAATTCGTTCACCCACCGTAAAATACATATGCTCTTGAGTGAAGACACTAGTGAAATCTATGGCCCCCGGGTCTATCTTCATCATATTAACCTTCCATCAC